>QUSF01000005.1:24414767-24574449 GCA_003676055.1 Chloebia gouldiae
CCTTTGAAAATGGGATAGGAATAGACTGAGGAGATGGAAGTGTCTCTGCTTTCTTGGCAGAAAATTATTGCACCTACATCAAAAATATCTATTTTTTCACTTTACTCCACTTAGTTTGCTTTGTTGAATTGCCCACTTTCCTGATTTTCCTGCCTTCTTTCTTTTACATGCATAAAGTTACTTTGGGAAAACCTGTGTCTTCCACTGGGAAATCAGCAGTGGCAAATTAACCACTCTTTGGCAACCTTTCACAGATGGTGCCAGCAGAATTTCAGCCTAAGTCAGTAAGAACAAGGCAATTTAAAAACATTAAAAATGCATTGACAGCAAAGAAATAAAAGCAGCCACTCAGGTACAAGTCAGAATAGTTAAAATCTTTTGGACAAAACCAGGCTTTTTGTTTTCTATTAAACACCTTATTTTGCACTGTAAGTAAAGAAAGGCATAGTAAGCAGTATATTCTCTAATCAAGATTTTTTTTGGGAAAGAGGGTTGTAATATTTTCATCTGATATAAACCAGTATCAAAATAAATATTCAAACCAAATGAATACATTACTAATTTTTATTTTATTCATGATGATTTCAGGTCTCGTCTATCATTTAACAGTCTTCTGAAAGCCATTGTCTCTCACACACAGACATAAGAATTTCATCCACATTTGCAGAGCCATCCATTATACATGAAGAGCTGTGCTGTGACTACTATGGGGGAAGGGATTAGCAAGTGTGTAAGGCAGTTCTATAAATATTTGTCCTGAACTGGGACCTCATTACAGTGTTTACTACAGAAATGTGAAATACTAGGCTTTCTGCCCATTGGCTCCTTTAGGAATGCATTTACTGCTGGTGTTAAAAAGTCCTGGTTTTTCTACATTAATACTACTCTAATGTGGATTTTTAGTAATTTCCATCTTTTTGAAATGATGGAATTCCATCAGCTAAAAGTGTGTATAATATATGAATATGTAAAGCCCAGAAAAATTATTTAATATCTATAATTGATGTGATAGATTAAGATTTGATAAATCATTTATAAATGAATTTTGCTTTCTTGACAACATAGGTGATTTCAGTGTTTCCAAGTGTAATAATTTTTTAAATGGTTGCTGGCAGGCAATTTATTAGGATGGTTACTCGGTATTTAAATTTTCCATATTTAGCTGGGTCATCTGCTATCTTTGATTTGAAACATAGAGGAAATAGGTAACAGAAAAAAAATTGCTTATCTTTGATCTTCTGAGAGTTGTGTCTGTTCCTGGTGAGATACATGAATTTTCTAATCCATAACTGTATGTTACCATAGAAGAACCTGGTCATTGCACTGCAAGTTAGAATTTGTTGTGTGAATATATCAGAAAAAATCACAAAGCTTAGTTGTGGGAGGAAACATTATAACTTTCATAGGCTATGTCCTGCAGTCCTCTTTTGTTCACATTTTCTCTTGCCAATATTTTTTTTGTTTAACCTTTTTAAGGTTGGTTCCTGATATATTGATTAGAGAGAATGCTCATACACTTACTCAGCCCTAATTTTACCAAGATAAGCCAACTGGGCCTTTTTAATTTTGTCTCTCCATGGCACCAAGCACTATTCTAGGCCTTTTTAACAGCAGTCCCTTAAGAGTTCAGTCTTTCTTTAATGGTCATAACCAGCTTTTCAAAGGGTTTTCTCAATAAGCTCCATGTACCACTTTTTAAGTTAGTGGTGTGCCTCAGAACAGCTACATAGGCATAATGAAGGGAAATATCCCTATCTACCTTTTCCACAGCCTATGCATAGCAATAGGTCAGTCTCACGGACCAAGCAGTTACAGTCATCTTTTAATGTTCCTTTGACATTTTCTGCTGGCTAGACATGACTTTATTGCAGAAATTCATATCAGTCATTCAATATATGACCTTTTAATTGTGATACTCCATTTGTATAATTCTCACCTACAAGACACCCGATTTTTCCTGTAGGATTTTTTTCACCTTCTATTGTACCAGTTGTACTGTTATTGTTCAATATTAAGAACATTTTACAACCCTTTTACACAGTTTTTTCTTTTATACCTTTGTCCTGTTCCAGCAGTACTGACCAGGATTGACATTGAAGCCTAGCTTTAATAAGCATCTTGTGTTTCACGGATATGAGGTATTAACTGTGGAAAAGCTATATCAGATAGTCAAGCCTAGCACCACCAAATAATGTAAATTTAATTAAACTTCTTCTGGTGTTAAATTTAGTTTAAAGAACCTCATCATTTAGTAAAAACTGCAGATCTCAAGAAAAATCTCCTTTTTTTTTCTAGAATTCAGATCCTTTGCACATCTAAATTTAATCTGTGGCTTCGGCTTCATGTCTAAGACTTTGTAAACCACAACAGTTACCAGACACATTTTTTCTGACCCTCCTAACTCAGGTAAAAAAAAAGCCAGCATGCAGAAATCAGTTATAGACAATTTGTCTAAATCACTATTCTATGATTCTAAGTATTACAGGAAGAGGAGGAGGAAATTGTTTTTTCCTCCAGCTAATTAACCAGCCTGTTTAGGGTATATTATTGTAGGCTGAGTGATAAGAATATGTAAATCAAATATCCTCATGGGTGCAACAGTGTTTTCACTTTATAGGGGAGTTTTAATTTTGTTCATCACAAATTCATAGGAACAGTAAGGCATATACCCTCAATGATCACTGTATCTTGAAGACTGTATATATCTATAATCTGCAGATTATTTCCAAATGTCACAACTTGCAAGGTTGTTCTTTTCCAACACTTAAAAATTATTTTGCTGTTGGTTTACGACTCCTCAGTGGCAAAGCCAATTCCCTTTCTGCAAGAAGATAATCTTTGCAGGGTGGCTAAAAGAAGCTACCCAGACCCAAGTACTGTTTATGTTTGTTTAACAAAGTGCAAATATTGTTTGTTATACAGTCTTACAGTTAGAACACAATATGGTTTTGTATAAACTAATATTTTTTTGAGTTGTGAATTATTTGGAAGGTAATTTGAAACACCAGTATAATGCTTGCCAAGAAATGTGACTTTGACATAAAACCACAAACACACTAGTATGACTGCATCCAGAAATACACAAATTCTCAAATATTTATCATTACATTTTCATGCAGAAAGAAAAATATATTAATTTAGCCTAATCCATCCACCTTTTCCAGAAAAAGTGTTGAATTTACATATAGCTGCACAGTTACAGAAGGATAGCAGCCTGAGAACAGAACTGATACAAGTTGTTTTTTTTTCTGTAAGGAAAATCATATGAAAAGGATTTTGACAAGGCTAGGGATGCTTCAAGAATTCTGTAGTCCCTGGTTAAATTCTTAGTTTTATTAGGAGCTTTAAATTTTGTGCATCTACTATGTCCATCTATATATCAAAGGAAGCTGTGATATTTTCTCTCTGTAAAAAAAAGCAGAGTGTTGTAGAACTCTGAGATATTATATGTGCTATGCTTGAACCAATAAAATAATTATTTTATTAATTGAAATAAGAACAAGATTTATTGAAACATATAAGAACTGATTTGCACTCTTAGATAATAAAACTTACCAAGATGAAACAGCACATTGGAAGGCAATATAAGCATGACCCTAAGAGAAAAATTAGAATATTATAGGGAATACTAAATTTCTTTAAAGCACCTTTTATACTTGTTATCTCAAATTTTTGTGTGAATATCCCCTATGTTTATCTAAGAAAGCTAGTTACTATATATCTTTGCCTCAAAGAAAATTAGGAGCAATTCTACTGGTAGTTCTACAGGGGGTGAGCATTTATTCCTAATTGTCTGTACAGTCTGATTTCTGGCATTATATTTAAAACCAAATTCCAGTAAAGAGAAAAGTATTTTCTTTGCATGTTTGTTTAATAGGATTTTATGGGTTTTTTTTTTGCTTCTGAAAATGTTTTTACATCTCTCTTATCTACTGCTATAACCACATGCATTGACCTTGTCAAGGTCTAATCCCAGCTGGCAACTGAGCCTCACTCAGATATTCACTCACTCCCCCCACGTCAGAATGGGGGAGGGAATCAGAAAGGCAAAAGTGGTAAAACTCATGGGTTTAGTTTAGGACGGTTTAACAGGGAAAACAAAAGCCATGCAAGCAAACAAAACCTTACAGGTGCCTGCATCTCTTCCCATGGGCAGGCGGGTGCTCAGCCATGGCCAGGAAAGCAGAGCTTCACCACGTGTCACGCTGACTTGGGAAGACAAAGGCCACCACTCCAAATGCCCCCCATTCCATCTTCATCCCTCAGTATTATATACTGATGGTCACTCCATGTGGTCTGGAATATGCCTTGGGTTAGTTGGGGTCACCTGTCCTGGTTGTGTCCCCTCCCAGATTCTTGTGCATGCCCAGCCTTCTTGCTGGTGAGGAGCAGAAATGGCCTTGATGCCATGCAAAGCCCCGTTCAGCAGTAATGAAAATATCCCTGTATTTTTACCACTGGTTTAGCATAAATCTAAAACACAGACCCATACTAGTGACCATGAAGAAAATGAATCCTACCCCATCCCAAACCAGCATGGTCTCCATCTCAGGACATCAAAAAAACTTGACAAAAACAAGGTTAAGATGTAAACTATCTGAAGAAACATTTATTTTTGGTAGCTGCTTTTTAGAGGAAGCACTGGGCAATTCAAGTGGTTGATCATGGTTAATATCTATGTCTCCTCATCCCTTCTGAGTATGAACAGGAACACAGAAGGTATGATTAGAGATTAGTAAGTAGACATAATAAACATTCACCTGGTATAAAAGAAATTTTCAGACATTAAAATTGTATAGAGGAAGACCATCAAGAGTTCTTTGAGGACTATTTGCTTGATGTGAAACCACCAGAGCACAAAAGCATTCCAATTTCATTCCAAAGTACACTCTGACTTCTTTTACCTTTGATTAGTCTCACACAAAAATAAGTTCCAGCATTATTGGAAATGGCATAATTAAGAACTCTTCCAATATAATTAAGAGTCCTTATGCTTAGATTAAATAAAATTTATTTAATGGTGAAAGCACTAAAATCTATAAATTGAAAGGGTCAATTGAAAATAAATTTAAATTCAAATACCTCCCGTTCCATGCGAATTGAATTTTTTTCCTTCGCTGTGATTCATAGTAAGTCTTCAGAAAGCTGCTAAGGTCTTCAAAAGGGACATTAAATTAGCTCTTGATTATACTAAGTTCTTCTCCCCCTTTTTTGTAAGAAAGTATATAAAATCCACAAAATTTCAAGGAAGACAATAACAAGAATTAAGAGTGTAATCCATATGATAGCATCATCAGCTATAGCATCCATGTATTTTCCTTGAATAAGACATCTAATGGTTTTGTTCAGTGCTTGCATCTGGGATCATATCAAAGTCTGATCTTGTGACCTCCGAGAATACAGAATTCCTTTAATTATGTCTCCTGTTAATCAGAACCCTTATCTTCCTTTAATGAAAAGCAAGCCAGTGTTGCTGGGCACCCTCTTCTCCTCCCTTTCTTTAGAAGCTCTACTGCTACTGAAGCTTAAAACCAAAACCATCAAAAATCTCAGAGCAATTTCTCTCCCTCAGGTCAGCCAATCCCTGTAGGTTTATGACCCAATTCTTTGTCCAGAAGATTTTGACAATCATCCTCAAATTTTAGCATGAATATATTTTGTATTCGGCTAAAGATCTGTCAAGATCTTCACACAGTGTTCCAACCTGACAAGTAAATGCAAGCTACTTCAGACCAGAATGTTTGATTTCAGAATTTCCTTCTTCTGTACAAAGATGGCAAAAATACTGCTTTAAATTGCTTTTTCATAATATAAAAAATATAATTTTAATTCAGTTATTTTAAATTAAAGCCTTCAAGAACACACCGTGAAATGTGAGATGATATTACAAAAAATATAACCCTAACCCTAACCCTAATTGCTCACAATTTAAGCTCAAGACTCTTCACAATTGCACTTCACAAGAGTGTTGTAAGGATTAATTAGTTAGTGTTTAGAAAGAACTACATAAAAATAAAGTACGTAACATTATTGTCACATTAAAGACAAGCTGGAGCCCCTTGGACAGAGTTATTGTATTATATGGGCTCTTTGTGCAGATAATTATACATCATAAGACAGTTATAATTATATCAGTAATTCGAGTTATTCAATCCACATTATGCATGTCTTCTATAAAGCTCCAGCTGTTATATGATCCATTAAAGGTAGGACCTCCATGTGTTCAGAGCACGGTCTCAAAACAGCCTAATGCTTGAAAAATATCTGAGCAGAGAATTGGAATGTCTTTATAAAACTTTAGGTGTGGCTCTGTGAATATCTGTGAGTATCTGTGAGTATCACCACCCATAATATACCACACTAATTGTTAAGGAAAAGGAGTTATTTCCTTATAGACTGCTATTTTGACAGATTTTCAGAGACACAAATAGATTAAGTTGAAAAGTAAAAAAATACTGGCAGGACATACTGAAGAAAAACTTATTGTTGGTTGAAAAACAATTTTAAGTGTCTCTTTTATTTCTCTTTTCCACTTCTAGTCACCAAAGTATTTATTCTTTAGTCTTTAGATAGCCAACTTTTTATGATAACACTGCAGATTTTTAAGGAGTCTGCACATGAAACTGAATGAAAGGACTTGAATGAGTTCTTAGAGAGAATAAAATTTTTTCAACTTTCGTTTTTTTTTTTTTGCTGTATGTATTTACAGTTTTTGAAATTTGCCTTGAAATCAGTTACTTTTTTTAACCAATTTAATAATTTTGAATCATGTTTACAAAGGATCAGGCTAGTGAGATTTTAAAAAACATCTGCTGTAGATAAGAATCATATCATAAGCTGTTATGATGCCAGCAGGTAAATATTTCAGTCCTTACTAAGGAGTTAAAACTATCATAAGGAATACAATTGTCAACATGGAAATCTTGTTTTCTTCCTGCATTAATACACATATTAGAGTACTAATTTGGTACACTGCAGATCTGGGATGCCTTAGGAAGGGCACTGCCAGCAGGTCAAGGGAGATGATCCTGCCTCTCTCCTCAGCTCTGGTGAGGCACATCTGGCACATCTGTCCAATTCTGGGCTCCTCAGGACAAGAGAGACGTGGAGCTCCTGGAGCAGGCTGAGCAGAGAGCAGCAAAGATGGTCTAGGGACAGGAACATGGTATTTCCCTGAGTCTGCAGCATGAGGTAAAAGGAGGCAGAAGGAGTCTGATATTCACATCATTACATTACCATAACTACATCCGTGCTTGCAGTAATGGAAGCACTGAATTCATACAGGAAGAAGGCACTAGCCAAACAAGTGTAAATATATCTTTCTGCAACTAATAAGGAACACCCTTATTTTCAGTTTACTGTTGTTTTAACTGTAGGCAGACAGTAGTGAGCCAACAGCAGAACAAGTTTTGGGAAAAGGCTTTCCTTCTTCTTCATGAATAGCAGCTTTCTGAACTGCGATGTATAGGCAAACATTTCCAAAATTTTTTCCCTGAATTTTTCCTTGAAAGATATAGAAAGAGGAGAGTTTTCTTATTTTATCAATTGTAATACTGAATCCAAAATTATTTTAAAAATAAGAATTCCATTTACATCCATTTTGCTCTCCATTCTTTTAGGAGCCTTCCTGCATGAAAGATTGAGTACATCATAGGTGATGGAGTTTAAGGCTCATATGAGCTTGAAGTAAAAGGTGCCTAAAGATATCTAAACAATAGAAGTATAGGAATATCTCTGGGGGGAGAAAGAGAAATTCAGAACCATAAAAGAATAATAATGTATGCTGATATAAAGATATACTAACTTAAGTTCTCATCCCAGATCCTGGGATCTACAGAGAAAATGGCATTACCGCTTCTCTTCTTTACACCTCTGGAGTCTTCAAAATAACAAGATGTTTACAAAATTGATTTCAGCTTTTTATTTTAGAAGACAAGAAAAAACGTCCTATTACAAATGTTTACACGTACCTAAGATTAATTTCCCTTCCCCAAGCTTCTGTCCTTTTGAATTTTAATTCCCAAATATGACTGTTACAAAGACTTATTTTTCTCATCAGATCATTAACAATAATGTAGAATACCTCCTCTTTATTATTCCTAAGATATATATTCTGAACTTTTCACACTGTTAATTTGTATTTCACAAAAAGATTGCTGTAAAAAGAATCAATGCTTTGTTTGAGCAACACTTCACCAAACTCAAAAACTATTCACTCCTTCTCTTTGGTCACTTTATCAAGAAGATATTTCACAATAAGCATGAATTAGCATCCAGGATCAGTGCACTTTTAAAACCATGAATGTAATTTATTCAGTAACTGCTGTGAATAGGAGTAATAGAATCTACTGAATAAAAGTTCAAGTAATATCAGAAGATGCTTCATCAGCATTTTTCTGATTATCTACCATACCCTCTGGATGAATAGCCATGATTAGCATCTCTTACACTACTTGCTATAGAAATAGTCCAGATCCATATTAATATTAAAATAAAATTGAGAAAGATAAGATATCATCTACCAAGAAAATGTTACTTTTTATAATTTGCACAGGAGTGATTAATGAAAGCCTGACAAATGCTTTGCAGGGTGGTACTAGGCTACTAGCAAGGTCTGATATATTCTCCTGAAGTTCTGCCCCTATAATTCTTCATTGATTATAGAGATAAAACACTGAACAGGATAGCATGAATTTTGTACATATAGGTATTGAAAAATTATTTTCTAGGCTGTTGCACCATTACAAGTAGAACCTATGCAGAACAAGTGAAATTCAAGAACAGCTTCCCTCTTTCAGGGAGCACTCTACTGGGTTTTGTGGTAGGCTTGCCTGTGTGTCAGACACTTCCCAGTTACTACAGAATTTTTTTCAGAAACCAAGGATCTGAGATGTCTCCTCAGACAATAGTTAGTCATTTACCACAGCTTTAGTGGGGCAAGCTTGAAGCAAGAGCTAAGCTCTCTTACTGACATTCATTTTGAGAGCAGGTCTAAAAAGGGATCCAAATATTCTGAGATGTAGAACATTTTCCAGAAAATGAAGAAACCTTAACCCATTTTCCCTGTAGAGAGAATTGTCAGGGACTACTGAGAAGTAGTACTGACAGCACAGTGCAACAGTTGCTTAATGAGAAAGTTCTGCAAAACTGTCTTTAGAGATGAGCAACACTCTTGGGCTAGCTAGTAAAGATTAAAATTCTTAGCAGAAGTACAGCTGTAGAACATTTTTTCTTTCCTGCAGTATGGCATAAAATGAACCAATCAAGACTGTAAGATGTGAAGACATCAACTCCGTAGAAGTTGGCACTTAGTCTGTTGGCATGGAAGAATGGGAGAAAGTAGCCTCTAGGCAGCTTTTTCTTACACCTTTAAACTACTTCGTTGAAGAAAAAATGAGATAGTGAAAAAGAATACAACAGGATACAAACAGAAAGATACAAGAAAAGAAAAAAGGTATGTTTCAGGTGCACAATTTACTTTGTAGTATAGATCTGTCACCGAGAGGAAATTGGACATGGGTAAGTTCTATAAAAAGGGATGAAAAGAAGCACGGTCATATTCTCTTGCTTCTCTTATATTTATGAAAAATAATAATTCATATGTCCACCAATCTTCATTTGAACAATGAATAATCTTTTCTTGAAAATAAGGCTAGATTTTCAACACAAAGGAAATAAGGAGAAAATATCTAATAGACACCAAAATATGATCCAGATATATTTTCCAAGGACTAAACCACTGTATTCAAAATTTAAAATAACTTCCCAAGTGAAAAAGTTTACATGATATATCTCTTTTTTTAACAGAACAGTGCGGAAAGAGAGAAGAGGGGAAAATATTCTCTGACCAGGTTGGTTTTTTTTCCTCATTTCTTTCTTAAATTGATACAGATGAAACTGTTGTTTTGCAACCATGAAAGTGGAAGTCATTGCTCTTCATGGATTCTGTTCCAAATTTTTTCTGGAGAGTTACAGGTGGGGTACTGTAATCCAGCTTTCAGGACAGCGAGCTTTTTAGCTGGAGCCTAGGAAGACAGAAATAAGACAAAAGTGTGGAAAATAATGTCTAATGATAAGGATCCTGATGCAGGAAAAAATGGTTGTAGGAAGTCTTGATATAAGAGTGTCAGGTAATAACATCCTCCACAGAACCTGATCTTGAAAATAGCAACCAGTCAGGCAATAGCCATACTCTCATTGTGAATAAGTACTGCTGTGGTTATTACACAGACAAATTTTTATGGACGTCAACTGTTATAAAACAAATAGATAATATGCCCCAGAGGCAGTGTGGTATAATGCACTGTGATTTTGAGAAAGCAATAATTATATATTTAACCTAGATCCTTTAGAGTAATGTTTAGAGGTACAACCTATTAAACAATGATTGAATGTTCACTGGAATCAGTGATATATCTAACTCAAAATGCTTTGAGTTAGATAAAACAAAAAGACACTTGCCTTTGGAAGATAAGAATTGCAATTGATCACAGTTAGCTGTACACTTGAACCCTGAGTTTGGTGTCAATCATTATTTTCAGCATCCTTTGGAGTTTAGAAAGTTTGCTTCAGAATTACAGCCCTGACTATTGTCTTTAAAACATAATAACAAAATCCCTCAGAGGGGCAATTCTTAATTTCTTCTAAATCATATAATACTCAAGAAAGCATGACAATGCTTTTTCTCATCCTTATTTATAGCACTTACCTATGGTCAATTCCTTCACAGTGGCAGATCTGTATTTCCAGCAGCTGGGGCAATACCCTGACCTACAAGTTCCTGTTGAAATTCAGGCACTGCTGAAAATAGTTTAGGACTTACGTGATCAAGAAGTGCTTGAAAGAATAAGGTCTGGTGACCCCTCAGTGAGGGTACCTATTGGAAAGGAGGTATTAATTTCTGCTCTCTGCTTCTTGGACAATTTATGTGTTTAGCCTGAAATATTAATTGCATAAAATGCATTATATCATTTTGTGGTTTTGTACAAACTAATTTTAAAACTTGTTCAAATAAAGCTATGTAACCCACTGTATAGATAAAGATGGATTCATTTGGTTTATGAGGCTAACAAGCTTTTTAATGATAATCACAGCTAAGAGTTTCACCTAAAAAAATCCCTTCCTTCAGATAACAGTAGTGTATCTTGATATACAAAACCCCCATAAATCTGCTTAAAGAAGCAGGGAAGTGTGAAAATTTATCCTCAACAATTTTCTAAAAACTATTTGTGTTAAAAGTGTTTTGAATTCTAAATTTCAGACTGCTTTTATTGTGCAGAATAGTAAGGCTGGTGAGGCTCCCAGGAACCACTTAGGCAAAACGTTGCAAATTCCTTTTCCTAGATCTGAGCCCCAAGAAATACATCAAAATCGAGTAGCTAGGGCATGAATATAATTTTAAAATGCTTCCTATTCAAATCTTCTGCTTTATTTAAATGCATAGTATGGGTGAGCATTTCAGAAAAGTAGGACTCTTGTAAGGCAATGTTTTTATCAAGAAACAATTAGCTTTTAGGATAGACTGGAATGAATGCTATATCATATTATCACTCTCAGCATTCTTAAGTCCACAGAGGGAGTTTGGCAGTAACTAAGAAGCCTTTGGGACACTTATTTTTTTCTAAGGTAAAGTAGAAATATAATTTTCAAAGCATCATTAAATGCATTAAAATTGGCAATATAATTTAAGATGCCTAAGATACCAAAATTTTAAATTAGACATCAGCTAACCACAATAAAGTAAGAGAAGCCTCTGAAGCCACAGTAAAGTGGGAGAAGATGATTTGTGCTGTGCTCTGTCAAGAAACTGACCCAACAAAAAAAAAAATATACATTGTTCTGTGTTAAGTACAAACACAGATGCTTCCCTCGGGAGCCTTGTGCCCCTTTCAAGCTCCTGTATCTTGGAGAAAGGCATAAATCTTTCTGCTGATAGTTTCAGCTCATTGTTGGAAACACAAGTAACTCTTTATCCTCCTTCATCAAGTAAAGGACATGGTCATCAGAAAATGCACAAGCACACACACAAATAAATATTTTATTGTGGAGCACGTTCCTGGCACTAGTTTGGATGTGGAGATAAGTGACAGATTTGCTAGTTCCCAATCAGACATAGTACAGCTGAAGATAGATACACAGCTTTGCTTAAGGCAGATGGCAGGAAGTGAGGTCTCTTTATTTTCTTTAATGAGGTAGAAATTACAATTGCATAGGCAGTCCTGTGTTGAACTTCAGAAAGAAGAGGCTGTGGGATAATCAAGGACAGATGGATCAATTTAAAGTAGTATATTCTGTGAATGTGCAATCAAAATGTACTATCAAAATACAGAATGAGACTTAGCAACCAGGGCCTTCTGAAAGTGACTCCAATTTTCAGCAAAACTAAGTAATCTCTTCAATACACCATAAAACAACTCTATTTTACAGTCAGTCTAAAGAATACAGTCTGTGGAAAAGTTACACATGTATAAGGATGTACCTCCTCTAACCTATAAAGGGTAAGAGAAATCCAATTAAGATATATTAAAGTGGCAATAGGTTATTCTTCAGTTTGTTTTGTGTACAAGACAGCACCCTGTATGTTAAAAATCATCTATTCCTTGATATGTTGATTTATTCTAAAATTCCTAAATATTTTATTAAAAAGCTTTTTTTGCATAGTGCACATCTGCTTCAATGACTTGAAGGCTCAGAACTCCATTATTTTCAGAGCTGGTAACATCAGTTGTTCATATTGTTGCAATGGAAGAGGACAGAAGCAGTCAGGCAGCTCATTTAGTGCAGCTCAGACAATAATTCTGCTTGGGAAGCAACAAACTTCAGCAAATAAAATGGACAATCAGAGCTGTCTGGTTTTAATTAAACTACAGTTATGAGTAAGACTTCAAAGTTATGGTTATTGTAACACAGAGAAAAATTAAAGGCTTAACTAAAAACTGAAGAATTTTGACCTAACTGGAAATAATTTTAAATATTTTTTATGCAAATTAACAAATTCTATAGTCAGTGGAACACTACACATAGAAATACATATTCACATATCACAGGATCCCAGCAGCTTTGACTTACCTATTTTGCTCTGGAAAGACATGCTTTAATTTCATGGTGATATCTCTCAAACCCAACATGAAAAATGTAGTGTTAACCCTGTAAGTGAAATTTTATGTATTGAAATGTTATTAATGTTTTCAAGGGATTTATATGGATCTTAGTTCTGACATCTCTCCATGAGCTGTATATCATGATGAGGTGAGAGCTGCCCAAAAAGATAAATGGTAGAAGACTATTTGGTAACTATGAGTGCATCCTCAAATCCTATCTCATGGTTGAAACATTCAGTTTTGACACTAAGACCTGAAAGGATTGGATTAAAATTCCTTATTTTCAAAATCTATCTTCTGACATTATCACTGCAAGAATACTGGTCTAGGATCTGACTCCTTTTTCTTATTAAGTACTGCCTTTCCCACAAAAACTAGAATAGCCACACTTAATTTGTTCTTAGTTAAGCTAAAAAGATGTCACTTACTTTGACAGTGGATGCCACTTTCCCCATTACTACAGTAATAATATCACACATTAAAGCCCCTGACCTCTGCTTTGAAAGAGATTAATACTTCAGGAGTTTCCTTATGCATAGTCTGGTTTATTGCCTCAGTACCAATGCAGATAGCCAAGTGGATGAAGAAAAGAACATGGGCTACTTTCATCTACACACAGAGATTTCATCTTTAATCAGCCTTTGCCACAAGACCCCTAGCACATCAAATAACTGCTTTGTCAGAGTTTATTCTCTTGTCCTGTGAAAAAAACAGTAGGGTTTTTTCCAACTCCATCTGTGTGAAAAGAATACCTTCATTTTTGTTTTATTTTGAAAAAGTCAGGCACATTTTCAGCTCTTTCTTTACTTGGTGTCTGGGATTAACTCTTTCCCTGAAGGCTGTATCACATTATATTGAATCATGTGCTGTGCAGAAATCATCATTTTTCCCTGCATCCTGCTTTTGGCAGAGATGAAACAAACCTTTCAAATCTTATTCTTCTGAAAGAAATAGGATGACACTAAGTAACATGAAATTACTCAGTTTAAAAGTATTATAATAGGGAAACCTGCAATGATGGTATGTTCAAAGTTGCTTCTACAATCAGTGGTGTTATCAAATGTACAGAACAGTTATTATAAAACCCATCTAAAATAACTTTGGTGAGTGATTGCATGCTTCAGAACATAACACTCACTGTGGCATAACAGATATTGAATGTATAGAGAGAAATGTATAAAAATTTAATGTATATAAATAGGTGTGTATAAAATACACACCTATTTGTATACATTAAATAGATATAGATTCTATATAGAGAATACACTACTTACATAAATTCGGAGCCTTTTTACAACCTACTTACATGGTAGAACAAAGAAAAGTTATCTCTAACAGAAAATTTAGGGCAGAGGGGAAAAAAAAACGTGAATAGATGGAACCACTAAATAAGAGCTAAAATCTTCACAAAAGTTCTTATTTTTTGCTCAAGCGACTAGCATGACATAGAAAGAAAAAACTGCAAATAAATTAAAATACACTAAAAACTGTTTCAAATGCACAAGTAAGGCAAAGGTATTTTCATGGCGCAGAAATGACCAATTTTATTGGTGATAGAAAGCTTTCCCTCTGGGTAAGGTTCTGTGCCAGAATCCTGAAAAAAAAACCAAACCAAATTATATCTGCTTTTTTATTGTTATTATTCTCTTTCATATTGTTCATAGCATTCTTTCGTGAGGGTACCTCATTGCTGTGTTCCCTCATCTGAGCAAGCTTTTATTGCTGTTTAACATTTTTCAGAGACACGCAAAATTAGACTCAGACTTGTTAGCTGCAAGCATACCACTCTAAGACAGGTGTTTTAATAAACAACTACCAACTGCACATTCATGTGAGACTACAACCACCTTTTGTGGCTGAGATTAAAATTGTGACTATTAAGGGCAGCCTCTCCTCCAACACAGCCACAGTATATGTATGGGTAACTAGCACATCTCAATATGTGGCTCTGATAAAAGGCTTGGAGTGTTTATATGAACTATCCTTCCCCCTTCCCCTGTTAGTTATCTCTAATAACACATTTCATTTTTTGAGGCAAGGCCATGTCTACCTCAGAAATCTGTGTTACAGAATATATAGAACTTGCACTCCCTCCCTCCACTGTGGAAATCAGAGAGCCAATGATTTTCTCATTATTTCTAATACAGTTTTTCAATAAGAAGTATGGCACCTTACAGCACTTACAAGTACTCTACTCATTCCTTTCACTGTTCCTGAAAGCATCCAATGAAGTTCAGCATTCATCTTAGCTTGAAAAAAGACCTGGTCTCTTTCCATCTCCACAGGTCATTTCTTTTAGTGTTTGGAGTAAGAGGGGTCATTCTTGTTGACCTCAGAATTAATCTCCACTTGATGCCTTGCCTGGGTTGCTTGCTGTTGCTTGGTGTTCTTGAGACGCTCACAGGATTCAGACACTACTGAGGCCCTATGAAACAGATGGAAAGAAAAGAAAATCCAGCCCATTGATTATGAATTGATAGCTTTAGTGTAAGGTATTGGCAGTTCTGTTGCCATTTCTGCAGTGTTACAGAAATCCATTGTATACTATCACACTATCTTTGTGGTGTGATGCAGATACCAAGTTGAGTTGCAAGGCTGTACCCTAGCAAAGGGACAAGGACATTGAACCATACCTTTCAGCAATAAATTGGTGCCATTTCCTGAAGTGAGTGTAGGGTCTGAGCAGCAAAATCAAGCTGGTTTCTCTGTTTGTCGGGCATTGACCACTTGTATGGTGAAATAAATCTGCTTGACTGAGGGTTTCTTAAGTAGTAAGTGCTACATGGAAAGGACAGTGTTAATGTCATGAGCAGGTGCATGTGACAAAGCTTCTTCCCATTCAGTCATTACCTGATGGACTTGTCCAGAGCCCAGAGAGCACCTCTGACGTGGGAAAGGGGACTAAAGAAAAGTGACATTCAAGTGAAAGTGAGTAATGAGAGAGGAACTGATGGGGCTTAGGGGACCACAGTCATAATATCTGCAGTGAAGGATACTTTGCTGTTTCTTCCACTTCTTCTAGTGTTAATTCTTCCTTCCCCTTGCAACTTCTGCTCTTCTCATTGTCCCACATCCTTCCTATCAGGACAGTGTCATGTCCCCACTCATGTCCTCACTCGGGCTCAGCCCCTGCCCTGCCCCTCTCCAGTGCTCCTGCCCAGACCCTCACACCCAGCCCAGTTTCAGGCTCCAGGCACCTCTTTTAAATTGTCACACAGCAGGTAAAAGTCACTTCAGCAATGTCATTGGATATGCATATTATGCTCCAAGAAACTCTTCTTATCTCTACCAAAGACTTTTCTGACTTCTCCTCAAGACTTCATAAAACAGTGTATGGGTATAATGCATGGTATAACCATCCCCAGTCTCCATTCCATTAGCCAAGTATTTCCTTGAATATTGCATCAGGAAATGGTAGATAAAATTAATGACAGAACCTTATAGAAGGGAAAAACCCATGGCCTAATAACTTCTGTATAATTTTCACATCAATATTTTTAAATTAATAATATAATTTAATTACTATTTTAATAATAATAGTTCAATGTAAAAATATGAAATTAATCCTCCCCCCCGCCCATGCAGCCCCCCCCCCCCCCCCCCTCCCAGGTTGTCTGCCAACATGAATAGAAAAAGATGGAACTCTTTAATTTTATAAAATTGGAAATGTAGGGGCCTGGAAAGGAAATTATTCAAAGGCACCAGTGTATGTTCTAAACCTATGTTCATTATTAAAAAGTAGGATACTTTTTTAATTCTTTTAACAAGTTTATTTAAAAACACGTCTCCAGAAATTTTTAATCAATATTATTTGACTTCATTAATCTACTTACAATTTGTGCTAAAAAATTGACTCACAACCTAAACACATATTCAGATTTAATGGAAAGAAATCTCACAAACAATGCACTAAAACAAACTGACATTTATTTTATATCAAATATACAACATCATAATATGTTTTGAGAATTTAAGTTGCTTTTAATTTGAAAATAGATTGTTCTGCACTTTCAGTTCTGTTTATAATCTAATGAAAAACTGATCCTTACATAGCAGAACAAGTTCTGAATGTGGATACATGTTCTATACATGTTCTGAATGTGGATAGAATTAACAGGAGGAAGGAAGTTTAAAATGAACAGCCTTCAAGTAAATGAAAAAACAAATTGTACTTCTGGAGAAAAAAAATTCTGCAGACTTACTTGCACTTTTAAAATCTTTTAGATTTTGTGTATTAAGTTACCTTTTTTTCCCCCCAGTACAATGCTTGTGGACTCCCTACTCATGGTCGTATTATAATTCTGTGCACACACAAATCTGAATATAAAATATAAAGTCATTTTTTTGTAAGCACACCTTGAAAACACTGGCATTTTTTTTCCCAAGAACAACACCTATCATGGGTTAATCTTTAGGGTTTAGCCCTGCCATACACTTCATTATATCCAGGACCCTGGATTACATTAGTTTGAATTTAGCATGGAATAAATTGAAGTTAGACTGCCCCTACTGGTTTTAATGTTAAATTACCTTTTCTGAGTAGTATAAAGGACTATCTAAGTACATTTTCAAGTCTGGAGAAATTTTCTCATTGAAATAAGGAAAAGCATAATGCATTCCCATTGAGAAGGAGTTTTGCATGGAAGTGCTGTGCAAACATGTATATTTTGCTAAAATTTACTTTTAAACAAGAATAAATTTCTGAAATAAGCAGGATACTCTATTTTCACATTTGAAAAAAAGATCTCTCACAAATTCAAATGTTTTTGTTTGAATGTGTAAAAGAAAAAGGTGAAAGAAATAGACAATTTAATGCTGTTGAAACAAAACTTTTTTCACCATTAGTTTAAGAGAGCCTTTCTTACTGAAGTGTTTCACATTTCTCATTTGCAATTCAACTCAGATTAGCTCAGAAGTCAAAGTCTCTCATTTATATATGCAACAGAACTTTCTTACTCTTAACAATGGTAATCCCAGTGCAAAGGGTTTTCTTAGGGTTCATAAATGTAAAAGAAGGTAAATACATCCCAGATGTCCACCTATAATTTTTCATAGCTAAGAGCCTCATATTTCAGTGAAAGAATACGAGAAAGGTCTTTGCCTGTGAGATTACTAATACAGTTTCCAGATCAATTTAACTGATTTGGTTGTTGGAGAGATGGAGAGGGGATCTCATTAATGCATACAAATATCTCACAGGTGGGTGCCAAGAGGATGGTGACAGAAGCTCTTCAGTCATGCACAGCAATAGGATAAGGAGAAATGGCCATAAACCAAAACACAAGAAATTTCACTTTAACATGAGGAAGAATTTTACTTTGAGGGTGGCAGAGCACAGGAATAGGCTGTCCAGGGAAGTCATGGATTCTCCCTTTCTGGTGACATTCTAAACCCACCTGCTCCAAGTGGCCCTGTCTGGGCAGGGGCATTAGATCATGTCTGGAGGTATCCTTCAACCCTAATGATTCTATGATTCTGTGATTCTGTGAGTTGGACCATTTTTGAAAATTTTAGATAGCTTTGAAGTGTGATTATGATTACTTACTATTTTACATTTTCTTTCACAGGTCTTTGTTCATTGTTGAAAAATATGTCATAATATAAAATTAATAAATTTTAAATCTGTTGGTTTTTAGGTGTGACTGAGAGAGACATTGAAGTTTTAGAAAAATAAGTTAAATATTATATGTATTCCACAGACATATTGTAAATAAGTAACAACCCCAAAATATTCTTTTTGTGAAGCAGAGCTGAAAACACTTGCTAAAGTAAGGTACAGCATTCCTGCAGCAAAACTTCTCAGGCTATTTCTGATTAAGGATCATCACAGCTTTTATTCTAGATTTTAGGTGTTTCATAAAAGTTTAAGGGAGCATGCACTATGAATTCCCCAGAGATACATAAAATGTTTATTCACACTGAGTTAGTTAGAAGCAAAAAATACCTCTGCCTCAGAGACAGGTCTTGAAATAAGCACCTGTTTTCTGGTGTGATCACAACATGATTTCACATGTTGATATGTATTATTTTCTATTATTGAAAAATGGGCACAAATTATCTTCTGTTGTTTAGCAAGCTACAGGGGTCATTAAGTAATAGTAACAATGATTTTTTAATAAAAATTTAACCCATTATGTCAGTGCAACTGTGGTTATGTGTCCTTGAGACTAATAGGTTGAGCAGTCAGGGTGTTGGGAGGTGGGCATCTGTTGAATCAGTCAGTGGAAGAAGAGAGAAAAATATTCTGTGGATAAAATCAGTGTACAGGGAGAAGAAAAGCATCCAGGTGTCTGGGAAAGAGACTGGCCCAACAGCAGGGCATGGAAGGTCATTGTTTGTACTCGTTCCTTCAAAAGACTTTGTGGGAGTGAGAACTGAGTCTGCTCTTTCAAGTGGGGAGCTGACCAGATGACAGAGATGAAAGAACTGTCTTCCCTGAGAGCAAAACAGACACTGGAGTGAAAGAAAACCTATCTCCAAGCGGAGAAGAGTTCCAAAAGCGACAGTTGAAATGCAAAGACTTCACAGAGATGACCAGCAAGAAAGGAAGACCCAACGACTGCAGCACAACAATAGAGGGATAGTGAAGGCAGAAACTGCATAAGTGATGTGAGGAATCATGGAAAATGAAATGTAGGAGACTTAGCAGGAGACTGTAAAGCTGCAGTGTTTGAAACTGAGAAGAAAAGAGGAAAAAAGGATCTGAATACATAGGGTTATCAAAAAGGTTGCTGTCTCTTAAAATCCTATGGCAGCTCAGACCAGCCCTTTAAAAACTTGGGATGTTAGAGTAATTTTGTATATGTATTACTCATAAGTTAAAACTGTTTCATTGGAAACTTGTACTGATGTTCACGAAAACAGTAATAATGCTTTTAGACCTGTAACACACAGTTAAATGTTCTTTCTTTGATCCTTGAAAGAATTGCACAAAAGAATTGCAGAACACGGTACATGTAGAGCTTTTTAAAATGCTGTTGAGCAATCCTAACTCCAAATACAATAAGCAGAAAGAACAGAAGACCCCCCCCCCCCCCCCCCCCCTCCCACCCACCAACAAACCCCAAGCACCACGCCAAAAACACGGAGACACACTTGTTTTGCCCAGCACAACTCCAGCAGTCTCTCTGGATGCCTGGGGATTCCAGCAGTGCTGACCCCATGGGTGCTTCCTCCAGCAGCAGCAGCAGGCAGTCAGGACTGGCTCAGCTCACAGGGATTTCAGCAGCCCTTCAACCAAGCCCTCGGCCACAGGGAGCACCAGAATGAAGAAAAAAACCTAAGATCAGAAGGGCAGTACAGATGAGGATTATGGTGTCCCAAAGAGGTGGAAAGCTTGTATAGTTGAAAAAAAGATAATGTGAAGAAACAAAACCTGCTCTCTAGATTTTCAGCTCTTGGTTTTTCTTCTAATCTCAGAAAAAAAAAAAAAAAAAAACAGCAAAAAAAAAAAAAACAACAAGAAAAACCCAACCAGTATTTTTCCTTCTTTTTCCTTCTCAGTGTTCTCTGTGTGTCAAATTTCTTCAATTTTTCAAGTTTTTTTTTAGATAAGTACATCAGTCCTTGCAATAAGTGGATTCCTGGGTAGTCTGAAAACCACTTATAATTACAAGGTTTTTAACCTTAATGAATTATATGTGACAAGGTTAATTAGAATTAGCATGCTTCTATAATATATTTACATTGAATGCACGGGTTTCATATAGAATTTAAGGGAAGAAGAATACAATCTTTTTTATACAATGCGTAATGTATTTTTTTAGATGATGGAAAAATTTTCAGTTATTTCCACTTCTGACAGCTTGTTCACAACTGAGATGACTCAGAGAAACAATGTTTATGCTGAGCTGACTTTCTGAAGTTGGTGCATGGCTCCAGGATGAGTGTTAATGTTACTGTGTGACTGATTTCTTCCTGTTATAATATAACTACAGTTAGACCTACCTAGGAAAACTTCTATGTACATAATTTATGCAACCGCTTGCAACAAGGTTATTCAGGGTTCCACTGATAAGTATATATGATAAGGAACTTCAATGACTTTGAATATAAAACCAGATTCTCTCAGACTCATAAAAATATCTTTAAAAATCAGGCCCCAGGGAAATGATGACTGATTTTTCACCAAACCAGGATTTTTTTTTCCTCATTTTGCTTTGCTACTGGGATGATAAGCATGGTAATAGAATATTCCATGATAGACAAAGACTTTTAATGCTAATTTGCAGATGCCATTTATGCAGCTTCTTCCTCAGAACACTGCCTTCCTAGGTTTTCAATGTGTGGGCATATAAAAATACAGTTGTATTTTTAATTGCCTTAAAGGAAAGATTAAAGAGATGCCCTCAAGCAGCATTTGCCACACAGTCAAAGCCATAAGCCATTTTGTTCATCATTTGTCCCAAAAAGAACCTTAGACTGTTCAAGAAATCAATGTCTATATCCAGTCCTGCAGCATGTTAATAAAAATGGAATGCCACAGGAGACGCAGTTATCCCAATTTGATCCTCAAACATAGGCTAATTGCATATTATCACAAATGCAATACAATTTTTCACACTTTGCCAGTGAGCCTGGTCCCTCAACTAGTGACTATTCAGGACTGAGAGGAAAAGGCTACCAAAGAAAATCTTTTCTTAACTCCTTGTTGAAATCCAGCAGTGCTGAGGAGCTGGCACAGAATAAATGCTGAAGGAAGAACCTGGCATGTGCAGTTTTGGAGTATGAATTCAGAAAAGGACTTGGAATAGAAAACCTTTGGGTTAACATCAATTTGAGCTATCACTTGCATGATACAACTAAAATGCACTGTCAAAATATTGATTGATATGGCAGAAATCATGGAAATCAAGATGTTCCATGAGAAGCATTTTAGAAGAATATCATGAGACAAAATTAAAGTAAAACATTTAATTCTGGTTATTATAAAGTCTACGTCTACCAGCATAGGTAGCTGTGATGCTTCTTTTCTACTACTTTTATTCCATGAACACTTATAGTCTCTCCCAACTGTTAAAAATTTCAAAATTTCCTTCAGAAATTTTGGTCAGAATTTCTTTTCAAATTTCATATAAGTAAGGAAAATTAGACTTTGGCACTAAACAATGTGTATTGGGAATAGGACATGATAGAGTTTAAAGGATTGTTTGTCATGTGCTGCTAATGCAGGCCTTCTTTACCTTGAGAAAATTCCTGTTTCGGTCAGCAGCAGAGGTAAAACAAGTCAAAAGACCAATGCATATAATTTCCTTTATTACTGACAATCTTCCAAGGAATGACAACAAAGTAACATTAGAATTGGGCAAACATCTGTATAAGTAAACTTGATAAACACAGAGATTGCCATAGTGCAAATAGAATGTCTTCACAGGTATGTAGCTTCAGTTATAAATTACACCACATAAGGTGCTGCACCCATTTGTCTGAGATCTTCATGTGTCTTACAATATCTTTTAAATTTATTGACACAGCAACAAATAAATGGTATTTAATAATAAACTTGGAAAACAAGTTTCCAATTCATGGTTCACATTGAAAATCTAAGAATTATGCTTAATCAATCATTAAGCAAAGAAGCAAAAATATACTAGATGATATATTTTGATGATGAACAGCACAAATTTTGAATAATGAATGCTTGCAATAAACGTCTAACAGACAATCTTCAGGGTAAAAATTTCTCAGAGAAATGATACAGTGAACGATGAATACATTGAAGAAAATAAAGACCTTTATACAGACAAATACTGCACAGAAAAATAGATCAAATATAATAAACAAAATATTTGTTATGAATTATTCACCTGTATTCCTGCTCATAGAAAAGAGCATACTTTCCTCTCACTTCTCCTGCCATAAGTCTTGAGTTACTTCATTGATTATATCCGTTCTATTTCACAAATATACCCAGGCTGTGCTAACTTCTGTGTTACCTGGCGCCAGGGTTCCTGAGACCAGTGTCCTGAATTAGACAACACCAGTTTCCACTGAGTGAGATGCTGGATTGTATTTCCTGTTCCCTCTTTATACTTGTGTTCTCATTTGGGCCCACTTATGTTAATGAACTAAACCTTGTTATCTCAGTAAAGTACCAAATTATTCATATATTCATAGATGTAAATGTTGATAAAAACTATTACATCACCCTATTGGCTTTCCTCTAAGAAAAGAACCATAAGATTTGCTAGTTTAGGAGCTCAAAAAAAAATCACATATGTATGTATATATATATATATATATATATATATACACATATATACATATATATATATATACATTTTAATACCCATTACAGAAAAAAAAAATGGAAGAAAGAATAAAACCTACTCTCAGAGTTTAAATAGTTACCCTATGTCACAGAACTTATTATAAGGCAGAACTGGGAATACCTTACATTTAATACTGCAGTTATTAAGCTACAGCACTCTTTAGTTGATTTCCAAAATCAGAGGCTGAATTTGAAGGGAGCATATTTAGTTAAGATTCATGACCCAGAGAGCTTATAGGTTCCAAAATACAATTTCTTGTTTAACACTGCTGAAGCTTTTTTGTTTTGAGTCACTGCAACTGTTAAGATCCCTACTTGGCAACTATCTGAAAAATGGAATAACATGGAGGACTATTTCAAGACTCTATGTTAGAAAAAAGATGGGGCCCAGGAAAAGGAGAAAACAAATTTAAAGTTAGAAAGAAATGTGCATATTTTATGAAAACTTCCTGAAACTCTAGTGAATCATTTGAACTTCTTGCTGCACTGTAATATTGTTGTACAATTCCATAGCTGGGCATGTGAGACTCAGAGAATACTTGCATTGGCAGCGAAGGATATTTAAAGACCCAGTGTGCAGCACTATAAAGGTTTATGTTGTGAAAGCATTTATGTATTTATAACACTTCAATTTCAGGGTATCCACCATGTGGGCAATGCTGTTATAAAATGATGGATTTTCCAGAATGACTCTAAATGAGAAATTCAGTGCAGACCCAAGAGGACAGATGAGGCAAACGGGTAAAATATCTGTCATTTTTCTGTCACCTCTGGTTTTGCATCAAAAGATGTGACTGTGCACACCTGAAGAAACCAACATCATACACACACATTTCAGTGATTCAACTCTTAAATACCTCAATTTCTGTAGCTGGGTTGTCTATTTTTTATGTATTGTTAGTGCTGAACCAGGTATTTCCCAGAGAATTCTAGGTTTAGATAGCCATGATGTTTTTTTTTCACTTAAAATCTGCTTTGGAAAGGTATTAACTATTT
Organism: Chloebia gouldiae; assembly: GCA_003676055.1. Lineage (NCBI taxonomy): Eukaryota > Metazoa > Chordata > Aves > Passeriformes > Passeridae > Chloebia > Chloebia gouldiae. Next base: position 24,439,134 of record QUSF01000005.1, read on the forward strand.
CACACCTTGTCATGAATTAGAGATTGATATAGTGCTAATTTCAACAAACACATTTATCTTGTTCTGCTCTTGCACTTATTAGTCATTTATGTGTCATACTGACTACTTGATCTATATAAGAAGGATTAGCTCACATGGAAGCCTTGCAAGAAGAAAGCAGCTTGCAATTCCAAAAATTATACTATATTATAACTGTTATCACATGCATTAGATAAGAAAATATCATCACCTGTTTAGCATACTTACAGAGAAGTTTATTGTCTCCCTTCAGTGTGGTCTTTGTGAAGGTCTCTAGTACATTTCCTCCTTTGAAAATGAGTGTACAGTGCTGCTGGCTAATCTTAGCCAGCCTGAGGATTTCTTATTATCCAGGAAAGACATATTTTCTTAGAATTTGCTAATGTTGGAAGAAGCTCAATAATTTTCAGAATTAATTTGGAGGCATTGCCCAGGCTCTTCCAGCTTTATTCTTACTGCATAACACTTAGATTTGAAATAGAACCCTTATAACCAGAACATAGTAATATAAGTAGGAAAAGGAGAACCTGTATTAGGAAACTCTTACATTTCTGGAATGTCTGACTCTACAGAAGCAAGAACATAGGGATATGAATTTGTCAAGGAAATGCTGATGTGGTACCAAACCACATTTAACATCACTTATTCTGTATTGCTTTACTTGATGGATATTTAGCATGATAAGACATGACCTAATCATTTTGCCATTTTATGGCAATGGTAAGTGGTAAAACTATTGCCCAAGAAAACTGCATGTATCCTGTACCCAGCATGTTCATCTAAGATATTTGCATAATTTGTAGACCATATAGCATTACTGTCTCCTGTAAATTATTAGAAGAATAAATTCTTTTTCCTTCAGTTTGGCAAAAAATTTTATCATCCTAATAATAACCCTACTCTAGATTGAATGTAAGATGAGAAGTATATGAAAGTAAAAGGGAATTGATTTATTTCTTGCATATTTATAGCATATTTAGAGAAGCATAATGTAGGTGCTTATACAGTTTAACTACATAATTCAAAAGTATTTTTGGAGAAGGAATTACATCCATTTCATAAATAAATGGTCAGGATATATTTTCTGATTTCTATTCCATTTCTTAAAATTCATATTTGGTATGTAACAGAATATCTGTACAGATCAGAACCTGAGATAGGCTTACCCACCTTATTTACAGACAACACAGGTCTCTCCTGTATAATTATCTGTATTTGTGCAGCAATCTTTCATGATTACTGTCAGGCTGATGTAGAACACTTTGCTATGTCCCTGTTTGCTATTATTGTCACAGAATATCTGTAGGTTGATCATTTGCAAATCCTACATAATGCCATGATGATTTTCTTCCCCTCTCATGAAAATATCCTCATGTGATAAATTGTTTCAATAGTTCTAGTACTGTTATTCTGTCTGCATAATGAAGATAGAAACTTTATACTTTTCTCTGTCATTAATATTGTTAGAATTAATTTTGCTACTGTGGATGGTTTTTAGTTCCAAGTGTTCACAAATATTTAGTTTCCTTTTCAAAACCAGGCTTTCTTCTCTCTATGTTTATTTTTGGTACATCTGGATAAAAACACAGCTATAAAACAAAATTAAGTAAATGATCACTGTAGGTAGGCCAATAAATGATATCGGAAATAATTGCCAGTCATCCCCAGCTATCTCAGGAAGGACTTCTGTTTTGAATAATTTTGGACTTGTTATGAAAAATAATACATTCATCTGGACAAACATGCAATCTCTCCAATGTTTCTGATAAATGGAATCTGAGGGGGTTTTTTGGTTGTTTTTTTCCATACATAGATTAAATCTAATTGAACAATGAAGGATATTTTCAGTGTTATTTGCCAAGATTCCTGTTGCATCAATTTAAGTATTACAAGCAAATGTTTTTCAGTTAGGAATATCACATTTAAAACTAGTAAGATTAGTAAAACCTCCCTTCCAGTATGTAGAACATTTTTTGCAATCCTTGTATAATTTTTGTTTAAGAGTTTTTTAGTATAAAATTACTCAGTGCTCTTAATATCATTTTTTAGAGTGCATTTTTTCTATTCTTCCACCATTCTCAAGATATGGCATGTTTAATACTCCCAATTTTATCTTCAAACACTTTCTTAATTTTTAGAAGTGGACTGGATAAAACAAATACAAGAAGTAAATTGTTTAATATATTTTTTTAATATACTTGTGAGTTGCCTGGATTCACCAGCACTGAGCATCATTTGGAAAGCTCTGTGCCAAACTGTACAAGAAGTGACTCTAACTGCTATTTTTATTCTAAGGACTTTGATTTCTTCCTAGTGTTAGAATTCAGTGATAAATATCAAATTATTATATATGTATGCAACTACGGCTTTCTAAAGACAGAATAAATCCTAAATGCAAGAGCAGAGTTTAGATGTTGACATGTTTTATCTTAAGTTGTGCAGGCCTCCCTAGCATGGTCAGTGATGTTTGACGTTTTGGATGACTCAGCAAGGACCCTGTCTGGTGGGGAAATCTGGATATATGCATTGAATTGCTGAAAATATTATTTCCCACTCTAAAAGAAAGCAGAAATATTCATAGGTAGTAAACTGAATGTAGATTTGAGTGTGACCATGCAGGTGTGGGGACTACAAATGTGTGGGTGGGTGGCTGGCTGTGGGTATGAAGGAGTTTTTCAAAGACAGCACAAGAATTTGCAAGTAACCCTCCACAAAAGAACAAGTGTAAAGTATTTTGTCATTATGCTTTTATTTTATAATAGTACTTTTATTTTATAAAAGTACTTTATCATTATGCTTTATTATTATGCTTTGTTTTTACTTTCTGAAATTAATGTATAAGTTTTACTATTCTGGTTGTTTAGATTTCAAATACAGCTCGTCTACTTTTGAATTAGCAGCATTATTTTTAAAACTTTTTTACCCTTAAACCAGGTGATATACTTAAAACCAGAGTTCATTGTCTTTGAATGAATGAATAAAGGCAAAAGTTATTAGCAAATATTAGTGTAAGGAAAATTGGTTTTTAAGCTAGATTAACCCAAGTGTATCAGATGATAACTGCTGAAGGGAAGGGAAGGGAAGGGAAGGGAAGGGAAGGGAAGGGAAGGGAAGGGAAGGGAAGGGAAGGGAAGGGAAGGGAAGGGAGGAAACATAACTGGAAAAAATTGTGCCTATAAGATCTTCCTTACAGTGGTTTAGAAAACAAGTCTTATCTGGACCCATCAGAAAATGTGCTCTGAGATGGTGACTGACCTCTGTAACCCCTCTTTCTCTTCCCAGGAACAGTGTAACAGCAGGAAGGAGTCAAGCCAGTGTGGCACTACAGGTATGGAGTGGAAAACTCTAGGGAATAAAATGAAAGGCAAAGTTAAAGTTGAAGATGAGACCAAGAAGTAGAAAATGGAGGAAAATATAGATTTCAGTCATTGAGTGGCTTTAAGAGTCTTCTATGATAGCTGCTGCTTAACATCTTAAGTATCTTGTGACAACAGGCAGCCCTTCCCACCCCTCCTACAGCACATTTTTCATTTCTTTTTCCCAATATTTTTTTGTCCTATCAATTTAATTTAAGAATATTTTGAGACAGATCTGTATGTCAATACAAATGATTGTGGAAAGGTCATTGTGACAGCAGGACGACCTGGGTGAGGGATATTGCAGTATACATAATAACATAGGTAACATAAAATCAACGTTCACAATTTTTAGAATTTTATTTTATTTCATTAGGTAAAGATCCCTTTAGTTCCAAAATTTTCAGTGTTCTGTGCACAGATCCATCACTTTTATTCCTTAATATTCTTTACATTAGAATGAAATGAAAGTTTAGAAATTATGGAAATAGACCAGCAGTTGTTTAAATTAAACAAATGAATACCACAGCATCATAAACTTACTTAATGTATAATTTTGTATCCTGTCACTAGATAATTTGTTGCATTCCGACATGATCTGTGTGAAGTAAGTAATTGTTAGCATAATTGCGAAGTCCCATTTAACTAAAAGTTAGTTTAAATTTCATCTTGGCTTAATGTTTTGAGCAAATCAAATTTTGCATATGAATGGACACTCTTCTTGTTTGGAGCAGAATTTTCCTGATTTTGTGTTAGACATATAAACTTACAGAACTTCCAGAATAATAAAAATGGCAAAGTGTGCTGCATAACAGTAGCTGCAAAAACCTGACAATTCAGATCAATTTCATTTGCATTTAGAGTTAATCAGTTCCAAGAATGAAATGTTACTTGATCAGGTAATGGCTTCATTACCAGCCGTTAATCACATACTACCTTCACCTAATTTTCTGAACTTGGAATTAGTTATTCAAATTATAGCAATTAAAATATCTCAGTCAAGGACTTGATTCATTTGAGAAAAATACTTATGCAAACTCACCACAGATCTATTGATCATTTCTAAGAGCCAGAATGTGAGCTGAGTATCTAATTCTAAAAGAAAAAAATGTGCTATGAACCAGATAAATATAGAATTCTGCAGAATAAATGGAACCACAAAAAAAAAAATAGGGGTTGTTCTTTTATTTATAGGAAGCTTGTCTGGAATTTTACTGTCTCTTAATTTACGTGAAACAATTAGAATTTCCTGGTTTTATAAACCCAAATAATATATTAATGCTATCAGGAAATTTGTTTGAGTTACAGCTCTTAGGAAGCAGTGATCCCTAGAAACAGATTTCAAAAATAATTAACAATCACAACAGAAAAAAAAAAGCAAAAATCCCTGCTCACAGCTTGAATTTTTTTGTGTCCTGGATGCACTCTAGTAGAAAAAGCCATCCATTTGCTGTTTAGAACAAATAAGCAGAGAAAGTGAATAAAGAAAAGTTGCCATTTCCTGTTATGTGATTTATGAATATTGTGATTTTGAATGCTTCATATAGTATTGTATTTTATTCACTGTATCTTCAAAAAAAATATTCCAGTGTATTGGGGCCCAGGATGTAAATAATTGTTAGTAATCTGAATTGAGGACTTTGTAGGGTGGAGCACGTAAGTTGTACCACGTGTCTTGTGTCCAACCAAAATAATTTCACTGGTTGTGAACAGTGCATAATCTTTTGTAGAGCACGGACAACATGACATATGCTCATATTACATTCTAGCAGTTTAAATTTCTAAATGACATGACAGCCTGTAATATATGTCTAGATAGATTTTATTTTTTTTATTTTCTCTCTCAAGAACAAAATCAAAACATAAGATAGAGTGCTTGCAGGTCTCAGGTGCACCGTAAGGACTTCAGTACCAGAAATGCAGCAATAAATGCAGCAGTCTAGTTTCATTTAAAATTATTCATAGCATCCTGAGAGCTGCGTAAAATAGTTTTGCTACTCAATAAATATTTCTTATACAAATAGACCAATATATGTCTGAAAATTACCTGAAATCACTGGTCTGCCTTTCCACATTTTTCATGAATTGATCAAATTCTTAAAATACCCTGAATCTTCCCCAGTCTCCAGAATGGGATTGAAAAGAAGTAATGCAGTAATGGAGGAATGTAATGGAAAGCTCATGCCTAGTCTATGGTCAGCATTTCCATGCCTCCTACTTTGCACAGGCAAGGAAACCTGAGCAGAGAGCACCTGAGATGCAATTTTTCTTTCTGATAAGGTAAGGATGCTAAACATGGTCTTAACCATCCCAGGGAATACAATTGTGTTTCCCTTCTCCATTCATCCCACAGTTTACAAAAGAAGTTCGGCCAAAAGGACATCTGAGAACTTTTCGAAAGATTAATGGACAGTATAAATAAACAGACATAGTTCCTCATGTTAAAGAAAATAATGTAAAAACAAAACTGCCATACCATTCTAACAGGCGGAAGGTGCTTCCTTAGTCTTGAAACCATGATCAGTTTGCTAGGACTGAGTTAGGTCAGGTCTTTTCACTGTTCCTTATCAATGGCTTTTGTATCAAGGGAAGAAAATTTTGATTTTTAAAAAGATGTTATGATTACTCTCCTAGTTAGCATAATGAACAGCTGTTTCATAATTAATACACTACCTAAGTTCTATTAGTGAAAGCATGCAGTGCCCATGCTCAGTGAAATTTGAAAGCACTATGAAATCAGGCAACATTCCCATTTGTCTTCCCTTCCATGGACCTTTACTTGTCCTAAAATGTTTTTGAGCTGAATACCTGTCTGAGATAATAAACCACAATGTGCTTGGTCTCAAAAACCCCAGGTACATGAAGTACTCATTACTTCTCAGTTAATCCTAGCTTTCACAGAGTGGTGAATTAATAAATACTTTGGGTTATCTTAATGACTTACACTAAATGTACCAAGACCTTACTGTAGTCTGGCTTTTAAATATTTGTTATTACAATATTATTCAGACATTAAAAAAAACTCATTTTAACGCATGCATAAAAAATTTCCACAAATTGCTATAATTGCTATACATTTGTATCAGAATATTCAAATTAGGAAGACCAAAAAATGTAAAAGAGGAATATGTTTTGTTCATGTTTCTATAATGTATTATAAAGCTTTGAAAAACTACAAGTAAGCTGACTCAAGAAACACACATTTCCATACATTTGCTTTTTGTCTGATACAAATGTGGGAGAATTGCCATTCATCTGTTTCAGCCCATTTACCTCAGAGATAAAACCCTGTTTTTGTTGGTGTGTTCACAACATCTTATCCAGAGCATAATTTAAATCCCTTGGGCTTGGGATACACATAATGTATATTTTTATTTTTTTAAAAATAGTTGGAAAACATAGTTCTGAAAATTCTAGATTTCCATACAAAAAAGGTCATAACATCACTATCTTCTGGAAGAAAAAAAAAATAAAAAAGGAAAATGAGAAGCATGCTATTTATCTTTCAGTATCACCCCTTGTGGTAAAGAGATTTCTTCAAACATACAAATCCTCTGCTGAATTACTCTGCTTCTTGTAGAGAAAGTATTCTTTTTCAGTGAGCTCCAGGTGAAAAGTTCTATGTGTTATACAAAGGAAACTTGTCCTATTCATATCCTAATAAGTGTCAAATCCTCTTCAGCCTTCCTTTGCACCTTAGTGGTGGTGTTCTAGCTTTTACCAAAGACAGGCTACAGCTGTTGCACTTCTGGGGATGGTGTTCATTTACACATTTTTTTTTTATTTCCCTGGAATTTTAACACTTTACAGAGGTTTAAATGCTGCTTTTGTTATTCCAAATATCACACAACTGTCCTTTTTTGAGATAGTTTCTCTGAAATTGTAGTATCAATTTTTTCTCTGTGTTCAATATAGATACACCTTGATTGCCTTGTTAATCTTGCCATAAAAAAAAATGAATACTCATATTGACATTGCTAAGGTACCAAGAATTTTTAAGATGTAAATTTAGTGTATTGTGTACTTTACATCTTGCAAATCCAGAAGTGGTTTATGTTTCGTTTTTTTTTCCTTTTCTACTCATTTTTATGCTCTTTTTTTTTTTTAAGGGCTTTGTTTTTAAATATACTGAAAGAATGCTGAATTCCTATAAACCAAAAAGCAGGGGTAAATATGTTCTCATATTAGTTCAAAATTTTATGAACATAATACAAGTGGAGATATAGGGAAAACTGAGCATTTACAATTTCCAAAAAGTTACTCCTTGTGTATTTTCCTATATCTTGATATTTTGGAGGTATTTAAAGTATTCTTTTAAAAAAATGGAAAACATTCCCCTTCAACCTTTCCTCTAAGTAGTTTTTAGCACTTTACATGTAAAATCATCACTGGTCCTACTGCTACTGAACAATCACCATCTTAACTTCCTTTGAAGCATGACGTGATACTAAAAAAAGACAGTTTTGTTCCCAGCAATTTTTTCAGAAAGCTGAAAGTAAAGAAAATCTATTTCCTGAAAAGCAAGTAAAATTGCTACTATAGCACCTACAATAAATATCATAATTTCCAAATTCTAACTTTTCAAACTGAGTGTGCTTTATAAATGTATCTTTAAATGACAAAAATTGCTACTTGTCTCACCATCGTGGGCAAGATAGATAATAGATGACAAAGAATATGAAAGTTTTGCCTCAGAACACATTTATTTATAAAAAACAGTTGTTTCTGGGGGCGGCCTTGTGTAAGCAGTCTCATTTCTGTTAACAACCTAGTGAAGTACTACTTGTGCAGTGCTACTCAGATGTGCTTAGTGCATTTAGGAACAGTGAATCCTCAATGTCTGGGAAAAAAAAGGCAGTCATTTTCAGATACATTTTTTTTAATTTATATTTTTCTGACAAGTAAATGGGTGAAACATTTCTTAATTCTAAACAAGTATATTACAGATCAGGAATTATTTTTCCATTTACCTGATAGCATCTGCAGTCTGTTTATCTTAGAGCCTGAAAAGCAGCATTTATTAGTGAGTGGAAAGAGTGTATTTACTTCACAAGACTTGGAAGTCACTCCCTCCTCTGTGCTAGCACCCTGAGGTCCAGCATCTGCTCCTGCAAAGAAGACCCAAGAGGAGCTGAAGGGCTGTGCAGCCCACCTGTCCCATCACTGCTGCAAGCTCAGTGCCTAACCACTGGGACAAAACAAGTTTCAGTGTCTGACTGGAACAACTTCCTTGGAAATGTGTTTTATCCAAGTTAGTCTTGAGCTAAGTTCAGCTTACAAGTGTTTAACTGTGGAGAAGTAAAACGTGGGTTAAGGGCCTGTGAAAGTCAGTAACTCATAAGATGCACCCTTGAGCAGCAGGAACCCACGAAGTTAATTTGTCTCCTCCTGTCAGGCTTCAAATACTTTTCAGTTGCTGAACAGGATTCTATTCTTCAGAAAGTTATGATCTGTTTCATACAACTTTTTACTCCTTCAGACATTCCATTGTTTTAAGCAGTTAGTTTTATGGCTTACAGTGTCTTTCTGAAGGTCACCAAGCCTCTGTTTTCCTTGGAGTTCATGCAACATGGAAAAGAGCCTCTCTTCTGGAGGTAGCTTGCTGCATCTGCAAAACATTACCCAGTACCCAAGTACAAAACATTACACAAGTAATTAAGGAGGGATTTTGAATCTCAGTAAAGAGCATCCATCTGACGGTTTGCCCAGCATGCCCCTCACAATATTCTGTTCAGTTTAATTTGGGGAATATTTTGCTCTCATGTAGGAGTCACTGTCAGTTCAAAAGCATATTTTAAAAATTAAAAATCAAAATAGTTTCCAGAGACACAAGGAGAACAGAAATTATTACATTTATTCCATGACTGCAAAATTTCACTGCATTCTGGTGTCAGGTGCAGTAAATCCAGTCTTTTAAAAATTTCATTTACAATGTTCTTTCAAAATAAATTCACTAGAGATTTCTATTAATTAAAATTAGTACACAGAAACTAGAAACAGTGGTCTGTTTACATGAATTAAGAATATTTAGACTCAGTGCAATGTTTCTACTACAGAGATTGAAGTCTTCGCTTTCAGAGACAACACAGAAAAAGATTAGATTTTATTAATTCCTGCAACTTGAAAAACACACCAACTATTTCAACCCACCACTAGAATTCAAAATTCCTGGCACAGTTACCGTGAAGGAGCAATTTTGCCCTCAAGCTTTCGATTGGAATTGAGGTTTAAATCAGGAACTAATCATATGACTCTATGTATAGAGTAGCTTCTAGGAAGCAGAATAGATTTTGCCCCAAGTTGATTTTGTAGGAGCTAATTTTTCAGGTTTAATATATCTAGAAAAATAAGGTTCAAACTGTCATGAATAAATGATTACTTTTAGAAATATGAAATTCTTTGGAGAGCAATATCAAGAACTCCATTGTAGCTGATGATCATAAAGAATAGGAAGTTGTTTTATTGGAGGAGCTTTGCATTGCAGTATCTGGTTTGACTTTGTAGCGAAGTCATGCCAGCTTTAGTTAAGCAGCCCTGAAGTTTAGTATCAGTCCAGCTGCAGCAGCATAAGTGTACTGAAATGTGATAAAATATATGATCCTGTCTTCCCTTTAGGATGAACCTCATACTCCAGAGCTCCTCAGCTTGGGAGGGGGCCAGCAGGTGGGACAGAGACTGGGCACAGGAATCATCCCTGCCTTGTGGTACAACTGCCGGGGGCTGCCTGGTGATGTGAGCAAGCTCCAGACTGAAAAGTGACACAAGCTGTTCTCACAATTCACACTAAACTTTTAAATTCTCAGGATGTTGTCTGCTAAAATTCAGAAACTGCTGAAAGATTGACTCATCAGGGAATATTAAACAGAAAAACCAGAGCAGGTACAGCAGCACAGGGAGTCCTTAAACTTGTTCAGAGAAGAGATCAGCTTGTTACAGGCACTGTTTTTTAACACCCGGTCCTGGGTTTTTACATCTGGACATTGTTGGAGCCAAGATACATTAAAACATCTGAGGTAAAAAGATTTGATCCAGTAACATACTCACATGTGCTATTTATCCTGTTTTCCAAGCCCACATATCAGCTTCATAACTGCACATAACTTTCTTATTGTTATTGTTAAAATACTGTTAATTTTGTTAAAATATTGTAAAATATTGTTCAAATCAATTTGACTGAAGAAATAGAATCCATCTGAGGAAATAGTCTGGTGTGCATAGGTGTGTGAGATAAAAGCTATTTGTGAATCTTAGGTGAAAAATTAAAGGAGATAGCAGCTTTAGGCAGCTCAACATGTAAGAAAAAAAGCTTCAAATTTAAACTCAGTTCTTTTTGATTCAGGCAATTCTTTATTAAAATTTCACTATGATTTCTCCTCCAAAATTATATGTTTGCAACAGGGTGGAGAACATATCACTTGGGTAGGCTCCATCAAGGTAGTGAAATCAATATCATTAAGCCTAAAAGCTCGGACTAAAAGCCTATACATCATAGGAGATGGGAAAGAACAGGTCTTCTAAAGAAAATAACTTAAAGGAATTTGAACAGATTTCTCCAGAGACTAATGAAGGAATGATCTCAAATACACATATTTTTTGAATATGTGTAGAGAGAATATTTCTCTCCTTTTTCTTTATTTAGGGATAAAGATGACTGAAAAGATATAAGGAATAATTTTTTTAAAGAAGCATTTCAGAGAATTGCATGTTATTTTTCTTGATGTTGATTGTGTTTTTCTCTCATTTAAACATTTCTACTGCTTTCAGTTGTCATAAACATCAAAACAGTTCAATTATAATAATGATTCCAATAAATCTGATCCTTTTTTTCCTTAAACCAATTCATAAACCAGTCTACAGTTACAACTGGAATTTATTTGGAACTTTACCTTAACAGAATCAATATTTATCAGGCTTCTGAAATTCTTCCAAGCTTATTTACTCAAGAAAATATTTTTTCTACTGCTGCATTTAAATGCAAATAAAGAAAGAAACTACACAAGCTTGGGTTTTGTTTTGTCTATTAAAATGGTATAAAATGAGAATGCCAAGAAATGTATTACTTTTTTGATATAGAATTCCTGAATAATAAACATTCTACCACTTAAAGAGCAATATTACTCCTAAAAGTTGACTATGCTCCATCTTCTGTTAAATATCAGTTCATTAAAAATGCTTAGCCAACATAGAGAATTAAAGTTTTCAGAATAAGTGAATTAGGTTACTGCAATCTAGCTTTTTGACATCAAAATTAGGGCATTTAACAGTATTAATATATTAGAATTGTTTTCCTTTGTGTAGGATGTGGTTTTAGAGTGACACATGATCAGATGTTTTTTAATCTATTATTTATTATACTTTATAACAAAAGGTACATGTATTTCATAACCATCGGTATCTATAGGTTCAAATGGTCCTAATTTAAAAATCTTTTAAAAATATAAAATTTAAAGGACTCCATCATGTCATATACACTGTGTTAATCAATTAAACCAATAATAGCAAAAGAGGCTATTTCAGATAATTTTATTGACATAATATAGGAATAATTATATTGTGGAGAAATGCTTCAGTCTTGTATTGACTTCAAGAATTAAAAAAAAATACCACCTGTAATTCTTAAATTCATAAATACAGAAAGTTGAACCCCCTTGTGAAGTCTTTAAGAGAAAATGACAATTTAGTTATAGTCTGTCTTCTGGTACAATACAGAATGTTACTAGAGAAAATAGTAATTCTTTTCTGCCCTCTTTTAAATTGTACAGACTGACATCTCTAGTAGTATCTTATCATCAGTCAAAAAAAGAATGTACTTCCCAAGTTCAAATCATTCCTGTTTCTGAACACTCTTAACAGTTCTTTAAATTTTGAATGGAAAAAAAATGGTTCAAAATCATTCTTGAGTGACTTAGGTAATAAGTGAGAGTAATATTATTGCACATTTCTGCTGGTTATCAGCCATATTTAGCAGTTATATTTGAATATGCAAATAAAAATATTTAGGAGTTTTACTTGAAAAAGCTATTCTAAAAATATATTTAAGAACAGCATTAGTGACATCTTATATACAGAAAATTTATGTAAAAGCTACGGCAAGCTCTATATTTCACTGATGCTTGCAAAAGCATCTCTCTCAGCTCTGGAGAATGCAAGGTCTGCTCTAAATCAGAAGGGACTTGACTTACTGGTGAGTGCCACCAGTCCAGTCATTCCCATCACCACGAGGCACATATCTGTGTGAAAATAACTGGGCAATGATTTCACTTACTCTTAGATCTTTGTCACTTCCTGTGTTCTTCATTGACAGTTCATATGAGAATGATTATCTGGCTTTAAATCTATAAAAGCATATGACATAAAACCTTTGTATCCCAAGAGTGTAAGTGCCTAAGGTAGTCCTGCTATTTCTTTCTGGTGAGCTCAAATTATTCTGAAAAATAGATTTTAAATTTTCATTACTCACTGAGCTTTTTCACTACTACAGAACCCTTAATTACTTATGGACACTGATGGATGATAATTTTTTTCCTTTCATGACATTTCCTTAAATGGCATCGAGAAGAAAAACTGAACTTTGTTTTGTTTAATCAAATTCACAAATGGTAAGCTGTGTACATGATTTTATTTCACATTACAAGTCAGTGCTGTTTCAAGACAATGATACATGTGGACTTACTAGTTACTTCCAAGCTTTTGGAGTTGCATATTTTAAAGGCATGTTTCCTCTGAGTGAATCCAAAATCAAAACCAGGGTTTATTCAATATGTACATTGCAGAGTTTTCAAAAGTTAGCTGAAAAGGTTTTCTAATTATACTGGCACTTTTAGAGTGGAAAAGATGAGTACAAATAACAAAGAGATGATAAAATTGCAGGTGAAATTCCATGAAAAGGGAAGTTATATTCCTCAGGGGAAAAAAAATTTAAGAAATAAGACCTTGAGACATAATAGACAGAACTGTGAAAACACTATTTCAGTCCTTGGTAGTCCCATAAAAAAGAAAATGAAATTTTAGCAACTATTGGAAAACTTAAAAAAAAAAAAAACACCAACAAAAAAACCGCACACCACAAAAAAAAAAAAGTTATACCTTTGTATAAATCCAGGATGCCCTTTATCTTGAATATTGCTTTATTTACATAGCAGACCTGGGAAAGTGCAGAAAAAGAAATAGGTATGTCTAAAGGTATGGAATGACTTTGTGTAAGAAGCCACTCAATTTAGTAAGACCAGAACACTTCAGGCTGAAAAGAGCAGCTGGAGGGGAATGCAGCAATGCATCACAGAATCATTACAGACATTGAGAAGATGAGTAGGGACCCACTCACCGTCTCTTCCAATACACAACTTAATGGCCATCAAATAAACCAGCAAGAGGCAGCTTCAAAGCAAAGCAAAGATGTATTTTCTCATACAGTGTAATGCTAGCCATGAAACCTCCATGGGACATTTTCTCCAGTAAATGTACATGGGTCCATAAACAACAGAGCACATTCAGGAAAGGAAAGTCCATTGAGGACTGCTAAATATGAAGTTATTGCCTCTCATGCAAAAAGTCCCTTGAACAAAAAGCACTGTATGTTGTGGGCATACCACCGTGCCCCAGCCATGTGCTTTTAGCGTTCCCCTGGATCTGTGGTGGAGGCACTCCTGGATGAAACCTGGCAGGAATTCTCCCACCTCTCCTGGCTGTTGTATACAAAAATACTACAGAACAACTCAGCAGTTTTTTGTGGTGTCAGAAATTTGCTTCATAGTCAAGACTGACAAATTAAATATCACCTGTAATTTTAATATTCTCAGGAAAGCGTCCCAATGGTCTTAGTGGGGGTTTCATAAGATCCTTGAAAACACCCAGCACAGTGACTGACTGCATGGCTCAAATCAATCTACCTTCAATGAGGTACATATTGGTCTTTGCTACATGTCCAGTTTCTGTCCCACTCGCTTAGAGATTTACCTACAAACAGTAACTTCAATGGATTTATATATGGATACCATGGACACCGAGTAAATACACTAATCTGGGCTTAAATTCATAATGCAATATAAATTATTATAGTCCCATCTTTAGTTACACGTAAATTTAACATGACAATAATAATAAAGTTGCCAGTTTTCTCAGAGCTGAAGATTGAAATAGCAGCAAGCAGTACAGGACAGCAAAAATCAGACAGGCGTCAGTGAGCTGAGAAAGAGGCTCTAACCATCTAGCATAACTTTTAAAAAAAGCACATGCAAAGAACAAAAGAGAAAATTACATTATTTTCTACTTTTCTGATTTCAACAAAGCAGAATGTAGAGGGAAGAAATGCAAGGTGAGATGAAAGAGTCAGTGTGAGGTGCAGAGCTGAGGATCTGTTGTGCAGGGAAGCCAAAGCAGTAGTCAGTGGGACCAGCAAGAGCCCCTGGGGAGTGGAGAAGTACTGGATGTGGGCAAGTGAAGAAGGGCTGGAAGAAGGCAAAGAATAGGCTCACAGTCCTGTATTCTGATCAAACAGAAGAGCAGATGAGCAAATGGCATCCACTTTTTTTGATAATAAAAATAAAAGACATTTTGCTGTTGAACCCCAAGTAAAAGAAAATCAAAAGGGAACCAGAGGGAGAGAATAAAGAAAATAGACACTCTCCAAGCCTCATGTAGTACTGAATTAAAATGTGGCATTTTCTGATAGATTTAACCTAAAAGAGGTCCTTTGAGGAGGCTTAGGGCTTATTTAATTTACTTATTTATATTTTTTATTGGTTTTGATATTGCTGGTGGTCATGATGCTCAGTATTCCACAGCATTTCTTTTTTATGGCATGCTTTTAACCTCAGAGGTGTGATATTTCAGGATGATGATTCTTCACACAGTAACACAGAGCAGAAGTAAAAACATTCCTCTCTCCATTTAAAAATATCAAAACAATCTTTAGAGTAACATCTTGCATGTCTTGTAAAATAATAATCCTGGCTTTTTAATCATGAAAGGGGAGCAGGTTTATATTTGATAAAGTGTAGACAATAGAGAATAGAACTAACAATGGGAAAGAATTACAAATATATGAGATCTCCCTCAACGCTGAAGACAACCAATATTGAGAAGAAAAATTGTTGCAAAAAAGAAACACTTGAGGAAAATATTGACTTTGGAATACAGCTGCATCTTTTCTTCACTAATAAATTATATTATATTATATTATAGCAAAAATTAGGTTCATGAACTGTTGGAAACTTAGACACATGCTGGAGGCAATGCTTTTAGAATTAAAATTTACATTATTAAATATAACTGTTAAGCAGTTCTTAAATGCTAATTTTTAGAAATACTACAGAGTTGTTTGACATTAAAATTCCCAGGCTTTTTTAAAAAGAACACTTATTTTGTAGAAGACACATGACATTGTGTTAAATTGATTTTCATGAAGCATCCCTTAAAACTGTTGTTAAATGCATAATATTTTAAAAAAAGGTAAACAATAGTCTACCCAAAAATGGTTGTATGCTGCCTCTAAGCTATTTCTTGACCTCACTTTTGTACAGAATAAACCCATTTTGAAAATCTCTGGATCAGGGAAAGTAGGATTTTTATTTTCCTTCATGATATAGTCTATAATTAAACTGACATTGTTTCCCTATGTAGAAAACTTAAGGAAATAATTTTGCTATCAGAAAAATGAATGTAAGGAATGTTTAAGGCGTGAAATGACAGTAGGTAAAAAAACTTAAAAGTAGGATAAGGAAAATGGAGCAGCTCAGAGGTGGATGTTGAACAGAGACAGGTACCACAAAAAGGGTCACAGATTCGCCTTCAGAGACATTCTGAAGTAGATACGTCAGTGACGTTTTTCTAAATCAAAACTGGGATTAAATCAGAGAGAAACAGAGACAAAATAAGGACTGAAAATATGAGGGGTTTTTGAAAAGCTGGAGCTAGGGGAGAAGCCAATTTACATTGTTGAAACGATTAATGGCATTAGGAAAAAACACTGTCTGATAATGAGGGATTGGGTCTTCTTATTCTGACTAGAAAGTATTTTTTCCCTTCAAAAGATATTTGTAATTGCATCTTATGTAATTTTTTCTTTTCCTGTGGATTTTCTGCTAGGTAAAATTCTCAATAAACTCTAGTGAGAGCTGATAGGAGGTCAGAACTGGGTAGGTTCTGCGATGAGCAGTACTTGGTATCTGACAGAGGAATGAGTACCTGTAACTGCAGTTAGTGTTGAGCTCAGAATTGTATTGGGAAAGCAGGGAAGATGAGATGAAATGAAGGCCAAGTGGACGGATATGACTCAGTGGAAAGAGTGGATGGCTCCTGCTGCAGCTCTGCAGGAGTAACTGGATCCTTATGAATGATTTCAGTATCAAGGAATGAACTATAATATGCTTCACCCCTCAGATGATGTGACGATCCTGCACCAAATCAAGTGGCGCCACTGGAAGTGCCCCTCAAGGTACAATCATGGGCACTTTATTGAGGAAGATTTATTTAAGGAAGAGTTTTTTCCTAAAGTCACAAGAGGAGTGACCCTTTTCACTTGTCACTCATCCTTCTTGTACAGTGGCATGTGAGACTGTGTTGATATCAAAATACCAAATGGAAGGCTAAGAAAAGGACAAAGGGGCAAAGTGCCTAGCAGTACTCGCTGACTTCATCAGACATAAAGGTTTTGATGTACCTAATGATTTTATCCATTAAATGATGTGGGATAGCAGATGACTTTGGTTTTTATCAATAAATATCCCAGAATTGATTTCAGAGGAAAGAAATTATTTTGAGGATTATCTATGAAGCTAATACAGAATGTATTCCTAATTACATTGAACTCTAAATTTCCCATTGCTATGTAAAAGATTAGCCATAATGAAAATGTGCTATTTTTTTAGGAATAATGCATGTCTTTAACTGTTTGGAATAACATTATTCTCATTCTCCAGCTTGCAAAGTATCATTAAAAATGGTCACTATGTCATGGTATAGTCATAACACTTATGACCTAATTGTCAGCTTCATTATGTTGGTGAAGGACAGGGGAGGGTATCTTTATATTTTACAAAAGGAGAGAACAATAAACATTTAATGACACAAGCACAACTTTGAAGTGACTACTGTTAACTGTTGGAACCATTTCTATAAATGTCAGACACATGTGAACATGAACTGAATGAAAAGCAGCTTCAGGATCTACAAAGTATTAAACCAAAAATAAACAAAGATTTCTATTTAGATTTATAAACCAGAATTAAATAAAAAGAAAGGGGAGGAATAATGAAATCTTACATAGCTAAATTTCATTCTCATCCTTGCAATATTTTGTATTTCTGTTCTTTCCTATCTCACAGTAAATGAGATGCACTGCCACTCCTCCAAAGATAGCATTATCTTTATAGACTGGAAAAAGAAAGAAAGGAAGCAGAAGATTACTAGATCATCAGAGCTATGGAACAGAATATTTTTAAAGAGAAGGAGCAAGGCGTACCTTGTGCACTACTATTAGGCTGCACTGGTGCATCACTTATTTTGATATAATTAGTTTCAACTTTGTAGCAACATGGATGATGAATCACTCATCCAGCACCTTTGAAAGCAAGTCTTCCTGCTGAACCAAATTATATCAGACAGGGATGTCACCAACTCTGCTTAGCAGATTTAAGAGGCAGAGAGAGTGTGATGAAAAATGGTAATTCATCTGTAGACTGAAAGCTTCAGTGCTGTTTAATAAATCCCTCCTAGAATAAGACTTGAATTCTTAGGCTTGAGTTCTGATTATGTTTCAGAACAAAGTTTTAGAGGTACCTGGAAAAGGTAGGTGTCCATTTCTCACTTGAAAGTGTATCCTTGTGCCTTTCATGGTTTGTGTGCTTGTAGAACAGAAGCCTCACATTGCACACACAGTTTGAGGTTGTCAAGCATAATGACATAAAATAATCAACCAAAAGTTAAGCTATAGTATGCCTTTCATTGTTGAGAACAAATGTCTTGCAAATGTAAAAAAGAAAAGAATATTTGAAAAATACCCCAAACAAATAATACTCGAGCATGGGGGAAAAAATCCCACCATGTTAAAGAATGACCAGAGATGTTTTATCCTTTATTTCTTGGAAAAAAAAAAAAACCCAACAGCAAGGTTAAGAATTAACATGAAAATCTTTAGTCTTATTAGAAATCTTTTCATCATGGGTAAATATTTAAAGCAAAATCCCAATGTGATACCAATTATAGAACTACTCTTACCATGTTCAATGTAGAAAATGTAATTCATTGCACTGTAGCAGCTATGTTATAGTTAAAATTTATTTTACAATTAAATAAATGTATATTTCTTGAGCAGATTAATTTATACTTTTGATGATAAAGTCTTTCACATTCATTACCCATGAAATCTCCATGGTGTCTAAGTCCAATTGAGGTCATCCCATGAGAATTATTTAAAACTTAACAAACATAATCAAACATAAATAGCAAGTAATTTTCATCAAAGCAGCCTACTGGTGTCAAAGACCAGGACTTGACATAAACTGCATTGCTTGTGTATTAAGAATACTGATACAGACAACAATTCACCTTTTATCCAGCTTAAAATTCTTCTCCAGTAAGAAGCAGCAAAGGTTCTTTGTCCTCCCACGGGACAGGGAGATCATTCAAGGATTGGAAGAACGATGTTTTTGCAATTTTTCTACATTTTCAAATGTACCTTATTTATCAGGATTGTGATAAAGCTGTTTTTAAGAGACTCACAAGCACAGCAGGGGACTGCATATTCCATGATGAATCAGGTGTGTTTTCCAACTTGAGACATACCAAGCCTGCCTCAAGAAATGCCAAAAGGAAGCAAGCTGGGCAGAAGCACAAACAAAGCACATTATTTTCTCTCCTTGCTGTCTGGGGAGCTCCACACTTCCACAAGTGTTACTGCCCTTGTGAGATGGGACGTGGCTTCTTCTGCAGTGCTGGTCCCCTAGAGACTGTAAGGTTCACATGCTCTTTCCTTTTAATTGTCTCTGCAGGTCTTCTGCCTCCTCTTGGGAGCAGTTATCCACATGTACTTCTTTTGCTTTCTCCTTTTCTTTACTCAGGAAAGAATTGCACAGGTGCATTGCCTCTGCCTCCTGTAGTTAGTTTGCTGTATTCAAATATTTGCCCCATTTTAAAAGGATCACAGATTTGTGTAAATTGTCCTTGGGTAAGGATCAGAACTTACTGGTTTAAATTTAAAATTTGTTTGCAGCAATTGAAGTCATGCTTCCTGGAGCCTTTCTGTCCCTGTTTTTACTGTTGGACATAATTTTCCCCATGTTGCTTCCCTAGACACTACTAGAAAAGTAAGGGCAGTAAAATAGACTCTGTCCAGCTCCAGAGACCACTTCAACAGCATTCTTAGATATTTTTCATTCTTGTATTACTTTACATTAAAATATAAAAGGCCTGTCACTGAGTTCCCTAGCTTAGTTTTACATTACCTTATGTAATTTTACCATGGGAGTTATTTTCTTTGCCTCTTAGTGTTTGGTTTATTCATCATATGGCACAGTTTTTAGTCCTTTTCCACAGTGTCAAATCTTACTGAACTTGTGACTCATTAATTAACTGCTTGTCTTCAGTGGTTAAAATTGCATGGAACACAGCAAAACATCACCTGCTGTTTATTGGTGTGTCTGTGAAGCTACAGGCTTAAGCAACCCTGTCCAATTTGCTTTACAGTCTTTGTATTATATGTCTGTTAAACTATAAATATTCTCTTGTGGATGTTAGATATGACACCTGGCATGATGCTGAGGAAAATTGTATTACTCTCCAGTCATAAATTGAAAAAGCCTAACTAATGAAGACCTATTTTTAACAGAAAAAATAAAACCATTGTATTGCAGTGTATATGCTAAACACAAGAAAACAGTGATTGAGATTTTTAAAATAATTCACTTAAATCTAAAAACTATTATGAATAAAACAAGTGTCAGTTTCTTTGAAGAGAAGTATGTGCTGCTTGTGCTATATATTAGCAACTTCTACACTGAGGTAAAATAGTAATATTGGTAGAGGAGCAGCAGTGTTTTAACTGTATTGCAGCAAATTTTCTAATAAACAGTGTATTTGTCTACTGAATTCAGCTCTGTTCTGGTCAATATAAATTCATACACTTTTCTCATTTAATACTTAGGCATTTTACTTATTCAAATGCTTTGTGAGCAGAAGATATTAATTCCTTAGAATGTACCAGAAGGGGAAAAAAGGCTTTTTCTGTTTGTGATTTTGTTTGTTTGTTTGTTTGTTTGTTTGTTTAATTTCCATTTCTGCAGACTTTTATGTCCAAGATGTCAAAAGGACAGTCCATAATAAGTTTCATAGGAATGCTTTCCAAACAAGTGGTCCACATGTATAATGAGTGGTGCTATCCAACTTTTTCACGATACCTCTCCATGCCCCCAACATCAAAGTGGCCATTTGTATACTTTACAGTCTGTCCTTTTGATGATAATGAGATATCTAAAGCATGTTCTTTATGAACATGGAACCATTATTTTTGTTCATGTTAAGCAACATGTATTTAAATTTCTCTGTTGATACCTGTAAGACTCCAGTGAACAAAGTACAAAACAAATGTCAAAATCTAGCTCTTTGGGAATATTTCAGTTTAGTTACATCTATGCTCCCCTGGAAGGAGCCTAAGGGACAGCCTGGGCAGGAGTGGTGATGGTGGCTGTCCTTATTGGAGATGTGATTCTGCAAGAATGGATAGAGGAAGGCTATAGTCTGTATTTCTTTCCTACTAGTGCTGAAAGTTGTTCTGAAGTTCAGTCACAGATTGTTGCCTGTGATCAGAGAAATAATGTCTTTGATTTAGAGATGCACAGACACAAAGTGTAAGGTTAATATGACAGGTCTAAACCAATAGATTATACCCATATGATATCTTGCCATTACTAAAGGAAATATTAAATCAATTAACACAAGAATATTCTTGACTACTATTAAAAATCAGTAGGTGCATACATAGAGAGTATTTGAGACTACAAAAGTCAACTCACTGCAGGAGAACAATTGCCTAATGTCCTGATGGGAATGGGAATGTATCTTCTACATGCATTATTTTTACAAAGGTAACATACAAAGCTGTATTATTGATAAAACACCCACCTTCTGCTCTTTATTTTCATTCTTATGGTGATGCACCTTTTGAAAATATTTCACATTTTCTTCTAAAATGCACCATTAACTTTGTATGAAGTTGCTGTGATATTTATGACTCTTTCCAACAAAGTAGGTTTTTGCATCCTCTGTGGCATCTGAAAGACTTCAAGGCAGACAGTAAAACTTCAAAGACCAAAAGAGGAAAAGAATGATGAAACTTCCACTCTCAGATGTGAATATTAAAGGAACATTTTTCCTTTTCTCATGTCTAGAAAGATGAGGAGCAAGATTATCACCATAGATACTTTGTAGTAATCCACCATCTATATAATGGCATTAGCAATATTAGCTAATACTCAGACTCATTAAAATCTAGATTTTTTTGATTCTGCAAATGGACTCTAAACCATTTTTCAACAGAAAAAAAGATTTCATAGTTACAGTAATTCAGTTGTTCTCATGACACCTCTCATACAGAAAATCACTGAAATCCCTAAATGGACAGCATAATAGTAGCTCCATAGTCTGAAAAAGAAAAATATCTGGTGATGCCTCCATTGGAGACAGAGTTATGGGTACTGAAGGTAAAAAAAAATAGATGTGAAAAGCTGTCACTGCAGCTTCCTTCCTGTAAATATAATTGTTCATGCTCATATTGTGATAAAACATGAACTCTCTGTGCTTGAATATTTAGTAAGAGAACTGTCCATGGAAGAAACTTTGGACTTGTCTGATGCAGTCCTTTGTTTCGTGGAGCCACAGATGTGACTTCAAACATAGGCCCATCAGATGTCAAGTGAGCTGTACATCTTTGCAAATTTTAATTGCAGTTTTCTGGTTATCAGTGTAGTTTCCAGCAGGGAAGAGCAAACTTCTGCCATACATTTCAAGAGTAACATTTTAAACAATACATTTTTCAGTCAAATTTCTACTTTGATTTTTGCCATGAACAAATGGCTAACACTGCATCATAAATCTAGTGATGTTAGCCTAGGAGGCTTTCTTCTTTGTAGCAACTTCTATTATTAAATAAAGTAGTTTATACATAGTAGAAAGACAGGAATATTTCTCATACCCCTTTGAAAAAGCTAATACATCATCCTATAGGAATGACAGTTGTATAAATAAGCACCTTTATAATTTTAGTTTGATATTTAAAGTTAACAAGAATTTTAATACTTCTGCTAACAGTAAAAGCTGTGGATGGACAACATCTCCATATGTACTCAAGCCATGAGGTTGCAGGTAGTGAAGGTGAAGTTTCTGCCCTTTGTTATGCCTGATGTAACTGAGGTATAGTCTGATATGACAAAAATACATTAACTAGCTAATCAATATTTGGCATGATTACAGTTAGCAATGGGTCTCTGCTTAGTAAGCCTCATTCATGGTCTCACCCTTGGCTGGGTTCTAAATGCCTATTTCAAACCTCTCATGATCAAACATGGCAAACAGCCATGAGTGCTGGGAAGCTGACTCGTGGCTCAGTGTATAAATCCACCTTGAAATGGACACAGCTCCATTTCTACGAGCAGAGAGGCAGAAATTAACTTTGTCACAAATAAACCAGGATGAGCTGTCAGATGAAAATTTGCCTTGTCTTTCCATCTGTAGTGAAATAGCAGCAGTAAGGACCTTAGACTGTTTGTGGATTTGCTACCTGTGTGTCCACCCTGCACGCTGCTTCCAGGTCATAGCTGGGGTTCCAGGCATCCTCCTGCTGCTCAGGAAGAGCTAAGATTGGCATTGCTGCCTGCAATTCATTCACAGTATGGTCAGGCTGGCCTGAGCCCTCCACACTGCAGGGCTCAGTGCAATAGTTCACATTTTCTTCCCCAGGAGGATGTGAGCCCTTGCTGAACCCCCAGTTTGGGCATGGTATTGCTGCATGTGCATGGGGGATGGTGGGCCCTGAGTGAACATCTGGAACTTCTGTTGGTTCTGTGAAGTAGCTGAGATATACGGGTCTGACACAGAGAAATCCTGGTAAATTAATCCTTTAGTCAATTGAAGTGTTTGCATTACACTGGTAGAAAATATTTAAATTCAGGAAAGACAGTTCTGGAGCTCTCCAAAGCCAAAGCAGCCTTCCAGCCTAGAGGGCTAAGCCTAGAGGCTTAGTTGGAACCTGGTGTTCAGCTGACCCACTTCAAATAAATTCACCAAATGGCCTGGAGTAAGACAATGCTTTTCATCCTGGTGGCTGACATTCCAAGGGAGTGATGAGGTGATGCCAGATTTCCCACTTCTGTGAAGTTCAGAAACGACCACAGGAATCTGGGTGTCCAATTCCACCCTGGCAGACCAGTGATCTCATGAATAGTCTCTCCTGTAAGATCATTTTAAACGAGTCAACATATTGGATAACATTTATAAAAAAAAATAAAATTGGTCACTAGTAGATGGACAGCTGTGCTTAATACAATGCAGGGCATGTCTTAAGATGAGGCTCAGCTCTCTCAGTGATGTCAATGGTGCTGATCATTAGAAATGCTATTCAGCTATTGCTTTTAGATGGCTATATAAATTAATATTCAGGGAGGAGAAAAAACTCACAGATTTGTAGCAAAGCTTGCAAATATGGTTTGTAAGGCAGGTAAAATGGACTCTTGTGTTTACTTTATAGTCTATCATTTTAATCAATTCAAAAATACCAGGGAGCAAAGTTGTTATTATTATTTTATTTTGAAATGGCTGGATCTGGCACTAATAATATTGCTGTAACAATGTAAAGTCAGAGCAGTAATATCACATGCTCAGTATAAAATACTCAAAGCAGCAATTGGCCATCTAAAATTGCTAACATTCCAAATATCTTTATTTATATAATTAATAAAGAGGAACATTGAAACAACCTTTGGTCTCATTAGTGAATATTATAAACAGTTCTTCATACCTTAATTTATCTCCTTCTAGCCCTTGTTTCTGCTATTCCCACTGAGTTAATTTCAAAATCCTGTCAAAGCCTTCTGACTATGAGTCTCTGAAGTGGCTCAGGTAATGAACTTCTGATCTGTTTTTTTTTCCTGAGTGCTAACATATGAAGCAAGATTACCTCATTAGTGCCTGGAATGCTGTAAATACATATGATAATTTTCCATACACTTAAACACTAAGCTTTTTTATGTGATACAGAAATTTTTATGAATTATGTATGGCCGTATAATGGAGGACGATGAAGGTTTTAATTTTGCATCAGGCTCCAATAACTGTTCTTCCAAAGTGCGAACTAATAAATGAAATTGTGTTACTTTTGCTAACTTTAAAACACTACAATCTCAGCTGAAATCCAAAGTGCAGAGACTGTTTCTCTGGTGTATTCCTTCACAGGCTGTCATGTCTTGTCTTATGATTTGTCATATCCTCGTGCCATTTCTTGGGAAGATGAGTGATCAAATACCTTGATTCACCTTATGGATGACTAAGGATATTCTTTATATTTATTTTGAAAGAGGACTGCCATTAACTTAGTTTCTGGTCGCTGGAAATTTCAGTAAACTATAGAATATTTTTGAGTGAGACTTCTATAGAATAAAAACTAATTTTCTGATTTAAGCACAGCAATTAATAAGATAGTATCTAGCTGAAATAGTCTTTAAAATATGTTTAAACATGTTCATTTAATTACTTATTGCAGAGTTTTCACCTAGGACAAATGGAAAAAATGCAGAGCTATCTCACTTTCAGAAGACTGGAGTTAGGACTCTGTCTTCAGATCCCTGTGGTCCAGGATTGCCAAGAAAGTTCCCTCTATTCTACCTACGGTCATCAGGAATAAAAATTTCTGTACTGCAATGTGTGTAATTCTGTCCCTGATCAGCAAAGGAGCACACCTCATCTGGGAGCACAGATGTGCTGGGAAGCAGGGCCAGAGCAGCGGTGTGAGATCTGCTGGGTGGTCCTCAGGGAGGTCTGGTGCTGACTCAGCCAGTGAGGATCATGCTGTTCAGTCCATGCCATGGTGCACCCTGGAGGCAGCTGAAGCTGAACTGAGCACGAAAAAAGAAAGCATCAGTCCTGAGTTTCCTGGAGCAGGTGCTCTAGGGAGGCTGATTGTGCTTTAAAGCTACCTCCAAGAACATTGTAAGAAAGGTTTTTGGACACAGATCTTAAGTTTCAGTCACAAATTTTAGTCCCCTCTTGACTGTTACACCCTGCAAGAGCTAATTACCTCAGCCTCCAAGGTATCTGAAGCAGAACTTGTCAGTGCAGTCTAGCAGTACTTCTCATTCCCCAGTCAGATCTTCTGTTTCTGTTCCCTCCCTAACCTACTCTATGGGGTCCCAACTCTACAAAATTTCTGAATTGTCCCATTTAATATCATCTCAGAGTACCTTTTAGTACTCTGGCAGTAGTCAGGATCAGATCCAAAACCAGTAAATACTGCAGGTTGTGCACAATAGGTATTCCTTTCTAAAATACATTAACTGCCAATGTTTAATTCAAAATCATTCAAATTCAGGTTATGTTGAATGAGATCGTTTGTCATTTGATCCATTTTCTCCATTCTCAGCATACACAGCTTTATTACCAGTCTGAGCAAACCAAAGAACCTTTGCATCATCATAATCATAAAACACTTTCTCTTGTCATTAATTAGACACAACTGGGCAGGAAATAACACAGAGGCCATAAAACCCAGTGATGTATACTCAGCCCAAGGCAATAGATTTTTCCTTTGATTTCCAGAAACTTTTGATAGAGCTGGAATAAGCTTTACACTTTTATTTTTCTGCAACAAATACTTCTTTTTATACCCCTTTGCCTTACCTTACTTTCAGCTTTTTCTAGACCATGAAGTGAGACATCCTGCTGTGACAAGGAAGAGAAGCAGTTGCAAACAGTAATTTATTTTAAAGGCACTTCACATACATACCAGAAGTCTCAGTGACTGTGTGAGGAGTTTGTAGAATGTGTCCTATGTTTCAGACCTTTCCTTTTGCAAGTTATAATCAAGGGTGTTGTAGAGGTTCAAATATGGGAAAACCTGCATAATTTGAAGGATTCATCTTCATGCTAAATCTAACAGGACAGCCTAATATTTTTTTGTTGCAATGGCTAGATAACTCCAGGACAAGAATTGGGGCACAAGTGCAGGGCAAGAAGCAAAATCCTCAGTAAGCCTGTTCTATACTGTTCTATACTGCTCAGAATTACACACTCTCATGCAAAAAGTGAGCCTGTCAGGTAAACTTGACTTCTCCCTGCACTTGGACATCCCAAAGCAATGGCATTCTTGCTAAGAAAAAGTGATACTGGGACTTCTTCGGTTGAGGTTCATAGCCAGGCTGCCAAATTTGGGGGCATGATTTGTGATGTTTGTATGTATGTGATACCAGGAGTTATATCAGAACACATAAAATATCAATTCAACATTGCCAAAAGTCTATGAAGTCTATGAATGCAGTCAGGAAAAGTGAAAAGCCCTTCACAGTATAGAAGAGAAATCACATTCAGGTATATTATGCACATACACACGCACACAAAAAAAGATGACATCTATGCTTATAGATGCTTCATAGATGCAGAAGCACCATTACCCTCTCTAAAGAAAAAAAAAAACCACAAAAACATTTCTATAACTCATTTTAACCCCAACATTTCCCATGTAAGGAAAACAGTACAGTATCTTTAAAATATATGGTACAAGTCTTGATCATAACTATGGTGAACTGCTATAAATTATGAGCTTTAAAGAGCTACATGGGAGGACAGAGAGTGGCTGCTATGTTGAACTTCTTTGGCCAGACCTCCATGCTTGCTGAGAGACAAGAAGGGCAGGTGTAGGTATATTTACAGGATGTTTGTGAATATGGTAGAGATATTTTTTGACAGAATTGAAGAAAAACTTTTGCTCTACCTCCTCTTGTCCAATAAATCAGTTGAGGATTTTGATTTTTTTTCAGCAGGTTCAGAGGCAATAGAATTGAGTACATGATGGTTAACAGATATTTTGGATACTTTGAAATGGACACAAGAGCCTGTTGACAGATAAAATAGGAATAGCAAAAAAAGGGAAATTTAGAAATCGGCATTTCACAGAAACACATAATGGATCATTTTACAGATTGTTAGTGACATTGATTCTTTGTCTACTGACTGGTTTAGTACGTGATTGTTCCCACATGTCACAGAACATTGGTCCTGGCCAGACTGAACAAGTGGAAATGGTGTGCATGCATGAAAGGGACTTCTGTGTTTTGGCCATTGTTACCATATTAGTTTCAAAATGGAACACAGAAATAAATTGACATCTTTCTTTTTGTTTCAAATATTTCAAAACAGTTTTTCAAACTCACTTTCAATATAATAATGTTTCAAATTAATTTTTCCAGTGGTCATTCTGCCCTGAATGAAAACAGTAATCAGTCTTAGGATTTGAAATAGAACTGAAAAATTATGTATCCCTAATAATTTCTGTTATTCTACTGGCATATATTTTCTCTACCAGTTTTTCTAGTGATAGAATAGAATGAGAATGTTTGTGTGTTTTGTTTCTAAAATAGTTATTTTGTTATTAGCTTTGATAATGCATGAAGTACAGTGTCAGCTAACAAAAGTGAAACAGAAAAATGGCAATGGTACAGTCTTCATTGAGAGATTCTTTACTGCACTGGGCCACACATTTGTCTCCTAGAATGAGAGGCTGTGTCACTGTTCAAAGCATCTCCAGTTCTCCCACGAATATTTGGGATTGATGCACCCCTTGTGTATTTATTGTATTTATATATTGTGTCATTGATACACCCCTTCCTCCTAAATTGAATTACCACCTGATTGAGGTATGTGGGTGTGATTTCATCATACAATACAGAAAAATACAGATTGCAGAGTGTCAATAAGGGATCCACAAACATTGTGCTAATTAATGAATGACATTTCATAATTATTGTTATGTACATTTCCTTCTCTCACAGAGGTAAGGGAATTAATTAATTTTGTACAACCTAATATATTGCAAATTATCTCAAACATTTAAAACTTAGAAGATAAGAAGGAAGGAAAAAAGGCGAGGAAATAACTTTCATCCTAAACTTCAGTTCAGGAAGTCATAAATCTCCCTGCACTAATGATAATCCAAAAATGTTTAGCTAAGATAATAAAAATGTCTTGCTTGCAACCATAACTTATTTTCATGACCTACAATAACTGTTATGAATGTTTCCCATCAGTACACATATATCTTTTATCAGTCTAGAATATATGAACAATGTTTGCCAGACAAAGCCATTAAAAGAAACAGTAAAAATAGACAACTTGTATCAAAAATTAAGCTTATTAAAAACAATGTAAGAAAAAGCAGAAGGAATTTAAATATAAAGCAAGAGAACATATACACTAAGAAATAAAATAAAGGCTTTGAGAAGATCATCTGATTCAGCATGTTCAGTAACTAGTTTTATTCAACATTATTTTCTGAAATCAAATTGAAAAACTTACTTAAAAAAAAAATTAAATCCTTTAGCATCAGGATGTTTTCTCTCCCAAAATCAAGTTACACAAAGAAGTTTGGTGTTGCCAAGAATGATTAAAAAGGATGTACTTTGTTTCTCTTTGTACTTTCTTCAAACTATGGGAAGTAAACAAATGCCTTATATAACATAAATAGTATTAATATGGTGTACAGAAAAGGTTAATTAAATTCTGTGGTTTCCTTCTCTGAATAGAACTTATTGAGAAGAATTTTTAAAGCACAGCTGCTGTATTTCTTTTAGTTCTTCCATTGTTAGCTCTTGATCTACACTCAGTTTGTGATGATAAATGAGCATTTTTACTTTCATGTGGTGTTTTTCCACCTTTCATTTTTGTCATGAGAATGCCAATTTATAGCACAGAGAGCATTTAATAACACTGGTCAGAGTATGGTATTCATGCTCACAGTCAAAATGGTATTCTGCTGATATGAAGATGTGTGAATGCAAAACAGGAGTAAAATGTGTAAAATAACCTTGGTGAAAATACAAAAGAAAAAAAAAAGCTTCCAAAGGATTTGAACTGTTTGTTTTAAGAAAGGGATGGAATATTGGAAAATTCAATGTAAGGAGAATAACAAAAGGGATATTTTTTGATTAGGAAAGCTTGAAACAGGAACAAAAATATATTTCTCTTTGGGAAGGGTTTTACAACGACAATGTTATCAGTTACACTTAAGTCTTTTAGAGATAAGATGGCTGATTGGCTTACTTGCACAAAAGCAGTGTTAGGTTGGATTTATAAAAAGGATTTTCAAAAGGATTGATACATCAGTCCCAGACTAGACTCTGTAGGAATATTATAGAGTGCTGTTTGTCTGAAGCTGCAAGAACAGGTATAATAAACATCTGTTGGATATAGGAAAAGAATATTTGTCCTTTCAAAGAGATAAAATGTGTGTGCATACACACATAAATAAAAAAGTGATTCTCCAAATTAAGCATGTCATAATATCTTATAAACCCCAGACATTAGGACCTAAAACTGTCAGCTTCTTTTCTCCCTCATTAATCTCAAAATATAACTCAGCTTCCTGCAGAAAATTACATACTATAGATTCAAGTAATGATTTCTGTCTAGTTAAAGAGAACAATAAAATATATTTCATGCTTGTCAGGCATAGTTTCAAAACAAAGCAGATACATTTTAAAACTGAATTCAGACTTACTTTATGAGTGATCAAATCTGATGTTTATCTTCAACAACACAGACTAATTCAGGATATATTACATATTAATTGTGGTCATGTGTTCCTTGGAATTTTATACTATCATTTAAAATATATTCTGCAAGGATATATTATTTTTTTAATTATTTATCTGCTGAACCAAACAAACCTTAAAAAGAAGCTATAAGATTTGCATCACATCAGCCAGCTTGTGACCATGATGACCATGTCAGTGTGGAGAAGAATGAATGGAGAATACCAAAGGCATCCTGTAGAGATTTGTGTTAGGACCTGTGGTATGATTAACAAATCATATTTTTGAAAAAGATAGTGACTACAGAGGCCACAATATGTGTAGACAACACAAAAATAATTAGGACTAGGAGAAAAAGTTTTGAGAAGTGATGCAAAATGTTCTCATATAACTGTCTAAATAGAGAAAAGAAAAAAAAAGAAAAACAGCAAAAATGGCAGACTTGAAATTTTTGTGTGCAAAGAAAAATACTTGGAGTAAAAGAACTGCATGTACACCATGATGTATTTTAAAATGGCAATTACTGTGTAGGTAACAAAATATGAAGTCTTTACAGGAGGATTGAAAATATCTGCTCAATTCTCAATGGCAATCCAGAAAGGAAATTAAATGTTAAATATATTAAGAAAAGAATTGAGAATAATTCCTTCTACTGTTAGCTCATGGGTTGAATGCTGTTTACCTATAGCCTCAGTGCCTCCAGCTTTTCTTATCTCATCTGCAAAATAGCCCAGGACTAAAAAAAATTATAAAGGCTACAGGGGTGACCAGAGATATGCACCAGTTTATGTACCTGGAAAAATGAAGTTAATATGCTTCAGCTTGGAAAAGAGAAGATACTAAAAAGACTGCTAGCAGAACAATTTTCTGAGACTTCTTATAGCTTCTCATGATGAAAGAACAGAGGGTACACAGTGAAATTACCATGCATATTATAATTAAATTAAGTAACTCATCACCACACCATGTTGCAGAGGCTAGACTATAAGTAGGCACAGAAAGTACTTTTTAAAACAAATTAATGAAAGAAACATCCACTAGAGATTATTAAGTCTCTACACTGACGGCTTTAGAAGTCCCTAGATTGCAGATTGCTGAAAGCTGGAAAGACACACGAGGGAAAGTGCCAATGTATCAATTGTCCTGTTCTTGTTCTTTTTTTTTTTTTTTTTTGCCAAGCATCAACAAATGGTCACTGCCAGACAAGATGTAAAATCACTTCCAGACTTACCTAAAGGGATCTTTGATCTTTCACCAGGAAAGCTCTTCTCAAATTCCTATTTAACAGTGCTGCAGAGAAGATATATCAGCTCACAGTCTAAAAAGGTATACTTGAACAAAACTAAAACATTATTTAATTAATACCTTATTAAGAAATAATGATGCATCATTTAATAATCAAATGTATTACATTTGTAATAAGTATATGGCCAATGTTTTCCATATTTGAAACAATGTCATCCACCAAACTGCAGAATTCCTAAGCCTGAAATTCGTGAAATGGCCACAGGAGTTTTTACTTCCTCTTAGTTTTGGTTCCTCCAGTGTAAATTATAATTTCTGTTAGATGCTTCCTCTCTCACCTACAGGGAATTCTTTTTATTAAAGTAGTGGTTTAATAAACACACAATGCCTGATACACCTACAAATGTAAATGCAGTTCTGTCTACAAAACATAAATGTATACACCAGGATTAAATATATGATGGTATTTAACAGAAAGCAGAAAGAATCTGTGTTATTTGCAGGAGTCACATTTTACAGAGGTCAAATATTATGGAAATTTTTCAATTCTGTTATGTCACCTGTTAGAACATCCTTAGAGTTTTTTTTTTTTTTTTAGAATGTATTAGAAATTCATCCTAACAAATTTCTATCTTTTATAGGCAAGACACAAATTTCTTTTGCATCAAAGAAGAAATGCTCCATTCCTGATATCTCACGGATTTCACTTCAAAATCATTCCTTACTGAAGTTAACTTCACAGTGTCTGGAGGTCAGCGGCCAGTTTATCATTAGGCAATGACATCTGCTGTTTCTCCACTATGATTTCATATCCAAGCAGTTAACACCCGGGAACATGTCTACAGGAGCAGGTTTCTTGCTTACTGAAGAACCCACCCTGGTACCTGCAGTGGAGGTTTTTCAGGGGTTTCAGAGTCCTTCCTGATGAAAAGCCAGTAAAAGCACCAGAAAAACCTGCTTTTATGTTGGCAAGCTCTTGTAGCACAAAAAATTTGGGCTATAGTCCTTTGATCTTACTGCATGCTCCATTTAGAGCTGCCATTTCTGAGAGTGTTCTGAGTGGGCAGGTAGGTGAGTGTGGCCACTGTAGAGCACACATCCAGGGCTTCATGAGTGGCAGTCAGCCAGCCTGGACCACAGGTAGGATGGCACCCATCTGTAATGGGGACATCATTGTAAAGCTTTCACACATCCCATAATCAAGGCAAATTGAAGCCAAAAGAAATATCACCTTGAGGTAGGTGGCAGAACTGGAAAATATGGCTGCAACAAAGACAAGCCACCCTATGGTTTCTTCCCCCACTTCACAAGACCTTGGGAAAAAGGAAAGGCACAGTCCTGCTTTCTCCTGGTTATGAGCCTTTTAAAAGGTTTATTATTGATTTAGTCCTTAGACAGGGATTTAGATATCAGACATGTCTTTTAATTGTAAACAGGTAAAGCAACCAGATTTACTTTGGCCCTGAATCCTGACTGAGAAACAAAAGAACATGTTCCAATTAAAACTTTAAAAAAAATACTGGAACTGCTAACACAATAAGCTGTGATTTATATGAAAAGGATCCGTTTTGCTTCTCCAGGGCATTAGAGTTCCTCAACCATTTTTCTAGACTACATTTGTTAACTCTGAAATAGCTTAAAGGACTTGGAGAATTTTAAAAGCATGGAAAAGTCTGCAAGAAAAAATGTGAAGCAACATTTTTATCTCTTTCCCACCTGCTTTCAGCAGGTGTGTGCAGTCAGACTGCATAGCTTTTATGCATTGTAAAGCTTACATGATTTAGACTTCATGCTCTACACATTTCAAATTGGTTTGACCCCTTCCTCTCCCAGGCACACACAAGTGCACAAATTAATTTTTACTGTATTTTTCAAGTCAGTGTATGCCCTAATTTATTCAGGGTTATCTTTCAGAATGGTTCAAAAAGCATTTTAATTAATGTTTCAGTCAGAAACATTCCTCACAATTTTGTGGTAAAGAACCAAGCATAAAAGTGAATCTCTGTGCATATTGCATATTTTGTTGCAATGTTCTTTTTTCTGGACATAAACTGCCTAGAAATTTTTTCACACCTCAGTGACTGAGTAGCAAAAATGTATGTATTTAATTATTAAACTCTACTTTATTGAATGATGTATAATAACATTCTCATGTGTAAGGGGCCATCGAGGAGTTTGAAGGTTTTTTTCTGCTTTTGTTCAACTACCATTTCCTCTGCAGAAGAAGAATTTTCATTTGGCTGTATGAGCTGAGGACTGTGCTGTCCTCCTTATTACTATTCAGACATAAGAGAAGGACAAGAACAGAGCAGAGAGCAGACATACTCCAAGAACTCCTGGCTGATCTAATTTATGCAGCTAAACTGAAGTTGGGAAATCCCAGGGCTATTTCATACCATTTTGACCCAACGTGGCATACATGATCCTGTAAAGGAAAAGAAAGATGTAATCTATATCTAATTATTCTATCATCTACTCTTTGAAACAGTTTTTGAAAACAACTTAGACCAATAATTGCACTGGTGGCCTTGATTTTCCTTAACACAAAATAGAACATTTTTCATTCATTTGAACTAAAAATTACTTTAAATAAAATGGACATACCTAACAAGTGGAAATTGCTCAACTACAGTACATATCTACACCTTTGAATAGAATCATAGAATCAAAGAATAAAAAAATTGTTTGGTTTGAAAGGGATATTAAAACTTATTTCATTTAAGCTCCACCATAATAATCAGTTACAATCACTAGTTACACTGATTATAAAGAGTAGAAGAGTAAGGAATAGTACGATACCTTAATTTAGACACATAATTGTCTCTTTTAAGTTGTTAGCATTTTGAGAGGTTTGGTTTTGCTGAGGAGACAAATATCTGGTCCTTTTTTGTTAGTGATTGTGGTTGAGAAAGGGATGTACCAAAGAATGTCACATTATTTCTAATGTCATACTAGTGTTCAGTATAAAACTGAAAGGAAAAAAAAAAGTTAAAGGAATTCAAGTTGGAAGGAATCCCCATGAGTCCCACTTTCTTGCCAAAGCATTCCCAAAGTCAATTTCAACTTCAAACTTTTAGAACATTCCTCAGGGTCATATCCTGTCAAGTTCTGAATAATTCCCAGGACAGATATTTTAAAACCTCTTTGGGCAGAATTAATCAGAACTTTGAATTAGTCAATGCAAATGCAGATAAATTGGTTAATACAAATAAAGTGAAAAGGGAAAGGAAAACAAAATAAAACTGCTCTGGAGAGGAAACTGAGCTTTCAGACCAGACTCAGATGGTGTTCCTTTTGAAAGTATAGATCACTCTTCTTTTTAGATTTGGACAGGAGATTACTCAGCAGCAATTGTGTGAAGACTTTTAGACACAAAATCACAGAAGGGTTGAGGTTGGAGAGGGTCTGTGGACAGGATCTCGCTCAATCACTCTGATCAGGAATGGAAACCAGCTGTCACGGTAGACCAAAAAGAAAGGAATGAATTTTATACTTACTGTGGACTGAATTCTGTTTGAGAGAAAAGAAATTAAATCTGTTTTCGACTGTTAATGAAAATCTTATCTCTGGGTGCATGCTTCCGAAAAATCACTGCGAAAACTTTCACTATATTCAAAGAGAATGGATTCATATTCAGAGTAAAATGTTTTTTAAAAATCTAATTTGAGTTTAGATTCATAGCAAAAGGCAGTGGTACTTTTTTTAGGCTTTTGTTCAGAGCAATTTTGTAGACTGAAGCGGATAGATATATTTGGTTATAAATTTTTCAGTTTGGAAACAGAAAATGTTCTAATGTTTTTTGCAAGAGATTCCATACCCCCTTATAAATGAAATAGGAAACCTAACTTGTTTTCAAATGGGGTTTGATGAAATTATTAAAATTATTTATGGTCTTAGCATTACACTTGTATATTCTATATTTCTGCTATGCTGTGAAGGATTTGACTTAAGTTCAAAAAATCTGGATAAAACATTACTGATATAAGGGGAAAACACTTTGGCATTGTTTAAAGGAAAACGTCATGTGGTTTAGTTTCAATCTTAATGAATTTATTTCAGGAAAGTGATTTCTAATGTGAACTGAGAGATCATACCAAAAAGAGGTGTCCCATAGTTACAAAAATGAGCAAAAAGCATCCTAATAAAGTTAACATGGATCTGATATGAGTATTATATTATTTGTGTCTTTTGTCTTAACTGAAAGACTATTCTGAAATTTTACAAAAAGTTTTCTAAACACTTCTACTGCTGGACAAATGGCCAGAGCTTCCCCAGAATTTAGCAGGTGTGTCTCAGATTCCCTGTTGACAGATTAGCAGGAGCAGGGCAGAAGTGGCCTGCACGGTCAGAGCTAGAGGGACAATTGCTGGGGGTGAGATAAATGAACTGCATTAAGGATGAGGGAAGTATCATACAGCAATAAACAGCACACAGAAGTGCACACAGGCATTGTTAATAGGAAATGCTACACACCTTTTGAAATGTCTGCTTGTTGAGATGAACTTTGTTGCAAAAAAATTTTGTGTCAACAATCCTACTATTAATTTCAGAATAAAAATGAAAATATTGAAAAAATTTCTTAGGTAGTCCTTAATAATTTCCATCAAAGTATTTACTAAAGGAAATGTGAGACAATACACCTCAAGAAATATACTGTCATCTGATTGTCAATACATTTCTCTGTGCTTCGTAAGAATAATAATGCAATCTTTATCTTTGGAAGTTCTCTGCTACTTTGATGCAAATAATTTTATTCTCAAGCTCACATTTGTGGGTTTTGAGGATTCTCAAGATAAAAACTGCAAACTTATGTGGAGACATGATTCAGGACAGTGAAAACTCTGTCATTATGATTTTGTGCCTGTGGCGTTCTCTTCTCATTCCTTGTATTTCTAAAGACTGGAAATGGCCAGATCCCCACTGCCTGCATTTGACAGAGCTCTGTGTACCTTACTTAGGGCTCAGCTTACAGCTCTTTCTGTGAGGAAAAGCAATTTTGTCTGCCCTGTGCCTGCTGCCTGCTTGCTTCTGTCTGTGAAGATAACCTTCTGCTAAAATCCCAGCACAAAGTCAGAAAGGCACCTTTTCAAGAAGGTTTTGCCTGTTAATGAAATAAGTTATCTGAAGTCTCTGTACTATTTCTTGTTTTCTGAACCACGTGCCGTGAATGCACTGTAAGAAATTAAAATATTTAATTACCCTAGCTATATAATTGCAATATTAAACTTCAGCATTTTTAGGGCAGATTAATGTAGTATGCAATTTTACTAACAGAAGAACATTTTAAAGTTTTAAATAATGGCTTAGACGAAAAATAAAAAGACATTAAAATAATTTGAATAGTCTGCCATGAATGAAAATTTTATTAAATAATTTATTAAAAAAGAATTATACAAAGCCTTGTTGGTCCCTCAGTTTCAAAAAAAAAAGTTTACGCTATGGGGGGGGTAATTCAGGAGTGTTTCTTTCTTACTAGGTCTAGAGATTTGTTCTGGGACATGATACTGCTCAGTTAACACTGGGGTGACTCCTGAGTTCACAGGAAAGAAAAAATCAGAGGTGTATTCCCATGGAGCTCAGAATTGTGTGATAAGGGAGCCAGAGTTGTGTAGACATCAGCCTGCAGTGAGAAAAATAAGCACTAATGTTTGTACACATGGTGATGGGAATTAAGCAAGTGTCAGACTAGAAGAGAACAAGAATTCCATTTTGACTGCCTTTAAACAAGTGCTGATCATATCCCACCTGGCTGAAATACATAACCATAGCTCAGATTTTAATTTTTCACAAACATAATTTTGTTGAGCTTGAGTTATTTTCCTTTTATTAAGCAGTGTTTTTCATTGTGTGCTTCTTTATTACAACTTCTATTCAGAAGCATAGGATTTAAAATACTTGTTATTTACTCATGCAAATGTTTTAAATAAGTAACATAAAAATCAATGAAGCCAATTAAGTTAAAAGATTAATATTCATTATGCAAAATTAAAAAAAGATAAATTGAACAGTAAAAAAAAAGCCTACTAAAGCCAAATTCCCTACCATTTCATTAGGTGTCACATCTTAATAAAAAAGTCAATAAAGTCTGGGAGTGCAACCTTCTGCTTAGTATATATCAAGTCACCTTTGTCTAGAGAGATTGTAATTGTTCAGTACTCTGGATATATGACTGCAGAGCAGGAAAGGCACAGTGTGAAGGAAGTTCTCTGCACACTGCACAGCACAGATGGGAAATGCTGTGGATTCAGAAGAACGGATTAAACCAGCCAAGATTTAAAGTCTTTACAGTAGCTAAAAAGCCAAGCAAGAGTATGGATAAGGGTGCATCACTAGTTACTGGATTTCCTAAAAAGGGTTAGTGGACATAGCAGAATGGCACTACACAACATACATTAATGCCATTGTCCAATGAAAGGTCAGAGGCCTCTCATCTGCAGGTATTATTGTCAGTACCTCTTTCTGAGACCCTTTTTTCAGGGGTGTCTCAAACAAATCAGAGATTAATATATTCTGTGGGTTTGACAGCTTTGATTTCTGCTAATCTTGAATGCCTATGTATGACTTGAATGGCATTTTATCTATTAAGAGAAAAAGGTGCAGGTGACATCAAAAAGATGTTGTGTGATGTCAAAAAAAAAAACCCAGTAACTGAAAGGAGCCTAAGTAATCAGAGGCAGTATCTCTTCCCATGGGCCAGTTGAAGCAATGATCTTGATGGGTTATTATACAGTCAGTCACATACTCAAGATTTTAACCTACATACCAAGTGGAAAAATATAAGATTAGCTTTGCATAACGTTCAGCTAGATTCCCTCAGTTAAATATAATCTTCTCCTACTTACCAAACAGTAAAAAGTTCATTTGCCATAGGAGTTGTAAAACCCACACAATGAAGATTTCTTGAGATGTCCCTGGAGTAGGCCCCTATATACAAGTGCACAACAAGCCATCCAGATGTGTTTCTACATGGAGACATCACTCAACCACAGCTGCTCTGCAGAAAACAAATCCACAGAGCTGATAACACAGCTCTTGGGAAGAAGACAGCTGGTCAACTGGTCTGCCCAGACTCGATGGCACAATACTCCTGCTCATCAGCAGATGCCTCCCTGAAGGGAAAGACCTCCTTCACCACTGGTCATGTGTGAAAGTTACGTAGGCACAGAGGAAAAATTAATGGTATTAGACGTTAAATTTTAGGGTTTTACACTAAAATTCAAAATATGCAATTACTGGCCAAAGATCCAAAAAAGGTATTAATATGACAATGTTTTAACTTACTGCAATAATCATATAATAGTTTCTTAGGAATAGAAGTGGTACATTTGTGTAGGGTTATTTTGGGGGGGGGGGGAGTTTTGAAAGTTCCATTTCTTTAATTCTCAGTGTGTTGTCTGACAGTATCTACAGAAGGAAAACTGTGGAATTTGCAAGTGTTGTAAACTCCAGGCTTTTTAAACTTTATTCTCGTGGTACTCTCCTCCAAGTTACTCACCATTTTTATCTGATACCATGTTAGGACCTGAAGCAACACTTGCATCCCTCACAGAATCCAGAATATAACTTAATTTTTGAAAAATGTAAAACTTATAGAACTGGAACAAGAACCTGGCCAGAAGATGGATTTTTTTTATCTTTTCAGAGGAAGAAAATGATCAAAGAAAACTTATGTTGTTAAGTACTCTCTTTTATTAATATTTCAAAGTGGCAATGTATTATGTGACTTATTTCAGACAGAAAACTTTTACCATTAAACTGGCATAGAATAGTGTATTAGGAATAGACTATTCAGATTTGGAGTCTAATGCATCATTAGCAGAGCAAAGTGACTGGATAGGTGTGAGTGTATGCTTGGGTGTGTACAAAATCTTGAACATCATTCTGTTGAAATGAACTTTGATGGAAAGGGTTTTGAATTCTTGGAAAATCATTTGATCCAGAAGCATGAAAGCTAGACAAACTCTAACTGCAATCAGTGCAAACATTGTCCATTTAAGATAAATTATTAAGAGGGCTGTTACCAACCAGCCACAGAGCACTGTGGAGCAGCTCTTTTGAATAAACTACGCATGTAACTGAAGAGGATCATATTTGCCTTTTGCAGACCAGGACAGGTCTGAGAGCACTCCTTGGGACACTTCTTCAAGCTGCAGTGGCTCTTTCAACTCCTACTGTATTCTGGTATTCTGTCTGAAAGAAAAATGCAGCTTCACTACTGAGATCTGAAGTGTCTAGATTTATTATTTTGTGTCCCAGATGCAATCAAATTGTCTTCTCCTGAAAGAAAGTTGGTTCCCACAGACTTTTTAAATTTCTTTTTCCCTTAGAGATAGCTTAGCTTGAAATACAGTTACCTGTCCCATTCCATGGGATGCATGGCAAGAGTCTCATGGCAAGTTTCCCCCTGTCAGCACTCATTTCCTTTTAGTTTCTCTTTGTCCATTTTGTCCACTGGTTTCTAAACATATGAGAAAAAGTAGTACCATAACAGCACATGTGACTGGAAAGCAAAGGAGAGGGGAGAGCAGATTTACATGCAGAATATCAATTTTAGCAGCTGGAAAATGTGACCTAAAATAGAGTTTCTAAAAGTGTTTAAAAAATCAAGTTCTATTGAATAAAGGAAAAATATAAAAATAAGAAATTACAAAGTGCAAGCATACTATTTTTATTGGTTTTCACGTTATTTTGACTTTTCATTTCTTAACTGGTTATTTCATTTCATGATCAAGCATTTATTTCATTTTTCAAAACAGAAGTTTTAAGGGTAAAAGCAGGAACTTTTTCAAACATTGTAAGGAAATATTTGTTCCTAGCAGAACAAAAATTTTGTGTTGACTTCTCTAAAGCATGATAACATTTCAGGTTAGCCCAGACCAGATACTTCATTTTATTTGTTAAATTGTTAAATCCAAATCCTATAATTTTATATGTGTAAATAAAGCTCCTGCCTCTTTCTGTCTTCTTGAGGTATATTGATCAATAAAAGCATTTGTTAACTGTCTTGTTGCCAATAAGGTAATAGGACAGAAATCAAATAAATAGTCTTCATTTAAAAAAATATCATCTTTAATTTATTTGTTTTCTTCTAGACATTTTAGGGATGCTGTAAATGATGAGGGGCTTTTATGGGGAGAAAATGAAGTTTTAACTAATTTATTTTCTCCTTTTCTGCTAGATTTTTAATAAAAATAATAATCAATAGCAGTATCTTTAAAAGCACATAAACCAGCTATCTTATAATGGCTAGAAACAGTTGCAAATTATTTTCAGGCATGGGACACAGAGCAAAAAAAAAAAAGAAATTTAGTTGCTTAGGCTATAGTCAAATATTATTTCACCATTGCAAAGACCTAATAGCGTGTATTTCAGCATTCTACAATTAAACTTTTCAAAGTCAATTACTTACCTTGTTTGATTTAGTTATAAACAAATTTAGCAGAACGAAATGATCACAATTTCTAAATTACATTCCTTAGAAATACACAATGAAAAATCAACCTTATGTCAAAAAAATCAGAGGTCTGCAAAGCGAAAATTTCATTATGCTCTCCTAGTTCGTAACTAGATGCATCACTGAAGAAAAAGAGAGAGAAGAGAGGTAAAACTTAGATCAACCTTCCTCCTGCTATCCATGCCAAATTTTGACAGAAAATTAAACATTGGTTGTACCTCTTTCCAGAGTATCCAAGTATAGAGAGGCATGATGAAGGAAAACCAAGTTATTGTTGATCAGAGATTATATGGTGGCAAAAAAAAAAGCTATACTTCTCTCTGCAGTTGGCAAGGGAAAGACAAATATAGAAACTACAGGCATAATCTCCTCTAACTAAATGTTTTGAAGTATTGATTATAAGGGAGAGTTGCAGGTGTTCAGCTGACTTTTGAACTGTCTACTGAAGTGCTTTTTCAAGTCTTGTTTTTTACCCTTACAGGTGTTTTCTGCAACAAGCTCTTTATCAAGATGTCAGATCAACACCGCTGAGTAACACACTTATTCCCCAATCATAGTACTGTGAAAGGAAAAGGTTCACATGAACTTTACCTTTAATGCAAGGGAGAAAGCTGAGACAGAAACAAAACCACCACTTTTCCTGATCATACATACTGTGACCTGCATGGAATCACTAAAGCTCTGGTCTTCCTCTATAAAGCAGGGATAACCTTCACCAGTAACCTGAAAAGCACTGTTAATGCACTTGCTGTGAGTTACTAAAAACCTATGACAATCAAAGGGGTAGATTTAATAGGAATGACTGGAAAGAGAAAGGTCATTAAGGGGAGGCTGCCTTTCCCCTAATGCTGCCCAAGGTGGTACAGGCTGCCAATGGCCCAGTACAGCACAGCTGGACAGGCTCCATCAGGCATCCCTGAAGGGGCAGTGCTGATCTCATGCCTGCCTACAAAAGCACATAAAGCTGTCTAATGGTGTTGAGAGAGGGCATTAGACCTTACATTCACATTAATTCTATTACACCAGTATAAGGCACTTCCAAATGAGTGCAATTAGAACATAAGGGAGAAAAATCTATCTAAAGCATAGTATTAAATTTTAATAGGGAGTTATACTTGTCTGCATTTTATAGTGAAAAGCTGTTACTGCAAAGGCACTGGTCACTTTTAGTTTCCTTTAGGCCTTTGAACAAAATGTGGGTCTGTATCATAAATTACCTAACTTAGAAGCAAAAGTGTGTTGTCAAGACCAGTAATATTTTTGTTTAGGAGCCTGAAACTTCATGCCTCAATAACAAGTATCTTCTTTATATTCTGGTCAGACAGAGAAATATTAAAAATGTGAAACATGTTTGCACTTCTGACTGTCCACAGTCATTGTGAAAAGAAGCATCCATTTTTTGGG
Organism: Chloebia gouldiae; assembly: GCA_003676055.1. Lineage (NCBI taxonomy): Eukaryota > Metazoa > Chordata > Aves > Passeriformes > Passeridae > Chloebia > Chloebia gouldiae. The sequence goes on from QUSF01000005.1 coordinate 24,481,397, forward strand.
GGGGTACCTGTCTGTAGTTAATCAGATTAACTTTCATGAGCTTCACTTGGCACATGGAATAATTCTCACCTTGAACCTGATAGATCTACTTGGATTAAACTGTCGGGAAGAAAGCAGTAAAGGAAACCTACAGCAGATTTCTTTACCTCCTTTAATGCTTTTAAAACATTAAACTAGACTGTCCTTGAAAACAGACAGACACAGAGAACTGTTTTCTTGTGGAATTAAGGCCAGTCAATTGATGCTCCCTCTATTCTATGCATTATCCAAGTAGGATCTGATCCTATGCTCAAGCCTACAGCCATTCCGATTTTGTTCTCCTTAACCAAAATTTCATACACAAATATAGACACATGGCAGACTCCAGAGCATCTTCCAGAGAAAGGGTTCACACTCTAACATGGCATTTTGCCAAAATTCTAAATCAAACTCTACAATCTAAATAAATCTTGAAGGGACCAAGACAAGTTGAAAGCCAAATACTTTGATTCACCCAGTACACATATCTGGGGCTTTTTCCCCTTTAAGTTTCTAATACATAACAACACTGAGAATTAAAGTATTCAGATCACACATTTTGACATACTGTCTCTACCCAATCTCCAAAACCCCCTTTTTTTCAGTTCACTTCAGTATCAACATATATATAGTCAGAAGATCACAAATGTTGCAGTGTCTTAAGCAAAAATGAAAAAGAAAACCAAAACCAGGATGAGCTTGGTAGATCTGAAGCAAAGAGCAATCTTCTTCCAGTCAGGTAAAGTGCACAAATTCTTCAAAGTTTCTCCTGCTTTCTACTCAGACACTTCAGTGAGCTCTTACAGCCTCTTCTCACAATAACCAGAAGTTCATGTTCCAAACATGGCAGTTCAGAAAGCTTTGGAGTCACTTTCACTTGAACTATTGTGTTCCACCTTCTCTTCCAGCAGGTGACAGATGTTATTCTCTGTTTATTTGTTCCTGCCTAGGTATCACCCTCCATTCCCATTTCACATTTATTGAAAATACTTGAAGGAGATCACCCGGAAGCCCAACATATTGTGCCAATAAATAAAAGGATGCCCAGTACAGGCGGAAAATCTGGGATCTATGTCACAGTTCAACCTTTTCCCAGATGTGTGTGTACATACAGCATTAAAATGTGGAGACTAACACAAAAAGCACACATATTCTTAGATGAATCACAAGTGGAGCATCATTTGTCATCTGGAAAAGCCATTTACTGATCTCTTCCCCATGATAGCTGTTCTACCATTATTATATTATGTTTTATCTTACTACAAATCAAGAACTACCCCATTTGAATGAGAATAGAGATGATTTCAAAGAAAACAGGAACCGATATATAGATAAAGATATAGATTTGATAGCTATAGATGATGTAGATATAGATATAAATATAGATAGATATAGATACAAGATGAAAAAGTAATGAGAGCATTTTCTTTCCAAGCCACAGAGTTTCTGGTTCCTTTGGGCACACTCACATTTTGATGCAGAATGTTGCTGGTCCGATGGACAGTCAGACACTGTGCCTCTTCTGTTGTGGCTATGCTAGGCATAAACTAAAAGTAAAACTATGCTGAATTTCAAGTTAGTTCCCAGGATTTTATTTAATTTTGGTATTTTACACACTTCACTTGTTGGAGCATAGAAATACGGTTTCTCTTGCACTACCCAACTTGTTGGTCAGAGTAAAGGAAACATAAGTTAATCTAGTAAAGGAAAGATTTAAAAAATCACCTGGTTTCAATGGCTAAAAGTGTTCTCTACACTGTGTGCCAGGGTAGTCACTCTGCTTCAGATTTTGCAGTCCTGCTGATTCCAGTCACTGAAACCCCCAGCTAGCTACACAGCCTCATACTCAGAGAAAACCCATTCAGCCTCTGAATTCACAGCCCCAGGTCTGATTAAACCTGAAGGTTTCTTCCTACATAACTTTTCCAAATATTACTATGTTTTTGTATTTTAACCTGTTAAAGGTACTTTCTGAAGTAATTTTCTTGTCCTGACAGCACTCAACAGCTTCACTCTTCCTGTGTTGTCTAAAAGGAATCTCATGGTCTACTTCTCCACTGAGCTTCACACTGACCATTACTGCTTCAGCTTTCTGTCTCTGGCATTTGCTGCACTGTCTCCTCAACATCATCTAGGCAAGGATTTCTTTTTTAAAGCCCCTAGTCTGTCAAGCCATAGCTTTTATTTTCTACCAGGAATACACTGAGACAAGACTGGGACTTATTTTCATGGAGCTTCTCATCACCATTTGTAATAAAAAGTTGTACATGTCAGTATAAGGATGTCAGTAGAAATTGGTTATGCATTTTTAATTCATCTATGACAGAGGAAAAAAAAATCTGAGGGACAAAAGCATAAAAGACTATAAGGTAGTCTGAAAAACAATGCAGGCCTGTAATTCCAAGACCTGCTTCTTTATGTAAGTCAGACAATATCCCAAGCCATAGACAATAGCCACTTCTGCTTACAGATGTCTAAAATAACCTTCATTGTCTGTCTCTCTTTTTATAGCTTTTGGAAGGTAAAATGGATATCTTTAATAATAAATATTATTAAAACAGATTCAGCTGAGGAATGGCAAGTTAAACCTCTCTTCTCTGATATTTAACAGTCACAGGTGACCTCAGATAGGCCTTCCCAACACAAACATGCTCCTGCAGATGGCTGCAAATCTTGAGTTATTTCCTGCTTGTCTGGGGTATAGAAAATTATGTAAGATTAAAAAAAAATGCAGTTAGTGTCAACATAAGTCAGCTAAACAGTTTTCTCACCAGAAAAAAAAAACAATACATTCAGCCAGCTGTATGTTTTGTCAAGGCATAATGCTAATACCTGGAAATTCAAAATAAGAGTGAAGATAAGGCACTAGGAAATTCTCTGAGCTACTGCTTTTAAGCCTTCTCTGTAACATTTATCATGTTGATGTCTCCCAAACATCAAATTCCATCTTTTCCACAAGCAAACATAGAAAAGAAAGGGAACTGGAGGTGAGAATAATCCCTTTTCTGCTGCAAGTCAGGTAATATCTTCACATTCTGGTAATCCTTCATCCAGTCTTCCCAATTCTCATGCATAAAAAAGAATACACGTAACAACAAAATTCCATCTGTTAGTATGGCTGTTACCAGATGCCAAATATTTTACACAAGATAAATTGTGGCTGTCACATGCTCTTAAATGAAAAAAATTAGGTGAGAAAATAATATTTTGTTTTATTCATCTCTGTTTTGTCTTTATCTGTTGAAATTCAACAGTTTCTTTTTTCTCATCCTCCAGCAATTAGAGTCAGTATCTGAAATGCTGGAGATGGTTTCTCTCAAATCTTTTATTGTGTTCTGGGCTATTTTTCTATCAACAGCCACTTTTCTTGCACAATCCTTTTGATAAATATGGAATAATCTTAGGATTTTGGAAGAAGCAATTCTGCACTATCAGGTACATTTTAGCTTATAGACCAATTTGGGAAAGCAGAAAGAAACATTTATTTTGAAGAATAACTATTCTCCACTGCTAGCAAAACATCTAATGTGAAACACTGACTTGTTTTTATAGTTACACAAAACAAATACAAAATTTAAAATTGCTGCTCTAAATGGCTCATATAGACATATTCTGCCTTTTTAATTATAAAATCATTAACACTTTATCTCAAACTATTTTATACACTGTTTTTAGGTAACATAATAAAGAAAAAATAAAGAAAACATTTTTTTCTTCTAGGAAAATTAACTTGTCAGCAACTTTCAAGGCAAATCCAGAGCCATGTGGAAAATATTTTCTTTCATAAAAGGCAGAGTACTTTCTGAATTTTAAGCATCTTCCCAAAATTTTAGCAATTTCAGATACAGACAGGTAATCTTGTAATTTTATGTTGTCTGCATGTATTGTACTGATGTTTTCCTTTTTTTTTTTAATATGCTCTCATTCTTACTGCTTTCATAAATTTCTGCCTTTGTCCCCTATTACCCAAAACCAGATGGCCATCTCAGACAGAATTTGATTATTCTGTGGTAGTAGAGTTATTTCCCTTTTTACTTCATTTACTTCCCAATTTACTTAATTTCCCTTTTTTCTGCTCATGACAAAAGAAAAGACTGAAACAGGAAGCCATGATTTATTTTCACCCATTTCTGAGCAAATTTATATAATTTTAAATTAATTCTATTTTAATAATTTAAAACCCAGCTTCTCTCAGTTAAAATAAGCAAATATATTTTATTTTTAATTCAAATAAGATGTTTAACATACTCCAAATAGCCAAGTTTCTTGCAAGATTCAGTATGTTTTTAGAAAGGAAATGCATGTCTGTTATTATTAGCATCAGGCAGAATAGCACAAGCTTTCTTCATACTGTCAACATATGTAAGTATTGCATTTTATGAGGTAAAACCCTCTGCACAGGTTATGCTTATTGTCCTCCAATTCTTGACCTTTTGGTGAAGTTGTCATTCAAGCTGTAATTGTATTACACCTGTAAAAATACTGGGTACTTTATGGATACTTTAGATCAAAAGTTCACAATCCAATCTCAATAGACCTTACCTATGTCTACCTATCAAAAGTGTGATGGAACTGGAGATCCAAACAGTGGTCCTTCTCCAGCTCAATAAATTGTTTTTAAAAACTGTAAGAAGTAAAAGTAACAGTTGTTTACTGTTTTAAAAATCAGGAAGAATTCAAAAAACAAAAGCAGGAATTAATGACGCTAACAAAGAAGTGAAAGGATGACATCACTCCACCTCATCACTCCAGAGTATAAAGATTTTAAAACTTAACAGAATACCTGACAATAATGAAAGTATCCTCAGTCTGCACAACTATTTCACTGCAAAACCATCCAAGTCCTCACAACAAGAAAACAACTTGCCCCATAACACCCTTGAATTGGGGGAAAATACAAATCCTATGCTCACTACTGTTGGTATAGAAATGTAGCACGCTGCAAATCAAAAGCTGGTTGGCAGACTCTGTGACTGAGGATTCCTTGTCTTCTCCCTCAAGACATCAGTGTTACAAAAGCTGTGTGCTACAGTTTGCATTATTCAAAGTATCTTGGAAGTATTGGAGTCTTCAAGGCCTAAGAAACTCCTAAATGTGGTCCAGACACTCTCTCATGTCTCAGAAATGACAAAACAAAATTTTAATAACACCTTAATGACTTTCTTAAAACCTCAGGGCAGCTAAGTCTCTTGAGACACAGTTCCCAGGTAAATGAAACTAAAAGGCAAACTATTAAATGCAAACTAAAGAATTCAAACAGAAACTGAAGATTTCAATTGATTCATAAGTTCTTACTGACATGAATATAAATACAGAAAAAATTTCATTTCCACAAAAAGAACATTTAAATACATTCTTAGCTTAGTTATAGCAATATTTATTAAGTGATCCCATATTCTTTTTCACTTATCATTTTTGCCTTATCACAAGAGCTCAAGCAAAATTTTTTATGTTTAAAGAGTTTCTAAATTAAAAATTCTACAACATCTAAAAGATAAGTAAGGGAAAAGTTGTGAAATTCTGCAGTTATTTTTAATACAGTCTTTTTGGAATGCACAATCATGCTGTAAATTTTCATCTGAGATCTGAGACTCAAAAAGTGTTTATGAGTCATAAAAAATGCAAAAGATAAATTATCAGACAAAAATCTACAGACAGATCTATGATTCAAAATTTCTTAAAGTCTATTTGAATCTTCTATTGATCTTGATCTTCCACTGAGATTTTATTTTTTCCCTACTCCTCGTAGCATATGAGGAGTAAGTCAAAGAAGATGAAATATCATCCCTATTTCTGAAATCTCTTCTGATTGTTTCCATCTGCATTCTGTCAAAATTGCTTAGTAAGAATAATTTGATCCCAGATGACCACATAAAACTTACTGAAAAATTAAAAATCTCTTACAGAGACCAGTGTGTATGTGTGTAGGCAGAAACTGAAACAGCACAAAATTCCATCCCTTCAAGTCCTTAAGTGAAAATCAATATTATTTTACAAAAACATTGATTTCAACATTCAAGATAAATCACTTATTAAAAATTTGAAATGCTAAACATGCTAAGCATTTTCTTATATTGCTAAGGCTTTCATGGTTAAATCTGAGCTTACTGAGCGGGCCCACTCAAACCAACACTTTGGTTAATTTTGTTGGTTTGCAGCAAGCTAATTATTTTTTAAATTCCAAAACTTTTACTGCCCCTCTGCCTATTACCTTGGCAGCTGAAACTTTCTTCAAAGCTCTGAATTCTGCTCACTGAAATGGAGGGATGTTCACTATAATCTATGTGGATTCATTGCAATTTATGTTTAACACCACAATGCAAAAGGAGAAACTGCAGAGCAGGAGAGAAGTAATATTGCTGAACATCAGACAGGGAAAAGATCTTGTTTCTGAGGGGCAGGAGATTATTTTATCAGCAGAAGGTACCTATTCACTACATGGTCTGGAGATTAACACCTTACTTCTACTGTGTTCCCTTCCAGGACTTGTTCCTTCACCTGCAAGGTGATTATGTCTTTTCATTCCCAATGTGAGTTCAGCTTTTATTGTACAAGTGTCTATGACCTCTTGGCTATCACAGCACGTTCATGTTAGGCTACATGTAAATGACGTTCACGTAAAAAGGAAAAAGAAGAAAAATACCCCATCCCTGGAAATGTTCAAGGCCAGGTTGGATGGGGCCCTGAGCAATCTGGTCTAGTGAAAGGTGTCCCTGCCCATGGCTGGGGGGTCTGGAGCTAGATCATCTTTAGGATCCCTTCCAGCTCAGGCCATTCTATGATTCTATGAAGAAATAGAAGAGAAGACTTATGAAGGATAATGGAAGTATTTATTAAGGGATTACAAATACTGTAATGAAAGGGAATGAGAAAATAAACCAATTAATAACCACCGATTTATCTCTTGACATTACAGGATACTTAATTATCTAATTACTTATACTTTCAATATGTTTCCAATTTAAATGGAGCTTAGAAGGCCCTCACTATCAGGATGTCATTTGCACAGTGTTGAGTAGTAGGAAGAGACTCATTTTTCTAATAACTTTTTCTTTACAATGTTCTTGATATCCAGAGATTTGAGGGGTAAAAGTGATGTAGGAATAGATAAAAGATATGGAATGAGAAAGAAAAGAGTCCTGACTGTCCACCTTCTGATTAAACAAAATTCTCTTTAAGCCCATAATGGCACAATCCATTGACATACATTTATAGCAAGGGCTAGGAAAAGCAAATTTACACTCTTAATACGCAGGCTGGAAAAGTACAGTGAAAAAACTGAAAATCTGCACAAAAGTACAGACCTTGCATAATGCACATGCTTTATTCATTAGGATCCAACACATTCAACTTGTTAGAATTATTTTACAATACTCAATGACAAAACAAATGGGAAGAGTTTAATGTCTTTGTGCTTTCTGTAGCAACTCCAGTGTAGACAGATCAAACGTCTTATTTCACAGATCTCTAAATGGCAACAGTCAAATAAAAAATGCCTATCTGAAGAACCCTGAATGGAAGGTGTAGGAGTGCCAAAAAGTGAAATAAGAGTCTGGAGGTCCCCTAACTTGTGGTAAATACATTTTTGATGGCTATAAGATTATGCTTTATGGGAAAGGCCTCTGTAAATTCATATATTTGCTGTTTGGAGGATGGGCTAAAACAGTGCTGCCAATTTATTTTCCTGGGACAATGGGTGGTATGGATAATGGGGAATGTGTGCATATATACATATATATATATATATATATATATATATATATATATATATACATATATATATGTATACGTCCTAGAAAAAAAATGAAGGGCAGATCTCTGGCTTGGTGCTTTATCATACATGAAAGATATTTGTTAAAATTAACACCATTTTCATTGCACAACTACACTCTAAAAGTATGCTTTGTGCTTCCTCAAGAAGTTTTCATTCCTTTTTCCTCAGCTAACATGCCCTTTCTTGAAGGGCAATGCAAAGCAGAAAAAGGAAAATAATACTTTGGGTCCATGAGAGCTCCTGCCATGAAGGCTTTCAAAATAGCTGTTTTATGCACTGAGAGAAAGCAACATAAAACTTTAAAGCTCTTTTTCATCTAAGTAAAATATGCCTATTTCTCTGTCTGCTGCTGATTTATGAATGGTAATAGTGAGAGCATTATAGTGGCAATGAAATGTCTGTGATGGCTTATTGACAGGAAACTCTCCACAGACACAATCAAACTTTGAGACTCTAATTTGTGTCATTGGCCACAGGAGGCAAAACTCAGGAAGAGTTGAGGTTTTCTCTTGTTCAGATAGGGCCTCAGAGCAGGTGCCTCTAGATGTCATTAAGCAAACTCAGGATATGGTTATTTTACAAAGAATTTGGAGAAAAAGAGGATTAGGACTTCAGGCCCAAAAGAACTGCTCTGGTTGGAAATGTCACATTCCCATGGTATCAAGCAGCAGGTATGGGCTCATGGGTTTCACCAGTGGAAAGAAGAAGGCCACTGAGCTTTGTTTATTACCCAAAAACGCCACTCTCCACTATCCTTTTTGAGCGATTCTATAAACAGCATTATACTTTTGTAGTTTTGCTGCTATTTTCATTCCCCTGCAAAACAACAAACCAAGTGAATGCACAATTCTCATGTAACGATGAACTGACCCAAGGTCTCAGCACTTTTCTTTGTCTGTACTTGTGAACATGAAACTCTCATTTTTGATGTTTGTATATGTCAACCAAGATACAAAATATATACAGAAGTTATACAATAGTAACTTGCAGTTCCAGCTTTTTTTTTTCCTACTACCACAGGAGAGCACAAGCAGAAAATTCCAAACAAGCCAAATCAGTGAATTGTGCATGTCAGCTAAATAAAATTTGCTGATTGAAGTAGACGGGGAATGAAAGCTCAAGAGCAAACCTTTAACACTTTTCTTTTTGGCTGAGGAGTTGCTTTTTTAGCTCTATCAATCCAGGTGAATTTTGTGAAAAAAAATCCAAGGGTTTTGAAAAGTCTGTGAACAGAGTCAGTTATTCCATACTTTCATGCCTGAATCCCCAATATTTAAAACCAAAACAATGTGTTTTGCAAGAGAAGGATGGATGCTGCACATGTTGTATGGGTGCATTTTAATAAGAAATATCAGTAAATGACAGACAGAGGAAATGATGACTGAGAAGGCTAGAAAAATGCTTATATGAGTTTGCATAGCAATTGCATCCTGCTACAGCTAAAGTATCCCTTGTGCAAAAAATATCTCTGCATTTAAATTGAGTGTGGAAATAGCTGGGTTTTTTTCTGCTTTACAGTGTCCTAGATATACTACTCTGATCAATGAAAAATAGAAGCAATCTTACACCTTTTGAGACTTCTCACTTCTGTGGAAGTTTTAACTACCCTGTTAAATATCTTTTTCAGAATCTGCCTCTGTAGGAAGACAACAGGAAACTGACCTTGAAAGACAGAGGAAAGTCAGAGTATAAATTTCGGGTAGAAGGGAGAAAAATAGGGAATAACCTGGAAGATCTAAGAACCAAGGAGAATTAGTGTAAATACTGTTTCACAGATACTTTTCATCTTTCCTGACTTCCTACAGACTAACATATGCAAACAAACAACTGTTTATCCATGTGGCTTCACTTGTATGCACTTTAAGAAATAAGGTTCATTTTCTTCACCATTGACCCTTTCTCTGCTCTGCAGTCACTTTCAATATTTCTGCACTCTCCTTCATTACAAACCCCAACAACTGCAGTTAAAATAATGTTTTATGTATACCGGTAATGATTTTGAACAGCCCAGAGTAACCTGTCTTTCAACACTGCTGGAGTTACTCAAAGCTTGAAATGCTTGAAGCAGTTGAAGCCTGCTTTGCAACTGTTTATCAACATTTTAAAAAGGCTAATTTTGTTTTTAATATGCGATTGTGTAATGTTTACATAGAGACAATAAGAAAAGAGAGCTGCTCTTCTTTTTTGTGAAGGGAGGTGTTGTGAGTTGTTTTGCAAGCCTAAATATCTCCAAAATGTCATGTATGTCTCTTTATCAGAATATCTCCAGATACCTTAAGTCTTTCATTAAATTATCATATATTTTCAGAGCATTAACCAAGAATCAGCATTTGTGCTTTGCTAAGTCAATAAAACAAACAGTGAAGTGTTATCACAAGCTGCTTCATGTCAGGATGCTTCATGTTTCATGCTGAACCAAATCACATTAGCCAGGGAATGTAGGAAAGGGCTTCTTTTAATTTGTCACCAGCAGGAATGGGAACAAGCTTCTCTGTTTATGGTCTCGAAGCAACCTGAACCAAACTGGCCCTGCAGCCATGTCTCTCACAGCTACAAGAAATTGCTGATGAGCTGACTGGCAGAATCTTGCTTCTAGGACAGATCAGTGCTCCTGAGCTACTCATCCCAGAGAGCTCCAAGACCTTGTCATTATCCTTTTGGACCAGAGCAGGGGGGCTATGATGCTGTTTGTGTAGCAGAGATTTAGAACTTTGCCTTTGGACTGAGAGGGACACTCATTTTCCATCAGTGACAAGTCTCTAGTCTCCCCTGAAAATCTAAGTCCATGAAAGAAATTACCTCTCTAAGTTGGTGTCGGTAACTTGAGAGTGGATAGAAAAATGTGTTTCGCCCCTCAATCCTAGACCCATGGGGACATTTTCAGTGACTGCAGTTGAGTGACTTCATGGAATTTCTTCCTCTATTTATTTCTTCTTCTTGTTTAATTAGAAATTTCATAGCCATAACCTCTCTATAAAATTTAATTTTGTCTGGCAGTAATTGAGGTTTATGTAAATTTTTATGACATACTAATGGCTTGAATAGAACTGAAACTGAAGACTATTTCATAAAGGAAACTGAAGACTGCTAATGAAAGATCTCTAGAGTCAGCATGGAGAGAGACAAGACCGCCTCTCACCAATATAACTCTAAGCTGAGCTAGTCTACTTTCAAATATAACATTTAAACCTTAGGCTATTGACCAAAAAAGTAGTATATAGCTAAAGTTTCCCATACAATTCCTGACCTGAACTGGTGGTAGAAAAGACTTCAATATAGTAATTTTCTTCAACATTCTGAATATTTTCTATCACAATACACTTAGACCATTTGGAATTTTAATGCCTGGAAATAATGCCTTTTAAAAGCGCCAAAGAATTTTGGGGAATTAATTCCTAATAGAGCAGGTGAGAATACAGTACCCTTGGGAAAGATGATGTATAACAGTTCTTTACCTTTGGGTTCATCTTTTCATAAGAAAGCCATCTGATCACTATCTTAGCATTTTATTACACAGTAACTAGTCACAGAAATTCTTATTTCCATGCTTTATATTGCTACTGAACTGAGAAAGGATCAAAACCAATCACTTTTAGAGGAATTGCAGTCATTTTACTCCCACAATATTTAATCTTCTCTGCTTTCTCTTTCTCCTTCCTTTAAAATGTTGTTATTGTAGGGCTTCAAAGTCGCTGCGTTTCAACTAAGGAAAGCCATGCCTTTCATCACAGAAAACTATTCTCTTCAATGACCTGAAGATTTTTATGATGATTTATCCATCATAAGAGGAGAGGAAGTGATTACTCAGTATTCTGGACATCCTTAAAACAGCTCTCAACAGAAAAAATTAACTTTCTTTTGATTTCAATAAACTTTGACTAAAGCTCTATATGAACACAAAATATGCAGTGAGAATTTCAGTATCTTCTATTCCAAATCTTGCTGGATTCAAAAACCTTTCTGCCTCTCTTTAGGATAACTTTCATAAGGAATGAAAGGTTTTCTCTTTTGCACTTCAAGTATTTAGTTTACTTGTCCACACAATTTCTCAGTAGCCTCTAGCAAGAAGGAAGACTTGGCAACTGTTAGAGCACTTAGGAACTATAGAGGTAAGGTAAAGAGTACTCCAGGAGCAATAGTAGTTCTGCAAATTAGCTAAATTTTTCCTGCTACTGGAAAAATTCCCTTTGAAGCTGAAAGCCATGCGTATTCAGAAGATGGAAAGGGGAGAAAATGCTCTGAGTGTCCCAGAAACCTCTGAATCAATAAGTGAATTGTGACCAGGGCTAGTGCTTCCACTGAAATTGCAATGGAGCTCTATGCTTCAGATCAGAGCACTCCCAGGTGGTCTTAAAAACCCATCAAGAGAGGATTTTCTGTCTCCATGGTTAAGCTATTTCCACTTTAATAACTGACAAGGCATGGAAAACTTACATATGCAGTTTGTTTGCAAAGGCATACAGCCAGAGAAAATGTCAACATTTTACTACAGAAAAACTCTATTAACAATATAGGTAAGCAAAATATTTAAAGATGAGCAAAATAAGATCAGGTAAAAGCTTTAGGATTTGTGTATGTGTGTTCAGGACTCATATATATATAAATATATTAATTTTGTTATTATAAATTATATCACTTGTATAGAAAGACAAGGGGTTTTAGGAGTGGGTTTGTCTGTGGAGTTCTTTGGGTTTTTTCCCCACGAGTATGTCTCATACCTGCAATATGAAGAGAAATTAAACTAATAGTTCAATAACAACACTAGATTCCACTGAAAGTTCCAGTGCAAACACTTCATTTTTACATTAGTCAGGGAGTATTTTTTTTACACTACCAGAAATAGCATAGGGATTTCCTAGTTTTCTGATTAAAAATATGTTTCAGCAATGAAATGAGGCAAGTGAATCCTTAGAATATCAGTACCTCAGGAATGTTCTTATTTCTTTTCAAACTCCAGGTGTTTTTTGGTCTTTTTTTTTTTTTTGGTCAGGTTTTTCAATTTCTTTTGAATTTGAAAAGCAAAGCTTAAACAAAAGAGGCAAGACCCAGTAGTAATGACATCTTACTATTTCGAATTATTAAGGCTATTAAGACTTCTTCCTTTAGGATGATGTGCACTCATGTGTCAGAGTTTTGCCATTAATTCAGGTGGAAGAACACATACATCTGTTCCATCACATGCCTTTGACAAGTGCTTCATTGCTTCTGGTCCTAACAAATCCCACTGACCCTCACACAGGGCTGTAGGCAATAAAGCCCTCAGCAGAGGTAGCTGGCTGACTTCTCATAAATCAGCATCCTGTTGAGTTGATTCAGTGGGCTTTTCTTTGCTTGAATGTTGTAACATTGCCACTGACTGCTAACCTGAATGTCACAGGAAGAGTTATGCTGGGAAGTTATTTTAGGGCTATATTCTGACATGTTGTTACTTCAGAGCTATATTCTGATGTGTTGCTGTTATATTTCTGCAAAATGTGGTTGAACTTGCTTAACATAAGTATCTGAGCTGGTTGTCTTTCTTTGCCATCTTTTAAAGTTTTCTTGGTACTACAGGCAGTTTAAAAGGTCTGTTTAAGGTCAATTCGGCTATAGACATGAATTTTTCTTGCTATAGTGACTTCAGAGGACGTAGACCATCTTAAATAGAGGTTTTGGGGAAAGAGGGTGTTTATTTAGCCACAATTTTGGGCAGTGAGTGTGGGGATTTCAAGTGTTTTGAGTATTTTGAAGTGTATATAGTGTCCTATATGATATAACTGAGGCAAAGGGATTATGAGGTCTGCAGAATGTTCTGTCTATGAACATGATAGACATTTTCTTTGTTGTAATAGTTTGTAACAGAAAAGGGGTAAATCACAAACTACCTCTATAAGCTCTTTCTAATTCTAAGCTATCTGATTTTTACTAGCTGAGACCAAGTTTATCCAACAGATTTTCTGTGATACAAGGTATGCTTTATGAAATACAGGAGTACTTTGAGGTTGTCTGCATCAAAGCTACAGACTTGATGATTGTGACAGTATTAGCTGAATCTGCAGAGATAATAACACAGAGTGATATCAATTACAGTACAGTATAAATTATGGCACTTTTATTTGTCTATGGTCTTCAGTGTAGGATTGGTTTCCCACAGGTTGGTCAAGAGTCTTCAGATATATTTCAGAGACCCTTTTTACAATAAATGAAAGTCAAGCTAATAATTTTTGCAATGCTAGAATAAAATCTTAAATTAAAAACTAATACTTTGCTTTATTAAATAATTTCTTGCTTTTATTCCTTGCTGGCTCCTACATTATGGATGGGTGTTACATCATTAGTTGTCATCTAGCAAAATTATAAGACTAAGTTTGAGTTTTACATTCTTAGCTTTTAGCACTGCAGTAAGCATTTAAAAATATTCAAGATTATATCTCAAGTAAGAATAACTGACCACAAAACATTTATAAAAGGGTCTATGCCAGAGGTATGTGAAGAGATCATTGAATCATATCCTCATGTATACAAGCACATGCTGGACATAAATAAAACTTCCAGTGCTGTTTCTGAAGCTCCATTTGGTGACAAATAAAACTTTCAATTTTTTTTTCTGATTTATTTTCAGTCTGGTTGACTCCAGTATCAATTGCCATTTTCTCTATGGTTATTTATTCAAAGCAGAACTATCTGTCTCCAGACTTGTCCTATGTGAACAGAAATATAGAGGATCATCCACAACAATTTATGTGCTCTCATTATAATGACCTGCTCAGAATTAGAGAAAATAAAAGTGCATTGCCGAAACTTCCAAGGTTGTCTGCAGGAGACTCAGGACACAGTGACCAGAAATCTCTGAAAGAGTCCTGTACACAGGAAAAGATAAGTAAATGCAGTTTCAAAGCTGTCACAAGAGGTTGTCCAAAGTCTTTATGGAAGCTGACAGTGTAATAACATCACCTGCCTCTTGGTGACGATGGAGTGGATTGGCCTTTCTTTAGAATAATGCAGTGCATGCTAAAAAGGTACAAGTTTATACAGCTCAGTAGAAAAACATGAGCTGCATAGTTGTTCCATAGGTGACAAACTGTAGGATGCACAGGGACAGATGACATTCCCTATACATAGCTTCTGTTTAAAAACAGAGCTTATTTCTGCTTCTGCAGTAAAAGAACAGAAAGTCTTCCATTTAACCATGGTAAGATGTTCAGTCTGCAGCAGAATTTCCAGGTGCCCACCAAATGGGGGAAAAGGTGGAAGGCTTAAAATGAGCAGCTGAGAACACAGAAGTCAGTTTAGTGCAAGGAAGAACAGAATCTCAATGAAGATTTTGGCAACAGGAGGAAGAGCAAACTGTACAATGACTTGTACAATGTTTTCTTGACTTTAATATTTGGATAAAGAAGCCATTTGGTCATCTCTTTCTGAGAATGTGATTTAGATGATCACTGAGAAGATATATACAAATACAACTGAACTGTTGATAATTTTTTATTCTTTGTTATTTCCAGTATTCAGACAGTTTAAGCAATACTCTTAAAGAATACTGTAGAAAGCTGAGAGCCTGATGAAGTTCATCATTCTCACAATCTGGTGGGTCCTGGATAAAAGAACTGTGAATTTACAGGGTGAAAAAAAAGAAGAAACTATCAATATAAATTACAGGTTATGTGTCACTGCATGCTGTCAATACCCTTCATTAGCACTTGTTCAGATATTCTGGCCAAGAGCTTAATAGAATATAAAGAGAGAAAGGAATTAGAGATCCATAAAATTATGGTAGATAATAGTTTGTTTCCAGTCAAAAGAAAAAAATCTCTGCACCATATATATGGATGATGTGTTCGCTTCCAGCAATCATTTGCCTTGTTGGCTTTGCAGAGGAATATCAGATTCCAATGTATGATTACAAGTTCCTTGGAGGGAGGATTTTCTCCAAAGAATTATTCAATATTGTGTTTCAAGTTAAGTGTGCAATGAAAATACATTGAATGAAAAATACATTGTATGAAAATACAGTGAAAATACACCTCTTACACTTTGAAACTCAAAGCAAACTATTTTGGAACAAAGGTCCTAATTCTCATGTCAAGTGGAACCTGGAGATATTTTATATTATCGCAAAGAATTTTCCAACATATATTTGCTGCTTTAGAGTCAATAATTTTTTAATGATAATTTGAGTGCCAAGATACAAAATGGCATAGTGGCATTTAAAAGACCTTTTGTTACATTTGCATTTCCTACCTTCTACTGCATAGGTAAAAATTAGGAGTACATAATAAACAATGAGATATAAAAGAACAGTGATCAGAATACTGAATAGCCTTACAAGGCTATAAAGTGATTTTTTATTTAATTTATGTTCTGTGGGTTTGAGGGGAAAATAGGCCTTTTTTTAAGTTGAAGTTTGTGTGTCCTTGGTGACTACTTGCTATTTGTTGGGGGTTTTTATCGTTTTCAGACTACCATGAAAAATGACCTACCTTGGGCAGGGGCAGGGGAAAAAAGGGTCAGCAAAACAGAGCTATATTGTACACTCAGTATCGAAGACAGGAAAAGAGTTCAAGTATCACGGGATTCTAATTTGCTCGTTAAACCAAAGCATCAAAAGAAACCATTTTAGAGTTCTTCTTCACAGTATTTACAAAAAAGAAAGCTTATATGTGAAGAAAGATTTATGTTTCTAAATAGGAATTTTGACTAGTCTGCAAGAAGAATGAAAGCAGTATTTTAGTTCACTTGGGAGTTATCAGTTCATGCACAATAGAAATGTGTGCAGCAGACGTGCAGTGATGGAAACTGCATGTGTCAGTCTGGGACAAAATTATGTATTTTGTGTTGGGGATGGGTGAGTTTTGCACTCAAATGAAGAACAAAACACTATTGATGGCACAGGGTGTATTGTTGCAAAGCATTCATGTCAGTCCCTTATTATAATTGCTTTCTTGACATGAAGTATTTGCTTTTCATTTTGAAGTTTCCAGAAAATAGTTAGTGTGTACATACTACAAATGAGCCTGGTAGTATTTTTCCTGCTTTTTTTCCTCCATAATATTATAACAATTTCCATAGGCTGATACTGCAAGGAGAATTGTACTTGCTGAAGAAAGGTTGAACTAATAAATCAAGACATTCAGCAAGGATTTGAAAGGGCTGAAGTAAAGCCTAAATCTGAATCTGGCAAAAGTGCAGTGCTAACGTGGACAATAAAGGAACACATGGATATCTTCCAGGCCCCACAGAGATGCAAACATTGTGTTCTAAACCAGTTGCCACTTTCTTCAAATAGCACCTGGTGTTGTCAGTGGGAATCAAGAGGCAGAGACTGCTCCTCAACAGCAGATTGTTAAACACCATCAGATTTTCCAGGTGAGAAGAAAAAGGGCAAGCGCCCCGAGAGTTGTCATAGGTTTGAAGTGACATTGACCCTGGGCAACCTGGCCAGGTATCTTTCATTCATGGGGTCAAACCTGTCTTTAGAAAAATACAGGGAAGAGGGTTGGAAAGTGAACACTGGAAGACTTCTCTAGAGAACTGCCCTTCATTCAGTCAGGTCTGTCTTTTTTAGAAGTAATCTGATATGGAACAAATGCCAAGTACTTCTTTATTTTCTTATTTCCATTTAATATGAAAGAAAAAAGTATTGAGGAGGCTTGAGAATTTCAAATGGCTTGAATTACTTCTTTAATTTTTTGTCTATCTGAGCAAGACTGAAATTTAATGACTCAAACAATTGGCCATTTTGAAAAGCAATGGGTGCTTTGTTGACAATGCATGGTAACAGCCCAAGTGCAGAGGGGTGCACACCAACCACCAGAGGCTACAAGCTGGAGTTTGGGCCAGACAAAGGAAAAGGCTCATAAGATGCAGATCCTACTAGGTAAGATAATGCTTTTTATAAGCCAATATCTCCCCTTACACAACCTTAAACAAAAAAGTCTTGTGCTCAGGTATAAAACTCCTCCACCCCCTCCCCAGGAAGAACCATACATTCAGATAGAGGACTGAAGATATTCATCCTTACTTACAATGAAGCATAATTGTTTCAAGTACACTGATGTGAGAGGCAGCTGTCATGTCTTTCAACATGTCATCAACCATCAAAGACCCCCAAAACACCCCCAGATTCATTTCTGGAAGGACTAAGCATGATCCACAGTGTTGCATCAGACAATGTAAAATTCCCCCACCCCTCAGTGGAGGTACCTGTGTGTTCCCAGCTGAATCCAAATATATATTAATCCATTGAACTTCATATTCCATGGGCTTCTTCCACCTCTGACAGATCAAGACTGTGGCCATCGCTTTAACCAATGGATTCGAAATTGCAGCAAATAGGTCTCATTGATGGATCCACAGGTGGTGATGCCGTTCTATTGTTATCCTTTCTTTTCTATTTTTTCTTTTCCTTTTTTTCTTTTCCTTTTTTTTTCTTATTTTATGCTTTTATATGGCTCCATTTCTATAGATAATAACCAAAATGGATTCATACCCCTTTTCCATTGCAACCAAATTGTTCTGAAATAAACCTGCCATATACATATTTATAACTGCCACACATTTAGTGTCATCTCCCCCTAATGTGTCCCAAGGGATCTATTACTAACAAGAATCTCAGTTACCCTGCCATCAGGGGCAGGTCATAATACCATCTCTTTTTCTGGAAGTAGATTATTTTTTCTTTTCTTTTATCTTGAAAAGCACTGTAACAGCACAGGCATTTTATAATACTACTTTAGTGTTAACTCTTGAGCATGGTCTAGAGCCTGTGCTTTCATAGAGGCAGCATATGCTTAGAACTAACCTCCAGAGCAGTTGATCTCTCAGCAGGACAAATTAGAAGTTGAAGAGGTTGCTACACTTAATTAGCTATGGAAAATGTGCTCATTTTCATTGTGAAAGAAAAAAAAATACTAAAACCTGACAGTGGTCAGAGTGCATGAAATTCTGCTCCAAAATGCTCTACATGGAGCAGCATATTATCAAGTTATTGCTGATTATTTTTAGGTGCAATATTCCTATGGTTTGGAGGCTTAGGAGCAGGAGTAGGTTGCTCACACCTCGGCTACTCCTGAGTTCCCTGGAGAAGGAGCACTCTGTAAGATTCACCAGTGAAGAAAAGGAGATGAATGGTTCTAGCCCTGTCTTTTTAAAACATGAGTGGGGCTTGAATACGGTACCTTGCGCTGGGTGATGACCCAAAGTCCTGTATTCGGTGTCACTGGAGTTGCTACTGTAACATTGGCAATAAACAGAGAGTAGCTTCAATAATTGATACCTTTCATACTAAGGACACATTAGGGGGTATGTTAGAAGAAGAATCTTCATGTGGTGAACTAGCTCACAATGATTTGCTTTGAAAAAATTTTTACAGATATCACAAATATCTGATAGAAAATGCAATAGACATGTATCTCTTCAAGACTGTGGATAACATTGCCTTTTTTAGTAACAATTTAATGAGTTTCATTCCTGATGAAATGTTTCTTTGAAAACTTTTAAAACCTTATTTCCTCAAGTATGCCCACTGTCTAGGTGTGCTGGTTTTGGCTGGGGTAGAGCTAACTTTCTTCACAGTGTCTAGTATGGGGCTGTGTTTTGTATTTGTGCTGAAAACAGTGTTGTTATTGCTGAGCAGCACTTGCACTGAGCCAAGGTCTCTTCTGCTTTTCAGACTGCCACACTGACACCCAAGGAGGTGTATGGAAAATAGGAAAGGACACAGATGGGACAGCTGACCTCAGCCAGCCAAAGGGATATTTCACACCATATGATGTCAAGCTCAGTATATAAAGACAGGGGAAGAAGAGGGGAACATTTGGAGGGATGGCATTTGTCTTCCCAATTCTCTCTTACGTGTTTTTGTTTTTCATAGAATGTGTATCGTTAGAAGGGACTCATCAGGAGTCAAGTCCAACTCTTGGGAGCCTGTTCTAGTGCCCAACCATTTCACTGGATGAAGAACCTTTTCCTGTTGCCTAACCTTATACACCCCTGACTCAGCTTCATGCTGTTTGCTTGAGTCCTGTCACTGGTCCCAAGAGTAAAGAGACCAGTACCTGCCCCTCCACTTCCCTTGTGAGGGTGTTGAAGACCACAACGACATCTGCCCTTAGTCTCCTAGAGGCTGAGCAGAAGCGACCTCAAATGTCATACGGTTCCCCCTCAGACCCTTCATCATCATCATGACCCTCCTTTGGATGCTCTCTAATAGCTTAATGTCTTTTATACTGTGACACCCTAAACTGCATACAATTTTCGAGACGAGACTGCACCAGTGCAGAGCAGAGCAGGGACACCTCCCTTACCTGACTTGTGATGTTGTGCCTGATGCACCCCAGGACACAGTTTCCCCTCCTTGCTACGGCATTGCTGACCCATATTCAACCTCTCACTCCCCAGTCATTACACACAATCAGGGCTGCCCCACCCCAGGTGCAGAGTCCAGCACTTGACCTTGTCAAACTCCACAGAGTTGGTGATTGCCCATCTCTCCGATTTGTCCAGGTCTCTCTGCAGGGCCTCTCTGCCCTTGAGGGAGTCAACAGTGCTGCCCAGTTTAGTGTTATCAGCAAACTTACTCAGTATTCCTTCCAGTCCTATGTACAGGTTGGTAATGAAGATGTCGAGGAGTGCCAGGCTGAGGATGGAGCTCTGTGGAACCCCACTGGTGACCAGACACCAGCTGATGTCACCCCATTCACTGTAACTCTGTGCCAGACGTGTGGGCCAGTTACTCACCCAGTGCCTAACATGGTTGTTCAGCTGTGGGATGGACATTCTATCTACAAGGACGCTGTGAAATTCAAAAAGATTGTATCTACTGGAGTTCTTGGATCAGTTAGGTAGATTACTCAGTTGCAGAAGGATATCAAGCTTGACAAGCAGGACTTTCTCCTGTTGTGCTGTGCAAGCTGTGATGGAACCCTGTGTTTCTGGAGATGGCTGAACATCTGCCTGACCATGAGAAGCCATGAGTGAACTCCTAGTATTGCTTTCTTTTGTGTGCATGGCTTTACCTACTAAACAATCTTTAAATCAACCCAGAATTGTCTTACTTTTACTCTTCTGATTTTCTCTGATATCACTAGTATCAGCTAGTATGAGCAAGTTGGCTGCATGGTGCTTAGCCACTGGCTGGGTTTAAACCACATAAGACTAGGTTATAACTAGGTTATAGCTACATCCTGGATAATGCTGTGTTTGCTACATGTGACAGCAGAAAAAATGAAATGCTTAAATTCAGCTAGCCCAGTGAAAATAGAGGAATGTTAGCTGTAGCTCACTGCAGCACCCACAGTGTTTCTGAGGTCCATGTAATTTTGCACATATGAAAGCTGATGCTACTGCACCTTCATCATTACAGTGGTATATCCCCATGTTATACTGAGATTTCACTTTGTGGCCCACAGCAGAAATTACACGCTAGCAGCCAGACCATATTCTGTGATACGCTGTCCCTGCTCCTGTACATTGGCATGTGTTTACAGGTGGGAGACAATTCAGTATCAAAACCTTTATTAAGGCAGGCTAAATGCACAGCTCTATTATTCTAGGATGACCCTTCCAATTTACTGTAAAATTTCTTAAAATGCAACACTGATTGCACTGAGGAAAGCAATAGGGTTTTTTGGGTCACAAAATGGGATATCTGCTACATAAATATTGCTAATCAAGGACTGCCTAAATAGTGTATTTATATTATTTAAGTACTAATGCATAACTTAAGTATAGATAATTTATCTAAGAATCTTACCTATTTCTTTTATAGAGCATTAGCAATCATTTCAGCCTCACCAAACACAGCACTATTTATTCGGTCTTTTTCAAGCTGTGTAAAATCACTCCAAATCACTCCTGAAATAAGAATAGTAGCTGAGATTTGTGAGAAAGAGGTACAAGAAATTTACAGGCCTCATTTCTCTTGTAGGATAACCTTTAAAAAATTAATATCTAGCTGCTTATTTATGCTGATGGATATTATACTCAGAATTTCAGAGTGAATCAAGAAATTGAAAACAGATTTACTACACAAAAAATGGGATGATACCCAACTAAAATGCAGTCAATTTAAGAAAATTACTCTTGTATTTTTTGGGGCTGTATATTTGAATACTACTGCTGGTTTTTCTGGTATTATTATTTATTATTATGTGCTTGTGTGGCATTTTCTTAGTTTTGAACATTCTCCTCACTCCTGAAGCTTTGTGAAAAACTCTAGCAAGGCAGAATATTGACTGACAGACCACATATGTAAGAGAGAAATTGGTGGTATTAGATTGTTCACTTATGTCAATTGCATAAGTGAACAAAGGGAAATAACATAACTGGTAATGTTATGAGTGGTGTGGCATGGAAGAGAAAAAATATATTTCAGACAAAAATCATAATTGTTAAATTGACAGCTCATGATTGGCATGTGTTTTTCAGCTTTGAAAGAATATTATTTCAATACCTTACCAGGAAGAAAGGAGGATTGTAATTATTAAAAAGTCAAAGGGTGGGAGTTAATCTTGTATTTCAAAGGGAACAGATATACTTGTTGTTTTCTTGAATGCATGGAAAGTAAATTAAAGTAGTGGATTATTTATATTAATTTGATTTTTTTTATTTTTATATCCATGGAACTTATTCCTTTCATTCTTTCCTTATATTTTCTTGGTTTCTGCTTACATTTTTCCTTTATTTTTTTTCTTCCATAGTCCTTGGTCTATACTTAGTTTTGTTATTTAAGCCAAGGTATTCTTCTTTGAAGCATGTTGCTTTGGGACATATTACAGCAGGGATATAGATCTGAGCTTCACTGTCAAGTATTAACATACTGTCACCTAAAAGGAATGAAGGTAATTTAACATGTTCTAATTAAAGTGTATTCTAAAACTGGATCTTTTTTCACAACTGTTCTTTATTCCATTGCCTGCGAAAAACAGGTAAATCTTTATTCTAAGTTGGCCCATATTTTGATCTCAGCATAGATCAAATTAAATACATGCAGGCAAGTTTATGAACTTTCTACACTTTTATTTTTTATGCTTCTCCCTTTATGTTATTCCAAACGCCATTAAAAGGGTACATTTCCTGAGCAAGAGCAAAATGTACTGTATTCCAAATGAACTTCAGAACACTGGGTGATTACCAGGCCACCACGAAGATTAAATGATCAATCATTATTGAAACTTGATGAGATGGGCAGAGAAGAACAGTCTGAAATTTAACAAGGGTAAGTGCAGGGTCCTGCAGCTGGGGAGGAATAACCCCAGGCACCAGCACAGGCTGGGGGCCAGCATGCTGGAGAGCAGCTCTATGGAGAAGGACCTGGGGGTCCTGGTGGACAGCAAGCTGTCCATGGGCCAGCAGTGGGTTCTGTGGCCAAGGAGGCCAAAGGGATCCTGGGGGCCATTAGGAACTGCACTGCCAGCAGGTCAAGGGAGGTGATCCTGCCCCTCTACTCAGCCCTGGTGAGGTAACATCCATTCTGGGCTCCTCAGAACAAAGGAGACATGGAGCAGTTCCAACAGAAAGCAACAAGGATGATTAAGGGACAGGAAAATCTCTCTTATGAGGAAAGGCTGAGGGAGCTGGGTCTGTTCAGCTTTGAGAAAAGATGAGTTAAGCAACTGGTACAAGGGGAAACATCAGGCATCAATGCTGGAATAGGTCAGGCAGGAGTTTTGCAGTGGAGCACTTCAGTAATTGTTTTGCGACCAATCCGCTTAATAACAGGAACAATGTTGTTCGCTTCTTACCAGAGTGTTTAGGTGCTGTCAACAAATGTCATTTCACTTAGAAAAAGTTAGAAGACCTTGACAGTTCATGAGAACAAGGGAGACATAAAAGCAAAAAGGCATATTAAAAAGAACTGAATCAATTTCTGATCAAGCCAGTATCTGATTTTGAGGGACTAGACCCCAGACTCTGCTGCTACTGGAGGTCTGTTCCAAATGCTCATTTATATCCATCTTTGAATTTCTAGTTTGTTTTATATCAGTTTAAAAAACTTGGTCTAATGTAAAAAAGTCTAATAATCACCCACACCATGCCACAATACCCGTCATTTACTTCTCCCAGTATTTAAAGGGAATAATCCCCTTCTGGTTCCATTTTTCATGGACTAGGGCTCTGTTTATTTTCAGGATTTTCTCATAGTTTTCTGTGGCTGTTGAATGTTCCCTCTGTCTTTTACTTACTGTAGACAATAAAATCTGTTGAAGTGAATGAGGTTTGCACTGTTACAGAGTACTTTAATATCTCTCTTATTTCTGCTGAGATACCTCAGCTGTTGTCTTGGATAACATTTGCCTTTCTCACAGCTGTAGTGCATTGAGGGCTCATTGCAATCGTCTGATCAGCTAGCACATGTGGATCCTCTGTCTTCAGAGATCACTAAAATGCTGAGAAATAGCCCAAGTAGAGAACTGTGGGATTCCTATGGTTTTAGGATATGTATGTTTACCAAGGGACAGGAGAAAACTATATTAAGACCATTTCTAGAAAAATATAAGCATTAGTGAAAACACTATGGAAGGTTGAGTTTCATACCATATGCCCTAGGTTTTTAAGTGATTTTTCTCTGATAAATATTTCTAGATGTAGATATTGTAAATTATTCCTGTTTGTTTGTTTGTTTCTTTGTAAAAAAAAAAATAACCCAAAACCAAAAATTAAAAACAGCTGAGCGACACTAACTTTCCTTCACCAATACTTCAAAGCATGCCAAAATACCTTGTTTGGATGGTCAGAATAATATGCAGATAAGGTGCAAGCGAAACTGGCTGGACTCCATACAGCTGGAGGTAAACGGAACAAGTTGCTTAGAGAAGTTGTGGATGCTCTATCACTGAAACGTTTAAGGCCAGGTTGGATGGAGCTCTGAGCACCCTGGTCTAGTGGAAGATGCCCCTATCCACTGCACAGAGGGCTGGAACTAGATGATCTCTAAGATCTTTTCCAACCCAAAGCATTCTATGACACTGGTTTTAAAAGGATTGATAACTGGCACCATGTAACATTCATCTCTGCCAGTTAACAGAAGTCAGGGAATTAGTATTAGCATTTCTTTATTATATAAATTTAAAGTGTCTATAACAAAATACATATTTTTCAGGTTGGAACTGTAGTTTTAAAAATAATTTTATTTCAAAGGGAATCCTCAAAAATCTCCAGGTAATGAGTGTAATTTTTTTTTTCTGCGAGTAAGTAAAAACAGAAAGGCTGAAATAGAGGATGAAAGGTACAGGAGCAGGACTGTCTGCCTGCAGTCCCTGAAGAACATCCTGCTTTGGGTATTTGGAAGCTTTTCTTCATTCCCAGCAGGCTTAGAAATGGAGGCTCTGTCCAAGTGGCCAAAATTCTCAGTCCAAAGAATTTAAACTTCAACCACTTTACAAAAGATGCCAAAGTCCCTCTGGCTTTGCTCCGTATGGATTCCTACAGAGACTGTGTATGACCTGCAAACAACACAGAAGTAACTGGGAAATATTTTTTCAGATAATTCATAATGTATGGATTCATATTTTCCAGGTAAGTGACAATATGCAGAGACTTCACTCTTTCCCTTCCCTAGCATTCACTCTCTCTAATAGGTTAATAATCTATTAGAACTGACTGCCACATCTTGATGGAAAATATTCTAGACCAGTATTATTATTATTAATATTATCTTCATCAAACAACATGGAATATGATGATATTTGGGTTGGAGTTTGTTGGTTAAACTATGACAGGGTTTGTTTGGTTTTCTTCCTTCTTGTCTTTACATGCAGATTCTGTGAGATTTATTTCTTCTTTTTCTCTTTCTCCTCAGAATTTCAGTAGGTGGAGATGATTGGTGAAAAATGATTGACCAATATTTTTTTTTTTAGTATGTTACATTATTAGGATAATTCTAATAGATACCCAACTGTAAAAGAATCAATAGCACTTTCAAGTTTTAAGGAATAGAAAAGCTGGGCTCTGAGAGTTTCATTTTGGCATTTCACAGGGTTTGAGTAGGTGAAGCCAGACTGAAAATATTGCGAGAGCACAAACCATCTGCACCAGAAAGCCAGTAGGAATCACTAGAAAATTGCTTTAATAATAGACCTCTTTAAAAACAGCTCAGACTTAGAAGAAAGTAATGTTTTTAAAATCTTTCTACAACTGAACAGAAAAAAAAATGCTTCTTTTGTAAAAGGTCTTCTACCTAATAATCAGGAAAAAGTGACATAAGAGTTCAAAAACATGATAATATCAAGATCATCAAATGAAATACGTAAGTAGCCAGGGCACATTTTTTGGCAGAAATTAATTGGAAAATAACAGTAGTAAATGGATGCTTTTCTTTTCTTCCAATAAAATGAAACATAATTCTCCTCAAAATTATATTTATGAAAAATTTGTCTCATTCGACCACACTCAGCACTTTCTGAACTTCCTGCAGCCATACTATTTCATGGTAATTTCTCACATATGCTTGTTTTGAAAACCTTAGTGAGTCTCCACTCCTCTCTGTAATGTTTTTATTTTTCTAATTCGTGTACAACTTTAGAATTTCTTAATTCTAAGCTATTTATAATGGACTGTTTTCCCTTCTGATTTTATTGCTTAAAATAAACCAGGATTTAGGTTTATGATCAGTTTAAGAAAATTGACCAAGATATGATGAAAACATTAGTACTTAAAAAGTTATACTTCCATTGGGGTCAATTATATACTTTTTAAATACTATACAAAGTGACAGACTGTTACCTGCTTCCATAAGTAAAGTAAAAGACACCCCTAAGATAACTTATCCAAAGAATTCAAAGTCCCATAAAATGCAAAAAGACAGTGAGGAATCTGCTTAAAGATCCTCAGGAATCTAACTTCTTTATCTCCTTTAAAAAGTGCTGAATTTTATTCCATTCATTGATGTGCTCCATCTGGTTCCTGTTGAATTTGATATTGAAAGAGGCAGATATGACAGAATGTCATGAAAATTGCAGAAACCCATATAGCAGTATTAAGAATTTCCTCTTGCATCCTGAAAAGTTTATATCTCTTCCTGAGCTGCAGCCTCAATTGCTTTCAGATTAAAATAGAAGATGCTGACAAAAACTTCTCCAAAGGCATTGTAGACTTCCCATTTTAAAACTCTTGCTTTATTTTAAATTAAGACATGCAATATCTTCAGCCCTTTCTTCTAATAAATTTGAGCCAAGATGTAAGAAAAAGGACAAATATGGGCCACTATTGTCAGTTACATATTAAGAGAATGATGCCTCAGCCTCTCTTTAAAATACTTTGTAATGCAAGCAAAGGCAGAAATAATTATAAATATGTATTCAGTGTTTAAGATTGTTCTTTTCAAATCCCTTTAAGGATTTGTGTTTAACCTTGATGTCCTTGTAGCATAAACATTGGACCTCTTTTTGCTCATGGAGCAAGGGTTGGACATCTGTAAAAAAGTCTAACTCTACAGTTTTGGCATATGGCTCACAGTGCTGAGCTAGCAAAGGCTGTCTGCTATCCTTTAGAGCCAGGTAAAATTCCTATCAACACATTAAATCCTTAAAATAACTGTCTCACTGGCTGCATGGGCTTGGGAATAGATCCCTAGTGTCCTTCAGACAGGAAAAGAAGGATCAGCATTCTGTGATGTGTTATTGTTAAGACCAAAATATTAGGCAACAGAATTTCATAAGCAGGCAGAGGACTCTTTCTATTACCAAGTGGCCCTGGACATGTGGAAACCCAATAATTTCCTGACCTTACTGAGGACAGGGATTGACCTTACTGTGACAGGCAATCAAATTTGTCACTTCTCATACCCTTCCATATGTAAAGGCCAACTAAAAACATATTTCTATTACAATACCATCAATACTAATAAATCATTAACAGCCAAAAAAATAAACAAAAACAAAACCACAATGAAAAACCCCAAAAAAGAGCGTGTCTCGTGCCCCTGGTTTTTTGTGACAGGGTAAATGCAGACACCATAATAAAAAAAAAAAAAAAGGAGTCTTTAGGTTCTTATGTGAAGGAGAGGGTGTCAGAAGCTGTTGCTGTAGAGGCAGGACAGGAATGAATATGACTCGAAGATCAGAAGGCAAAGAAAAGAACTTTATTAATAAGTAGCGTTCCTCTTTTATAACCAGGATTGCTAAGGTGAAATATGATTGGTCTCACAGTGAAAACCTTTCACACCATTGGGGCACTATGAATAGCACATGGTGGCAGAACACATCTATAAACAATAAGAACAGAAGGAGAGCTAATAAATGGTTTACATTCCTTTCGGACTTTTCCCAGGCCTAGCCTGGTATAATGTCTCTCTGACTGAACTGAGAATATCCACAAGAAGCTCCATGGCTTGTTTCCCTATCAGTTAGCATCTGTGTAAGTCTGATTAAATGACCTTTTGCAGTCCAAAGCTGCAGTAGTTTTTGCCTGAAAAGTTAGATGATGTTTTCCTTTGGTTAAGAAAATAAACTAACCTACCTGATTCAGAAGGACTGCCTTTGTTATGAAAAAAAGAGATTCTGGTGAGTTAAAATATATGATCTTACCCCAGGATATCACACAGTGGGTTGCACAGTAAAATTGTACTTGAAAATAAAACAAAATAAAGTAAAAATAAAGCAAAATATAATAAAATTAAAAAACAAACAAACAAACAAAACAAACAAACCAAACCAAAACAAAAACATTATTTGGGCCATTAATGTATAAATATATTCCGGCATGCACAGTCTCCCGAGAGACCACCTAGTTCATTTCTACCATGTTAACAGTGGACAAAAGTGGATATGATAAACTAGAATAAAACATTGAAGTTTGACCTGAGCAAAGCTGTGTGGGTGATGGTTGCAGCAGGAGTCCACGGGATGCCAGGAAAGCTGTAAAGACAGGAGCTTGGAAGGCAATTGTCATTTCCCCATGGTGTTTAGAACTACTGATTAATGGAGAGTGATGTTAGTGTTCTTCAGCTAACCTTTTTCAAGGGAAAATAAAGTCACTTTCAAACACTGTTCTCTGTTCAGCTCATTGTTTGTGAATTCTTCAGGCCTGGGGATCTCCATTAGCAATTCTGTTTATACAGTTTGGTTTATTAAATATATACACCAAGGGAAATAATTTTCTTTTATTTACAAACTAGACTCAAGGCACTGTAGAATGATGTCTTGTTTCAAACTCAGCATGTAAAAATGAGGGTTTTTTTTTATTTTAAGAGCAAGAAAGTCCCATAATTTTCAGATGATGTGTGCATAACCTCCACTTCTGAGGTGTCTTTTCTCAAAATACAATAAACTCAGCATCCCTTTGGAACCCATTATGGGACATGTTTCCATACAGCAAAAAGTTACCTTAAGCATCCTAAATTTAATAAGGCCTTTATACAAGCATCTGTATCACTGAAGTAACCATAGCCAATGTGTGCTAAATTATACTGAATAAGGGGACACTGCTGTCAGTAGTCCTAGCAGATTTTAAAACAGAATTTAATCGTGTATGTCTTCATCCATTCTGTTTTCCTGCAATCTGTTCCCCATATTTGATTAACCTTTTTAGTTGGAAGTCTCTGCCCAAGTGAAACATTTAGTTCTGTGGAATGAAATACTGATATGCAAAGTGTCAGGCAAGGTGTTCTGCCAAACTGTTCTGCAGTTACAGCTGACAAAATTTATTTGTTTGTAACTAGAATTTGACAGGAAAATGTGTATTTGCTGAAGAAAATATGTTTCTCAGTGGCTAAAAAAATTATCCATACTATCAAAAATTGGAGAATGTTGATGTAGTATTTAATCACAAATGCTGCTTAGACACTCACATTTCCTCTTCTTTTGTGTTCATCACACCTCTCAGAGTACTTTTCTCATGAGACTTTGTAACTGGAGCTCTGATGAAGTATTTTGATGGCTCACCAAGGATGGAGCCCACTGTATAACTGAGGGAAAACTGTGAAAAAGAGCCATGAAGTGCTATATCCTAAAGTATAGTTTTAGTTTTAAACAGTAATTTTTTTGCAAAAATATGTCTATTTCTTCTGGGAAATGGATCCTCTCTATCTGGATGCCTGTGCTACACATATCAGATCTAGGGGCATTAAAAATCATCTCGTAGTGAGGATGCACAGGTTTAAGTCTGCAGTCCCTCTTGAGAGATTTGCTGATGGGTGACAGTACCATTTGCTTCACAAACCTAACAAATTAAAATAAAATCAAGCAACTAGTGTTCCTCAACATCTCTATTATTAGCTGCCAAAAGATACAGACATCCTTTTATTAAAAAGCATGAGTGGGTGGGGTTATAAGAGTCATTTGAAGAGTACTTGGAATATCAGTGTTGCACTGAGCCTGTACACCTGTACTGTATCTTTTATTTTCTAAGGTTCTTTGTTATCACCTTGCAGATGTGTTTTCCTTCCATGGTAACCATCATTGTTTCACAGTGTGGTGAACAAATCCTAAATTCTTTAAAATGCATCTTTGAACCTTATCTGCTCCTCTTGCCACTTCTGTCTCTCTAATTGTCCCGTATGCAAACCACCAGGATGTGCTGCTAAAAGGCAAATCTTCTCCTCACTTCAGTACGTGAAAAAGACTCCAAGTAAAGCAGAATAGCAGTCGTGTTTCAGCACAGCATAGATGAGGATTTCTGTCTCCTTATTTCCTAAAGGGAATCATTCAGAATGCAAGAATTTAGTATCACTGCCCAGGAGACTGTTTTTTTGGAGGGACAACATCACCCACTCAGTGCTTCTATAGGGTGCTGCTACCCAGTGTATCTGTGTAATGAGTCCTTGCTACTTACCACTATAGTAGGTACCTGAAGATGTGTCTCAGCAAATATCCCCACCAAAAACCTTGACAAATGTTTCCAATTCCAAAATTTTGTACTGTACTAGGAATGGATTTAAGCTAGAAAAACATTTAAATTACCTTAATTCTACTGGGTTTTGAGTTCTGTTGTCCATGGACAGCAACTATGCCCATTTGTGAATATTCTGACCATGTGGAATTTCATCAGTGAATGTGCTCTCTAAAAAAATGATGGTTTTGTGGTATCAGTTTTCACAACCCTTCTTTTAAGACAGTTTGTCCTCCTCCACAATACACTGACATAGGGGGCACCCCAAAACAGAATAATAGAATCATCTTGATTGGAAAAGCCCCTTAAAATCACAGTCCAGCCATTAACCTGATACTACCAGGACCAGCACTAAACCAGGCACCTAAGCACCACATGGAATCCTAGAGGCCAGGCACCTCCAGAATGGGGGGAACATGTGGTCACTGCCTGCTTGCCTGAATTACTGACTGGACTTGAGCCTCCCTCCATCCAGCAGCACTTTGGCTGCACAGAGGGGATCTTTCAAATCCCCCATGTCTGAGCTGCTGGGCCAGAGAGAAAACTTGCTGTGGACACTTCGAGGATGAGTGGAAAATATCCTTATCTCTGGTCTGCAACAATTATATCATCTTACAGGCATTTTACTTTGTATAAACAACTAAAACAACTGCTGGATCTGGACCTTTATTTCAGATCTCCTAGACTGTATTCACATTCAGGCTCTTTGGGAGCATTGTGAAATATTTCTGGTTCCTACTTCTTTTGGATAAATAACCTCATCCCAGTTCAGGACTGTTGGGGAGGTGCATGTTTCTTGTTCGTTTTGTTGGGAAATTTTGTTATTTTGGTTTCTTATGTTTTATGGAACAGTCATTCTCTACTTGCATCTTGTCAAATCTTACTGAGATGACTTCCAGAAGGATTAATCAAAGCCTGGCCTGAGAATTTAGCCTTTTGTCAGAAATAAATCACTATTTTGATATTTTAAAAAGAGAAAAATATTGCTGAGGAGAACTGTTCCTTTTTTAATACCTATTTATGTCTGGGCAAATATATTTTTTTATTACATAAATCATATGTAATGTTTTTCCTTGCATGCAAGCAATGAGAAAATATCCCCAGGCAAGCTGTTTTCCAAAATAATCAGCTCAGGCATTCCCCATCTGGAAAAATATTGTTATGGTACTGTGGCTTAAAACCAAGTGAGTGATGGAATATGACTGATGTGAGCCAGTGTACCAGAAAATGTTTTTGTTTCAAACATTATACCTGGTCTTGAATCCAGTCCCAGCTTTAGTATTTTAGTTACTCAAGGGCAGACATCAAACACCTGCTCTGTCCACTCTCCTTCACTGCCAACACCATTAATTTTCCAAATGAGTCACCACATCTCTATTTATTCTTTAATTGATTGGTAATACTGGATTCTAATTGAGACTGTAAAATTAAAGTTACAGATTTGATTGTCTGCTCAGAGTTCAGAATGCTTCCTTGATCAGAGCTGAGTCTTATAAATTGTATAAAAAATGCAAAACAACAAAGAAAAAATCAAATTCACAGTTCTGCAAAATGAGCTGACTCATGTGCTTACTTCTTCTTTGGGCTGTAACACAGGCAAGAGCAAAATGTATCTGGAAGAATAAAACAAAATCAAGGTGAAAATAAAACCTTTCCAATTTTATTTTTGAGGTGGCAGATCAGCCCAAAGAGAGCAGCAGATTAAATACAGCCACAGGACAACCCATGACTAATTTGCTTAAATCAAATTAGAATTGATTTCCAGACTCCATCTACAGAAATATGTGGATATAATTTGGCTGAAATGTTATGGAAATATGTATTCTGCAAGAAACAAAAAGTATGGAGCATTAGCATTCATTGGCCCTTGTTCTGGTATCAAGAGTTGTTTCAAAGTCTCTCTCCCGCTTGAGGACAAAAGCAACTAAATGCACAGTTTTGTCTCCATTCAAGCCAATTGTATAATTGTAGAAGCAATTCAAATATTAAGAAAATAAGGTAACAATAAAGTTTAGCATCCATTTTTTAAGGCAGTATGTAACATCACCTGCTCTGGCACACCATTTTTGTCATGTGTAGTCAGGGCCCGTATCAAGCCTTGAAGGAGAGAAGGCACAGTTTTCCAAAATAGTGTCATCTGAAAACCAAAAATTTCTTTTCATGCTCAGTTCCAGGTTTGAATCTCCTCAGATAAGGACAAATAATTTCTCCTTTTTAATGGAATTATTTCATTCTTCTTTTTCATGATTCATTCTAGTTCTAATTTTTTTCTGTGCTCTGTGACTCAGACCATCCAGGCCTCCCAGTCTTCAATGCTATTTTTTCCTGTGTCCCTGTGTATCCTTTCTTCTCTGTGAGATTTTTTGCACATATTTTTCCTGTTGTATTAACTACTTTCCACAGCATGAACAAGATATGGGCCACTAACGAGGATCTGTCGATGGTGAAAGAGATATTCCTCCTGGGTTCATATCATTTGTGAAGCACATTCAAAAGTACACAGACAAGAATCACTCTAGAATTTTAGACAGAGCTGCAGCACTGTATTCAAGGGTAGCATGCATGAAGGGTCACAGAATCGTGGAATCACAGAATGGTTTGGGTTGAAAGAGGCCTTAAAGATCAGGGACATCTTCCACTCAACCACATTGTTCAAAGCCCCATCCAACCTGGCCTTGAGCGCTCCCACAGATGGAGCATCCACAGCTTCTCTGGGCAACCAGTGTCTCACCACCCTCACAGGTAAGAATTTCTTCCTAATAGCTAATCTAATCCTACCCTCCTTGATCTTAAGGCCATTTTGTCAGTTGAGCCAACACAATTTTCCGATGCAGAATGCATGAGAGGTAGTACTGTGCTACAAAGAGCTCACTTCCAGCTAAACCCAAGTGTGAGTTACCCTTACAGTACATGAAGTAGGAGCATGGGGGCATGCCTTGCATGGGGGAGCTGGCACTCCCTGCAGCCCTTGGAGAGCCCACTCTGGAGCAGAAGGAAAGTGTGAGGGACGAGCACCAGAGAGGAGCAGCCATGTCAGGGCTGACCACCAACCAGCTCTGCTCCTCACCTCAATGAAAGGGCTGAATGTGACCTGCAGTGACAGACAGCAGACGGGTCTGGAGCAAAGCAGTGGAATTGAGCTTGGGAAAGGTGAATTGATATTCGTTTCATACTGCTCGAATTAGTAATCAAATACTTATATTAATTGGCAATTAACTTTCCCCAAATCAGCTCTTTAACCCATTATGTTTATTGGTCTTTGTCTTGCTTCTGGGGTTTTTTTTACTGTTTTCTCCCTTCTTTACCATCCCCTCCCCAGTAAGTGGGGCAGAGTAAATGAGTGACTGCATACAGGTTTGGTCTCTACCCAGGGCCAGCCCAGCACAGAGAGTATTCAGGTCATGCAAAATTAAAGCATGTTATTGAATGCTGAGTAATAAAAATTAAAGATGAAATTTAGTGTTAGCAGTATCAATTAATGATCAGAGCAAAGAGACAAAAAAAGGCCGTAATGTTGGAATTGTTCATTCCTGCTGCTCAGTATTAGATCCAAAGGAATAACTAAGAAAAACTAAAATTTTTATGGTATATTCTGATAATTTACAACTGACTCTATTGCAAAGAAAGTTGAGCCACATCAACAACTCAACTCTCAAAATATGATCATGTTTTAGAATAAAAATACATTTAAAGGGTGGAAGTTCCAAAATTAAATTCAATTTAGGATTTCTACCAGCAAGTTAGTCCTAAACAAGGACAGCATTAGCCATCTTTCTGATATGATAATTCCCTTTTATGAGTGTCCTACAAGGCCTGTTTTCTATCTGAGCTGGACTGTATGGTGAAATTGTCTCTTGAAATGCATCAACAGTGATGTGATTCTTATGATTCACAATGCAAAGCTTGGGCAGAGTAAAAACACACTACATAATGCAGAATACAGCGCGTCAGGGAGTGTAGCTGATAAGGAAGAAAAGGACACAAACTATAACTAAATCAGCAATGAACTAAAGAAAATTGCCTATGAATATTTTCTTAACCTAATTTGAATTTAAATTTTTTATTTCATTTCAATGAAAAACTTCATTTTGCTTCAGATTTGACTACACCCAGTATACACTTTCTAATTAAATAATTAATTTAAATAAGTATTGAATTTATTACATTTTCAACTCATTATTAAATATTAGAAAGTGCCAAAATAAATATTTTCCAGATAGAATTCATTTTCCATTAATTGTTTACTCTCAATAAAGTATGACTAGAAAACTTCTGACCACATCTCATATCTGGTGAGTAGTTTGGTATTCTGAGAATTTACAGATTAAACTACTCTGTCTCTTTTCGATTCAAGATAAACCACTACTATCTCCAGCTGTGTACCTCTACCTCTGTACTGAGAATTGTGCCTCATTTCCCACTCTACATCCCAGTCTACTGGTGTTACTACTACCTTACCAATTCTACACAAAATTATTTAGGTAAAAGATAGATGGAGAAAGCAGTCATCTGAACTGGGAGAGGGAAATATCCACATGGAAGGAGAAAATAGAAAAGACCAACATGTATGGAGTAGTTAATCAGATTAGATGTGTTAATCCATCTGACTGTGCCCCAAACCTCAAGAAGTGCTGTATGTTTTTTCAAAGACCAGACATAAAGTATTGAATCAGGCAGGTATTTCGATGTTGTGGTGCAGATTCCAGACTGCTAATTAGAGACATTCAAAAACAAACCCACAGAGCTGTACTTTCACTTAGTTTTGAGATTGCTATTCCAAAACAAATTATTGTTTGTTCCTTGCTGTATTTGCTATTGTGTCTCACTTTAGTGAGAAAGTTTTCAGTAGGAAAAAAAAAAATCCTCCAAATCCCACAAGAAAGGAATTTCAAGCAAAGAAATATTGCTCTGTGAGAGAAAAACGTATTGAGGTTAGGCTCAGTGAATTAATGTAGTATCAGAGTGACAGGTGTTTAGGAAATACTTAAAGACAGCAGAAGTAAATGACAGCTTTAAATGTAGCAGAGAGCAGACTCTGAGCATGTTGGCATTTTTAGAATTAAAGGTGTAATCTATCTCCAAAGTATACCACAAAGTGCCAAGGGGGAGGGTCACCATAGCCTAGTATTGTCACAATCTGTCTGATTACACAGCTCCTCTCTTGGGGATGAGACCCGTGACTTCGAGCCCACCCAGGATTTTGTAACATTCACTTCAGTGTTGAAAAGAGAACTGAGTCAACCCTGTGCCAGCCTTTTATCACCACACTCCTACAAAAGGAAATTTATTAACCCGCACAGTTTGTGTGCCAGGGCAAAGGATGGGACAGCACATGGCCATGGACTGAGACCTCTCTGTGGACTCCAAGGAAGCTTCCACACTGAACACAAGAAGGCACATGTCCCACAGCAGGGACATAAAAGTGGGATCTAAGAAAGGTAGCAGACATGAAAGCTAGATTTGGGAAATCTATATTTACTGGCAAATATATGCCCCTCTAAACACATATTTGACCATAGCCATGCAGATTTTGTGGTGAACAGAAATGTAGGGCATTATTTATTTATTACAAATGAGTGCTCTCCAACTACTATAAAAACTCTTACATTGGTTTGCTAGTTGAATCCTTGGAAGCCCTGTCTTGCACAGGAACTGAGGAACAAGCAAAGAAGCTTATTTAATTTGTCATCTATTTCAAATATTTTGTTTAGAATGTATCTTTTTGGTGCAGAGGAATGAAGGCTGTCAGGTGGCTTTTAAATGTGGTTACTAGAAACACAAATGTAAATGAAATTTTTAAGACAATCTACCTTCCTCCAATAATGAAGCCATCAAAAAGTGTAACACTGCACACAGCAATAGGTTTCATTATGCAAATATATTGCAGAGGATCTTAATAGATGGGAACCCCTCTGTCTCAGTCTCTGTAATTATAATGTACTGTATATAATTATAATTAATGTAATTAAAACAGTCTCGCACCAAGTTCAATTATGTCACTCAAATGTTGCCTCTAGACACATTAAAACTGGCACATCAGTATTATGGAGAAGATAATCCTATATTCCTTTAGATTAATAAACAGCAGGGACCAAAAGAGAGTTAAAGGATAAAAAAAGCAACATTAAAACCCTTTCCTTAAAATTAAAAAAAAGGTGCTATATCTCTTAAGAGAAACTTGCAACATCCAAACATCTTTGTTTTAATGAATATAAACAATAACTAGCAGATTAAAGTTCTGATAAGGCAAATCCCAACTTTTTAGTTTAATCCTCTAATGTAATTCTGTATCCATAATAAAGGATAATAGCCCTGTGAATAGGAAATCTAGCAAAACCTACACCTCTCTGATCCTCTGGTGGATGAACCTCAGTGTCATCAGCCTTACACCACTGCCATTCTCAGATCACCCCCACATCCCCTGTCTGTCTCCCTCCCTGGCTGGGCAAAAAGCCCACACAGCCCAGGGGCCCTGCCAGGCACCTCCTCCCTCCTGCAACACCACCCAGCATAAACCACGGGCAACTGGGACACGTACAGATACAGTGACCATTGTCAGTGGCAATGCTAAATGGGTGATCCTGGTTCTGATAAAAATCTTGATGATATCTTCACATAATTCTTGAAGTAGTTACTCTATATCAGCATTGATAATATCTTCTTTGACGCTGTCTAAAATGTTTCTGAGATGGGAATGTGATGCTATAAGGACACCCAAGGTTTTCCAGAAACAATGCTGATCTCGAAGGTCCCAATACAAGTCCTGAACCTGAAACTGTCTTTCAAACAAGATGAAAGTCATGTACTAAACTCTCAGGAATCATGAAAGACTGTATCCTATTAGCCCCTTGATCACTGTCAGTTTACAAAGATCCTATACTTATGTTACAGTGATAACCTTTAACATTTCTACTGTCCCTTACCTTACCCTTACCCTTCAAACCATTTTGCAGCTTTTTCCTTGGCAAGTGTGGGGCAATAATTTTGATTTCTGTCCACCTTTGAGGCTTCTGTGTAATACCTTCTATCAACAAGATAACTGGAAATGGATTAATAGGATAAGGGTGAACCGTATCAATAATAAAACAATTTTTCAGTTCAGCAGTGCTGCCCTCTTGTCATGATAAAATGAATTCATTCTGGAGAGTGAAATGGAAAAATTTCACAGGAGAACTCATTGTTTCACAGCAATTTTGCCTCATGTTCTATATCTGAAAAATATCTTAAATTACTAATATAGCCTAGCAATAATAAAGGCTCTGGCTTTCAAAGAGCAGTAGAAATTCAACATATGGAGTGTCTATTCTTCTCTTTTTTGTAAATACATATGCATTTCCATGGTTTTGGGTTTTGTTATTATTGTTGTTGTTGTTGGGTGCTTTCTTTTCCTTAGGGAAGCAGGGAGCAGGGAGACAAAGAAAAGTAGGCCACTCTATGCTATAGGATAGTTATACTGCTTAGTTGGTTTTGAATGACAAAACCTAAAGAAGTTCACCACATACATTTAAGAAATGGAGTCAGGCAATGTCAGATACATCAACAGTTATTTTGCAGAAAATGATAGGTGAGGTACCAGATGGCACAGACTTATCTCTACAGAGTTGTGGGGTGGGAACTATCAACCAGTTAACCTCAGTCCAGGAATGGACAGCCACACCAGCTGAAAGATTCATGAAGAGGATGATGACAAAGAGGAAATGCAGATGGGTTTGTCAGAGATAAAACATGCCGTATCAGTTTTCCCAGTTAGTGGTAAGATTTCCCACTAACATATTTAAGTAGCTAGTCTCCTCTCTTTCCAAAGATTAGTAATATTTTGGCACTTTCTCACTTGACATTCCTACAAACAGGCCAGGAAAGCCTGGGCTGGACAAAAATATTACAGAAAAACTATTATAGATTGCAAAATTCTGGAAAATGGTTAGCCAGAGATTGAATGTCATCAGTTTGTGATCAAAATGGAAAGACATTTTGCAGCTTTTCAGGGCTTTTTCTTTGGCCTTAATTAATATATTTGTATTAATTTGTACATATATTAAAGACCTGGAGGGCAGAAGACAGATTATTCTCGCTGATTCAGTACATGGTATCACTCCAGAACACAACACTACTATGACAGAGAGCAGCATTAATATTCAATAGCATCCTGATATATAGGGAAACAGGTTGAAAAAAGTAATCGTCGAGCAGGAACACACATAGAGACAAGAATAATAAATTGCATGACCCAGGATCAGGAATGATTGCCTAGACAGCAGTTCTACAGGAAAGATATGCAGTTTATAATGGATTTCAAGGGAAGCATGAGCCAACATTGTCACTGACTGCAAAAAGACAAGCATCTATACTAGAACAAGCCCACAAAGGTATAGCCTGGCAAACAATGAATTTGTTTGTTGTAAAGTACATGTTAGTGCATTTGTGAACTGTACTTTTAGTCTCTATAAATTCTTATAAAAATATATTTTTAGCCTTTTGAATCACAGCAAATAAAATAAAAGCAATACCTACATGCAAAACATGGATTGTTTTCTGGCTCATGCAGCAATTATGTATTTATTCACAAAATATAATTTAAAAATATTAAAGATAATGTGTTGAAAATTGTAAAATATTCCCCTGTTGACTTCCATTGATGATTAAATTTACATAGGTGGATATTTTAAGAATTCATTTTCTTGATATGGCTCACACAGAACTCATTGAGAGACCACGAAATAAAATGAAAACAATAATTTTAATTGTCCCCTCCCAGCCTTGTTAGGAGTAATTTCTCAAAGTATTATTGCACTTTAATTAAAATTTTGTAAAATATAGATTAGTTAATAAGACTAATTAGAATTCCTCTTATTTTTTCCTTATAATAAGAAACATATGAAAAAATGCATGTCACGCATTTTGTGCATGACTCTGCACAGAGATTCCTTGACGAGCATATGAAATTCTTATTTCAATTTTTTCTATTATTTCTCTTGTAAAAAAAAAAAAAAGGAGAAATAAATACCTCCTGCTTGGGAATAACACAGTGTCTTTACTAGAAAATATGTCCATTAAAAGCAGAATACTTTAATTCTTGACAGTAGTTCCTCAGCTCACTATTTCAAATGCTAAATCCAACACCCACTACAGCACCCATGGTTTATGGACATTCGGACTGTCAGTATGGCAAAATACTGCCAGTAATAGAGGCTGAAAAGTCTTGATAGTAAGTAACATACATACCTTCTACAACCCTGATCATTCATCATCATAATCTACACATATGAATTCTGTGAACTGCATAGAACAGAAGGCCAGGTGGCCTTGAGAAACATCAGACCATTATCATTATGCTTAATGTGTATTTATTCATATTTTCCACTGAGTGGAGAATGAGGTGGGTTGAGAACTGGCTGGACAGCAGATCCCACAGGACTCTGATCAATGGCACAGGGAAGCCTCTGTGAGTTGGAAGCCTCTCACTAGTGGGGTCCCCCAAGGTTTAGTACTGGGCACAGGATTGTTTCACTTCTCCATCAGTGACTTGAATGAAGGGGCAGATACCTCCTCAGTGAGTTCACTGATGATACAAAGCTGGGAGGAGCAGCTGATACCCCAGAGTTCTGTGCAGCCCTTCTCCAGCAGGCTGGAGAGATGGGCAGAGAACAGTCTGAAATTTAACAAGGGTAAGTGCAGGGTCCTGCAGCTGGGGAGGAATAACCCCAGGCACCAGCGTAGGCTCGGGGCCAGCCTGCTGGAGAGCAGCTCTGCAGAGAAGGACCTGGGGGTCCAGGTGGACAGCCAGCTGTCCATTAACCTTATGGCCGAGAAGGCCAGTGGTATTCTGGAGCTCATTAGGAAGAGCATTGCCAACAGGTCAAGGGAGGCGATCTTGCCCTCCTACTCAGCTATGGTCAGGCCACATCTGGAGCAGGTCCAGAAGGGCAACAATGATTAAGGTACTGGAGAATCTCTATTACAAGGGAAAACTGAGGGAGCTGAGCCTGTTCAGACTCAAAAAAATACAAGTGAGAGGGCATCTCAACAATACCTGTAAATATTTGAAGGTTCAGTGTCAAGAAGATGAAACTAGACTCTTGTCAGTGGTGCCAAGAAATAGGACAACAGGCAAGGGGCAGAAACTGATGCACAAGAAATTCAAACTGAGTGAAATTTACTTTGTGGGTGACCATTCACTGGAACAGATTTCCCAGAGAGGCTGTGGAGTCTCCCTCACTGGAGATATTCAAGAACCATCTGGACACAATGCCTTGTGCTCTGGGATGAGCCTGTTTGAACAGGGAAGTTGGAGCAGATGACCTACTGTGGTCTCTTTCATTCTGTAATTTAATTTATATGGTAGACACAATTCCTAGAAGCAATAAATCAACTGTAAGTTGTTATTTTTGAAAATTTATGAACAGAAGGAACTGAAGTGGAAAAACGTTTCCCAGAATATGAACAAATCTACTGGCAGAATGCAGTCACTAAAGCGATACTCAGAAATTCTGCTTGTCTATGAAATGCACCTATTACAATAAAGCAACAACAGCTCAAAAACATGCATTAGTCACTATGTGACTTTTCTTTAGATCAAATTATGCCTGTGTTTGTTGAGGATGAAAGATGCAGAAATAAAACACAAAGAGAATCCCCTCTTTACCCAGAGGCTTACATTCCTATAGTTGCCATAAAAGAAAAATCAACAACATTAGCCAATTTCTTTTATTGAATAGAAAGAAAGATGGTGTTTGCTTCCATAGTATACTGACCTTATGATCCCAGACCAATGCAGAACAAGTCACAAGCACTCATGGAGTGCTTTTACTACTGGAGTAAAACTCATGCATCAAAGTGCTCATGGACACAGTAAGACACCTGTTAGGGTTAAGCAAAGATACTCCAGTTGCATTAACACCTTCACATGAGTGGGTCCAGAACAGAAAAGCAACTCTGAGCCCTCATGGCAAAACCTTTTATCTCACCACCTATGCTGGAACCTCCTGAAGCCGCAACAATGCGAGTCAAACCTCATGCCCAAGGGATGGTGAAAACACCTGCTGTAAGAAGCCGTGTGAGAAAGAGACCTCAAATGGAACTTGGCAAACAGCATGACCCTGACATCTCAAGCTACCCAGATCACAAATCAGACTCACAAGAGCACTCTGGTAACAGCACACACGGCAGACATATGTGTTGATACCAAGGGAGAGCAGTGCAGAGCAGCTTCCTCCAATAAGGGGAAAGGGAGACATCCTACTTAGGAATTAAGTCCTCCTTTTCTTCTAGCAGGAAAGAATAAGTTGCTCATTTCTGACAGTAGGCGTAGACCAGAGAGGCTTCATTAGCTGTGTGCATTCTCAGCCTCTGGGCAAGTATTGTCAGGAAGAGGAAGCAACAAAGAAGCATCCTCCTCTTCTTTTTATCTAGGCAAAGTTGATACAAGGCTACAGGGGTACCTTTATGCAGGTTCAGCTCCTGAAGCTGCATGCCTGTATGATTTGCATCTTTTGATACTCTAAGGAGAATCACAACTACTATATACACCAAATATGCAGAGTGTGAGTCATTCATCTCCACACCTCTCCAACATGCCGGATGCATTTCTTAGCAGATAAAAGAGCAGAGCAACTTTGCTGTGGGCATCAAGCAAAAAGCTATATCTTATTCCCCTACGTTCCCTCAAATATCTGTTGCAGTTTTAAAAGGTCCTTGATTCAGTTTCCCCAAGTATAAAAAAATTATCATGAAATAGTCATGAGCAATTTGCTCAAAATAAACTGAAAGGCTTGGTGATCACACCCAATATAATGTAGAGAGTCCAAGCAAAAC
The DNA here is from genome assembly GCA_003676055.1 of Chloebia gouldiae. Taxonomy (NCBI): domain Eukaryota; kingdom Metazoa; phylum Chordata; class Aves; order Passeriformes; family Passeridae; genus Chloebia; species Chloebia gouldiae. The sequence goes on from QUSF01000005.1 coordinate 24,523,806, forward strand.
AAAACAGATCCAGTCCAATCACTAGTTATCAAATACTAAACTCCTTCATAAACTAAATATGATCCACCTTAAAACAAATTTGACTTTCAGCCCTACAAGGAGTTCTGGAAGGTTGCTCTGAAATATCACTTTGTATGGTTTCATGAGTCCACATCTGTAAGTCAATATGCAGCTGCATATATAAAAGCCCTAAGGAAATATCTAAAGGGCTTCTCTTTTTTGCCACTGCTTTTCCAAGGACATTATTTCACAGAGCCAGAAAATGTGCATGTTAGTTAGCAAAGGCTACCTTTCAATACTGCTTTCCAATTCACTAACTTTCCTTCCCTGGTGTCTAGATAATTACCTTCTAGTTGTATCCCTGGAGTGGTGCCTAAGGCATAAATGAGGACAGAGACAACTAAAAAAATCACTGAGGTTAATTCCCCTTGATGTCCTCGGAACAGAGACCACATACCAGCTTAATTGAAACGGCTAGAGGAGAAAAAAGAGAATATAAAGACTGAATTATTATTCTTTCTAGTGATTGAATGGTAGAGGAGTAATTCATCAATATAGGTTTTATGCAAAAAAACAATTTAAGAAAGAAAACCACAAAATAACTCCATAAGTAAACTTCATATTTTTTTTTTTATTTCTAACCACCTGAATATTTTTAAATATTTTTAGCAATATAACCTCATCGTAAAATATGATGCTCTCACTAAAGTATAATATGTAGCAATTTTCCCACAAAGTACATTTTTTCAGAGACTAATGGGATAAAAAATTAATGTCAGGTTATTATTTTTTTGCTGTTATAAGAATGATTTGCTATGATATATTCTGCCTTGAGTCACCAGCACAGTGATGGAGTCAGTTCATCCCCTTGCCTTACACTTGCCAAGAAATACATGCCCAGATCTATTTAATCCCAGTAAAAATGATGGCTGCTTCCTGTCCAAATGAAGCCCTAGCACAAGGATTATACTGTACTGCACTAGGGATGGAGTAGGAAGATCTTGTATGAAATTTCCACCCTGCAGAAATAATTGATACTTTTGCTACTGACTTCACTTGAACACAATTTTACTAGAAGCATCTTCATGCTATTTCTACTCTTTGCCTAATTAAGATATTCAACAAAATAATAGTGATCTTGTGACAAACCATGTATTTTACTAAGGACTTTGTCATCAGGGGACCTGAAGATAATTTAATTTTTCTGAAGAGGTAGACTGTGCTACACTAGGTTCTTTATCAGAGGTAATTATTAATAATTGAGATGTAACTTCAACAATTTCCACAAAACTCATTTAGTCACATGGGTTAGGTTTCTTCCCACTAATCTGCCACTACTTAAGATGCCTCTTAATGGCTATTATATAACCTCTTTGGACCAATTCCCTCAATATTGTGTTTATATATTGTCCTCCAGATGACAGCAAAGGTCAACTCCCTATCATCTCACTAAAGGTGTGTTTAATTTACCCTCTTTCCCCTACACAGCTAAAAAAGCCCTGATGAATCAGCTCTATAGCAAGAATAAACACACTGATTCACTTAATTAAAAATTAAATTCCTCTTCAGGGAACATCAGTGAGCTGCTACATGCCTATGTTAAATAGGTGTTTCTTTGAGGACACAACTAGAGTTATACTGCTGGGAACTCTGAATCACTATAAGCTGGAATTTATTCAGACATTCAGTTAGGACACTACATGTGTTCATGTTTTAAAAAGAGGTGGGTATAAAAAAGCTACGGGTTCTTTGAAGAATCAGGAGAATTGCACAACTAAGTTTCATTCATCTTTGTACCTATTACTTTAATGAATCCTGTAATTTTCATATTTGGAAGAAAAAGTAAAAAATATTGCTTTGCATACTGGCCAATAAAACCTTATAATAAAAGATAACTCAGAGGAGATGGGCAACGGGGCTGTGCCTGTGAAGGTCAGGGAGCAATGCCATGACTGCCCACAGTTTCTGCAAAGAAGCTGACTTTATCACAACACAAAGGGGACTGGAAGGCAGCCTTTGTTTTAGAGAAACAGCTACCAAGAGCTGAGTTCATCAATTGGTGTAAGGGTTTCTCCCTGAGTTATTGAAAGAGTGCAAATATCTTCCTTTCTCAGCCAGACCAGCATGGAGGCTGGGGAGGCTCAGCCCAACACAGAGTATAAATGCAGAAAAATAGCAAAAGTATTCAGAAGAGAGCAATGGCCTTGAGCTGGCTTCCAGCCATGTACTCCTTCCCAGTAACTGGGGATGCCCAGTACAGTTGTTACATTTTGCTAGGTGTTACTTAGATTTGTATTGTGTTCTCAGTCTATTTTGTATCACTTTGCTAATTCAGAAATCTCATGTAATTTCACCTATTCTCAAATAAGTAAATTTGATATTATACATTACACTGTCTACATATGAATATCTAAAAAAAAACTGGTTGGAGAGTATTGGACTGTGACAACAGTGCACACTTTCTTAAGGAAATGCTTTCAGTCCTCTAAAGCTTCAAACAGAAATAGTCAAACTAATCAGAAATGCAGAGATAATAACATTGTCCAAGAAAACATTGGTGAAAAAGTAATGAAAATATTTTCTTCTCAGTTTTCCCATGCAATCAAGAGCAAGCAGAGTAACTTAGACAAAATAAATCAGTGGTAGCTAACATGCTGAATGTTCATATGCAATTTGGTAGGAACTTGCTCCTGGATCTATTTGGAGGCCCTATCTACTTTTGGCTCACAGGCCATGTGAATTCAGGATTCTGATCTGCCCACATTTCCAGAAAACCATTGCCCAGCTAAAGACCACTCTAACTTCCACAATAAAGACATAGGGTGCTGCTGAATGCAGGTGTATCTGTTCTCTCTTCCTACTCACTGGCATTAAAACTTCACACAACACAAGAAAAGAGTGTATCAAGAAGTCATCCTTGATCTTTTACTGACCTTCACAACTGTATTTTTCAGGACAGAAGAAAACTCTTCACTCACATTCTCTTCCATTTCAGTGAGTTGACAGCCGCAGCAGTCAGCCAAATCACACTGATAGTATGTAATATGGTAGGTCTACACTAAATGCAGTTTCCTGCTAAAAGAGGGTCAACATTTCCTCTAGAGAGAGTTCCAGGAGCATAACAGTTTGTTTTTTCACCTTTTAGAATCACAGATTAGAATAGCTCTGTCTGAGGTCTTCCACTCTGGGTCTAAAAACAGACATTCAAGTGGGAGCAGGCACTTTATATGGGGCATTTAGGAAACACCTTTGCTTAGTAATATATTCCCATGATCCATAAATGCAAAAGTGATCTTCTCTGTGACATAATTGTTAACATGGGGACTCTTATTTATTTTCTCAGCTACAATGCATGTAAAGCAAATAGACCATAGCAATACCATTACACACACTCCTGCACTCACTTTAGAGACAATCAATATCCATTATCAAATTCTCAGCAGGAGAGAAAAGCTGTGAAATTGCCCATAAAATAAATTTACAAAGTCATCCCAATATCTTCTATGTTCTGTTTGAAAAATGATACATAAATAATTATTTCAAAGGTACTTTCACTTCATTATCATACCAGAGCCTTTTCATGGCAGTAGTGATGATGACTACACTACCCTCTATTTCACAGAAATGAGGAAAACAAGTTGGGGTCTTGTTTCAGTGAAGGGTCTTGTTTTGTAATTGGTTCTATCCTTTGGATCAGGGTCATTCTCTTTTACTTGCTTCTCAAACTCTGACATAGACCATAGTAGTATCTTTTATTCAAATAAAGGTCATGTTTGCTGTGTCACCCAACTACTGAAACTCTTGATCTACTTTAAAAGACCAGGAAAAGAGTTTCAACCCTGGGGGAGCTCTTTTTTGGTAGCTTTACATTTTCTTTTAGGAAGGTAGCCCGTAGGGTTTTTTTTTTAGCATTCCTGCAGATCTTGTCTTTGTCTCTTGTGGAACACCCACAAAGTAGAATGATGGTTTTCTTACAACCCTCTAAACATCCTAGGCTCTTGTGTGAGTTTCTTCTCTATTACTCCTTGAGAAAAAGAGACACAAAAATGTACCTTTCTATTTTGTGATACAAATGATGATAACTAGGCTTCCAAGGGACTGATAGACCAACATGCAGATGATGCTACATATGTGCTGAATCAGCTTTGGAGACATAGGAGAGAAGGAAAGGGAAATTTGCATTATATATATATATATATTTTTTTTTAAATGCCACGAGTGCCCAGAGATACTTGGCATAGTTTCCTGACCAATTTGGCATTTGCTGTTATTCACATCCAGATGACAGGACAGAGCCCAGCATTAGTCCTTGGTCAGACTTTTATCCTATGGTCAAAAAAAAATCAGCAGATCTGATTCCTGGCAGCTGAAGTGCATTCCAATCTAAGATCCAGCACAATATATTTCAGACAACAAAAGTAACACTGCTGTAAGCAGGTTCATATAGTATTTTCTGCTTCTCAAAGTGGAGGATTTGGCTCTCCATGTATTTTGCCAGTAGTCACCACTCATTTTAGTGAAAAAACATCACAATGAGCAAGTTTCAAGCCTTCAATGCATTGCAGCCTTTCCTCTCTTTTACTTTTAGGGTGATTATGTGTATCACACCTAGGCATCATTTAATACTGTGTAGTCTGTGTTTGTCCACAGCAAATACAAAGGCACCTGTTATCTTACAATGTGCTACCCATTTAAAAGTGACATATTTGTACCTTTGAACATTTTATATATTTATTCTGTTTGGTTCTTTAAATGTCTCATCCTTCATCCTTTATCTCTAATTTAGACAACTAATTGCTTTAGACAAATTACTTTATTTCTTTTCATATTTCCCTATATGCTAAATACTGATAAGTAGCCAACATTTATCAATGATATTCAGCTTTATATTAATTATATTTCAAGGCACAAAAAATAATTGTTCAGTAGCACTGTTTAGCAATGCACACATGAACTTCATACTGAATAGCAACCAAATACAAAGCATTTAACTGAAACCAAGTGAAATATTGAATCCTGAACAGAGATGAAAATAATACATTCAAATTAATTCAGGCAATTTTGAATACCACCATTTTTTGCTACATCTTATGCTCTGAACAATCACTTTCTTTGAACTGCAGCAACTGGGACTGAAGATTAGAATGTATGGAGCCTACCTGTATCTTTCTGAATAGCCACAATTATCTTATGATTTGTAATGCTCTGCTTATGAAAGCTAACACCAGGCACTGGTTTCATTACAAAAATCACAAATTTACTTATGCCTTTTAGAGCATTATTTCAGCTGTTTTTATGTGCCAAGTTAAACTGGCTACACATGCAGCATAAAATTAAGGATAAAATATGCTCTAATATAACTATAGTTAGAATAGAAATTAAAGGAAATTAGCTAGTATAGCACCAAAAAAGTAGAAAAAAATAATACCCCAGATATATTTTGAACATAAATTTTGAGGCTTAACAAGCGATTTGAAAACAAGTCAAACAGTTGGAGCTAGATGCTAATAGATAACCACCTGTGTCCTCTCAGTGCTCTGGAAAACCTCATTAGCAATGCAAGGCCATGGATCTTGGCTCCTTTTCCACTTAAGTAAATTTAGCAACTAAGAAGAACCATGATGGAGTGGGTATTTCATGCTAATGAACTCTCTGCACCACATGGTACTCTCTTCCTATTTGAAAAAAATGACCATTTGCAAGGAAAGCCAATATTTTACATAAAATATTAGTCCATCAGTAGTTAGTGCAAGTCCCTGTACTGATCCAAGGATAAGGAATCAGCTAGGATTGCTTTCTAGGTTAGATATTTCTCTTAAATAGAACTCTATGTGGAAGTAGTCCTTTGTTTAAGAGCAATAGAACCTGGATCAAAAAAGTTTTTTATTTTAACTCTATCAGACTCAGCAATGTTGCTGCAAAACAAGATTAAAAGCATATTTGGAAAATTATTTCACGGACCTCTAGTGGACTGAAATTGGGCTACTAAGACTTATGTGTTGCTTAACACAGCTATAAATTCCATCATTTATCTCTAGTGCCTTCTCACAAAAACTGAATATTTCTGACAAGTTTTATTTTTCAGCAGCTCCAGTGGTCTTTTCTGCTTTTCATGTATAAATTTTTCTGGTATAAATACCAGCCAGTGCATACCCCAGAACTACAGAATCTTACTGTAAGGAAACATCTGAAATATAGTATTTTCATGTATTTGCAGAGGAGAAAATCAGATTTCAGGAGAGTTCGTGAAGGTAACTACTGAAGCTGCATAGATTCTATTCAAACAGGCTGTTTCCACTGTTTCGTCTTCCAGTTCCAGCTTTTGAGTTAAATAAATCTCTAACACTCTCAGAGCTCTGGACCAAGCTGAAGATCTCAGATCTCAGATCTGATGGCAGCATTAGACTGGAACACGCGCCATTCCGAGCACCAAATGACATCCAGAATTTTCAATCCCAGACTAATATCAGAGTATGTTCAGGGGATTACAGGCATGTTCTTGTAGATCTGTAAGTATTTATTCTGCTTAAAACAAAATCTACAGAGGTAAAGCTGATGATGTCCCTGGTCTAGAAATTACACCTGTCTTTTCTCTGAAATGGTCCTGAGCTGTATTAAAGTCTTTCCAAGAAAGACAAGTCCTTATACCATCCCCTCAATAATTGTTTTTTAAAATCTTCCAAATAATGCTGTTCATTGAGTCTCATATCAGATATCTTGAAGAGGAGACAGAATTATCAATAAATGCAAAGGGGAAGAGTCAAAATAATGGTTGAACATTTCACAATAGCCTCTCAGCCTTTGACTTCAGCATTTTTTTAAGATTCAATAAGAATACAAAAAACTCCAAACCTCCCAAACGTTGTTGTAAAACATAGAAAATGGAAAGGAAGGCTAAAAAGAAACTTTAAGAGATAATAAGTTATTGTGTATTCTTTGCATGAATGTTTTCTCCAAAATTAAGCATCTCTGCTGTCACGAGATGAACACTGATGGCATTAGAAGCCTTATGAATATATATATACATGCATCACTTTCTCAGAGTTGCTCCTAATTTAAAACAAGTGGTCTCCGATATAGGGTCATATCTCAGCAAATCAAAAGCAATCTTCAAAAAGCTAAAACACACTTCAATTTCATTATGGCTGAGAGGAATATAAATTACAGCTTGAATGGTTTAAACTAATGGTCTCAGTTTGTCAAAGGTTGAGAACTGTTCACCTAAGAAGAACATTGACATCAAAGGCAGAAGGGAAGGAGTGAAATCAAAGACATCTACATTTTATACATCTGCTCATTATCTTGTAAATGGAAAAATTATTAATATACATAGCAATTGGTGGACTTTCATACACTACTGGAAAAGTGAGTATCTATGAGTGTACTAGAGAGACACAGTGTATTACAGGTAGAACTAAGTAACATTTATCATTGTAACAAGTATGTAAAACTACTGAAGAAAGAAGTGAATATATACATGTCTTCTCTGCAAATACAATTGCTATTTAGGAACAGTACTAATCACAGGAGATGCCATTTCTGGATAGTTATGTTGCTAGAGTGCCATATTAGAATGAGCACAAAAATGCACTACTGAGAAAGCATAGCTTTTTAATAAGGGAATACACAGAAATAATTAGGGTTTAGGAGAGGTAGATCAATACCTCATGAGATTTTCAGAATTGCACTTCAACAGCATTTAGGCACTGAACCTTCTATTGCAACCTTTCTAGGTACTAAAACATTGCAGTTCTGATGCAAAGTCCTTGCACTCCACAACAGAGTTTACATTAAAGCAAATGAATTAATTTGTTGAGATAGATCTGTAAGCATTAACCTTGTATTGAATTACCCCACACAGTTTTACAGGAACTGGGTCTCTACAGAGATTTGAGAGGTTTCTGCTGACCAGTGAGTGCTGCCTCCTGATCAGTGTTGTGACTGAAAACACATGATGCTTGGTTCATTTCTCTCAGTTCACAGGTATTTTTGTTACTCTAAATTATGTTCTACTCTAAGTCACCTGGAACTGAATGCATCTCTGACCATGCCTGGCTATGCTGCACTAGGAGGGTGCATAAAAGGTGAAGGACACAAAGACCAAAACCAGAAAATATTCAGAGTTATAAAGGGTTATCAGTGCAGTCAGCTTTCAGACACATCTGACCACCATCAAGATACATGCAAAATTATATTCTCTGAGAAAGCTTTTCCACTATTAACAGCATGAGTAAGACACAGCAAGGAAGAAAATTGGAGACTGGTGCACCTGAGCATTGTGTCTCTACTGAGAAAAGAAGAGATGATTCTACCTAACTGCATTAAGACCTCCAAAGAGCACATCTAAATTACTTAGAGAACACTTAGGCACTGTAGTAATAACCACTACAGGAAACTCTAATGCAGATGTATAAAACATTAAATAGCTTAATTTTTTTCTAATACATGCTTTTACCCTGCTTGTTCCAACCATTTCATCATATTTAGGGCAAACAGCAAAATAACATCAAAATCTTTCAAGAAAAGTGTTATCCAGGAAGCTGCATAACTATTTATTCTGCTTTCCTCCTATCTCATTAACTCAATTATATCCATTTCTTCAGTAAGTCTTACTGTAGGTACTCCTCACAGACACCAGTATCATGGTACTACTGGAAATTTCCATTTACATTAAATATGTTTAAAAACCCCAACTTCTTCATTCTGGGGGTCAGAATAATTTGTCCCTAATATTTCAGCACTAAAAGAAAACAAAGAGTAGTCCCAAGCTTAGTTTTTTAAACCATTTTTTAAATTACACATTATTTGTCTGATTTATGACTTCTGGATGCTTGCAATCCAAAATTGTGGAAGAAAATGGGGTGGGAGCTAGTAAGTTACACCAATCCTTGTAGAGAGGTTACTGATGCCAATACAGAGTTCTGAACTAAGATAACAGGCAGTGAAAGTCGAGATTTTGTACAACAAAAAGATAGGATTTAAGGAATCGTTGACCTCAGCACCTCAGATGATTGGGTGTTACAGGGGAGAGCACCTCAGTCCCATACTGTGGCTGCAGCCCTGTCCTTGTCTCAGAAAGAAAGATGTTTGTTTACATCACCTTTTTAAAGTTTCTGCATGAGTCTCTATATAGAGCTTATGTATATGCCAAAACACCTAATCAGATACTAGCAATGAAAACAGATGACAGAAAATATTTATTCTATTATTAATTACTGAGAAAATAAGAATTTGTGAGTTGGTTGATAGAACTGGTAATCTCCTTAAACAGAGAAAACAGTAAAATACTGGATCTTTCAAGGATCTAACATTTAATGATGTTTAAAGAGAAATCTGAGAGCTAAAACATAGCAGTTAACACGAAAGGATTTGTCATCTGGCTCAATAAGAAAAAAGTCAAAAAAAGAGTAGTTTAAAGTATTCTAGAGCCTGAGAGTAAAAGTTCCTTTGGAGCAAAGCTGAGATAGATAAGGTAGCTGCAAATTTCCCAGCAAGGACTGTGTGAAGCAAGAGAGCCCCGAGAAACCTGGAGCTCAGCTCCCTTAATCTGCAACACAACAGGTACTCAGACAAAATCCTGCAGGGACATTATGCCCTGTAATTCTCCAACAGTATATAAATTCATGATATCCAAGGACCAAATAGGTGCTAATTTATTCCATTTACCCTCTAGCTTGTTCTTTAGTATGTCACAAACTCCATTAAAGCATAACAGGTTGTATTTAGCAAGTACACTGTTTACTCTAAAAGGTACATAACTCTAAGGCAGGGAGCTGGAACTTGCTGTGTACTTTAATTAGTTGTCTCTTCTGTCCAAAGATGCTTTTTGGCTCTGCATCCACATGTGCACATAACAACAGGTATTGCATACTGCTGTTTTAAGTACTATCTACTTGCTTTCCCAATTTTAAGAAAAATTGGGCTAGAAAACCGTAATTGTTTCAGGAAAACAAGACAAGAAAAAAGAGGGGCCATTGCTGAAAAAAAACACACACAAAAAAAAGGAAAAAAAACCCAGCAAAAACACAAAATTAAAATAAAAATTAAACTGTCTCTTAAATAAAAATATTATAGCAATTCACTCTTCATATATTTATATATTTGTTATAAACAAGTGTAAGGCTATTTCCCAGAGCCAGAACTAATATCATAACTTTTACTTGCTCCATTGTTGCTTTATAGTTCATGAAGAAATACTGAATACATATGACTTAAAATTTTTGCTTCTTTTATATTTTCCAGAATAGAACCTCAACCAAAGCACACTATGCGTTTTACAAAACAAATATGAGTGATGAGGTTCTCAAATCTTTAATCCAGAAACTTCTACTTGTGTATCTTTCTAACTGGAAAAGGGATCTAATCTTTATTCGCTGGGTAAAATACCTGAGTAAACTAGAATTACGTATATATGTATATACATAATACAAAAATACAAAATCTACATACACATTTTTCTCTATGTAAAGCAAGAAAAATTTATGTTTGGTCATAACTATTAAGATGACTGACAAAACAATATCTTAGACATAAAATAGTACCTCTTTCCCTGATCTTCACATCTTATCTTGCTGTATAATTCTTTCCACAGACTGAGTTTGCAGACTGTAGTCTTTCTTCACAGCTAAGGAATTCAAAGTTTGCAGAATCTGAAAAATTCAGAATTATCTGTTTATCTTATATAAAGCAAAATAAAATGGAAAGACATTTTCAGAAACACAGACACCTTGAAACCCCCATGCCTAGACTGCTCTGTTCAGCTGAAAACAAGCACAACAAAAAACAGCAGAAGACCTGGAAACCAGGGTCACCATAACAGCTCTACTTTTTAAGAGAAATAACCCATGAAGCCAGCAATTCCAAAAAGGTGAAAGAAAGATGGATATATCCTAACTTAGCAAACTGAAACTGTCAGGCAAATTGAAAACTCTTTGAACTCCAGATAAGAAGCTAGCCAGAAAACTGTCAAGTCCCCATTGAGAGAGGAAGAGGGAAAAGACATGTAAACAAAAGGCAGCACTGAATAATGGAAGAGAAAGTATAAGTCCCTTCCTTAATGTGTTCTCTCAGATAAATAAAGAGATAATTATTTTCAAGACCTAACTCCATGCTCAAATAGAGAAGACACACCATCAGGATCTGGAGAAAAATTGATCTGCAGACAATTCTCTGGATTTGAAATAAGAGTTTTCAGCAAGTCCTGTACAGTGTTGGCAGTACTGAATAACATGTCCTACAGCTTTTATAGGACCAGCTGCATTCATTTATGTCTAAAAGTGGCTTTTTTTTTTTTTTGTAGCAGATATTAATTTTTGCCCTTAATAAAAGCTAGAGTCATTCCAGAGAGGCAATAACTCTGTGTGCTAGAAATCACAGGGCTGGCATCCAGGATGCTGTTAGGGACATTCTGAAAGCTTTTTCCTATTTTAATATACATTATTATGTCCTTATACTAGCTAATCAGTTGTAGAATCACTGCTGTCAGAAATAGGTTCTAGGGGAAGATGAGGTGAATTCCAGATGATCACTCACTCTCTGTTAATCAGATCCATTTTTTTTTCTTATCTGAAGCACTCAAAAAAGAGGAAGAATCCAGAATTATAAAGTCTGACTGCTACCCTGAAAGCATCCATTTCAGGTGTCCCACTCACAAATTTATTCAGGACAGACATGCTGATAGGGTATCAGGATCTGAGTCATAGAAAAATGTCCCATCTGCAATACAAGACTTCAGAGAAATTCATTCATGTAGGGTGGTAGATATTCAAAGATTGTGTAAAGAGAATTCAGTGTTGTTATTCCATTTATCATTGACTTGGACTTCCACATCAGATTTTTACTGCTGATTATTAGCAATAGCATGAGTTTAAAACTTGATGTAATGAAGAGGATTGATTCAAAGTGACCATTCATGTCATGACTCCAAAGTATGTTTTTTAATACTTGGTTTTAGGATATTTGCTCACATCTGGATATACTTTGAAAAGTAAGGATAATCTCATAGGAGTGCCAGCAATCACTAAGGCTTATAATTTGAGTTTCTGTAGAAAACAGACAGACAACATTCATGTTATATTATCTTTATCTTCAAAGTTCACTTCAAGTCAAAAAGATGTACCTGCACATATTCTGGAACATTTCTTGGGTCACTACTGATATTCACATTCTAAAGAAAAAAGCTTTTTCTCCACTAATTCTTCTTTGCTGCAACCTGGAAGTGTCACTATGCTTCTGATGTTTCTGCAGTGCCTTGAGGTTTCCCTTCAAAGTTTTCATACAGTCAATTAGGGAAGATGGGAACTTCTGCCACTGCAAATCTTCTGATTCACTTCACAGAGACATGAAAAAAGCTGAAATGGCTTGTGCAGTCCCAGCCTTGCAGGCACTGTTATGCTTACTTCTCTTTTGCAGGAATAGATCTGTGTCCTCCAACAAAACAAAGCCACACAAATGTGTTGAATGGCTGTGAATATACATCATTTCTAGATTCAGCCTCATGGCCTTCCACAGAGGACTAGACTTTTGGGTATGGAGACTTTCATACATTCAACATCAATGTGTATGACATGCTCTATTTTAAGAAGGTTTGCAATAAGAGTTTTCTAATGAATAAAACAGTGTCTTCATCTCCATACTCCACAACAATTTCTGTTCATAAGTGCCACAACACCCTTATATCTCACCATCATAAAGGAGGCACCATCTGTTATGACACCAGTGAGAGATGAACTTCCCATGTGTTGTTTTCATCAATAGTGTGGCATTCAGAATAGCTATTTTTTGAATCAACGTGATCTTTGAGGCTCTTAAGAGCAGAGAGGCTCTTAAGAGCAGCAAGGCCCTCCGAGACTTTTTCTGTCACTCCACAGATGAAAACAGCATTCCTGTTATGGTAGTATCCTGTGCTGTGTCAAGTTTAACATGCTTTCTTTTCTGCTGCTGAATACGCTTTTCAACATTATTGATGATGCCTTCTACTCAGCATGATGTTTATGCAAGGTTAACTGCCTAAAATGTAAGGCAGCAAGGATGGACTTAAATTTCTACATAAAAAGCATTTTATTTTCTACCTATACAGTCCTATACATCTCCATTCCTGTCCTGTATGTCCTGTACAGCTGCCTAGAGAATAGAGGATGCTGAGTTTCTGTACATTATGTAGGCCTTTACAGCTAAAGAGGAATTTTCACAATATGTATCTGAAGGAATGTGCAATAGCCCTAAAGCAGAGCAGGAAGGATATGTGAGGATACAAAGCCTTCTGACACAGACCTGGAGGACTACAGAGATGGCAGGGAGACAAACCTGGTGTGTGGAGTGCTTCTGTTCCTAAGAGGCAGGAATTTGATCTTACCCTTTTTGTGTTGCTTATAACTCCTCCCTTGACCCAAATCCTAAACTCCACCCCTTCGATACCCCATAAAACTGCAGGACCCTGCCTTTGCCCAGTCTTTTGTATCCATCCCACCCCTCCTCCCTTGAGGTAATAAAAAGTTTCTCGAGCTTTCTGAAAGGAAGATTTGTCTTGTTTGTTCCCATGCCCGGAGCCGACAACTGCACCCTCCCTGGGCACAAAGAACTCAGTTGCAATGCAACACAGCACTGGTGTAGTCCCACCTATCCTTCATTGTGGGAACTGTCCCAGGGTGTCTCAAACCTTGATCAGAGTTGGCTAGACAATCTAGTAAGCCATAAGAAAGTCATGAGCCATGTTAACAGTGTTCACTAAACAGTGTGTATGGTTATAGCGTAATGGTCAAAACCATTTTCTTGGCTTTGGCTTATTTAACAGCATGCACGCTGCCTCACTTTCAAACATAGAACAAAATAATTGACTCGTCATCTTAGCAAAGAGAAGGTGTAAGAATGATCTTGCTAATGTATGTAAATCACTCAAGGAAGGGTGCAAAGCAGCATGTTCAAATGCAGCCAGCATCATTTCAGCAGTGCCCAGTCACAGGACACAAGGCAAGGTGGAGAAATCAAAATATAGGAGGTTGCCTCTGAACACTGGGAACTATTTGTTCACTGTCAGGGGGCAATTGGGCACCCTGGTTGCTCAGGGTAGTTGAAGGGTTTCCATTCTTAGAGATACTCAGAAATCATCTGGATACAGTCCTGGACACCTTGCTCCAGACGACCCTGCTTGAGTAAGGAGGTTAGATAAGACAGCATCCAGACTTCAACCAGCTTCCAACCCCAAGCTTTCTGTGATTCTACGCCTTTGTTCTGTTGAGGTTGGACAAAAGGACATATGTGATTTGTGAAGCACATACAAGAGACTGATGAGTCATAAATGTCTTGTTAGCTGCATTTTGGTGAACCTTGACCTAAGGACAAAATTGTCTGTGCATGTGTGTAATCTCCAGAGAAAATCGTTATGTAACTGAATATTAATTTATAAAACTTCTAAACAAGATACTCACTCCATGAATAGTCGTTCAGATGAAATATACTGAAAAGGACACTTTCCATCTGTTTCATGTGTAGTTGATGAGTTATGTACAAAACTAATAAGTTGAAAAGCATTTCTCTTGCCTCTTTTCACATCAGTGAAAATAAACAGAGAGTGATAAGAAATCAAGTATGCAAAGGGCAAAAAAAAGAGGAAAATATCCATACTGTGGGAGAAAAATGTTTAAAAATTAATTTAGACTAGTTTTCAGCTAACTTAAAAAGAAACAATCCATAAAATCAGAGTATATTTGGTGGGGGGGATTTATTAGTTCAATTACTAATAATTTTTTATATTAACATAGCTAATAACATCAAATAACAACTATGCCAGTTTTAGAGGCTGAAATGTTATGGTTTATGGCTTAAAATTTTTTATGAAAGACTTTTGCCTATTACAGCAAAACTGTATAATGAACCTGCACCACCAAAGCTCACCCTGAACGGGTCTCCTGGCTGGAGCCCTGCTGTGAGTTAAACCACCTAAGGGATAGAGCTAAGAGAAAGTGACACTATCATTTTAAGCATCTAAGGTCTGGGAAGTAATGGATAAGCATTCACAGGAAAGCCAAACACAGCAGCTTTGGAACAGAAGCCACAACCCCGGACTTACCTGCTGCCAGGCTTGTACAGACCCCCGCCACCAAAGGAAGCAGGAGGATGTTGGGTCTGTGCAAATCTCTGGTCGGAGGCAGTGAACGCCCATCTTCCACTACGCAGAGCTGCAGCGGCCCCCAGCACAGGAGAGCCACATCTGCAGGACATGCAGGTGAGGGACACCTGAGAGGGGGTCATAGTCCATCAAACCTCCCCAAATGGTTCCCCAGATCCTGCACCAGAGCACTGCACATGATGCAAGATGTAATGCAACAGATCCACAGTCTTGCAAGGGATAGTGTCAAACTACCCCCCTGCAGGGGAGGTACCTGGGCATTCCCACCTGCCCAAATGTGTATTAATCCATGGGATTCTATACTTTTCAGCAGGAAATCCTCACTGCCAAGAAGACCTGATGGAGAGAAGCAACAAGACATCATTTGGACCCATGGAGAGGCAGTATGTTTCTACTTAATCTGTCTCATTCCCTTCCCCCCCACAGACATATTTTTCTATTTCCTTCTTTCTTTTTCTTTCTCTTCATTTCTTGTATAGTTAAATAAAATATAACAATCTTTATAACATTTAACCTCATTTGATTTTAATCATATTTTGGGGAATATTTTGAACCTCAGGATTTGTAATCTAAGAGCTCACTTTGCTCCTCTGGGATTAGGGTGGGTTGTAACTGCTAGATCCTAGAATACACAGGACAGAGAAACATTTACATTGTAACAATCAATTTCTTTCATTTACAACTCTTGGAGCATTACATTATTAGAAGATCTAAATAAGAGTATATTCCTCATTAAAGAAGAACCTAAACTGTTTCAGCTGCTAAATCTCTTGCTTCCTCTGTGCTGTCCCACATCTCCAGCATACAGCTTTTAGAAAAGCCTCTCCAGTTACTGTGAATCTGTTCCTGGAATTTTACAGAACTATTTAAGATCTCATTCATCACCGTGATTGTTCATGAACTTGTGTGCAGGAATAATTCAAAGGCATAATGTTCTAAGTTTTGCTCAATAATCAATTGATGTCCTTTAGCCATAGCCAATGCAATATAGAAGCTCTTTCCTTTCATGTATCCACTTTAGCCTCCAATCCTTGTTGAGTGCTTTACCAATGCTGTCAAGATTTCTTTGCCAGCACAGAATTCAGATCTTCTCTACATAGTCAGACTTTATCGGTTGTTCCAAAAAACATTTCTACTTCCTTTTGCAGTAGATTTACAGCTTTTTTTATCGGATTGCTGCCAAGATCCTGACAGAAGCCATTTATTAGCAAATTCTGTAATTTCTACAATTCCTACTAGTCTTTGCACAGCTGTGCCTCCCAAGTGCTGTTGTTATCCATATATATATATATATATATATATATATATATGACTCTTTCTCTTCTAAAGTTGTTTTTCTGCATTTTCTGCATGCATCAGTGGGTCACATGGGTCTAAAACTGTGGCATCAGTAAGAAAATGATATTTCATTGCAATAGTCTTATCGGGATGTAGTTTCACAGTAATAAAGCACCAAAAGTACTTTTAGTTCTAGTAAGTATTACCATTGGAAAAATAATACTGTAAGTTGCTTATTTAAATGTTCCACTGGTAATACCTGGGATACTAGAAACTCCCAAGAGTAAATGTGGAGTCTTTGTCCCCAGGACCCTGGTTTACTTTCTGGGAGTTTCTATAACGACAGTGGTTTTGTTATTAAGCTGTAAATCACTTTGGCTTAACAACACAGAGATTTTAGTGAGTGTTATGAATTAGGGAGGATGTGAATTCTGAGTTTTTCCAATCCACCCCCTTATCTGCTCATCCCAAAGGTCACCTTTATGCTCAGAAGGACAGTAAGAAAGAGAGAAGCAGAGACATCTCTGTTATACATATGGCAGTCTCCTACTTTTTTGCTCTCCTAAATAAATTTCTCTTTTTTGTCCTGTAAGTTGTAGAGGGAGTCTGGGTCCCATGAGTATATCCCCCGAGGACATGTACAATTAATTCAAAAATAAATTACAAAAGAATTTGTCTCACAGATAATGATAAGAGGCAGAGCAGGTGAGTGGGAAAGGTATCACATCACTTGAAGGGTAAGCTGATCTCCCCAGATTCTGTAGTTAGGAGAGGAGAGAGAAGTTCCTGTACAGTGGAAATCACAGCATGTCTAACTTACATGCCCTGAGACTCTCTATTCAGGAGGCTCTCCACTGGCAGTGCAGAGGCCTGGGAACAGCTGCACTGGTGGGATGGATAGTTACAGTGAGAATGTCCTCACCTGGAGCCAGTGCAGAGTAAATCACATGCTGTAAATTCAGTCTCTAATTTAATGGGAACCAGATTTTCAAAGGACAAGTCATCTACGGCCAAAAAGGAAACTGTGCACATGTTCTTTTGAAGACAATGCTGCAATGTTAAACAAAACTGTTATGCTACCCTTTACATCTACTGATTTCAAGGAATTTACAAAAACAGATGAACACAAGTACTGTTTTAGAAACCAAGATAACATGTGATACAAACACTAGTCATTCAGAAATTCTTTTGGAAACCTGGTACAACCCTCAAAACTCTGTGTTTCCAGCTAAGATTTATTGTCATTATTCAGCTGACTTTTTGTAACAAGGAAAACTAAACACTTTACAGCATTTACTCCTTTAGAGGAAATTACATTGCAAATATAATTAGGGATGGATGTATGCTCTATGTAAGTAATACACATGAAAACCCAGAGGAGATTCTGATATATGAGGATATATAGTAAGGATTCAGGACTGGCTGATTTATGGAAAAAACTTTCAAAATACTAAAAATATATTCAAATTTGTACAGGACAATCTCTTAAAGATAACTAAATTCCAATTAGATTTTCAGAACCTAACCAATGAGAATTCAAAAGCCAAACAAAAAATTTATACATTTGTATGCAAAAAACATGGTTCATTTGGTTACTGCAGTAGGCAATTTACAGTAAAATAAAAGTGTCCTTTTGGTATCAGACATGCGTATAATAAAACAATGCCTTACTTTATACCCGCTGAAACTTTTTTCAAGAATTCAGTAGCCTATGGAGTCACTGAAGTGCTGAAGCTGAAGACCTAAATAGGCAAGAAGGAGAGAACAGTGCAGCAATAAAACCTTTCTTTCCATCAGTTGCTTGTCAGTGCTATGCTGCTGTAACAATGACCAATGATGGCTTTGAAACTTTCACACACTGCTCTTATAATGTGCTACGATAAATCACAATGTAGGAACTGAAGAACTGCAGAGAAGGTACAATGTGATAGCACTGACACCATATATTAATTCTGAAATAGCATATAACTCTCCTCTTATCAGGATGCCACCAGCATTTGCATATTCTCCTGCTGGAAGCCTAGTGTCACAAAGAGAAAATCCTGGAAAGTTTACTGAACTGTTTTGCTTTCTTGCCTTCCTTCCCTTTCCCAGACTGAAAGTGTGGACATGCATGCTGAATCCCAAGTCTCTCAGGTGTCCTTCTCATGGCAGGACCACTCCAAAAATTGGCAAAGAACTCCAAGCATTTTCTTTTCCCTGCTGTTAGCCTCTAGCACTGCACTGAAGCAGGGTTTGTGAGAAGCTCCCACCCTCTGTGCTTGCTAGTACATCAAATGAAAACCACTGACCTTGAAAACTTAGCCCAGCACAATTATCATAGCACAGAAACTTCTGCTGATCTTTTTTTGTGTCTCTTACATGTACCCTTCAGTGTAGGTTACAGCCTTCTGCATGTCCCAGATACAGCTCTACATGGACTACAGGCACTACAGACCTGCAGAGCCTTTCCTTTCCTTCCTTGTGACCTTTAGCTATAGGCCTTCATGCAATAAAAACTCCTGTTGCAAGAAGAGCTCTGCAGGAGAGGACCTGTTAACTAAGCTTGGAGGCAAAAAGGAGAAGACCTTGTTCTGAAGGGGAACTGTTGGTGAGGTCCCACTGCAATCCCTGACTGCTGGGAAGGCTGGAAGGACCTCTGGAGCCAAGAAGCATAGAGGAGAAGTTAATGGTTTAAAAAACGCAGAACAAGAGGCTTGATTTTTACTAATTGTCAGGAATCTTATGACCACTCTGCTGGCAAGATGGGTGTTTCCAGCATTTCCCTGCTTTAAAATCTCAGTGTCAGTGACTGCACAGGGCTCTTGTCAGAGAAAACAGCTGAAGTACATTCTTCAGGTCAATACAAGCTTGAATTAAGTGACTGTAGCTCCACAGACACATCTTCTTTCTTACTGTGGTTCAATATGACCAACACAACCCATAAGACCTAAACAATTTGCCATGGCTTTTTTGAATACTTTATTTTATGGCACTTTATGAACACATTCTATTACTATGTGAGAGTAACAGTGAAAAAAATAGCAAGGTATCGTAAAAGAATTTGGAGACAAAAATGCAGTAATTATTATTCTTCTCAAGTTATTTTCCATATTATGGCACACCACTGATTTCTGAATCACTAAGCTGCCCTCCTCTAATCCACCAGCACTTGATAAGTGATAGGTAATTCCCTCTTATTCTTGCTACTTTTCTGCTAAGCCAAAAGAAAATCTTCACCCCTGACCCTGACATATCCCCAGCCACAGTTCTGTCAACGATTCTGCTCATCCTTTTCCATGTTGAGCACAGGTATCAAAGATTGGAAGCACACTAGCTCCATCTGCTGAAACTCCTGCAGAGCTTTAAACAGACAGCCAGGTTAAATAAGAGATTGATTCTCATAATCCAGTTGATATAGAGAGATGAGTACTGAAAGGAGATAAAATGCAATGAAAGTTCCTTTGTCAAAGTTAATTTAATAAAAAACATAATGTATTAATTGCCTCAAAATCTTTGTAGAAATGCAGTCTTTCACAGTGAGAATAAACAGCTTCATTACAAAAATGAATCACTAGCCTTTCAATTTCCTGATTTTGCTCTCCTCCATTTATGTCAACACTCCTATAATTACTATGCAACTTTTAACCAGATTTAAAAGATTTTAATCACAAAACCAACCTTTATATTGTGATCATGTAAGGACAGGCTGAATTAAACTTTGATTCAGAAGATTGTGCCTTTTCTATGTAAAATAGGTTTAATGTCAAAATGAATACTTTTCTTGTTATTCATGAAAAATTTGTATATTGACTATAAAGGAAAAGTAAGTGACAGTTCTTTACCTCCTACCCCCACTAGAGAAAATTATCTGAAGTACTGTTAACATGACAATTCTGCATAGAAATCACTAAAACCTCTATTTTTGCAGCTTATATTAAAAAATTTGGAGGAGGGTGTGGAACCACAAGAAAGTAAAGAAAAATATTAAAAAGTAAACAGAACAAAATAAAGAATTCCTTCTTAGGAGATCTCAGGTTGGCATGTAGCCAGTAATTCACATGACACTGAATCCAGTTCAAGAGCTAGAGCACCAGGGATGAAGCAAGTATTTTTCTTACTGCTAAGCCCTTACAGTTTGCAGAAAAGCTAAACAATAATTGTTCCCCACTTTAAAGTAAACATTAAAAGACCAGACAAAAACCCAGGATAGTTTAAACCTTAAAGAAAAGTCTTCCATGAATCAACTGGAAGATATCTCAGTCAGGTAAAACAACCCTACTGACATATTGTTTTGACAAGCACTTGTGAATGAAAGAAGCTCTATGAAAGCCTTTCTGTGAAGAAGGCCCCAAGATCCAACTCAAGTGTGGGAAAACTTAGAGTTGTCAAGAACAGGAGATTACGGGGCAATACAAATCCGTCCTGTTCTGTGGGTGTTCTGTGCCCAAGACCTGGCTGGCTTCTGCCCACAAGGGCAGCAAGAAGAATGAAAAGGGCTACAGACATACAGTGAGAAAAAAAAAAAAGTGATAACCACAAAGGCAAAGGAAATAGCACGTACACAAAAACTGAATAGAGAAGTTTTGTATTACTTCTGAGCAACCACAGACTCTTTGATGCAGATTTCTAAAGCTTTAGCCTTGCTAAGGTACATGAAGGGCTTTGTTCTGGCATCATTTCACTAGTGTATCTGTGGATTCACAGAGGTTATTAATATTAAACACACTCCACATGTAGGATTGGCTTATTACTTCTACTATACTTACACAGGCTTCTAATTATCAAGTTCTGTGCTTAGTGTCTTTTCTCTTAGATGGGAAGATTGTGTCCCACAAGAGGTGATGAGAAACTTCTTTTTGTGCTTGATCTTCTCCACTAAGATTTAAGTAGCTGTTTATATTTTTTCTTAAAGCATGTTTTAGTGAAATGTTTGCTATTCTGTGAAGAAAAGTCCAGAAGAAACTTTTTACAGATAGTGACTTTACTATCTCTGGGACTACATGCATATTGTCACACCCCAGCTGTTAATCTGGTGGAAAATCTAGGGCATTCAGTTACACAGTTACTTAGCATATTTTACTTACCCATTGTGCTGATTCTAATACCAAGGAAGCTGTATATAGGGTGGTGGTGAAGCTTCTCAGTAACCTCTGGGTGTTTCCTTTCATGAATATCTCCTATTCAAGATAGAACAAGATTCCACAGTGGGAGAGACAGCCACTCCTGAAAACCCAATGTTGGTCCTTTAGGCTACAGTTGAGGAAAAGGGACATAAAAAAAAAGGAAATGAAAAATACTATCCACCAGACATGAAAAAAAACCCCACAGTAGGTGCTTTAAATATTCCTTCTACAACTAGACCTTTCTAGGGTTCACATGTGACATCCCAAGTATCTCCCATCTCCCACAGTTTCAAAGATGACAAGTCTCACATCATTACCAAGGGGACTGATTTCACCCAGAAATGGATACTGAGCTGTAAGGTGTCCCAAATGTACTTACTCTGCCATATTCCACAGCCTGCAGAGGTTACATCCATCCCACACACCTGCACGACAGTGAGCTGAGGGTGAGAAAGTAGTTTTGTTCCTTTGTCATTTATGGGAAGCCACACATGGGTTTAGCAGCTCTCAGCAGCACAGCCCTTTTTTATGGGGGAATGGCCTTTCTTTGTCAGATTGTGAATAGATACCTATTGAGTTAAATCAGCATTTAGGCTTGGCAGCACCTTAGCTGGGAAATAAGTGGTTGAAATTAAATATATTTAAGATCAAAACCTTTGTTAAATAAAAGCTTGTAATACACAATGAAAAGAGAAAATTTAAAAAAAAAGAAAAGAAAAAGGGAAAGGAGAGAAATCAGAGCATTATGTAGAATCTGTTAAGAGAAGTGACTTATTTTGTTTCTCCCTCTGTTTTTAACAGTGCTCAAGCTACATGTAGGTTACCAAGGTGTAATGGGTTTGTTTGGTCTGCTTATTTAAGTAGAGCAAGCTTTTTGTCAGATAAAAATAAACCTATCCAAGCAGCGTGGTCTACTTGTTCATTTTACATTTTAAGCATTCTGTTATGTTTCTCTGTTGTGCACATTTATTTCCTAGGCCTTACCAGGCAATTGTGTGGCCTTTATGTACTTGAGGTTTTCTATATTATTGGTAGAATTTCTTCAGTAATGATACTTAAAGGTATAGCTTTATAGGGAAGGGCAGGCAAACTCTGGCCAGTCTGCCTCTGTCACCCCACCCTCATTAAAATTATGACTAATACAAAAAAGTAAGAATTCTGCTGGAAATAAAAATTATTTTGCTTTTCCTAGAATATTGTTTTTCAAAAAAAACACATTAAAATGGGTTTGTTTTAAAACTTATGTTTTCAAAATGGAGGAAAATCATATTTAGAAGACTACTTGGATCAAGGAGCAGTTTGGATAGTGTGGGAAATCAGTATCTGGCAAATGCTTGTAGAAGGGGAAAAAAGCCATGGAATCAATATAGCTTACAAGCAATTGATTTGTTGCAAATGAATAATCAAAGCCAAGATCTTAATGAAAAAAAGAAAATTCATATCTATAAGAAGGAGAACTAAGGTCTCTGAAAAAGAGTTTATAATAATGATAAGGAAAAAAAAAGGCTAGAAACTTTTAAAAAGACAGCATAGCCAGTCAGGAAGGGCAAATGTATTTGCAAGGAATCTGTTTGGTTTTTTTCCTTTAATGTTTCTGTTTTTTTCTGCTTTTACTTGAAGCATCATAGAATGCTTTTGTCCATTAACAACCATAATGTTTACCATAATAAATAGAAAAGCAAAACCATGGCAAAAAATAAAATTTAAAAAAGAAAAATAACTGAATAGATTAGCAGGATGAGTGAATAAATTAGTATTTCAATAAATATGAAAATAAACATCTGAGCAATGTTTTAATATTAGAAACCAAAAGCAGGCTTCAAAGGAATTAAAGACCTGATACATACCCCCTAATAAAAAAACAACTACACGCAAGGACTCATGTGATGAGCACTAAAAAGAGCTGGCAGTCACTTGATACTTAAATTAGCAATAGGTGTATGAGAAATGAATTTATTTTTAGCTATGCCAAGACTGACATTCATATTATGAAATTGTGTATAGTTTAAATGTCTGCATAGCAAAAAAGTAGCTAGGAAATCTCTAGATGAAAGAAACATAAATGATTTAAAGGCTGAAGAAATTGCCTTGCAGTGAGAGTTTGAGAGCCCAATCTGTTCAGCCCAAAAAGAGGGGCTTGAGAAGTGGCTTGATTACAGCTTGCAGGTGCCTTCACAGTAATAAATTATGTATTAAGAAGATATTTAATATGGAGGGTCATAATAAGAACATATGGACAGAAAGTAATGCCAGACACTTCTGGTATGATACTTTTCCAGCAATGAAGATGATTAATCATTATAGGGGATCTTAAGGGAAATGGTGATTTTGTAATTGTTTCATGTCTTTGTATGAAGATTAAATGTCTCTCCTAGAGATATAAGTTTGTTAAATGCAACCTGTTTGGTGTCAGGTAGGTGAAAGAAAATTATTCAAGATTCTGTAACGTCTATAAATCCTAGAGATCCATGCACTAGGACAAGACCTGTGTGTAAGGCTCGCGCTGCGGCCGCAGGGTGGAGGTTTCCCAGCCAGCTCACTCCCCGTGGCCGGAGGGCCCGGGCGAGAGTGGCCGTCCCCAGATCCCTTCCGAGACCTCCTTTGGGTGGCCGTGCTTACTGGGACGTGCAGCCCCCTGCAGCGAGCCGGGCACAGCACCCGAGCGATACGAAGACCCGAGGTGAAGAAAAGAGAGGGGCCGCTTATATGAGTTCCGAGGTAGTTTAATACCCAGGAGAAGTCAGGGACGAGAAGACCGCAACTGGAAGCTTTGCAACATCCTTTAAAGAGAGGAGGGGTGGAAACAACCTTCATCCAACGGGGAAGCATTAGGGGAGGAGAACACGACTGGCGATGTGCAATGCAGACAGCACGGGGGCAGGAGCAGGTTTAACAGTCCAGTGGCTTACTGAGGAAGGGACAGCAGACAGGGAATGTTCTAGAACAAAAGAGGTGTGCTCAACTTGACCAACAGGGGTAGGAGGCTGTGCAATGGGGATTGACAAGGGCATATAAGGAGACAAGGGAGGTACTGAGAAAACTGACATGGGGATTGACAACGTCTTAGCAGGAAAATATTGAAGAAAGCAACTCAGAGCTAAACCATTAGGGGGACAAAATGGGGTATACGGAGCAAACCATTATAAACTGATTAACAACAAACATTTGAGAAATGCTTTAAAATAATAATTATAAAACAGCAAACCACCACACCTGTGCAATATCTCTAAGGCACAGAGTTCTTTCTGTATTGCAAATGTAACTGGTTTCTATCCTGAAACCTACATACAAGTACTTGGCTATACTTATCTTTCTTTAGGGAAGTCCAAGAATACCCAGTGATGATAGCAGTTCATAACAGCACCAACATAACATTTAGTGTTAGAGTGAAACCCCCTTTTTCATTTGTGATTCTCTAACTCTCCCTGTTTACCACAACAGAACAAGTTTTGTAAGTTATTATATCACAAACTTTCAGTTTGGAGTTTTAGCAAACCTTGAACCTCAACAGATGGAGATAGATCATAAAAAATTAAATATCTTCGTATCTAGTTACATGAATTTTATGAAGAATTAGGAACACTCCCTTGTAACAGTCATTTTTTGCATGTGCACTTTTTGTGTATGTGTGTTTCTTTTGTTTCACAGTGGAGGCATGCTCTAAGATTGCTGCAAAGACCAAGAATTATTCTCCCTCAAGACCTCTGCATACTGAAGATGAAGAAGTTAGCACTATTCATTTGCATTTTCAAGTCATCCCAAGTGGCAGAAGATAGGCTTGATTGGTTGTGTTCATAATCAGTCTTCAAATGCTGATCTTCACATCGTGTTAATATGGACTAAGGGTAATAAAATTCATTTCCTGCATGGATTCTGTATTAATGGACAATGTTCTCTAAAACACTCCAGTGAGTTTCATGAGAAATATCTTCATAGTGTCTTTGGCAAGGCACAAGATTACACAGACAAGAAATGCTGGTGGTTGAACTCAATATAAGGTAACTCATACCAATAAAAACAATCAACTTGCTTCAGAGCACCACTAGCAAAATTTCTCCAGGTACATGACTTGGAGAAAGGAAGGAGAAAACTAGAAGACAATAAGAGGAAGAATATAAACCTTCTATTATTACATTTGTTCTTTAATTGATGCAGTGTTCAACTCATTTTCATCCATGTGAGGGAGGTAGACTATTCAGACCAGTTTACAAAGAGCAGAGTGACTCTGGTGTCTTCCCTGAACTCTGTTATGAATTAAAAAATCTTCTACGTGTGGACTGGGCTGCAGTATGTCTGATTTTAGTTGAGATAAGGGGAATAGGAGAGTCTGGGGAAGTAAAGTAAGCAGACTCATCTGGATGAGAGGATTAAGGCCCTGAAAATAGTGGTCATAAAGCTGTACAGCTAAAGAAAAAGTATGTTTTGGAAATGGCTTGGAGAATGGGAGATTCACTCAGGTATAAAGTTATGTGCTTCCCAGAAAAAGGGACAAAAAGTCCTCAGTGTGTAATTTTCAAAGGAAAACATTAGAGTGTTCTGGAGATATGCGACATTGTGAATATACAGAAGAGCCTCTTTTTAAAGGTTTGCTAGTATGAAATTCTGGTGCTGTGACTCAGTTAACTGAAAAAGACGACTTTTTATTTTTCCTTGCATGCATAAAACAAGAAAGTAGCTGCTTGGGGGAAAACCAGCACATTCCTAGTTCTGCCTGCTGCAAGCAAAGATTCAATGGCTAATTGGGCTTCCGAGGATGTGAAACACACCAGTGGGAAATTACTGCTGCAGGAACACAGCCAGCTCTGAAACATCTGTTTTTTCCCAAATTTTGCCAAAGCAAATTAAATTCCCTCATAACCAGCTGGTCCCAATGTGACCACACATTGACTCAGTCAATGCATGCTGACCTTTTTGTGCTGGGGCAAGGCAGTTTTCATTTCCACCCCTCTCACACAACTTGCACAGCACTACCAGTCCTGTTCATGTGGAGTTCCTTCACTGAAACACAATTGCCTCCACTGTAACACCAAAGCTGTGCTCAAATTGTCTTCAGTCTTCTTTTGTGCTTTACTGTGTGCTCCAGATCACTTACTGTGCACAGCCAAAATCTGTGTTGTTACAGTTGTCATATTGCTGCCAGTGTCCCCAAGA
This sequence comes from Chloebia gouldiae, assembly GCA_003676055.1. Taxonomy (NCBI): domain Eukaryota; kingdom Metazoa; phylum Chordata; class Aves; order Passeriformes; family Passeridae; genus Chloebia; species Chloebia gouldiae. The sequence continues at coordinate 24,550,467 of QUSF01000005.1, forward strand.
AAATGCTAGATGGGAAGCACTTTCTTAGTGCTCAGTGCCAGCATGGCCTTGATTTTAAAAGCAGTTCCTGGCTCATGGGCCCTCCTACTCACAAGAACAAGGGCTGGACTGACTGACCAATCCCAACCTAAACACTATTTTTCACTTCAGGTGACTTTCTGTGGCTTTTTTGTAGATTTCTGCTGGTTAAGGTCACTTGCCTTTGACTGGCTGTCTTTTCAAAGGCATGTAAAAATCATTTTCAAAGGTTCTGCCAGTCATTTTATTTCCTAGCAGACAGCAAAATACTCAGTATAATGGCTCTGTTGTCTTTCTGCTCCCATGCATCACTCAATTAAGATCACACAGTACAGAAAGTCTCATAGCAGGATAATATTCAATAAGGTCATAGTCTTACATTGATGAAGTTGTTAACAAAAATGCAAGTGAATTTAGTCTGGCAAGGGATGAAGCTGTTAAAGGCAAAATGTCCTCCAAGTCATCCCTAAGGATCTGCAGGTTTTATACCCAACAGGTTTTCCTTACTCAGTGGTGTTTCAGTGGGAATTATAGGAGCCCAGTATGCCATGCAGTACTTTTTGTCTTTGAAGAGCCGTGTCTGCTCAGAGCAGAGTTTGGTGATGAAGGAAGGGGGAAAAAAATGAACATAAGTAACAACATTGGTTTGAAATTAGGAACAGAAACAACTTTTTTCCTCTATATAGGAGAGCATAAAAACTATGCCCCAAACTGAGTAATTGCTATTAAAACATTTGTCTGATATGAATTTGTCTTCATTGCCAAATGAAAATTGCAGTAACAGAATTTGTTTTTACAGGGGAAAAATAAAAATTATCATAAATATGTTATTACATACAAGCATATTTTATTTTACCTTTTCATCTGTGGTTCATAATATCATGAGTGATCAATATATTTTCACACTTCCTCTGTTTACAGTAATTATTTTTTTATAGAGAGACAGTTCTACCTTAATAACTTCCTACATAAACTTCTTTATAATCTACCACATCTTCCCAGAATACAGAAATTCACTGTAAGGATAATGTTTTGGTTTGGTTTTACTTTCAGAGCCAAGTCTGGAGGGAAAATAATCTCCGTTTTACCATGTCATGGTTCTTTTTTATTGAACTCTTAGAGACCACAGAAAAGCGATAAGCTCATATAAATATAGCGTTATTTGTAAATATTCTAGTTATTTATTGCACTTTCTCCAATAAATATATTTAACATCAATTGTGAGGGATGATTCAGTGCCCTAAAGAGCAAGCACTCTAAATATGAGAATGATGATGCATAGCAAAGCATTAAAGGGAAGGCTTAAAGAGGCCCATACAGTTGCTCATGGTGTAAATTTTTTTGTTTATATCTGTATTCATAGTGATAAGTGATATACCAATTATATATATATATGTATATATTTATCTATAATTAACAAACCCATGTCCTCTTAAGATATCTTGAGACATGGTTTAATTTTGGAAAAAATTATATGCATATATTTACAGTTATCCAAACACTATAGATTCAGTCTCACATTTTCAGACCTGTTTATATCATCCAAATAATCATGAGCATTTAAAATTTTATTTTAGTGCATTTTTGCTAGCCTAAATGCAGTAATATTCTCATGGGTGACAAGAGAAAATACCACAAAAACAATTTAGTTGTTTGTTTCTCTGCTTTGGAAAAGCTTAACTCAGTGAAGAAGGCTATTTCTTTGAAGCAATCTCTTTTAAGCTATGGCTTAAAAACACTAGAGCAAAAGAAGTAGTTCCCTTTTGAGTTTGTTCATTATTTATCCCTTTAATCTCAGCCAAGGGTGCCTCTCTTTCTGTGTAACTGCTTGTGAATGAAGGTCCTCAGCTACTGCTGATGCTCACCAGATTTCTCCTTGTCCAGTGTTAATGTTGTTTGGATTGTCTCAGTGTAATATATTTCTTGTGAAAAAGAGCAGCCCTTTTCCACAGGCAGCTAATTATTCTTGGGAACATAAAACCACTGTTCCAGAGCTGGAGGCTTTGTTCTCCTCTTTTAACCTTATGGTGTCCTGAAGATTTTTGGGGACAACATATTCTCTTTCTTATTCAAACAGAAATTGTTTCTCTTACATTATTACTGTGCCTTTCTTCTTATTATCCATTTTTGAGCAAAGTGACACAAGCTTTCTGAGTAACAGAATAGGGAAGCAGGGAATTGTGCTGCCAGCAGAGAAAGCAGCAGGCAAGTAAACAGATCTTTCCCTCTTACATCATGGTACACAGATTTAGCCCTCAAGAAGCAAGAAGCAGCACTGGGAAAAGCAATGACAATTTTGCCATCACAATAAAAGAGAGTTTGAAGATAAGCTTACAGCGCTGAATTGCCTGGGACAGAAACAACTGGGACTGCAGAAAACACTCTTAAGCAACCAGCAAGTTCAGCCAGTTTCCTGTAGATATTTTGCTTTTGTGCATTTTTTTATTTTCAGAAAAGACAAAAATATGACAAAAGTGTACTGTAATACTGTGTAAAAACATGTCAATGGTATCGCTAGATGTCTCAGTGTGACCACAAATTTTGCCCAACATGTGAACAATATAGTCATTAAGAAGCTTTCTAACCATTTTAAATTGCTTCTGGTATCTGTAAAACTCCTGACAATAAAATGTTTTCAGGAAAGAAGTTCACTGATAATATACAACATTTCCCACATGGACATATACCTACTCTGCTGGGTTCTCATTTACAGCAATATTAGGAAGAACATTTTCCTCTGCTGTCCTCCAGGTGCTGTTTTCATCAAACTTGTGGTATCACTGCATTCTTGTATATTGTTGGCAATATTTCTTCTAATCCCTGTGGTTCACAGCCAGCACTACAAGCCATGTATTTCTTACTTCCAGAAATGGCTGTCCTGATGTGAAAGTTCCTACTACAAACAATACAAAGGAGTTTTTGACTCTATTGCCACCTACGCACAACTTTGTGCTTTCCAAGTGAGGAAAATCAAGCATGAGGCACTCATAAGAAATGGTGCAGATTTAAAAGAGGCATTAATCTCCATCCTGCCAAAGACAGGCTCTTTCCTACCTTTTCTCTACCTTAATAATTCAGTACAGTGGTGAGAATGCAAAGGGGAGCACTTCAGTTCTCTTACGTCCTCACTTTGGACCTTTCTGAAAGGTGCTTCAAGAAATCCTTCAAGAGGTGCTCAAGCTAAAGGTGCTCAACAGCTTTGCCAATAAGCCCAGATTTGCCAAAAGACTAAAGTGAGAAGGGAGGGGCAACTTTGAGCATTTAGAATTTATTAGATGGGAGGGTTATTATTTTTCACTTTCTTCAAGCTTCTAAACTTATGAGATATATTCCAAATAATCAGTTCAGTGCTGAAATGAAATCTCATCTTTTGTAATTAGGATATAATCTCCTTTTTACTGTGAACAATCAATCAAATGTATTGCCCTACTAGTAAATCCTGTCTATTTTTTCAGGTTATTTTTAGTTCAAGATGAGAAAAAGTAGACTTTGCTTTGAATACCGACTTATTTCACTATGTTTCAAGAATTCAGCAATTGACAATTTATTTGTTTTATTTCCCTGATTCTTACTATGTTATCTCTGAGGATGGAAAAAAGCCAAATCCCCCATATATTTTGAAATATTATTTTTGATTTCTAGGTTTGCAATAAATGTGTGCCAAAGCTGACAAGGAACCTTAAAAATGGAGACCAGTGTTAGTTTTGTTTTTTGATAGTCAATATTTTATTTGCCTTACACAGACATCATGACTTGCTGACATAATGGCTCCAACGTGTGTCATATTGCAGAGGCTACATAGTTCCCTTGTGTCATATTTCAGATTGATATACTGGGTAATGTAATAAGCCAGGGCCTGCTGTAAATTCAGGTGGTATAGCCATGTGAGACAAGAGGTGTGAAAGATTTAAGCAGAAAGTATTTTCTTCCAAGAAATTTAGGGACAAGTGATGCTATGATTATTTGCATAGCTTTGGCACCTGAGCTATGGTGCTGGATCAGCAGAAACCCTCTCAAAGGGGATTTCTTCCACTGCATCTTTAAAAGTCAGCCAGCTCATCCAAATTGTGATATATGATATGCACTTAAATCATGAGCTTAGAGCAGTTGAAATTAGAGAGATCTATTCCCTAGATTAAGAGAGGTGGAACCAACATCTACTTTTCATCAGGAACTTAAAATCCAAAGGAAATCATCATCGCTACAAAACGGGAAAGGTTTCACTGCCTGTTCAGTCCTGTTCATCAAACTTCTCATTTGCATCAATCTCCACCTTATGTGTATAGTTACATCATTTAGCATGATTAGAGACATGCAGTGGCAACTTTTGGCTGATCATTGTTCCTCAAAGATATCTCTACTTTCCCTAGAATTAAATAACACTTCTGCCCTTTTGATTGTAATGCCAATTACTTTAGGATTATTTTAAAAGTCTTTAAAAATCACTTGTGCTGTGCCAGAATTTCTGTTGCATTCAATCCAGAAGACATGTGATCTTTGCATGATTACTGAGTGCAGGCTTTTTCCAGCAATATTTTTCAGGATTCCATGACCTTTCCCCATGAAGTAAAAATAGACTAACAAATTACTACCTCCAGATCAAATAACTTTGAAGGCATCCAGGCAATATTTCTGCCCAGCCTGTCTTATCTACAGCTATTACTGTGTATATTCTCAAATCCTTTCTCTTGTTAAAGAACTCAGTGCTGCTGAAAATCTACTCTAAAATTGCATTTCCAAGCTCAATTGCTATAGATCTCCTACAGTAACACAAAGTTCGCAGCAGAAGGTACAGTGCTAAAAAATCTAAACTTGCTAGAAACTCAATAAAAGGCTGCATGGCATAACTTAAAGAAACTACAATAACATGTATCATATTTTTTTCCCATTACAAGTCTCACAGTCTCACTGTCTATTCTGGTTTGCCTAACAGACTACTTGTACTTTAGGGCTACTCTACTCAGTCCTTTCCTCCCCAGAAACAAAAAAAATTATGTATAAATTAAGTTATATTAAGGAGGAATGACATGGTTTCTGATGTATCTATTATGAATTTCTTTGTACTGGATGGTGATTTGTTCCAATATCATAGGACAGAAAGACAAAACTAACCAAACAGTAACATCATAATTTCATAGCAGAAACATTCACAGTTAATATTAGAATGCAACTCAACTTCAGTGGCTTTTATTACACGCAACAAGACCATTGTGTCACCAGAGTTGTGACTTTTTAGTGCACTTGCACATCAAAGCTACTTAAATGCCATTTTGGAGAATGCTCTTAGTTTCATTGAGCATTTAACATGATCACTGACTCTGGACTGAGGCAGCAATTTCCATTTGCTATAAGGTTGTGATAAATTTAATCTGGTTAATTTTTCCTGTTATTAAAAAAAATAATTCATTCTAATGGAAGGAAAAAAATTAATCCTCATTTACACAAGGAGAGTGTGATGCCAGTAGCGCTTTGTACCAAAGGAACTTTTTCACTATTCAAATCATTAGAAATTTAACTGTTACACAATGTAACTTTGATACAGGAACAAAAGTTTTGCTAACACAGGACTAAAAGTACTAATGGATAATGTGAACTAGTCTGCTCCAGCAGAGTCTAGAGCAACTCATAAGTATTGTGCCAGGAACAGGTTCTTCTACTTTGGGCCCACTTCTGAGAATTTTGCAATAAAAATGCAAAGGGCATGTGGCATTGTGAGAGTAGCAAAACATATTGCCAAGTAAAATGACACAAACGTTCAAGTTATTTTCTACAGAAAGAAAGGAATAAAAATAGGGCTTTACTTTTCTAAATTTTGACTTTAACTATGTCAGGGCTTGGGCTATAGCTGATGCTATGTGTGGAAAATATAATGCTTTCAGTTTTTCATAATCTTCCTTCAAATGTGAGCAAACATTATGAGCAGATTGCAAATTTAACAAGTTCTAGTACAAATGTGCATGAGAGTAGGAAGCTAAAATGCAGTTAGTTAATAAATTTTTATTTGGTTGATTTCATTTAATAGCAAAATGCATAAACTATTTCATCCCTGAAAGGTGGTAGATATTTTTCTTTCAACTAGATAAAATATCCAGCTAATGTATGTGTCATCATTAAGTTCTTTCTCTTGCAATCAAGGTAACAGTTGTCCTTCACAGATAAGATGCATTTTCTGGTACTTGGTCAATAGAAAAAGCACTGAAAGTTTCTTATATTTCTGTATGAAATGACAAAATATTGGCATATAGAAGAAAAAATCTGTAACAAGTGCAATGTTCAAAATTGAAAAATTTTCCAAAAAAACTGTGACAGCCTTTATAATTATGAAATATAAATCTTTGCTTCTGTAGACATAGTCTGATCCTTTTGTACTATCACAAAATAAAACCACACAGAATGTAATGGCTGAAGATATTAATAGTTATTTCATGTCATAGAATCAAATACTGATATAGATAAAAAATATTACCAAATTTCCTACTAGCATGTCACTGTGGACACCTAACCCTAACCTCCATGTGAATGATGAATGGAGAACCTGCTGCTTCATATTAGGAACAAATTTGCAACAAAAAGATAGTTTTAACGTACTTTGCAACACATTTGATTTTTATACACACTTAGATTTTTAAAGTTAAAGCAGATTTTATATCTACATTTAGCATTTAATTATTTCTAGGCATCTAATAACATCAATAGAGGAAGGAAAGACGGAGGTTTAGGTTCTCAGGTATAAAGTTTTTGGAAAAACTTTATACTTAAGAAAGATAAATACTTCAAAGAAAAAAATTTTAAGGTGTAGAAGACTTAGTGTATTCGAATTTCTGCCTGATAGCATCTACATGAATCTGGGCATAAATAAAAATTGTTTTTATTTGGAGATTTAGATTCTGTGCCTCTGAGGCAAGCTGGAATGTTGAAACAGGTATGTTAAATCTGATTTATTATTCAGAATTGTGCTGATCTTCTCTGTTTATTAATACTTTCAGATTCACAGCCAAGAAGTCCTGTATCAGTTTGTAATTATTACTTTCATTGTCAATATGAAATGCTGTATTAGTAAAAAAGTGCTTCAGGCATCTAGTATAACTTGAAAAAAAACCAAATCTCAAGTTAAGCTGAAAAGATACTGTCTGCTTTGGCTTTATCCTGTTTCTCTGTAGGTGTATTGGATGAAGACAGCTCCTTACAGGAAGTTAATAGCCCTCCTGAGGTGGCTGTCAGGAGGTCTGAAGGACAAAGGTGACACCAGTTGAGGATTTAGGAGAGAAAGGTGGGGAAAATGACCTCTCTTAAGCAGGACAGATAAACAGTTTGAAGAAGAGGGGATGCAGCGAGTGATCTAGGATCAAATTCTAAAACAAAGTTATGGTATAGCAAGGTGTTGTGGACCATAATTCATAGTACAGCAAAGACAGAAGATAGAAAACATCCAAGAGAGGACAATAGGATTTGTGAATAGGCCCTGAGGCTATAAATCATACTGCAAGCAGATGTACCAAGTTGTCTGAAGGTAGGCATAATATATGGCATGACAAATTTGGCATTATTGAACATTAGATGCACTGCAAGACGTATAAGCTGCAATAGGAAAGACTTATTGCCATTATAGCCATGATAAAGGAGTGGAGAATAAATGTAGAAAAATATTCCAGGGTTTTCAAACCATCTTGTTCATTAAGTATGTCTTACAAGATGAGATTTGGTGGCTATAAAGAAAGGAGATGGTTTAATTGTTAACTTTTCTTTGATACAGGATGTGCACATTTAGTTTAAAACACAAAAAAAAAGACTGGGAAATTTAGGACCATCATGTTCCAAACTGGTAAAAGAACATGGGATGAGAAAAAAGACAGCACCTGTCTCAGAGCAGTGTGTGCACTGTTGGGGATATCACAAGAGTACAATATCAAATAGGAAGGAGCCTCACTGGGAAGCTCTGCATCCCACAGAAAACACATTAATGCATCTCTCTAAAACCCTGAGGAACAGGATTACAGACTAAACTTTCTGATAGGTTTGTCTGCTAATCTTGCTTTGGTTATTCTGGCTTTTTTCTGAGAGAGAGCCTAAATGATGGAGGGAATAATAATGATAATATTTTGCTTATGTTTAAAAGTATGGTCCTGATGCTTGATAATATTCTAGTAAATTTTACTCAATGATTATGCTGGAAAGGAAAACTTATCAGCGTCAGCTATTACCATCAAGCTGTAATGAGAGGCAGGATGATTTTCTTATAATGCTAAAAGCAATGATTGCACTATCTCAAATATAAGAGTAATGATGATGACTGTTTATTCTCTTCGTGCTTATACATAAAAAAAATAAAAAAAGTTTTCACCGAGTCCTTTAATTTTGCAGGCTGAAATATTGATCTGATGTTCACTATGCCTGGTTGGATCCCTGAGGCAGTATAAAGCACTCATTGCCTGTGCAGCTCTATTGATGCACAAGGATTAAATATATCATCCCACAGGTTTGGACGATTTCTGCTGGAATACCACATTCCTGTCCTACTGTGTCCTAGTCCCATATGCAATATGAGGAAAGTTATTGTGCAAATGAATTTTGAGGGCAAGACAGTATCTGGATGTTCTTCAGAGTCTCAGGTATTGGCTCAAATTAGGGGCAGAGCTCCAAAGTAATAGTAGAATGTTGGTACTGGGAGTTAGCTCAGAGAGGGTTCACATTTAGATGATGTTTTATGTATTTGTCATCCTCACTCATTTATAATTTACCTGACTTGAAATTAGAAAGAATTTTGCCCGCATCTGACAGACAAGAATGCATCTACTAGATTAAATATTTATAAAGTAAAATAGCCACTTTTAAGTAGTAAGTTGATAAGTGCTCACATTCATATGGTGATGGTTGGTGAATTTTTATTGATCATTATTTGCCTACTTTGAACAGATCACAATAAATATTGTAAATAGCAACTCGTAGTCAACTCTTCTGACTGGTCATATAACTGTTGCTTGTTTTGTGTTGTCACAACAGGCTTTTTCTCCAGATCAAAATATAACTGTCAGCTGCCAAAGGGCATTACCCTGCAGCATATTTCTTTTATATAAACTTCAAAATTTCAGGCCACTAAAATAAAATTATTTTTGTTGAAATAAACCTTTGATTATTGAGATGTTGAGGAGTCTTTTAAATAAGCCTTTGTTTACAAAAAGAGGTTTTTCCCATCAGCAGTGAAAATATGAGACCACAAAGAGACAACAGCAGTATATGTCTTATTGCAGTGTGGTTTTTCTTGAATTGAAAACTTATTGGTTTTCATAAACCTTTTAAATTATTTGAAATCAATTTTTCAAAGTAGAGCTGATAAGCTAGAAGAAGCTCAAACGGCAAGTGCTTTTTTTGCAGTCATTTCCTTCTAAAGCAATTATCTCCTGATTCACTATCCCTAAGCAAATTAATGCTAGAAGAAATTGGATTAAACAAAGATTTACTTCTAATAATTTTTACTTTTCAAGTTATTGTTGGATTACAATGTCTGTTCTATCATCTCTAAATTATTTAAAGTAAGATAAGCAATCTTAATTCTCCTTACTAAATTATTTAGGGCATAAATATTTCCTGTTGAATGCTTTTGTGGCCAAATAATGTATCTCAAGCTAAGAGAATACACTTCATTTTAATGCAATTATACAATGGCAGTAGCTAGGAACAGTACCTGAAGTGTCTTCCATTAGTTATTCACTCATGAAAATTGTGAAACTCATGTCAGTAAGAGTCATTCCTTATTTTCCTTAATAAAATTCCAAAATTCTTAAGGAATTCTTGATACTTTTTTCACAGGACACTGAAGTCAAAAGCGGAAAGCTTTCTTACAATACATGTTTTCTTACAGCTGAATTAACTTGTCTTATTTCAAGATCTATCAGATCCATTTCATTCATTATTATGAGTTCACAGTTAGAGGAGAAATGAACCATGGAGTGAGTGAACATCTTGGAGAGCGTCAAGACACCACATTCTTACTTTTAAAGAGGAATTTATACTATACATTGTAAATTTATGCAGTGAAGCATTAATTACATAATTCTATATTTCACAGCACTTGACTTGTAAAGGGAAGATAGGCTAGACCAGAAATTTAAATCAGTAGGATGGTTGTCAATGATTTGATAGGACCATGTCTGAGGTCAAAAAACTTCGGAATTAAGTGTGGAGGTCAGTATGATTTATGCCTGATGTAGTTTTTGGCTTTAAATAAAAGGCCAAGCTTGTTTTTGCATCTCTGCCTATAGAAACTCTCACCATTCCAAATTTATATAAAATATTTTATTACAGTAGGCTGTTGACACATAAGACAGGATGTCTCTTTTAGGTATCTTCAGAAAGAATATCACATGGAAACAAAGAGTTTGGATGGAAATCAACAGATGCACAATTTCTTACTGAAAATCCCCAGATTTTTTCCCTAGAAAATTAATGTCCATTAGCATGTTAAAAGAGCAAACTACTCTCCAACAGGAAAAAAACCAAATATGTTTATTTAATAGTGCAATATTAAATAAAATTTATAATTTCTAGTCTTTAATGCAAGTGAGAAGAAATTTACTCTGAAATAACCCATTACAAAGAAAGAAAACGGAAAGAAAACCCTGGTTTATGTGGTCTTCATTATTTAGAGCAAGAAAATTTCTTTCTGTGACAGCACATATGCTCTGTCACAGCATATGCCACAGCACATGTCAGTTGAGATGGCCACAATACACAGAGAACCATCACATAACTTCCAAAAGCTTCAGCCCATACAGAGCAACACCACACTACATCAGAAGACTTCAAGTGTCTGCCTTTTTTTAGCCCAGCCTTTTATACCCCTCATGTTCATACACTGCAGCTGTGTGCCCTCTGTTCCCTTGGGTGACTGCTCAGTACCTGGGCACTCCATGGCACACTGCAGTCAGTGCTGCTCACCTGCTTTTCACAGCTGTACCCTCTGGGGATGAGGCTCAGCCACAGCCCCACTCCCAATTACCACAAGCAGTGTACCTACACTGCTCCTGTGACAGCAAAATTCTCTACAGAGTTAAAGAACAGTCTTATGTTCAGATATGTAGTCCATTGAAAACAGTGGTGCAGGATACTGGGCTGAAACTCCAAACCTTAGAGCTTCTTTCTTAAGCTCATAAAGACTTTTGCAAAGAAACAGCCAAAGGATTACCTTGCTCTCTGATAGTAGCTCTCATATAGGGCAATATGCTGAGCTGTCAGGTGGAGAATATTTACTTGGATCCTCACTTCAGCCTTGTCATGAGGGCCAGAAACAAGAGAAGCAGAGCTTAATTCATTTAGAAATAGAAAATTTCCTGTACAAAGATGCAGTTGGATGAGTCTTATTTGTTAGAGCAGAGGAGATGGCTGCTAACTCCTTGGAAGTAAAGATACACTACTGGTATAAATCAGACCTGCATACCTCATTTTATTTCAGAATGACTTAAAAGCTGTATAGCTAGCTGCCTGTTGCATCTCTTATACTAGAAATAATAGAAACCATCATATCTCTCAACTGGCTCCTGGGCTTGCCTTTGTAATACTGTCATTGTGCCACACTTAGTGTTTCAAGGATGGCTGGGGAGAGCTGAGAAGCCAGACCCAAAACCCTAGCAGAGATTGTAAACAATACATGAAAAAATATCTCCTTAAAAAAAAAATGGTTTGTTTTTCATGCAGGCTGTTATAAGAAAAATATAGCTGAAGAGGAAAAGCGAATAATTCAGTTGGTGAGAAAGGAGAGGAAAAATCCTTTTCTATTACACTGGCAAATACTCAGTGCCTAAAGAATGCTATGTTTGTCAGCATTAGGTGTCCTGTGTCTCCCATAGACATCCTTGGCGGAAAAAGAGATATTCTACAAAACTTGACCTTTTGCTTTCATAATTTTTCCTTCTAAAAAGAAAACTAAGGAGGTTTTGCCATATCTTTGCTCATTGGCATTAACCCTCAGAAGGATTAGAGCCTTGGCTAGGACAATCTCTCCACATTTCTTTCACAGTCCCTGGAGATAAATCAGGAAAGAAGTAGGATTTGTTTCACTCTGAAGAGAAGTCATTTTCTGATTGCCTGAATGGCAAGAAGATCAACTTCAAACCCTTCTTCCAGGTCAATGAAGAAATTTTGTTTTCAGTGAAACTGAAAATGTCTAGCATACTTTGTCAAGTCAGAGTAATTTAGTCATATGGTGGGTGAATGGTGATATGAACCAGCTCATCAAGCAATATGTCCTCTCGGGGGTGAGGGCTGTGGAATTACAAATGCACTGGCATTTTCTTCACTAGTAATTTCCCTCAAGGATGAATTTGAGTATGCCATCTTGATTTCAGTATTTACTACTGTGAAGGTTCTCATTCTCTAGATCCATAGCAAGTTAAAAACTAAAAAAGTTTGTTTTCATGCATCAGAGATGATGACTTTCTGATCATCAGTATTCTGCTTTATGCTGCCTTTAATTCTGTATCATGCCTGTCTGGACTGCAATACTAGCCAGAAATAGAAAGCACATGACTATTAAATAAAAGAAGGATAATGTATTTGCTTTCTTCTTTTCTTACCCATGCTGTAAAAAAGTAAGCACATCTGCAATTCAGAATTTCATAGCTGAGGTGCTGCTAAGAATTATGGATGGCCTTTGTATAAAATTTAATCTCCTCATGTTATGCCAATGAGCCAGGTGCTTCCTCTGAGCCTTAAGGTAGAGTCTGTAGGAGCAGTAGGATCGTACAAGCACTTTCAAGCCTGCACATTCAACGTGTAATGTGCATATGTCCCTTAGATTCAAATGTTGGAAGACATAAGTAAGCTCAACTTGTCCAACTCTTCAGCACCAGCTACCACCTCTAGACACAGCAAGTGGAAAAGAGGTGGAGAAGAGATGTCTAGTGATTCCGTGATGAAAATAAGGCATCAGAAAAACAAAGGTTTTCAGAGGGTTTTTTGTTGTTGTTGTTGTTTTTGTTTGTTTGGTTTTTTGTTTTGTTTTTTTTCAAAACATGTTTTGTGCAGCTGTGGCTATCCTGGTTCATACCACACCTGTGCTGTGCCCAAAAGACTGAAAGAATACCTGAGTTTTTTCATCACAGAGAAATTAAGTAAGGTTATATGGGAAAGAGAGAAGGGAAATGGGGTATCAGACCAGAGTAAACAACATCTAGTAAAGCAAACCGACTTACCTAAACCCCAGTCAGCACAACTTTACAAAGAATGAGGAATGAAGCATAAATTACATAGCTCAACACTTGCTAATGCAGCTTGGGCATGGTGAAATGACTACCAGGGAAGCCTTTTCTAGCCAACACTAATTTCAGCAAGGTGCTTTCTACTACCTTTCTACTACTTGTGCCAGTACAGACTGACAGCAGCAACAGGAGGCAGATGTGCAATGTCAGAATGACCAGTTGGTGGTGGCTCACTAAAGTTACCCTGTTAAAAAGTATTCTGTGGAAGTGCATGAATGGTAGTGCACTCCCAAACTAGAATGTATTCAGTGTGGAGAGCCCACAGTCCATTGAGGCTAATTGCTGACTAATTCTCTTGTGCTTGTGCTGGGGGAACCCACTAACATTGGCAAAGGCATTTACAGTACTGGAGTTGTCTGGGCATAGACCTGGGCATTCCTGGGGAACAGATGTCCTGAAACAACCATGCTAGCCTAGTCAAACCTCAATAATTACTAAGCTGAAAAAACTGAAATCTCATCCTCAATTACTTTTATGCAATTTATAAAGCTGTCAGGTGTTCTCACTGAATCACTATAAGATCTACTGTGACATACAGAATCATAAAGCTCTGAGATACTACCACGCTCATGAACATCTACTGTATTAAATGTAACTTTGTCTAACAGCAATAATTTTGTAACAAAGAGAATACAGTACTAAAACAGAAAGTTGATTCATGGGACTTTCAAGAAATGTTTCCTTCTGTTGCCACATAGAATTCAGGACAGAATTGAGGCCTAGTGACTTTTCAGGGAAGTGCTGTGTGGAACAGTCTTGGGCAAGTCCACATTACAAAATCTTTATTCTTACTGAATTTGAAAACAGCACTGCTCAATAATCAGAAGTTTAACCTTCATTTTGCTGTAATTTTCAGTGCATTACTCAAAACCACATATGATTGCTGATGATCCCATATAGAAAAAGAAAGAATTCATATATGTGATAAGTTTTCCAGACTATAAATCTCTAAGGAAACTAGAAGGATGTATTTTAGAGTTCATTATATGGTCGACAATTGAAGATTAAAAAAGCTGAAATGCTCAAACCAGAAGTATACAACAAATGGATTTTTATTGACTGTTTTAGATAAATGGATGAATTAAAAAAAAAAAAAAACATATTACAAACTGGTGCAGTACCATAAAATTTGTTTGAACATGTGGAGATGCCATTTTTAGCCTGCACAGCTCCTGCAGCGCTGGAGCCCATTCTCATTGCAAGCAGTGCACTTGAGGGCTTTGAAGGAGTCTGTGAAGCAGTTCCGGAACACGGACATCTTGCTCCCATGGCACGCTGAGCACGGCAGGAAACCAAAGCCCCCACAAGAGAGGCACTCTTGAGGGTGCTGAACTCTCTGCTCAAAGAATGAAAGAAAGACAAAAATGTTATCTCATCAACCACCGTAAGGTCTAGAACAATGAGGACTCCAGGACAGTTAAAAATGCACATCCTGGTTCCCATTTTGGGCAAGACCCACCACTCCATCCCAGGGCAAACCACAATGGAAGAGCCGTAACTCTGCCTTTTCCTTTGGCCAGATCCACATGCAGTGTCAGAGAAGCTCCCTGCAGGTTCATTGAACACTTAATACTGCTGTAGCCTGCATTTATACTAGCCAAAATAGCAAGAGAAAGGATAGCTTGCATGCATTACTTGGATGTTGTTTAGCTCTAGATTAAATCTAGAGGTATTGAAATGGTTGAATCCAAACTCCAGGCAGTTTATGCTGATGCTATGTTTTCTATGCTGTACATTAAGATATTATGACTTTCAGCATGTGTATGATTATGCTGAACATATTATACCTATTACAGTTAAAGCTGATGATATCAAAAAGGCATTTGTAGCTTCTGACAAGTGATACTCAAGGAAATAAGTGGTGTATTCAAATTTATGGGTGGAGAATGCTGAAGCTTTAAGAGTAAAGAAGAAAGATCATCAGTGTCTAACAGTTATACCCAGAAGGAAGGCTTGAGGCCTATCAATTGTCCCAATTCCCAAGTAAAACAATAAATTTCCTGTATTTTTTTATTGGATTAAAGACAGTGGAGCATAGGAGAAGAGATTTCAAAGACACTTTTAAATTTCACTGGCTGAAAATGCAGCTAGTTTATTTAATGATTGCCTTAAAGTTCAAATCAGAGAAAGGAAAGGTATGCCACTTTGTGTACTTACCACCACATCTTTTAGCATTGCACTGCTGAGTAAGGACTTTGCAGGTTTGTTCACAAAGAACAAAAATCCATAAAATTCCTGCTACTGTTAGTCTGAGGAATTATGTACTACTAAAATTAGTGACAAATTATTACCAAAGTACAGTAAAATACCCACAGAAAATGTAGTATCTGGAGCATCATCAAGAAAAAATGAAAATATTTCTGCAAATCCATTAATAATTGCATTCATCTATTGAAAACTCAGATGAACATGCAAACAAGGCATTTTTTTCTTTTTGCTCTGTAGCTTATAAACTTGCTGTTCTTCTTCACAAGGCAAACAGCTCCTATTACTATTAGCTCTTCCAGGGACAACAATTGGAAATATTTAATGTAAAATTAACATTCTTTTTATCTCAGATGTACTCCCATCTTTCATAATTTTTGATAATTGTTTACTTCATTGAACATCATTGCAAATAATCTCAAAATTTTAGGAGAATAATATTTTTAATCTTTATATTCATTATTGCTTGTTGGGCTTGTACAGATACCTTAGATGTAGTTAAGAGAACTAACAAAAGTTACTAAAAGAAAGCAAAATTGCTTTAGCTCAGTTTCTTGAACAATGGCCATTTCCTCCTTGAACAGGTGGCAGTTTGTGGAACCATTTTCTGCATCTCCAGCAAAGGAGAAAACAGACTGCCCCTTGCCATTGCAGTGAACCCGTTTTTGAGAAAAAAAATAAATGAGAGAAAGAAAAAAAACCCAAACCAACCAAACACACCAAAGGGCAGTGAAGCAGTGATTGTATTCAGTGAGAAGTTATCAGTTTCCTGTAGTCTGACATTGTTTGTCCTATATACGTACTTTTTTGTCCCAACATTAGAACACACATTTGACTAGGTAATAACAGTTTAGGGCTTCCATCCCAAAGCAGGGTGCAACAAAGGGTAAAACAAAAAAAGCATTTGGGTTCATCAGTTTATAGTAGAAGAAAAGGAAATGGTAAAAAGAGAAAATCTACTTGATTACAAGTAGTAAATGTATATTCCCTATATTTATTTGCAGAAATACAATTACCTCAATTTTGGTTAAGAGATCCTGCAGTTCCCCAGATTCATTCATTAGTAAAATTTTCTCAGCACCCTATTAGGAAAAGAAGATGAAAAATGTCAGGCCTTTCAACATGCAAAAAAAAAGAGATGATTAGAAGATTTGGACTTGAAGTTTTAAACAGGCTGAGGACAAATTTTACTCACATTAATTATATTGCAATTAGGTCAACCTTAGTAAAGCTAGAAGGAGAGGAGAATCTAATCACAGGTCTGATAGTAATGCCTAAAGTTCGTTAATGTAATGTATCACATTGCATTTTCTGTAAAAGGTGCCACAGCTTGGAAATTCTGATTGTCTTCCCCTAATTTTACAGGGTATGTTTCCTGACAGAATTAGAAATATTTCTAGTTTTTATGTTAAAAAATTACAATTTAATAAATATGCAACACATCAGAGAATACAGCAAAATGAGAAGAGGAGATTTTATTTCAAATATTCTGGCAGCTGAGCATTGAATTAAGACATAATGTACCTAATGTACAACATGAGGAGAAAAAGACCAATGAAAACACTCTAACAACATTAAAGTCAGACACAATGATAAGTAATAATAATTTAGCCTGACTACATTAGGCCTCCTAAGGTTTCTGTGTCCTGAGCCAAAGCTCTACTGAAGTGCTGGGGACCTTTTCCTCCTGTAAGTAAGTGCTAAGAGACTGCAGACAAAATTAGAGTGTTAGGGGGATATGGAACTCTTTGTTCCCTTCTCTTCTAATTAGAGCACCACATTTGAACATCTGTACTTCACTTAAGGAACCAATTTCATTGAATATTAATTATTGTGAAATACTTGCAGACACATTTTAACCAGAAACCAACAAAAGGTGAGGAAACTGAGGCACAGATACATAGGCCTTACTTTTTGCCAGGGCAACAAATTGGCCACATCTTCACCCCATGGTGAGTACATGCTGTTGTGCTGCCTCAGTTTGCTGGACCCTGCATTTCCAGATTGTTAAATTTTATCTTTGAGTTTGCTTCCAGCCTTAACTAAAAGGTGTGGTGGGACACTGGCACAGGGCTGAGGTGCAGTGGGATGCTGGCACACATCTCAGAAGTGCCTTTAGTTTGAACTGCCCATGGTCAGCCCCAGCACCTCTCCTGGTTTCTGGGAGGTACAGAAAAAGCTGGTGAGCACAGGGAATACATGTGTGACTCTAATGTACCCCTAAGTGTCCAACTTTTCACAGAACCTTGCTGGGAACTGCTGAGGCTACAAGTGTGTAGCCCAAAAGCCAACTAAAGACAACTAAACCTTTCAAAGCTCTTCTTATGACACCCTACTAAGGTTATTTTCCCTATAGATTCTTTTTGCTCTAGGTTTGCAAACACTTTTGGCTCTGTGTTTGATGATTTTAGTAAATAAGGAAAATGCTAATATTTTAGTGGATGTGGAGAGCCATATTTTCAGTGGACACTACTCTTACAGTGTTATACTTTCAAAGAGAGATATTTAAAAAAAAAAAAAAGAAGTTTCACACAAGATAATTAGTTGCAGTTAATTAGTCACAGAAGATGGCAGGGGACTGATGAGCTAGCTTTATTTTGCTGACCCTTCTACTGAAATCCACTACAGATCATGGGCACAGAGTGCCCCAGCTCCAACATGTGCCTGAGGCTGTCTGTGTCCCCAGTAGAGCAGGTTTTAGAAGTCTGTTGGCCCCTTTCATGCTTGTCCTCTCATCTTTGCTTTCACACAGGAGAGCAGGCAATGGGAGCAATGTGGCCAAGGAAGCCCATGGAGTATTAACTTGGGGTTTGAATACACTGCAGCAGCTTAGACAAACCTTTTGCTGCTCATCTGAAGTAGAGACATTACGGATTTGCAACTTTATTGATGGTGAGATTGCAGCACTCCAAATTCCTAAAGCTGGACAAGCCTCAATTTTCACCCTTTAGGAAAAGCTCTCTTCTCTGTTGCCACAAGGAAAAGCATTCCTGTAACTTCTGCCCTATGTTTCAGTGATGCTGTATAATGCTAATTGGCTTTTACAATACAGCAATTAAAAGCTTGACAGGTTTCCCATTGTAGATTTATATTTTAAAGGATTTATATTTCTGATGACATTCAGTCAGACAGCTGGGTTCCTTTCAGAGTAGAAAGCTATGGTTTTTAAATTAAAACCCAAACATCAGAGTGGCTATCAATGTTTTTAAGTGCCACTCTGTCTTCTCTGATTAATGTCTGCCCCAAGTGAAATATAAGCAAAAGTCTGTAGAGGTTAACCTTCCCTCTGGATCTTTGAGTCTCATAGAATCCATAATTAATAGAGTAATTAACACAGCTGTTAAGTCCAATAGATGCTTTCTGACCAGAAAGCGATGCCTTTTTTTTTCTTCCTAGGTTGTGCTCAGCCCACAATTACTCAGAAAGGTATGTGAAACCTTAAATAGTCTCTCCCTCCAGAGAGTAACATAAGGAGTATGAGGGAAAATGGGCATAATCTTCACTGAGAAGTGAATTTTCAGGTTTTTTACCCATTTTTTAAAATTTCAAAGCAGAAGCCTGTGAATCCTTTGTCTACTAATTTTGCTGAATCTCTACTATTCTGGAGGAGTCCAGGGGTCGTAGCCAGATATTCCATTGGCAAGGAGATGGCACAGACTTGGCTAAATCACTCAGCCACTAATGTCCACTAAGTTTTCTACTGCCCCGACTCTGTCTGGTCAATAAACTTGTCTGTTGCTGCCTGTCTTGGATATAAACTGTTACCATTTCCACAATGTAATTCTTCATCAAGGAATAAACACAGATATATGGCTCTGCATTTGGCTTTACTAGAATACCTTCAGGTTTTAGGAAGCAGCCTCTCTTCCACATCATTCCTTATATATTGAGAAAAATTAGCAAGGCCCCACAACATCCCTCTTGTGGACACATTTGCAGTGCAGATAAATTGCATGCCCTATTTCTTATTTTGCTAAGCACATAAGCAAGGCTTCTTGTTAAGGCCTCAAAAATGCACTCACACACTTCACCATCACTGGCCCACGTTCTTCACTGGGACGTTCCGAGGAGCTGGGCTGGGCATGTCCTGTCCCTGCCCACAGCATCACACCTCTCACAGCCAGGGGCCCCTTGGCAGCAGGTACACAGGGGTTACAAATAACTGCCTGCAAATCTGCCCATCAACTGAGACAATTGACACTGCAATATAGTACCAGCACCAGAAATCCTGGATTTGGTATGCAAAGAATGGGAAAGGTTGATATGTAAAAAGCAATTGAATCCTGTGTTTCCTAAACTGCAATATGGAGGAAACAAGTGGGAAAAGCCTAGGTGACTGAATGCAATAATTAAATAATAGTTTTACTGGCACAGAGCCATTCATATCCTCCCATTAAGTGAATACCAGAAGAATGTATTTAACCAAACACAGAGAACAACTAAATATATATATATATATATATATATATACACACACATATATATATATATAGCCGCTGGAAATCAGCTATAAGGAAAACTGTTAATTCCTTTTTTGCAAAAACATATTTTACACATATGTTTTCCAAAAGTCAGTTACAAAAACAGTCACATTATTCTTTGGAAAGGATCATAACCAATGTGTCAAATAAAATAATTTTACTATAAATCTAATGCTGTTTTGCATTCATTCTAGCTGGAAAAACTAAACAGGAGACATTTTCTTCAGAAAAAAACAGTCTTAAATTCACATCTCTGAAAAAAATCAAGGTTCACTTGTATGGCAAGTGAATGCTGGAATCCAGTCATATATTTCAAGTGAAAAAAAAACATGTATTTTTAAATATTATGCTGTGAGTTAACATATTTACAAATAATTACTTATTTGCCTGTTTTATTTGCATCCCTTTTCCAGGAGTATTAATACATATATGTGTATATATATATATATGTATATGTATATATGTACATATGTATATATATACATAAATTTTTAACTATTCTGAATGCCTTTATAAGAGTAAATGAATTTTTTTCATTTTTTTTGAAAATTTGGAAATTTGTTCCATTTTTTTTTCTGTGTGGCTTTCTGTTATCTGGATGTAATTTTTTATTCTGCACTGGTATCCCAGCAGATGGCATAATTCCATTTCAGATGAAGACAATATCAGGTAAAAAGAAGGGATTAGATCAGCCAGTAAAGAGCATGCAGCAGAAAGAAACAGCAATTTCCTGACAGACTAATATTTAGACAGTGTATGTCAAGAAATACAATTGGTCAATCCTGAAAAAAAAGAGAAGATTAAAAGCCCCGCTGTACTGCAGCATGCAGTACTTTCCTTGACAGGGGCTAAATATGATTTTTTTTTTAATTGCTTCTGCCCAAGCCATGGATTTGTTTCATTGTCCCTGTGCAGGCAATGATAAATTCTACAGCACTGTGAATATTTATCCCCACAGCCTGCAATGCTCAAACAACTTTGTCCGTGCTTCTGAATAGCTTGGATACAATATACTTTATCAGATGTACATATGCTGGATTTTGCTGCTTTTGTAACTTTTATCTCATTAAGAATTATCTTTCACCTGTCAAAACTGTTCATATTTTATTTCAGGCTTGGGGTTTTTTCTCATTATGACTCATTGAAATCTGCATAGCTCAATATAGATTCTCCTTTGTACTGCTCCATGCAATCTCCTTCAGGGAAGGTTTTCTAAGGAAACAAATATTCAAAATGAAAACAAAAGGAAAAAAAGAGGAAGATATTGCATGATTTATTTACTGACACACCAGGCTTTGGGATTTCTGTGTTTCATTTGTCTATCAGAAGTTAATTACTATAAAAACCATTATAGAAATATCTGTATTACCAACAAGACCAAATTCTGTAATTAGTTCTCAATTGCATTTTAATGAAACACAAGCCTGGCACAGATTCCAGCCAACATACACCCTTTGGGGGTCACGATGCACTGTCTTCTGAAGGTGAATTGAGTTAAATAAAGTTATTCCAGTTGCTGGAGGGGAAATACTTGATTGCCAGACCTTCTCAAGATGCACCCCTCCTTATTTCTCTAAATGAATGAATTTAACATTCTCTTGTGAAGACATATTAAGACAGAGAAATAACTGCCATAAAAGAGTGGGGCTTGCCACATTTACCAAGCAGAATGAGGGCACACAGGTCCCTTGAGCCTGTCCAAGTGACAGGCTCATCCTGGGGCTCTCCTTCCCCAGCGCCCTGCCAGCCACCGGCGCTCTGCTCGCAGCCACAGAGTGCTGCCCATGTTAGCCTTGCTCTCCCTGAACTTGGCTTTTTCATCATGCTAAAGCACATCTCCTCTCAGCAAAGCACACCAGAGTGGTGTTGCAGCAAGCAGCAGCGCCTCCCGTGATGATAATTAGTGGAGAGCATGGAGGGCACAAACCTTGTGCAGGAGGAGCGGTGAGGCACATGCTGCCATGAGCTCTCTGTGAGCAGAGGAGCTGTCTCATGCATTGTTCCCTGCCTGCAAAACTGCTTTTCCCCAAATAATGTCATTCTTACATGGAATAACTTTAATTAACTCATTAAACTAAAGGTTTTTTCCAAGTAACTACAGTGTACCTCATGAAGTCAAGGGAAAAAAAAAAAGAAAGGAAAAGAAGCGGGAAATCACACCCCACATCTGGGGGTTTTCCTAGTCTTTAGTCACCCAATGCTTTTAGTTTTCTTGTGCTAAACAATGTTAGTGTCATTTCCTTGCTGCAATAAATGTGTCTAGATCAGAGCACTATATTATTTCATTTTTCTTTATCTATAGAAGGTAGATTTGTCTCTTCCATAGTAAGCTATCTTCCTAATTCATTTACCTTCTTTTCTACACCTCTCTAAAGAATGTCATACAGAACTTAGAGAGTTTAATGAGATTTTATTGGGTTTTACACTGTCACTCCTATTTTAGAAAACAATTTTCTCACAGTCTTTGAAAACAAACAAACAACAAAAAAATTCCCCAACTGGCAGTGACTTAATGGGCCATCCATCATAACAAAATTACCATATCTGGGCATTTCCTACAGTTAAGCACGTAATTTATTTAATCAATTTCAATCTTATCTGAATTCTTTTGACAAATTGGCTGTATGTGGACTGAGATTTTCTTGGAGTCAATCATAACTCACTATTTACTATTTTAACATAATAATTAGATGAACAAATCTTCATCTGAATCCTGTTGAATTTTAAACTGCTTTTGAATGTAGCACTTTTACTTGTGGCTGGCTCTCCAAACCAGAGTTTTGATAAAAGCATATTTGACAATGAAGTAAAAATCACTGTCTGCTAATATTCTGCACACAAGTGGTTTTACAGCTGCTCTAGTGGTCTGGCAAGGCCTTTGACTGCAAATGCATTTGTTATAATGCTCAGGGAAGCCTAACTCATGCAGAACACATGGAAATCTTGGAAGGGATGAGGAAAAAGAGGAGAAAGTGTTCATACAGCCCAAATATTTATTATCCCTGATTGTTGGTTACACTGCATTTTGTTACTTAAATGTTTTGTGAAAATGAAAGCATTAAGTGATGCAAACACAGTAACCTCACTGTGTTTAAATATAGTTTGCCTTCACAAATCACAGCCTCGCAGTTGGTGCTAATTGCTAGCTTTTCACCACTCAAGGCAAATACCTTCTCTGAGTTTTCAAACTGTTTTCTTTGTGCCACTTCCCAGAATCTTTTTATTTTGATTTTTTTTCTGTTTAAAAAAATATTTTTTTAAGAAGCAAATTATATCTTACATGTATTATTGCCTCTTACTCCCTGGTTATCTTTTGCATCTTCAGATCAAACTTATCAGTGAGGGTCTGTGCAGTGCATACTACAAAAGGATTTCTGTCTTAGCTTGTTACCACCACTGCAGCATTGTAGCCAATTTTCTTAAAATCCTGCTTCTCATTCATCAAGATTTTCATCTGCTCCTCCCAACTGTAGAATAAAATACAGGTTCATGCTTTACTTACCCCAAGATAATGGCCATCAATAAACACAACAGGGAGTGAGGGAAGTTCGCAGACACTTCTGCATCTTTCATCTAGTTCTTTTCCATAATCACTGTTCAGAGCAATGTTTTTTTCTTCAAACTTAACTCTATGATTTTGAAATATCTTTCTAACCAGTTCGCATCTTTCAAAAGTGGTTCTCACCACACGAAGACTGGTAGTATAAATTACTATGCGGCCAAACTCTGGGACTGCAGAGACCTGGAAAAAAAATAGTTCCCATTACATTAAGTAAAGTTCCCATTACATTAAGCAAATATCTTCCAAGTATTGAGAAATTTTATTTAAATTATTATATTAAAAAACCCAGCATTTTAAAAACACAATCCAACGTTCAACTTTTATTCAAATGTGAAGATGGAACTGGAAGAAAGAAGTTCTTGAAAACAGCAATTTAAGGCAATTTAAGTTGTTTAAGTAAGGTGCAACTTGACTTATTTGGAAAGTCTTAGAGATGGTACATCAACATATATTTTCAAGAAATA
>QUSF01000005.1:24574459-24631286 GCA_003676055.1 Chloebia gouldiae
TTGGAAAGTCTTAGAGATGGTACATCAACATATATTTTCAAGAAATAGATATATTTTAGATCCTGATGGACTTCTAAATGGGAATCAATTGACACTGTTCTGCTGACGTCTGATTCTCTTAATATAGTCACTTGTGTTTGTAGAGTTTGATAGTACCTAGACTAAGACTAAACTTGCTAGCTTAGATGTTACTGACAATCTGCTTCAAGAGAGCCTAAACTAAGCCTCAGCATGTCCATGATCAGGCATTAACTTAGAATACTTTAGGTCTCCATGCTGAATTAGATTATGACTGCACAAGGTAGACTTGTATCCCTAATTTTTAATGTATTTCCACAACAAATTACTCTAACATCCAAACAATAGTAAAAAAGTATATTTATTGTGTATTCAGTGTCCAATCAAAAACCTACTGCAGCTAGCTGGAAAAAAGTTTCACACTACAATTCAGATTTTACTTTTTACCCCAGTTTTCAATATGCAAAAGTTCATGCTGTTTCTTTCCTTTCTAGGATGACAATTAGATAGTGTAAATACTACAAGGATTAATTTCCCCAAGAGAGTGTGATAGATTTTCAAGAAGCCTGAGGATCATTCCTCTAAATAAAGATTCTATGCTCATACATATAACCAAAATCCCAGCTTTTTAAAAGGGTGGTAATGCATTTCCAAGCTTTCCAAATTATCCCTTGTATTCAGCAAATTATATTTGATATAATATTTTATTTAATAATTTTATCAGTATTCCAGGAGTCAAAACACAAGTTAGAAAATAAAAAGCAAGGATACTACACTGTAGCACTGTATGCAAAATGAATCTTGATGGGTGAAAAGATAATTTTTTACCTATGTCATGAATTAACTATAAAAACATGGTTGTTAAATTGGGCAGATGCCATTGCAGATTTTGCAATATAACCAGTCATGATTTAACTTACTACTTGAATACAAAAAAAAAAAATCCTTGAAAAAGTATATTCTGCTTACAGAGGTGTTTGCAAGGTTCTTCATATAGTAAAGAGTTCTCAGGAAAAATATTTGCATTTCACAGATCACTTACAGAATACTGGAGGTGTAATTGCCAACATATGTAGCCACAGCTTCATCTCCCATACAGGAAAGGAACCATGTTGTGATAGGTCAATATTTTTTCTCTTAGAATGGATGTCAGAAATTCAATTTTAAGAACAAGTTTTATAAAAATGGGCTACTTTTCTGCAGCAAATCTTCCAGGTTGAAAATCTGTTACACTGCTACTGCAGTATTGACTCTCCTCCAGCATATAATTCACACATTCCAAGTGAGAGAATTAGCTCGTTCTCTCCATAAAAGACAAGCACTCTATATAAATACTGCAAAATATTTTAGTAACCACACATGGGTTGCTTGAAGGAAGAGGAGTTTGTTGTTTTCATAAGTAACCAAAAGAAGTTCTTAAAATATTACTTAAATAGAAAGTTTTGCATATTCCTCATTTCTTCCTCTTTGGAGTGACAATACATTTTGAATGCGAAACTATTCAACAGGATGGAAGCTCTTGTTCCTCCATAGCTCTAATCTCTAATGCTGCTTGTTCCCAGACACCAGAGGCTGGCAGCCTAGGTACAGACAGCCATTATCTAGTAAAGCATCAGGACTGTGGTGTCCCTACAGCATACAAATAAGCAGCTGAAGAGATGGAAAAATGGAAAGTTGTAAAGTGATCTAGAAAGATATCAAGTGGAAGGGATGTACAAAGGGCCACTTTTATGTTTATTCCTTTATTTTTTCCTAATGTGGCAGTGAAGAAATACCATTGTTTGCCCTACAAAGTCTCAAGAACATTGATTAAACAATTCTTCAGGGATATTTTCATTAGAACCCTTGTTTTCTGTGCTACAAATGTACACAACTTGCCCTTGCAAAGACTTTTACCATGGAAAGATATCCTTATTGCCACCTGTCTGAAAACCACATTGCTAATGAACAACAGGGGGGGTATAATCTATATTAATTATTACTTTTCTAAGCAACATAGAGACTGAAAACTGTAATATTTAATTTCCAGAATAGACTCTTGAAGTAAACCAGTAAACACTGTGGTTTTCCTTCCTGGGCTGGAACTGTGGCAAAACCATAATAAATAACAAGCAATGTAAACAAATTAAGACACTTCCAAAAATGAACTTTTACAATTTTGCTTTGCAAACTTGAAATTCAAATCACCTCATATAACTCACAAATGCACATAAAACTCTAGGTGAAATTAAACAGAAGGCTATTCTCTGGTTAATGGGCATGACAAAACTTTAATAAAGCTGTGGAAGTTGGACAGATGAATATATCAAAGATTTGGAGGAACTTATATTAACCACTTATTTGCACTTCTTGTAGGTGGAATTCTTATTGAAGCAAGAAGCTTATGATCCCTAAGCTTTCTATATATTTGTCATATATTTGTAGCTTTTAAGATAGCTATTGCATGGCTGTAGTTCCAGTACTTTTCCTACCGTTTTCTGCTAGATATTAGAACAATAAGCTAACCTTGTAATAAATTCCTGAAATACTGTTTAGTCTTATTGTCAGGAAGATGGCCTAAAAGAACATTTTGTTTTCCAACTAGAATCTGAGATATCATAACAAGAAGTGGGGCAAAGAAGCCCTTGGACCAACTCCAAGGGGTTGAGCCAGGGCTGGGTTACTGGAGCAACTGAATCTCCTATTGGGCATATCCATTAGATATCCTAATTAATTAACCTTGTAAAAATTGTAGAAATCCAGCCAGGTGTGCTCATCACCACTGGGACACCTGGAAGCTTCCAAATAAAGGTCTGCTTTTTACTTTACTATTCCAATACTGTTGCAAGGTTTGTTTGTTTGTTTTTCTCTTCTGATTGTAAGCAACAGTTGTGGATACCATTTGGCCTAAGGTGGCAACTACTGTGTCATATTCAGGAAAACCCTGTGGGCCAAGGTTGTGCTTCAGAGAAAGTGTCTCTATGGAAAGATTGCCAAGGAAGAGATTTAAGTTTTCAGGAGGAAATAATGTTGCTTTAGTAGTAGTCTTGTACATCATTTACAGCTCTTAGTTTAGAAGCCCAATGTTACCATCTCCCCAAGAGTCTAAGGGCACATTCTGCTTTACTGCCTCAGCCTGAAAGGTTGCATTTTCCTTGGGAGAATCAAGTAGCCAGCAACAGCAGCAGCATGACCTACATCACTTCACAGCAGAGCTGCCACTTCCAGCCTAAGAAAGACCTGCCCTTTTCTTCTGTCTAGAGAGAAGTAATTGCTTCACCAGTTCAATCCTATTCGTGATTGAACATGAAAAAAACACGTTACATACTTTGTGCCTGACTCAGTCTTTTTCCAGACTTCTTTATCAGGTCAGTCAGGGTTTTTGAAAATCGTAGAATCATAGCATCATTGAATGGTTTGGGTTGTAAGGGACCTTAAGGATCACTTGCTTCCAACACCTCCAACAGGAGCAGGGACACCTCCCACTAGGCCAGTTTGTTCAAAGCCATGTCCTGATGTACACCTGGGGGAAATCTATCCCTCTGCCATCCCACTGGCATCCATCTGACATGGTTGACTAAATATAATCCTTAACTGGGGAAATCTTGAGGGATGTCATCCATGAGGGTAAATTTGTGAGCTCATTATCAAGTGGCACCACAAAAGAAAGGAAGAAATTGCTAATGAAAAAGAGAAGGCTTAATAGAACAAGCAGATAAGGAATAAAATGCAGGGATTCTGGGGACTGAAAAAGGGTTGAAAATACAGAACTAAAACCAAATGATAAAACAAAACCTAAAATGTCAGGACACAGAGAACAAGAGCAGTAGACGCTAAATGTAGATATAAAAATAGGAAAAATATGACAAAAAAAAAAAAAAGACAGGTAATAAAACAAAACAAAGTAAATAATAAAACAGAGAGAAGGTCACTGAAATCCTGAACCTTTTTTAAAGGAAATCCCAGTAGTCAATGTAACTGTACCACAAATACATTACAGAATATGTGAATCTCCAAGTTGTTTGAAAATTTTTGAATGTCTTTAAAAAAAAATCCGGTTTGTATTACTAGAGCTTTAGAAATGTGAAATATTTGAGAATCATACTCCTAAAACTTGTCTTTGAGAATTTACCTTCTACCTATAACACTTGCCTCAACAACAGACTTCTCAGTAGCTCTGAAAAAACTGTACAATAGTCAGGTGTTTCCATGATGCTTCTGAAAGCCAAATAAATACCATTCATCTCTCATGAATATTTTTGGGTTCAGAATTTCTCCACTATATCTTATCCCTGACTTTTGGGTCCAGCTGCAACTGAAGCAGCATCAGAAGTGTCCATGTTTTCCTATTGGTCTCATAGTTACCTTAGCCCTGACTAGTCCTGCCAGACTGAGCAGATATTTCTATTCTCTTTGGGAGGGGAATTTATAAAATTAAGAATTGAATAGCAATATCAAATTAATTCTTCGGCATATTTGCCATTAATTACTCTCTAAACACTGTAGATTTTATTTAATGTATTTTACAACATTTTTGTCTGCCTTGGTGACTTTGAGTGGCTTTTTATCTTTGAACCAAAACCCTTAACATGGATATTTTTGCAGCATGACTAATAGCTATTAGTGGTCCAAGCCAATGCTTTTCTGCTTGTAGTGTAAGAACCACAGCTATCCCTTGAGGCATAAAGTGGCTGTTCCTAAAACAGTGATGAAATTTAGTTTTTGAAAACCTTTGTATATGACCATGTCTGCAAACAACTAGACAAGTGCATCAGTGAGAGGAATAATGTACTCATGATGTTAGCCTCGTTTTTATTTGGTTGCAAATAAAAACCATGAGAGCAACACTACCAAAGTAGTCATGGCATTTTTTTTAATCATCTCTCTAGAAAGAAAGTATAAACATGTGTTTTAACCCCATCGGTTGAAAAGAACAGCTATTTACATGCATATATTATCATTAATTTCAATGGAAGCATCACCCACAGATTTACATTTGATTCTTTTAAAGAAAAAATAATAAACAAAAAAATTAGCTGTCATAGTACTTTGATAAAAGCTGAAATGCTTTATCACATATGACATTTTTAAAGGTTTTTATTATATTCAGGTGTAACACTCAACATGTTATTTATGCAGTACTGAATTGCCTGGGTGACCTAAATCAAGGGTTGATATACCCTTCTCTGTCTCACAATATCATCTTTCAACATCTCAGAGCGTTCTGCTGAATTATGCACCCCTTGGCACTGTAATTAGATACTATCAGACTGGCAGAAGTATCTGCTTCACTAAGTAGGCTGAGGCAGGAATCTAGAGCACATTACAAACCTTGTGCCAGAGATGCTTCAGTGAGTAAATGCAACACTCATGATCCAACAAAAATGTTGAGCAGAGGAAAACAAGTTATACATATATATGCATACATACATATTTTGTATGTACACTTGCATATCAAAAACTAAACAATCCTCATCCTCAGTGTCCTTACTGCTGCTCATCCAGCACACTCGCACAGCCAGGTTACAGCCTGCTCTCAGGTGACCTGAACTCTGATAAGAGGGCAAGTTCTCTCCCCAGGGCTCATGGTCTCTGCTAGACCCTGTTGCCTGTGCCTCCGTAGCCTCTGGAGTCAAACCGTGTGATACACGTCTAGCTCTGACTCTGGGGTAAAAGGAGCTCCTGTTCAACAGGGCACAGCAATGCTGTGAAGTCAGCCAGGGCAAAATCTATTTCAAATAAATGAAAAATATGTCCAAATTAGTTGGAAGAAAATCACTATCTGTTCCCATCTAATTGGATTTTATATATCAAGTGCTGGAAGTTCTATCAGTATTTTCTTATTAATGTATTTATGCCGTTCAGCTATGACAGGACAAAAAAACATTTGAAAATCAGAAGCAAATCTATGATTAACTCTTACCTAGTCTACATTCTCCTGGGAAGAAATACTGTAATAAAATACTTGTTTCTCTTTTGCTTGCTCAGTCCTTATTTCTCTCTCACCTCATATTTACCAATTTGACATCTCCAAGAAATTCTTCTCAAATGAAATAAAGAGAAAGCCTCTGGGAAGAGCCTTGGAAATATTTCTCTGTTTGGTAAAAGAGAAGCATTTCTCTGTTCTGCAAGGACAGTCCTCACAAAAATTGAAGGGGAAGAGGCAAGAGCTACTGAAAATAGTTTTGTTCTCAGCAGTTTATGTGAGACACTAGAAGCCAAAACAAGGAGGATCCAACAACCTCCTTTCACACTGTGCAGTTTTTTGAACCATTCCTGTATTCAACAGAAGCCAAACAAGATGTACCTAAACTGTCCTGTGAACTTTGTATGAAGCCTCTACAGGTAGAGCCTCCTGTGTAAGCCTGCCTCTTAATTGTTGCAGAGATCTGTGATTCAATTTGCCAGTGCCCTCTTCCCCTCACATTAGCCTTATAAAGGCACCAAGAAAACACAGTACTATGGAGCACAAAACAAATATCAATACAACATTAGAGCCAGCCACGTGGTCTATGAGTAATCTTTCTGCTTGTAAAAAGATGGACAGCCAATAACATTGAAATTTCCACTACCAAAGAAAATCATAGAATCATAAAGTGGTTTGAGTCAGAAGTAGACCTCAAAATCTATCCCCATATTATGGGCAGGGCACCTTCCACTAAACCAGGTCACTCAAAGCCCCAACCAGCCTGGCCTTGAACATTTCCAGGGATGGGGTATCCACAGCCTTTCTGGGTAACCTGTTCACCACTGCCAAAAGTAAGAATTTCATCCTAATATCTAATATAGACCTACTCTCTTTCTGTTGGAAGTTATTCCCTATCACTACATCTTTATGACTTCTTTCACATCAGGAAAATTCAACACAAAATTCAGCATAGTACAATTTTCTTAACAGCCTCAACATGAGAAAATTATTTTTAAAAAAATTTCATCAGCCATAACCATCACCATGCAAAAATAATATGCAATAATTTTCTGAGGACAGACAGGTTCAGTTCCTTGCCATTTACAGTAGTGCAACATTAAGGCAGCCATCAGAAACTATCCAAGCCAAGTTTCAGCAAGGCATATGATAACATTCCCTTTCATTTTCAAAGTGTGCTGTGGGATCTCACACCAAAATAGACAACTGAAACCTCATACACAACCTTTCAGCCTCATTATGATCTCTCCTACAAAATATGTCTCTGTAGCCAAATATTTCCTGGATTAAGTAGCACTTCAGGAATTGGGTCTTATCCCATTGCTTTGGTTCTTTTGAGTATATCAGTCATTGTAAGCTATGGAAAGAATTACTCTAGGATGATTATTTTATATCTGTTTGTTTGGCTAACTATACACATACATTTCAAGGCCTTTAACCAGTTCTAATTGGTAACCAAGATCAGCCTTTTAAAACTCATTGTGACAGAGAGAATGCTCTGTCTTTCACAAGGCATTCACTAAATAAAGTGAATTAAACAGCAGTATTTCCTAGTATTTCATAGCATTTACACTAGGCAAAGGGAATGTATTTGTCATTAAGAAGGTTGACTGGTGGTATACTTCATAAAATTAGTGTCTATCTCTTGGAGCACAATTATTTGAGTACACATTAGTGACTATTCCCCTGGATAAAGTTCCATGGGAGTTAGTGGATGCATTTTACCAAATGTGGTTTCTTGTCAGGTGAACAAAATGGGCTCAGACCACATGGGAAGTACACTTGCTTTTTCTGACATGGATTTTCATTTTCACTGAGAGCTTGAGGGTTTCTCAGCCTTCAGTGACAGGGCCATGGCACATTCTGGCCTTGTTTTTTCATCTGTTACTTTAGTAACTGTATTTTGTCATCTCTGAAACAAACTTGTTGGAATAGGAGAGGGTAAAGTTAGTTGTTGCTCTGATGCTGTTGATCAAACAGCCTCTTCTTATATTATCCTCTTCTTCCTTCATCAATTAATTTAGGACTAACAAGACTTGTTATACAAGAGACAAAGTGTTGGGATTACTTATAAATGCAGTATTTTCAAAATGGCTCCTTTGAGACATGAAACAACACTAGACCATAAAACTTTTTATCTCCAGCAAAACAAGCTCAGTTTTTCAGTGGGAAAATGCTGCTGTTTCTGATAAGTACTTTTTTTCTTTTTGTGGCTGTTTTACAGTATATTTAATATGATCATGCTTAATATCTACCTTAACCTATATAAAACATGACATTGCCCAGAGATGTGAATATGGGGCTCTGGGCAACCTCATCTAGCAAGTGGCATCCCTACCCATGACAAGGGAGTTGGAACTAGATGATCTTTAAGGTCACTTCCAATTCAAACCATTCTATGATTCTGTGATTCCACAATGTGCAAACTCCAGTCAACACATGTCCTAAAAAGGAACTTTCTTTAGCGTAGGTTTATGCCATATTTCCCCTCTGTGCCTACTTTGTATTGGAAGGTTGACTGTAGTGTGCTGTAACCTGGCATCCAACCAGGGAAACATTTGTTTTCCGCAGGTGCAGTGCTAGTAGGAGATTTATAAGCTAGTGTTCCTGATGTTTGATTATCTGCTATGTTTGATAAATGGCTTTCAGCTGAACAATCTGAGTGGCAATATAAACATTTTTTCTTTGTTTGATGTAATCATTGGATCAGGAAATTGAAACCCATACTTCTGCACAATTGTGTAACAGTGTTATAGGATATCTTAACCCTCTGATTTCTTTTCTTGGGTCTTTGCACAAAATAAATGCTGATTGGAAGTGCTTATTAAATTTTATTACCACCTCTTAAGAACTAGACTGTGCCTGTCAGGCACAGATGAAGAGTGAAATTCAGGAAAATTAAATGGTAAAAACAGCACAAATTTTGCAAAACTTCAAATTACCTTTTGGACAGAACTGAATTTCTGGTGAAAATTACACTATGGTTTGTTCTTTCAGCTAAAAAAATTTACAAAGAAAATTCACCACAAAATACAGTTAAAATATAAGTATTTTTAAGCTGTCATCAAAAGAATGAACAAAAGGATTAAACTCAGTGTTGGTCACCAGGAAGTGTGGTTGAAGTATAGTGTTAAAAAAAATCCCCTACATACTCCCATTCATCTGTCTTTGCTAAAACTTCTGAATTCAAGTCATAATTGAAAACTCATGTTTCCCTCATCCCTTTTTCTTTCTTTACTTTAAAGATCTGACCAGATTGCAGAGTAAGCTTCTCTTTCCCCCCAGAAAGCCTGATTGCTCTTCATCTCTCTTCCATGTCAAAGTAATTGATTTTAAAATAAGTTTTAAAATGAAAACCCAATTTTGCCAGGCCCACAGGAGTGATTTTGTTTCCTCTGACACTGCTGGCACGTGGAACCTTTTTTCTGCTGCTTCTCACTTTTGGCTTCATTCTCTCAAGACAGAGTACTTCACTCCCACAGCTGAGGTTTCTGACAGCTATTAAGGAACTGATTTAAGTGAGGCCCTTACCTTTTCATGAGATTTACAGAAGGTCAGAATGACAAGTCTGTGCTGCAGGTGGGCTGTGGGAGGGGCTGGGAGTTCATTTCAATGGTGCCCGCTGAGAAGTAGATGGCACCTCCTTGTTTTGTTTCAGTAGGGCTGAGCATGTAATGAATCAACCAAAATGGGACAGAAGCCCACCAGAGGTGTCACACCACTAAGCAGATAGATGTCCCCAGATGGATCCTGGGGCATTTGTGGTGAGCACAATTTCCTGGTTTCTGGATGGCTATACTCACTGAAAATGTCACAAATGTCTTGCTGTTTTGTATGAGATCATCAACATGCATTTCCATGGAACATGTAAAATGCCATCATTTCAGATGAACTCTGCCCTTCTGGTGTGTTCTGTCAGTTGCAGTTTATGTCTGAAATGTGTTGAATTCAAAGTATTGCTTCCATCTCTGATAGGTTTGTTGAGGAATTCTCTGAATCCAAGTGAACACATCTACCTAATCATCTTAACTATGAAAATGCAGAGCACTTAAAATTATTTTGGTCTCTCCACAGCCAACACATCAGCTTTTCAGGCTCCAAAACAATATTTCTAAAACCAGAATCACAGCTTTTCAATTTCCCTCCAATATATCTCTATGAATCCAGATACCAGAGAGCTTTCTCCAGCATCTCACAGGCAAACTCAGTTTTCTCCGCAAGAATTTGATTTATCTCCTGAATTCCCTCTACAATATCAGTGTTTCTATTTTATTTCCCTCCAGCCAATTCCCTGTATTCACAGTCACAGACCTTGTATAATTACCACTCAAGATTTTCTGGAAACTAATTACTTTAACTCAGTATCTACAACCCATCCAGCATCATTTGCCATGACCTTGGTTTCCACTAGTTCTGGCTCTTGGTTAGCTTTATCTTTTCAAATATGTCTACAGAATAATGAGAGGAAGGGAGAGGAGAGGAGAGGAGAGGAGGGGCGGACCTTTGCTTCCACCAGTAATAACCTATTGTGTTTTACCCATTAAATCCCAACACCCACTCATCATTGTTTCCTATCTCATCTCCTGTACTGCTTGATGTAACTTAATTCCTTTAAAAATCATCAGATACAAAATTTACAAAAGTTGTGAAGTACTTGACTATGTGTAAACAATTTGCAATAAGATTCCCACCCAGTCCAAAGAAATCTGCTATGAAGCATTGCATATCTGTTGTCAAACAGAAAGTTCCCTCTTCTGCAAGAAGAATATTATTTCTGGCAGATATGGCTGATGTTGTGACACAATTGCACACAGTTGTGATGTCTACACAAAGACTATGTTGTTGCATGAATCCTGTGAGCATTTTGAGATATGTTTATTTAGGAATAAATTTTGTCTTGAATTTTCATTACATATTAGACTAATTTTGGCAATAGTAACATGTCTGATCTGTGTGAAACTAAGGGGACCCAGTTTCAAATTATCCCAGGGAGGGTTTATGACTTTTTACATCAATGAGAAAAGACAAGGAAAGAGTTGAATTTCTGCTTTGACTATTTTCAGCTGTTTATCTGGAGACAGTTTCCTGAAGACTTTGTCCACAGAACAGCAGTATTACAGTTTATGCAATGTGCCTCAGACATGAGTAAGATACCAGCATTTTAAAATGGCTAGAAATTGGGAAGTTAAACTAAATGTGAAAGTAAAAATAATTCACAGTTTATCATTCCTATATGTTTTCTGTGTCTGCTAACAGACAACACATAGTTAGAGAACAGGCAAACTGGAAGGTCATTGTTATTTCAGTGTACCTTGCAAACCGAAACTAATTAATGTAAAAGAGGGGAAAAAAGTCTACAGCATGTCACCTAAGGAAATACTGCTATCAGTAAATTAAAAATGTATGGCTTGAGCTGCATAGCATCTGCCTACCTGTGCCTGTAAATAGTGTGGAAGACCAGAGAACTGAAACAATGGATCCCAGATGGGTCATGAGAAGAATGTTAGTATTAATTACACAATTATAAAAAACTACAGTCCCCAGAAATCTGAGAATAAGTCTCTGTTCTTAGAAGATTTGTCCTCGATTGCATAATTTAATTTCCTACTGCTTAACAGTTATGAGTTACCCCTTGGGGATAACAGTTATATGTAGGAATATAAAAATAATTATTATTCAACAGCTGATCAGTGTTTATTTCACTTCTATCTTTTTTCACTAGCAACAAGAATAAATACAGAATGAAATGAAAATTGAACTTTGATAAAATTGAACTTTTTCTCTAGTTTAAAAAACATAATTCAACTTTTGCTTTTTTTTTCTTCTGGGCCTTTCTGTTTTCTGGTTCTACTCAAAACGAGGGGTTGGAAACAGAAGGAGGGAGCATGTAGGTCCATTTGAAATTGCTCTTAGTACTTAATGTTTGGTCTCTTGACCAAAAAGGACTTTTTAACACCTCTAGACTTGCTTATATTTGGATGTATGTATGAAATATTTGAATAAATGACTAGTTATGTTTGTAGCATAGTTATTTTCCATACTGCCAGATGACATTTTAAATTTATTTGGGGATTTCTGTCTAACAATATGTGTAAAATTTTTCAAATATGTTTAGTTCTCTTGGGAGGGAATGTTTAATCCTACTACATACTCAGACTTTGGTGGTAATTCTGCTGTTTACATATGTACCATTTCCCATGATGACACCCTGAATTGCTAAAAAAGAAGCACCATACATTTGCCTGAAACAGCAGTTGTGAAGCTCAAATCCTATTTTCTCCTGTCATGAGCATCTTTTCATTTTGCTTCCTATTTATGACACTGTTCTAGGTGTTTGAACCTGTGTTGTGTATTTGGGGACAATCACTGGCAACCTCATATCCTCTTTGAGAATATTCTGTAAGTAAGGATGGCTTTAGTCAGAAGTGAACTAGAACATGACTTGCTGAGGATAGACAGATAAAATGAAAGTGTTTTATATCTCAGATCATGTAGAAAAGTTAGCAAACAGCATGGCTCTAAGTGGTTTGTGAACCCTGACCCCATCTGTCTGTAAGCAGTGCTGCTTCACTCAATAGAACATTTCATACTGCAGAGAAACAGACTTGTGTGATCAGCAGCAAATGGCTGTCACGAAAAATACAATGTCTGCTCTGGCCCATTTATTTTTAACTTGGCAGCAGCATTGCAATACCCTGTAGAGTGTTTTCTGGCAGGCAGATGAAGTTTAAAAACAAGATTTCTATCCATTCCCTCTTTCTCTTTGCTCCTCTCTTTCACCAATTCCTTACTCATTCTTTCTAAAATAGACTTACACTGCAGTAGAGACTGATAAATGCTAATAATAACATAATAGTAGCACATACACACAGGGATCTCTGATTCATTTTATGTTTAAACATTGCCAGGTGCAGTTAATGTATGCAGTGATCTCCTTTATAATTCCCAAATTTCAGTTAGTTTGGTTAATTAACAGGCATTAGAGGTCTATGAGTTGCCTACCAATCCTATTAATCATATTTCTGAATGGAGAATAAAAGTTAGCTGATGAGATCCTGTTCATGATATTACACGGCTCTGCCTTCTTTGTCAGCTATGCTTGTGTGGTAAGTGGGCCTGTTTTTCCAATACTTTCTTTCAGTATACCAGAATATCTCAGGAAACAACACAGTAGTCCATTACTTCTTTATATTTGCAGCAGTGTTGCAACTGGTGATTTTCCTAGTGCTAGAGAGAATCAGCAAGTAAAAACTGGTATTCAGGAAAGCCCTAATCAGTCACACTTAGCTCAGGCAGAAATTATTGCATTTTCATTGAAAAATGTTTCAGATTTTAATGGACTAATTACAGCTTAGAGTTAGTCTGCCATATATAACAGAACTGTTCATGCAAAAACAACTGAAGAAGGTAATAGCATAAATGAAATAAAGTGTCATTCTCAACTGCAGTCATCAGCAGAGAAAATTCAAAAATTGTTATCATTCTTCAGAGTTTACCTTCCAAAGGAATAAAATGAGAGGAAA
The DNA here is from genome assembly GCA_003676055.1 of Chloebia gouldiae. Lineage (NCBI taxonomy): Eukaryota > Metazoa > Chordata > Aves > Passeriformes > Passeridae > Chloebia > Chloebia gouldiae. The sequence continues at coordinate 24,587,906 of QUSF01000005.1, forward strand.
GGGTTAAACAAATTCTGGTTTTTATTTGGGATACACCCTGGAGTTTTCACGTTCAGCAGACAACAAGATTTCTGTCAAAAGTTATTATACCTCTTACTGTATTCCTGTAAATGGAAGCTGAAATGAGATGCACTAAAATCCTGAAACTCACAGTGAATGGTGAGCAAATCAGGAAAACCACCACTCTCCCTGGTGTTTTCAGTTCCAAACACCAGACATATTATGTACTTTTTTCCCTGACACTTTATATAACTTGAAGTCTAGCTGAAAATATTACCTGTGTGGGTGGAGATAAAAAACAGGCTATTGTGTAAGGTTGGAGTTGTCATTTGCACTTAACTAAAGTTAAGGAAAAACTATTTTTCCTTTAATCCTTAAAGTTAAGGAAAAACTAATTGTTAAGGACAACTATTTCTCAGGTGTTCACAGAGCATTGTCTCACCTGGGGTCACAAGACATTCTGCAACCGGTAATGAACTCTGCACACGCCTTTGAACGAGGCAGAGATCAAAGTTATGGTGTGATCAGTGCACCAAAGTGCTGATTCAATCCTTACCTCTCAGAGAACCCTATCACTCAATACATGGAAGTGATGCACAGGGGTATCTTATAGTTATAGCACTACTTTGTCCTGCACTAGCACTGAGTGATGAACAACCTTGTTTCCCCACTATATTACTTAACCTAATTGGAACTATGCTCTCAGCTATCTCATTACTTAATAATACATAGAAATTTAGTACCTTCATTTTCAAACCCTGAGTAGTTAATTATTACTTACATACTCAATATCCATTTTTTAAATTAAAGATCCATCTACATTGCACACTTTAAGTGCTTCATTTCTTTTCTTAAGCAATAGATTTTCAAAAAAGGCAGAGAGATTTAGAATTTTATGGAGATACAAGTCCTCGACAGCATACATAAACCAGCTCTGCCCTGGAATAGCCCATGCTGTGGCTGCTGACCTTGATGTATGAACAGATGACTCATCCGCCAGTTTTTCGTAGGTAAAATACAAGACAACTTCATGAAGCAGAATATAGACTTCATTGCTGAAAAGACTCTAAGGTGTATGCTTTTGTTTTCTTTTGGGTTTTGTGTAATATCTGAAAATCAGAATGTAGCAGGTTGTTTTGTTTGTATCAGCTCCTAAACCTGTTGGTCAAAAGAGCTACCAAGTTAGTTATTCTGTATATACCACATCTGCAGCTGGATTAATGTTTTACCAAGGCCAGTGTAAGCAGCTTTACGTTCTAGCCTGATTCAGGACTTTGCTCAGAGATATGGATTTTTTTAAATAAAATGTTCATAACATCATACTTTTCATATAATAATGTTCTTACAGTGGGGCTAGAATCTATATAATGTCATAGATCTAAATGTGTTCTGTTCCAGGAATAAGACTACAAATGAAGAAGCTGAGAGTATTAAATCATCTCTCTGGTTTCCTTTTGGAATAACATTTCAATGGCTTCTTTGCATAGATATCATTTAATACTGTGCAGCAAGAAAAAGCAGTAACAACATTTATTCTAATTTCATATCATGTCTTCAAAAAAGGCTGAAACTCTATTCTTGATTGCATTTCTGCCAGTTGAATAACCTTCTTCCAAAATGACAATTAAGACAGCATAAAAAACAGATCAGAAATTTCACTAGACAGCTCTCCTGTTTTGAAACCTCTTGCTCTTATTTATTGTGTCTTCACATGACCTGCTGGAGTATCTGATGATGAAACCACCTGACTGAAGGAAATACATGATTCAAGACTGCTCCCAGTCAGGAGCAGCTAAAAAATTAAAAAAAAAACAAACAAACCAAAAAAAAAAAAAAACCAAAAAAAAACCTATAGAATTAATTATCTGCATTCAGCTGTAAATATTGGCCAGTAAAAGTGTCCTTACACCCCACAATCCTCCACATGAGGATGCAAAAGAATATCCTCCACCAAGCAGACAGGTTTGCAGAAGGTTTGACCACCCAGCAGATACAACAACAGCTGCCATGGCAATATTTTCCAGTTAGATGAAGATAATCTATTTCCTGAACAAGTTCTTTAGAAATGGAGCTTTTTAAATCCTTATGACAGTGTAAATTTGAACTCGAAGGGTCTGAGTAGGTGCTTATATTTTTGAATCACTGTGGAATTTGAAAGAACAACCAGATTTACCCACTGCATGTGAGTGAATCTGATAGAAAGCATCATAGAATCATAGAATGTGTTGGCAGGATACTTTCAACTAGACCAGGTTGTTAGAGACTCATCCAACCTGGCCTTGAACACTTCCAGGAGACGGGCATCCACAACTTCCTTGAGCAAGTTACTCTGAAGCCTCACTACCCCCAGAGCAAAGAATCTTTTCCTAATATCTAATCCTACTGTCTTTGAATTTGAAGAATTCCATTCCCTCTTGTCTGTCACAATATGCTCTTGTAAAGAGTCTTGCCCCATCTTTTCTCTAAGTTCCCTTCAGGTACAGGAAGTCCACAATTAGATCACCCCAAAGTAATTTCTTTTCTGGGCTGAACAAACCAAATTGTCTCAACCTTTCCTCATAAGAGAGTCTGATCAACTTGGTTGCCCTCCTCTGGACTTGCTCCAACAGGTCAATTTCCCTCCTGAGCTGAGAATCCCCAGGCTGGATGCAGCACTGCAGGTGGGGTTTCACCAGAGACCTCATCAGCCAACACCTGGAAAGGGAAGTTCTCAAGGTATAATGTGTCAAGTGGAAGGAAGCAATAATGCTTAAAGCTCTTATTTTTCACTGTGTCTATCAGTCTGCCTCTTAGGACATTCTCCACTTGAACAACAATGCAATGTTTCATAGTTTCCTGTAGGGCTAGGAGGGACAGTCCTTTGCATTTAGATGTAGTAAACAAATAGCAAGATATGAGCAGCTGGGCAGAAAAATACTGTATTTTCTTTAAAAAGCTGTAAGTTCTTCATAGACTGAGTTCCTTCTGCGCTACAGAATTTTCAGAGAAACAAGTTTTTCTTAAATAACAATGTATATCTCCTTACAATTCCTAATAGTTTTAAAGTTTGTTAGATAATTAGCAGTTAGTAGTATTCGAAACAAGGGTGAATTCCAAAGAAATTGTTCTTTACCTTTGTACGAGCGTTGGCTGATTTGTCATTGCAGCTCATAAAACTGCATGGTGTTATAAATGTGTGCAAATATTGGCCAGAAAGGCTTTTTATATTTCTTTTTGAGAAATGGAAGAAGAATGAGTCTGTGTGTGGTTTTACTGCAGTACAGAAGACATGCTCATCTGACATTGATGGATGATGTCCCTAGATAAACTTCCAAAGGAAAATACCACTAAGGTTGTTAAAATGCTTTCCACAATTCAAACTAGCAATGAATGATGGTTTTTCTGTCTTCTTTCTTGCCATGCGTGAAATGAGTCTCTACCTCAGTGACTCCAGCTGCTCATCTGTGACCATTTCTGTTGCTTTCTCTGATGGAGGCTATAAAGAGTTGTCCTGTGGCAGCTCCTCCACAATATAACTACTGCACCAAGCAAAACCACAAGATTGCCTGTTTGTATGGGGAGCTGTAACTTTACAGCTTCTTTTCAAAATCAGCAGGCAGGAGATGCTGTCCTGTCTATTATTCCTCTTACAGGCTTTGGAAAAATTCATTGAGGTTTCATTTTCATGTATTGTACTACCTTGCAGTGGATGTCACAGCAATTAGAAAGGTTTTCGTGCATGAAAGCCATCCCCTTTTCCCTCTGGTTGCAAATTCCATTCTCAAGAATGCTTTATTATATTTCAGCTACAAAATTATGAAGGTGCCAAACATTACAGCTACAGGCTAAAGTTCCAGCCAAGGAAAAAAATTGTCTTTTTGACCATTTCTTTCTGTCAAGCAGTTAATCATGTACCTTGTTTTGCTGCACTATGTAATAGACTGCCAAGCCTAGTAGACAAATATCACAGCAAGCTGTAGACAGACTGGAGCAGTCTAGCAACACAATACCTGTGGCACATATACATTCATATTTTCTAGCTTAGTGTATTTGCAAATCTGAGTTCAGAACTGAAACAGTTTTGAGATCTGTAAACTTAATAATGGGATATTAATGCACTTAACTTGTTAGAATTTTTTTTTTTACACTTTAATAGAGGAGCTGTTTCTCATCTTCATTATTACCATATTTTTGCAATTGCAGAGCTGTGCACTTTGGTGACAAATTGGGCCAATATAGCCAAATATTTGCTTCCATGTTTGTAAATTTTTAAGTAAAACATACTTAACCTAAGACATTCGAGTGCAGTATGTGGCTAGGAATTAAGCACATACGTAATTTATTTCATCTTTATATGTTCTATAAAATTTTTATTTGCTGTGTTGAAGGCATGCAAAGGTTCAGAGTCAATGAACTAACCCATAGCCTGCTGTACATGTCAACAAAAAGTGAATAGCCCCAAATTTTCATGAGAGTCTTAGTTATAAGAATACTTAAAAACATATTTTCTCCTTATTTTCCATCTGAGTTACCAAGTTAAGCTACACAGATAGCAAAAGACAAGAGTTATTGCTACTAATTAATGATTAAGTCTAATCAGTTAATCTTTTTAATCTCTGTTGTAAGTGGCCAATTCAGGAAAAAAAAACTATTCTCAGAATAAGTGGAAAAAAATTCTGCGCTAGCATCCTAAGATATTATTGATAGGCTTCTAGTGTAACATGACCCTTTTTCTAGTTAGTCTGAAGTAAGATGAAACATTTTCCATGTTAATTCAAAGGTTGAGCACCTTATTGAGCAGTCCCACAAAGGGACATTATGTAAGAGTCCCAGAACAGTACATAGGATCAGACCCAGTGTTCGTCTGGTACTCCAGGTCATCTACCAGACAAATAATTAAGTCTGGAAAGCATATATGGCATTTCCTACTAAATCTGTTTCATTTTATGACTATTTTCAACTCAGAAAATTTCCTGAGGCCAATGTGACTTAGGAATCCCACTTAGTACAACTAGGAAGCCTTTTCTTTCATTTGACAGCTGCATTCATTCTTTCAAAAAGAAAGCAATCTATATTTAGATTTAAAAAGAGAGGATGAAACAAGGCAGAATATGATTATTTGCAATGTCTCATATCTTGAATACCTGATTCAGTCTCCTCTCTATCTCTTTTTCCTCATAAGCAATTCAGAGGCTACAAGTTTTTCTAGGATACCTCCATGCTGGAGAACTATGATCACTACAGTGCTTAAGAGAAAAAGGAAAGGAAGGGAGGGAGGAAGGGGGGGAGGGAGGAAGGAAATGGAAGTCAAGCATGATGCTGAAGAATGCAGTCCTATTTAGTATGGCAAGTTGAGAATCATCTACTCCATAACTCCAATTTATTCTCACTAACTTGTGATTGTCTATTTCAAAGTACATCTCCCACTAGTGCCTCATGCGGATGCAATTTGTAACAAAGCAGCATCTGCTTATGTGCGGTTTGTATAGGAGCTGATCCACCAGGAATGCTCATGGAACACCTATTTCATGAAGCCATGCAGCTGGGGCAGGCAATGGAACCCCTATTTTATGGATCCCATAGGACACAAGTAGGAAGTAGCTGTCAGGTGCTGTCAATCCTGACATGCTGAGGCATGTGGCTAAGGCAGAACATTAGTGAAATTTTCATTAAGGAAAGGCTCTTGGTGCCTTTAAGGCTAGGTGGTACCAAGTCAGATTTGGAGAATCTTAGTTTTGGAGCTTGATGTCTGAGTCCTTCTTCAGAGGCCTGTGGGGTTTTTCAATCTATTCCTGAAGTCTTGATTCACTCTAGTACTTCATCTTTTTATACATATTTACTGCAGTAACACCACTCCTTCTTTGCTATGCTCTTTCCCATGCAAGGGACAGGGCCAGCATGTCAAGAACACTGACCTCGTTTATCCTCAAGACTCATCAGGGCAAGAATTATTTTGAGGCCATGCAGTGCACTGGAGCGTTAGACAGATGTCCAGTAGATGCTGGTCAGACTGCCAGCATAAAAGCCTATAATTTTTTTTTCTTAAATTATTGACTCAGTCTTAAAAAAGTGATGCATTTAAGCACAGTTTTGTTGGTAAGCTACCCAACTGAGAAATCAACACATCCCATATTTAAGCTTTTTGAAAATGAGACAGCCGAGTCTTTTTTAACTTAAAACTTGTATATCACTTTCAAAAGTTTAGGTAATTAAAAATCTATTTACTGATCCTATCAAATATATGTCAAATATGTATTTCAAGTCCAACAGAAGCAAATCCTAAAATGCCCTGAATAGTATAGTAATAGACTTGCCTGACTTCAGTGTTTTACAACTGATTTCTCTGTGAACAATAAAAACTAATATCTTAAGTACTGACCAAATCCAGGTTCCAGTTAAAAGCTCACAGACCTGACCATTTTCCTTTTTAAGTCAGTGTGTCTTTTCAGACATCCACTCTGGAAAACACTTCTAATAACTGTGATATGATCAATAGCATCAGCAGAATTAGTGTCCAATGCAGTGTGGTCACAGATCAAAGCCCTTTTGAAGATACAAAGCAAGTGGTGAAGCAATTCTGTGCCCATTCCAGAAGTGATCTAGTTGTCCTTCTAACTCTGAATTTTCTGTAACAAGCAAAAACCTGCTTTTCATAATCACTTGATCACCAGGTTATTACATTTTTTCCTGTTCTCCAGTGGATTTCAGCGCAACACTGCTCAATAATTAGTTTTCCAGACTTACTAACACTAGGAAAATACACTGGAGGTTTGTAACTCAGATACCTACATCTCAGTGGTATTTATCTCTATCCATATAAGGGACATTACTACATCAAAGGCTCTATACAAGCAATCCAATCCATTGTTTTCTTTTGTAAATTATGTCCATTTGGGAGTCAGAGTAGTGTTTATGGAGGAGAATATGAAGGCAAAGTTCAGGAGAGTTTTTGCAATCTTTGTAAATCCAGTCCTAGAAAAGGATTTTGAATTCAAAAAGTCCAGTGATTTCTGGAATGTCAGCAGTGATCATCAGCTGTTCAGTGAGAAAGAGACTTCTTTATATCAAGTCTTCAAGTCTTATGAAGACTTCTCCAGTGAAAGTGCAAATCTCTCTTTCTTATCTCCCTGGACTTTTGAGGATTGCAGTGATATATGCTCCAGAGGCTGCAGTGGTATACAGTATGCCACCTACCCTAAAAACCTTTGCTTGTACTACTACACATGAACCTTCCTTTAACACCACTTTGCAGCCTCTGACTTCTTTGGAAGATGATTGGTTTTGCTGCTGTATTTCACTTCATTTTGTTTGTGATACTAGCTAGCCCTATCAGTTTGTAAGTTCTGCATGTCCTGCTGTGTATTCACTTTTCCAGTTAAAAAATACAATTAAAAATATGTAAAAAAGTGCAAGTAAAAAAAGATGAAAGTGCTCTTAACCAACCTAAAACCTCTCCTCTTAAAAAACTTCCACATAATTCTTTATTCTTTCCCACCTTTCTCTCTAAACATGAATAAGCTCGTTCTTCATCAGGCTGAATAGTGACTTGCACTTCACAACCTTACGTGTGAGCTCTACGTGAGAAACTGTGTTTGAAAATTTCATAAAGACTGAGTGCGTTATGTCTGACTCTTCACCCTTACCCTCTCTGATGCAATGCTCACAAAGGCATTCCTCAGGTTTGTTAACCAGGCCTGCCCTTTTGCAATAGACATCAGGAAGCCCGGTCTGAGAATGAGTTCTGTGGCTAATTTAGCAGAACCTGACCTTTCAGAGGAGGCTGGAAGGCCAGTGGAGTGTGTAAGTATGGGAATGGAGGAAAAACACCCATGCTGAAACATGGAAAATGAGGAGAGACCTGTGTAAAACCTTTGGCTGAGCTCCATTACATTGCACATTGGGATGGAAACCCAGTTTGGCATAAATGATTATTGCACTACCTAGTAAAATATTAGACAACCCAAGGATTTTTGCTCTATGTGACTCAGCCATAGCCATAGGAATGGCTTAGTCATAAAAATCGGTTGTGAAGAGAATTATATATACAATTGTATATATATTTCAAGGAAAAAAATAACTATTTCTCTACTAATTTTTATAGAAAGTTACAGGAAATATTCATATCCATTTGCATTTAAACAGTATTGTAATATTAGAATACAGAATTTTGGTAGTAAACTGAAATAAAACCACAGTTACTTCAGATATGCAGAGAAGGAGCTTATGCTTCTGACACAATTGGCAAGTCATGTCCCCAGCTTCAGAGCTGCCAACACTGTGAGCTTTAGAGTCTCAGCAGGATAAAATTTATACCAAGGAGGTGCATGAGCAAGGAGAGTGGGAGCTCCAGCTCCCTCCTGCTTTTCAGGATTTTCAGTAGTGTGTGTTTCTCACAAATAAACTGTTCCCAGCTGTCTGCCACCTGTATTTCCAGCACTGCAGGAGGCTACCCCAGGCTCAGTTTAGGTGCTAGTGGAGGCTGGGTGACACATGTGACTGTCCCTGCCCGCCACAGGTGACCACCAGTGACATGCTCCCACCTTCCCCACGCAGAGTGGTTGTTCTGTCAACACCCATCACCACCCCGCCCACCACTCCGTCACCCTGCCAGGATGTGGTTGCTATGTCAACAGTCTGTTTGTGGCATCCACCCCAAGGAGGAAAAGGCTGGAGGTGTTGCCATGGAAACCAGGCTGTCCCGAAGCATCAATAGGGCTGGTCTCTTCTCCACCTCTCTTCCCCCAGAATGCTCTGTCTGGAAGCTGAGGCAACCCCTGGATGTGTCCTGCTCTGTCCTGCATTCCTTCCCCATGGATAGTTGGCCCCAGCTCCCACAGCTGCTCCCACACACCTGGCAGCAGCTTCACCAGGGGATGACCTGGTGTGCAAGGGTGACCTAATGGGAGACAGTCTCAGCGCTGGAGCAGTTCTCATCTGGGGACACAGAGAGTCCTTGGACACGGTAATGTGGAGGACTCAGCTTCCCAGAGAACAGTGGAAATGAGAGGTCACGGATTGAATGGGTGAGGGAAGTGTTGAGTGTGTGACTGTGGGAAGATGCAGCTGGGACACACAGCTAGATATATATTCTGAGACCGGGCTTGTATCATATAGCAACAACAACAAAAAGACCTTTTCATCCAGAAATACTTCCTGCTTTACATCACTCTCTTAAAATTGAAAAAAGCTCCAGAAGGTGTGACTTTTTTCAGATAAGTTTGTTGTGAGAAGAAAGTGTCTGAACCAATTCTGTAGAAAGGTTGTAGTAAAAAAGTGTGAAAAAATATTCACAAATCCAAATATTTCCGTAGAACATTAAAACACACAAGTGCTTTTAGCACAGGTATTTGAACAGACAAATTTAAAGGACTTGACTGCACAACAAAACAAAGCCCAGTTAATGAATCCCTGCTTATCCCTAGAATATCTGAACAAAGTGATTTGCTTTAAAGGATCTCTCCTCTTTCACAGGGAACCTCTAGGGATTTGGGGAAATAGTGTATTAAAGGAGTTTGCAGATATAGTCTGAAGAATCAGAATGCTGATATTGCAGAAAAAAGCCATGCCCTAGTTGCAGGATCACGGGACACACACACACACAGTATTCAGCTTCTTACATGCATATTTTAGTTAGGCAGTGATATAGTAAATACTAAATAAGAAGCGTTTTCATATAAGAATATATCAGCTCTTAGAATACAGGATTGTCAAGAGTTCATGCGCATACTCTGAGGTTAAAAATACTGACTTGACACTAACACTGAGAAATGTACAATTTATGCATCTCAGCATCAGCAGTTCCTGCTGTTGAATCATCAAAGGGGCAGAGATGGACTCTACTTAGGGAGGGGCACCCTCCACTTAACTCTTGTAACACATTTGCTGCTGCTTATCTAAGAGAAACATGTAACTGGAGATGGCCTCACATAATCAAGGGGGTAACTTAGAAAAATGCCCAGACAGAGCGATTTTGTGTTGTACCTGCTAACAAAGACATCTTTCTGTCTTACCAAGCCTTCGAAAGAAGAATTCTTGTTGTTCTCCAACTGGTATTACAGCTCAATTAATTGTCTGGAGCATGCTTACAAAAAACTAGAAATCATCATCTAATCTCATTCTAAAGGCCATTATTTCATTTGTAGTTGGATGGATTTCAATCATACTTCTCATTAGGACTAAGTAGTTTCAAATCCATCTAAAAGTTAACCTTTATGTTTTGGCTCAGAGTATGACATAAAAGATATGCAAACCATCATTCGTTTTCACTAGACTTAGACCTTTAATCTCTGGGGAAATATGAATTTGTGTAGAAACCTCAAATCATTATATTCTCTGTATTGTTGCATATATGTCTTTGATCCACTACGTGTTTAATGTAAGAATACACCATTTTTTTCTGGAAATCACTCATCTAGTCCTGCTTAGGAAGAATCTTTTCAGTTCCACATGTATTTTCCTCATCCACTTTGAAAACCTGCCTTTTCTTTTGGACTTCGCAATGCTTGTAGCATGGTTCTGAGTTGGAATTACATGCTGTGTGAAAAACTGTTTAGTTTGTTTTCATCTGATAATTTAATTTTTCCCCTTTCTTCCACAGTAAAATATTGCCAATAAAAAAAAATATGCTTACCGCCTTTTAAACCAGTCATTATTTTACAGGTGTTAATTAAGGAATTCTGTGGTAGACTTGGATACATGTACTTTTCTGAAGTTATAAGATGGATATGCCTCCTTCCAAGAAAATATATTTTTCTGGCAAAATAGCTCATGGAAATAACATTGGTTACTATTAACTCTGCTAGGAATACAAGAAGATTTGCAATCAAAGTACATTGATCTCAGTCCATGGGCCTTTCCTGAAGACCTTCCAACCTGGGGAAGAACTTCCAACAAAACTGGAGATAGAAAAAGCAATAAGGCAGGGACACTAATTAAAGTGCATATGTCTTCAAAGGGGTCTGTTTACTTAGCTTAGTGTTACTGATGTACTAGAAGCCAGCTTTAGAAGGGAATGAGGCTAGTAGGGTGAAAATTGGGTACTCTACATAGTGAAATAGCACAGAACAGTGGAACTGAAGTTGGAGCAGAACCCAAACATGCCTCAGTTAATACTTACTACTTCAAATCTACTTTTAAAAAGTGTTTGTTACAAATTTTATCAGAATAAGGAAGCAAGAACAAACTCTTCCATGAGTAGCTTGAAAGAAAGCAAACTACTTGAGTGCTATGTGATGTGATGTAATAACAAAAATGAACATTAAATTCTTCTCTGAAACTTCAGCTTCTACAGGAACATTCATATTGACAAAAAGTCTGTTAATTTAGGTACAACACAGAGGATAAATTAATATCCAGAAGCAAGAGAATGTTAATCTATTGCCATTTATTAATGTAATATGAAATTACTTCATTTCAAAGTAATTTCAAAATGCAAAAAGAGTCATTATTAATATCAAATTTCCCATGATTTAAAACTGCATAAAAAGTTTTAAAATAATGCCCTGAAGCCATCACAGGATAATTTAATTGAAAAATATAATTCTGGATTTTAAAAACTTCAGAAAGAATCTGGTTGCACACTTGCTATCTGTGTGAATATAAATGATTGAAAGGCTTGAGTAGCATATACAGATAAATTATACATATGAGATAAATATTTTAGAACTTTTATCTTGATTTTTCTGAAGGCCTATGTTTCTCTGATTAAGGCATTGGTGTGGCATATACTGTTTCAAATACATATATTCTGCTCTTTCTACAAAATAGGTAGAAAACAGACATTAGTAAAAGAGACCTCCAACCAAGATTTCATTCCCCTGAAATTTTCATGTGGGAAAACCGTCATTGCTGCCACCCTGCATCTAGTTTGACCTACTTTGCAGATTAAACAGAATGGAATTTGCAAGTATACATATTTACATGTAGGGGACAGTAGATAACATCGTAAACTCATTAGAATTAATATAATAGGAGTGGAAACATGACACATCCCTGTACAAGAGACCTGTATAGATGCCCCAGTTAAATGCTCTGACACATTTCTTTCCTCATCCAGACATGGGAAGCACAACATACATATTTCTATTCAGAAAATATTAGGTCAATTTTGAAAAGCAAAGTTCACAATCAATATGGAGAGTGGAGATGTTTTAGACTAGAAGGACCAACAAGCCCCCCTTGTGCAAAGTGGATAACAACGGGAATGAGACAGAATATTGAGAAATCCTAAATGAGAGTAGTTTGATCAGAGGGAGGAATAGTGTGTGGAATTAAAAGGGAGAGAGAGACAGCTTACAGCCAGCAGATCTGCACCACCTACCTGAAATACCTTTGCCAAATTGTTGAAAAGGGCTTGACCAGCGCTGACTTTATGCTTGACTCCCCTGACTGTGCCATTTTTGCTGAGGATGTTGACTCGCTTTGTACCAAACCCCTTCTCTTTAGTAGCTCTGACCAAAATGAGCAAGTCATCCTGCTCATTATCATTCTCATCGCACTCCGACCCTACGTGTCCATTCTGCTGCCCGTCCACCTCGCTCAGCCGGCTGGTTTGGTCAGTCTCTGAGCTGCTGGCATACTCGGAGTCCAGCGAGTCGGCAGCCTCCCCATCGGCGTACACCTCCTTCAGCACCCGCCCGCTGTGCGAGGACGCCACGCGGAACCGAACCTTCCTCAACAGCCTCTCGCTGTCCGCCTTCACCTCGCCCTTAAACATCGCCTCTTCCATTGATAGAAGCAGTTTGCATTGTTCCAGAGTGGTGCCCATTGCATTTGCCAGTTTGTCACACTTAACAATATCAGCGCTGTTTTCTGTTGACAGGGGTTCTCATATTAAGCTAAAGAGGGTTCCCAAGAAGCCGCTGCCGTTCTGCAGTTAATAATGGATGCATTTGTGCTATGGTTACCTTTAAACTAAAACCTGTAAAGTGATCTCATTAATTAAATATTAAAAAGACATTGTGTACTTTTTAGCACTAAGGCAGAAAGCAAAAAAGGGAGAAATTATATGCATTGATTAAAAGGGAAGGGAAGGCAAGGCAAGGCAAGGCAAGGCAAGGCAACAGTTCGAGAAGCATTTTGACAATGCTCTCAAGCATAAGGTGTAACCTGTGGGGTGTCCTGCACATGGCCTGGAGCTGGACTATGATGATCCTTATACATCCCTTTCAACCCATAATATTCTCTGATTCTGTGATTCTGTAATAAATCAAATAATAGCAATTACACAAGTTTCTATGAAAGCAGTTTGAATTGCTATAAAAAGGCAAAGAGTTTTTCGCAAGATCTACAAAGTAAAAACGGTTTATATTCATTGCACGTGGGGGGAAAATGAAAATTTCAGCACCTGAATCAAGGATGAGCACATTTCTTTCATCAAAACATTTAACTTCCCTACCAGTCAAACCTCATTCACCAAAGCCTGCTTTTTACACAAATCTCTTTTTATGGAGATTTGGCAGGGAGCTGCTACTTGATGGCTTTCAGTGCTGACCTTTTCACAGACTGGCAGAACAGTGGAGAAACAATTAGTCAGAATTTGTTGCACATGTATTTACTAACACAGTGTTATTAAATAAAACTGAGTGGTAGCTAGTACAACACAGCAACCACAGCGTATGTTCCTCTTTGTCAGGGACTGGGCAAGGGAATCCAAACAAGGAGTAGGAGAAAGCTAATTAATTGAGGCAACAAGGAACAACAATAAGAAGTAGGGTAACATGGATTCATCCACCAGGAATCATATTGCCCTATCCTAGCAAATCACAAGTAGTGGTTGCCACAGTGTTCAGCACCCAGCTCTAGACATAAAAATAACCTACCCACACTTGAGGTTTCTAGCTATGTCTACTCAATATTATGTAGTAGCACCTTAAACCTCCAATCTGCTTCTGAGTTTGCATGATGATTCCTGCTTACAGCGCTATTTCTGTTTTCTTCATTTAAAGAAAAATGCAGCATTAAGAACTCAATCCCCTTCTCACTTTCCTGACAAACATTCCCTAGACACTCTCTACAGCTTCATTTTGTCTCTAGACTCATGAATAGTGAATTGTTTCCTGAAGGGTGTGACACCCTGACAGATGTAGGCATGAAATGAGTCTCTAGATGCTCAGCCAACCCAGAATGGTAATGCCTGCACTCACAAGCAGCTGCAGAGCTTCAAGCATCTGAGACTTTCTGGTCAAGATTTAAAAAAAAAAATGCAGGTTCAAACCTTTCAATAATTATGTGGGGGATGTTTTGACTTTATTTTGAACAAGAGACATGAAAATATTGCTCTTAAGCCCAAATAAAATCACGATTTTCAAGGCTGAAATCTAAAATTACATATTTCCCATCCACAAAATACAAACACAATGATGTGTCATTTCATAGCACTAGTGTTTGCCACACTTCTTTCAAGATAAGATGATTCACTGTATTATTAACTACTATAATTAATGCAGAAAAAATTGGTTAAAATAATAAATTACAAGAGTTAAAATACATTGTTACTTATCTTTCAAAGATGAACATCTAGTATCCAAGTCTTAACTAATATTGAATACAGTTATAAGAATATTTGTGAAATTCTTTTGAGGAGGAGGATGCTGAATCACTTTGATTGTGTCATAGCCACTTGCTCACAGGGGTTTTGACAAGAAATATATTTCATTATTACTAAAATGTGACTCAGAACAAAGAAGAATTCTTCTGTAGAAGAATTAATAGTTCAAAGTATCTTCTATGGAATTATCCAAACAGGGCTGCACAATACCTGGAGAAATTACTTAGCCTGCTACCTATGCTGAAGTTAACTGTATTGTAGTATTTTCATTATTAACTGAGTATTTTAGAAACCTGCAGTAATTAATTCTGTTCATATTAATTTTTATTTAAATAATACAAACCAACTGTTTTTCAATTAATTGCCACACATTTAAAAAATCTGAGCTTCTATAACACAAATATTTTGCACAAAACTTTTGTAATATTTTTATCTTCTCCAACTGGCACTATATATCCTTTCACAGAAACCATTCTACTGATGTTGCAGGCAATTATTGCATTTTCTGGAGAACAAATAACTTGTGCTACCTGAGTGACTTAAAAAGGTAATGTAGTATTGAATAAATGAAGAATTAATCAGTATGACATTTTAAAAACACTCCAAATACTTTTCATATGTTTTACTCTGTTTGTAGGAAATCAGCTCAATTTTTAGTTTCATAGCAATTCCATTATTCACTGGGAAGTATTTTTATGTCTGGTTATGACAGATAAGAGACTGCATGCACAGTTTTCTCCACAAAAAAATAATTAAGCAAAGTGGAGCGTGCTTCTTGACAGAAGCTTTTACGTGAATAAGATTTCACCCTGGTATTCCAGCTGTGGACCTTCTGTGAGCAAATATGTGATTTTGGGGCTAAGTGCACATATCCAGTAGTAAACAGATGAAGACTCTAAACAGGTTGTATACATGACATAAGATATTTGAGAGTTCAAAAACATGAGATACACATATTTGTACCATCTGCCTGCGTGCATGTTCTCAACAGCAACAGAAAGGATAAAACTTGACTAAGCATCTCTGTTCTTCCTGTAGACTAAAACTGTATTAAATGCCTAAACTAACTCAATTTGTGCATTTTGATGCTGCACCCTGCCAGCTGCTTTATTTCTGTTTATAATTTTTAGCTTTCCTACACATGCTTCTGTTCATTCAAAGGCTCATCTCATTTAATGAGCAATATCTGTTAAAAACTCAAGGGTTTTGCAGTAGTGAGATATTTCTTGTCCATAATTATTACTCTTCCTGAATCATTTGACTATTGTTAGATTTTGTTTCTGCTTAGTTTGGTTCTAATGTTCTGCCACTGATTAATTCAAGGACAGGGCTTCTAGCAACCATACAGTCAAAGCACACAGGAAATAAAGTGTCTCTAGAGAGGTCTTGCCTGAATAGAGACGCACTCTGTAAAAAAAGAGTAAACACTTGTAAATAAGCTATTTCATTGATTCTTTTTTATGTGACTGTTTCATTTCACAAGGAACTGAACCAACACAGTACTCTGATGCTGTGAAAAATAATATTGGTGCCAATAAAATCCACAGATTTATTATGTTTAATATATCACTAAGTTGAAAAAAATCAAATAATATGATGCTTCTGCTAGTTGTTGACTTCTGCTGCTTCTGCTTAACATAAAACTAAGACACCAGTACCAGATGAAGACCAGGGGACAATGCTGTACATGGAAAACTGAAAGACAAACATCTACTCTGAGACTGACATCTGAGAATTCACACTCCATGAAAGAAGCTACCTGCAGAGGAAACTCATTATATCTTTCATCCATGACAAAGTAGGGAAGTCTAGACAATAAATTTAGTCCCAATATTTACCTTTTAAATCACTCATATTACATCAAGTGAGGCAAAGCCTTTAATACTTTTATAATGAAAAACTAAGCTAAAGTAGCAATCACATTATGCCAAGTGAGATTGTTATACCTGTACCAGGAACAGAAAAAAAAACAGAAGAGAACAGAAATAAACTCTAATCTCATTTATAATTCTGGCGTAATGTCTTTAATATATAGGTAAATATTGCTGTCAGGGTTCATCATACATATACATGCTTCAATTTCTACAGCTTACACAAGTAGAGAATATCCACTAGGTGTTCCATTTCACTAAGTTTGGAACACTACCAGCTTCAACTCTGGAAATAACCACAAATCAATAATATTAAACTGTAGCAAAATATTTGAAAGAGTATCTAGACATGTATTAAGAAGCAAACATAGTTTGCTGAAGAAGTTTAGAGTGTGCTGTTTAAAATCACTATTAAAAACATTCCTATAAATCAGAGAATAAAAGGTATAAAAAAATAAAATTTCTGGCATTCAAATAGCAGCAAAATGTAACCCGAATCATGAAATGAGGCTTCAGGAGAGAAAATGTCAAAAAAAAATTAAATGGGCTGAAATCAGCAACTGCCTTCTTCATTTCTGAATATGTGACTATTTTAATAGACCAGTTTACCCTGTGACAAAGCATTATATGCTCTGTTTTCATGCACAGGGTGTGCAGGGCCATCTTGTGTGATGCATTTGGAGGTTACTAAATATATATAACCAAGCTGTAGGCTGACTTGATACCAACCACACTGGTGTCATTCATCATTAGACAGATGGTATGAATTCACAGTGACATGTCTTGTGATACTAATTTTTTTCTTTCACTCTACAAAAGGCTGTTTGCAACTGTCTCCAACTTTATTGCACTGGTAGTAATCAAAAGCACATTCTGTAATCTCTAATTCTTAATACAAAATTAGCAAAGTAATCATCAGGACACAGATATTCAAAGGACATGGATTTCCCTCCTGTTGTTGGGGAGTAGGTGTTTTGGTTGGTAAAAGCATATGTGGTAAGCTGAGTTTGTTCATTTTGCTACAAGTAAGTAAAGTTTGTGAACAGCATGCTCTACACTTTAGAGATTACAAAAGCAGATCATTTGTACAGTGAATGCTAACCAGATTTTTTCTATCCAAGACAGATTTAGTGCATTTCCCACTTGTTCAGAGAAGGAATATTCCCATTTGCTAAGTCAGCAAAACATCTGTCTACTTTTCTGTAGGTCTAGAATAAGTTTTTGACTGTAGTAAAGTTCATGAGGACACTCAGTGAACATTCAGGTCCCCATCAGGGAGCTCTTGCATCTGGCAAATGTTTGTCAGGTGTAGCAGCTGCTAAATGGAAATAATACAGACAAGGACAAACCAAGCATACTGTTACTATTGTAATGCCTAATTTTTCATTTGGAAAGTGCTTTATATTGTCATTTAATTTTTTTTTTTATGTTCTGTTAAGCAATTGTTAAACAGAATGTCAATGTTTATGTGCCTTTATTTGTGTTTACATTAGAGAATTGGTTCCATTTTTTGTTCAATTTATATAATGAAGGAATTAAATGGATGAGGAAATCAAGACCTCTGTCTAGGCCATGCACACAAGTGCATAATGACCTACACCAACATAGGGAAACTTTCTGCTATCCTTTTTGCTAGGGTGAGCAGAAAGCATCCATTTCCAAAATCTTTAGAGAGGAATGCTCTACATTGCATTTAGAAATACAATCAATTAGTATCATGAACTTGAAATTCACAGCCATTTGAACAGTTCTTTCATTTCTATTTTTCCCACAGTAGGTTTTCACTGAAGTCAAGCTGCTGAGCTAAACACAGCTGAGTCATGCAAAGCAAAGACCAGTTTTCCTTCAGGAGGACCTGGAAAACACTTATAGCCTACTGACTATAGTAGTAAGAACAGTGGCTGGAAATTTTGATCCATGTCAAATAAGTGATAACAAGCACTATTTTTTATTACTTCTCTTACCTAGCTGGTATAAAAATTCATTGTCTCTAGCTCTTTCTTTTTTTAGTCATATAAATGGTCACCATAACAGATGTGTAATGGTTAGATGTTTCTCCAGAAGCTCTTGCCTGTAGCTAGATGCCAAAGTTTTTGGTGGATACAAATTTTACAGTCTAGATTAGAACTGAATTCCTATGCTGAACTCCATTAAGATCTCTGTTCTATTTTCTCCTGTGTTCTATTTGAACAGGAAAAAATAATGACAGAAAAATATTTCCATTAGAGCAGCAATTTGTAGAGGAAAGGAAAACTTTCTTGTGAAAAAAATCGTTGTGTAGGTAAGAAGCATCAGGGAGAAAAAACTTAAATTCAGCAGAGAGCAAAAAAGACATGTTATAAGATGGACTTAGCTAGACTGCTCCTTCATGTGATGCATGGGCCAGATATTAAAATAGACATTTAGTTCCACCCACCCAAGTAACACCATCAGTTTCTGGGGCCACATATGCAGACAAGTAATCCTGCTTGGGGGTAGGATTAAGTGCAGAGAGTGTACCTCTCCACCAATCCACCTCCTTACTGACAGGCAAGTCCCAGGGAAGGAGGTCTGGATGCCAGAATCTGGCACAGAACACATCTAAGGGTCAGCTAAAGGGTTGCTAGGCTGACGAGCAACCACTAAAAAGAAAAAAGATCAAAATGTTGTTTTCTGTCTAATGACTGCAATGGATCTGCCCAAGCTCCTCTGAGCTTGGATTCACACTGGAAACTATAGGTAGGGCAGTGTTGAGAAAGAAAAAAATTGAGATTAGAAGATAATAGCAGAGCATAATATTTGTACATAGTCCTTGTAAGTTCTGCTTAAATTTCCTAAATGTGAAAATGTCTTCCCATATTTTTCTGTTTGAAATCTGACCTAAAATCTGATACCACTTCTCCATCACATGTCCCAGTCCAAATACCAAAGCTTTGGAAGAAGAACCTACTACAGGAAGCCCTGATTCACTAGGAATAATATCCCCTCCTGTATCCATAATGCATTTATCTTTGTTTCAATGACTAAGAAACAGCCAGGAACTTTAAAAAGAGATATACTCTTTGCTTGTAAAGAAAAATTACTAATGACAGCTAGCAAGGTTCATTTTAAAGTATTGCAATCAGTCCTTCTTCATTGCAAACAAAGATGAAAAAGTCAGCACAAAAGCTTCAGAGAGACATTTCCATTCTCAGAGCTCCACATGAAACAGTTTCAGCAGCAGCAGAGATTCCTGAACCCTGTCCTGAAATCCCTCATACATCTATTTCTCCTAGCTCCCACTGGAGACAGAGGCCATCTTTCTGTGTTTGGCTAGTTGAAAAATATAAATAAGACAAGTAAAAGTAATAAAAGGACCTGGCATTCTGTTACATTGAAAAGAACTAACACTCTAGGGAAATTCAGTTTAGTGCTGCTCTTCCTCATGTGATTCATAACCATTCATTAAGTACCACAAGTACGCTTTCCAGGTTATCCATGTTTATGGATAGCTTGTCTGGGTAGTATCATCTAAAAAAATTTTCAAATTCTGTCAGACTTCTGTCATCTTTTGACTCATAAATATGTGCACATTTCAGATATAAAATCCTTATAGCTCTTTTTATAAGGTAGGTATGTTAGGCCTACATGTTGCTTTCAACATTTTGGACAAACTCCAAGTAGATCACTGAATGCTACACTGTTAAATTTCAAAAATGGTGATCTTCCCCACACACATTGTTTTGTTCTGCTAAACAGCTTCTGAGTCCCATTGCTGAGTTTTAAACTCCATTGTTGAGTAGTCTTATTTAAATTTATGTCCCAGATATTCCTTGGATGCAAGAAAAGTTTAATTATATAGTTTTAATTTAATTACTTAGAGATTATTATAGAGAAATAAAAATTCTTGTAAGTACTATGAGTAGGCTTATGCTTTCTTAAATTTTATTCTTAGGTTGTAGAAACATTTTAGGTTGGTTCTTACCAAACCAGGCTTTTTCGATGCACAAAAATTATTTTGGTGCTCTCACGCTGAGGGAATCAATGCAAAAAACAAGTAAACAGCCCTTTTCTGGGTCAGATTTATTCCTCTGTGGTAGTTACTGCTTGCAGACTTGGAGAGACTGGACTGTTCATGTTTAATGACTCAAACAATCGACCATTTAACAGCTCAGATGCAGAGGGCGTGCACATCTTGGCTGGAGGCTACAGCTGATTTTGAACAAGGTAAGAGAAAATTCTGACAAGAGGCATATCCTATGAGGGGGATAGTGCTTTTCATCATGCCAGTGTCCTCCCTTACATAATGGCTAAAACTTCCATAGATAGATTGCTATATATATATATATATATATATATATATATATATATATATATACACGTACATACATGCACGCACACATACTGTGTGAAAACTCCCCTTCATGACTTAATTTCACTGATGGGAGAAGTAGTTGCAATGTTTTAGAATGTGTCCTAAATCATCAGAGACTCCTGAAGTGTCCCATGATCCAAAGTAACATCCAGTGTGAGACTCCTCAGGGGAGGTACCTGAGCATTCCCATCCAAACCTAAGTGAATATGAACCCGGTGGACTCTGTGTTTCTTCAGCTTCCCTCGCCCCATCAAGACAGAAACCAACATTTTGACAATACTGAGACACTCACCACTAAGACCAGAAGAAGGGGACAAAGAGGACAGGATCCACAGCATCTTTTTTTTCCTATTTCTTTCTCCTTCTCCCTCTCTACCTCACATTTACTGTTAAAATTCGTACTATTGGCTTTGGTATATGGTTTCATTTGCACCTTAATTTGGGCAGAAATATCTCTCTAATAATTTTAATTACTGGTTCTTAACAAGATGGAAAATTCTGCTGCTGAGCAAGCAAATATCTACCGTAACCCTCAATCTGATTTGAAGTACACATCTCGTGTGCCTCCCTCAAGCACTCCACTATGTACTACTTCTGACATTCATTTCTGAGCCAAAAACATGACTACTAGTCATTTATGGCTTTCATAGGAGAAAAAAATATATTCAGTGCTTTCTTCTTATCATTTTCTTCTCCCCAGAAGACCACATCATTATTATGATAGTAGACAGTAGATACTCTGGCAATAATAATATATAATAACGTAGTTTAAGTCTCATTTCATACCCAGAAATAAAAGTGATGAAAATAAGATAAAGGACTTTCATTTAGTTCTATTGTTACTAGCTGATGTCACCTCTAGTACTTTTGTTGCAGGTTTATTCATTCAAAACTTGATAAATCTCTATATATTTGTCCTCCGTGTCTTCAGTTTTTCAGCTGAGACAAGGAAAAATATTTGTGAAGTTGGGCTTTTCCCAAGTGCTGTTGTTTAACATAACATCACACTGACTCCTATATAAAGAAGATGATTTGCATACACCATGATTCCCCATACAGCCATCAGCTGTTAAGAAATGCCATCCAATCCCTGAATTGCTATGCTGTTTTTAATTTAAGGTGATTATCATTTTTTGTGACAGCAATATTTCTGTATATACAAATATATTCAATCCTCCATGGTATTTCATACAACCTTCAGGATATCAGAAACATATCAGCCTTTTCTTATGTGCCTCTGGGGAGAGTAGTTTAATAGCCATGACTTCCCAAAGGTAAATCATTATGACATCTGGAGGCAGGAGAACCACTCTTGGACACAGAAGAGGTGAGACTGATTTGACTTTTCCACCTGAAAGTGAACTATATCTGAGTCTAGAAGCAGAGAAAGATCAGACAGAGGGTATTGGTCTGTTTAATGGCTGAGGTAATTGCAAGAGGGATGAATCATTAAGTCACTTAGGCTCTCTGTTTTCTCAGCAAACAAATGAGGAATCACCTCACTCTGTCTGAATCAGAGAAACCCTTAGTGTGAGCAGGGAAACAATGTCAGCAAATGCTTGTCTGGACTGACTGATGAAGCCACTCTGTAGCTGGGTGAAATCCCTGCCTTATACCAACAGAAATTCACAGCATAGTCAGTGCAAATGAGCAGCAGTGATTCAGCCACTGGTGCAGGGATGTCAGGTTCTGTCAGAGCCAGGCTCTGGGTGACGCTGGCACAGAGCAGCCCCAGGCAGGTGCAGAAGGCTGCAGAGGCACCAGCAGCAGAGAAGGGAGACCTTTCCTTTCAGTTTGCCAGCAGAGAAACAGGTACTTTTGGATCTAGAGGAAGGAAAAGCTTGGAAGGACAGATTATGTTTTTTTTTTCTTCTGGCACTGATTGTTTCAAAACCATTGGGAACAAATGATGCAATGAGAGCCAGCTTTGTCCCCACATTTGAGTGCATTGTTGCTATCATAAATCTTGTTATTTATGACTCCAATTTGCAGCCACTTCCCTGGCCCATTCATTTGCTATTTAAAAAAAGAGATGACAAACATTGTCCAAAAGGATATGAACACACCATAGCACCAGGGAAAAAATTAAAATATGAAGCCTTCCCCCTTAGCTACTCTTAATCTCTTTAGAGACTGCTCTTTAGAACTGGGAAACACTGATTCACTGATGGAATACCCAGCACTCTGACTTTTGAACACTGTTTAATGGGTTGCTTTGTACAATATAATGAATCATATCTCTTCAGTCACAAATTCCTTTCTTGTTATTATTATTACTAATATTGTTACTACTACTATTATTATTTCTGTCTTTCTTACCTAGTATAGCCACCATACTCTACTTTTATCTTATTTTCTTTTCATTGCAGCTTGGATTTGAGCACTTCAGCTGAGTTAGTTCAATTTACAGGTTCATTAACCAGACTGCAAATGAAAGGGGAAGACAGTGTATCTCCACAGGAATTCTCAATGTCAGAATTGTCTCTGGGTCTTAAAATCTCAGGAGCTTCTAGTACAGCATCAGTCTGATTTCTTATACTTGCAACCCAAAACAGGATCCAGTAGGTGAAAGAAGTGGCAAAGAAACTGAAATAAAATTGTAATTTTTTTTCCTCCACTAAATACTAAGTTGCATGTGATTTTCTCTGTAGGCTTCCTGGGTCAAATCTTTACAAATAATGACTGACTTGCCAAAAGGCTTGTATGCTAAATCTCTTTTTTTTTTTTCTGATTTATCTTAAAGCTGTTTCAAAACAAAAGAAATAATTTTTCTCTCTCTGAATCTTTGTATTTCTAGCTTTACCTCGATTTGTCACTGTGGAGTGACAGTGACAGAATTCAACACTGTTTCCTGAAGGCTTGTCTGAGAGCTATATCCTGAGCTTGCCTGCACAAGCTTTTTCAATGTAGCCAGCCCCACAGCATTATTCTGATCACATTGCTATTCTACCTTTTAGTTATGAGATTCATTCTCTTGTGTGATTCCTTCATTTATAGATGGCTTTCTGGTTAGAATACCTTTTGAAGGGGCTTTTTGTGTTGTAGTGAATTGTTTTGGGTTTATTAGTTTTACTCTAACTGTTAACTTGTTATTTCTTCTTTCTTTGCTCCATGGAGCTGAATTATACCAGTTCCCAAAGCAAGCAGCCTTCAGCTGATAACACATATAAAAATGACTATTTCTTTTATTATGTGTATTCATCAGAGACAAAGTCAAATTCACACTCTCATCTTATTGGGTTTTTGCATTTGAAGTAATTATTCTCGAAGGCACACAATTTCAAAACAAAATTTAGGTGAGGTTTGTGGCAGTCCTAATTCTAAGTAAGCTTAGCAGGAACTCAAACTGCCTCCTCACCCACCATTAATAATGTTGAGTTCAAGATATTGACTGAGCTGCAGCACATTTAATTTTAAGGTTTACCCTTAGTCTCCAGTTAACCACACACACCTCAAACAAACCCCATTTACAAGCAGTGCCCTTTATGCCTGGCAGTTAAATGCCTGGTGACTAAATGTCACTTCTTTGAATACTAACGCTATTTCATTGTCCAGAACTGTCCCTGGAACACTGAGCAGCATAATGATTCCTGATAAAATAGGCACCTGAGATGTCTGATTCCGCAGTGAATTTTCATAGACATGCTCTGTCACTAGAATGCCTTTACTGTGGTCACCAAAGGCATTTATTGGATCCAAAAATCTCCTTTTACTGGGACTTCAAGAGTAATTTGTGAGATTTACCCTCACAAATCTTTCTGTATCTTACACTTTGAGGGAGAGTTTCTCATTTTCCTGCTGCAGTCTTTGTTTATTTTCAACAAAAATAACCCAGATGAAAGCTAAGTCAACTGGGCAGACAAAGACTCCTTTTCAAAAAGTGAAACACTTCAGCAGTTTATCTCTAGTGCAGAGATCAGATTTAAGGATGACCCAGTGACTGACACAAATTAATGTTAGTTATCAATGGCACTTCCTAAATGTTCAAAACTACTGAATCAAGTCCCCTAAAATCTGAAGGCTGGGTAAATATTGTCTAATTTTAAAATGTGCATATTTCTTTTCTCTTTGATCTTGAACTCATTTGTTATTTTCAAACCTTTCTTTGCAAACACATGAAGAACCATCACATTTTTTCAGAGAATCTAAGATCTCCATGCAATCCTTTTACTTCAGCTGTTATACAGTTGCCCATGATCATGTCCAGTCAGGTTTTGAGCAATGATATTTTTCAATCTTGTGCTGAAGATCATCAGTCATTGTGATACAACAAAATTGCAAGAATTGCCAAAGTTAACATCTTAGGATGAGGTGCAAAAGGGTGCATAGGGCACCTTGCATCTCTCTTGAAGTTCTTTTGTATAGTCTATTGTGTAAGGATAGGCCAACAAAAGATATAGCCAGTAACTCACACAGCAAAAGTGATTCTCTTCAGTGAGATTTCAATACTTGGCATCTGATAATTCATCAGCCACCTGCTTACATGGATTTCTACTGTCAATTCTTGCCAGGCCCACATTACCGCAGTGGATAAGCGCCTAACCTTATTTTCAAATATATTCGCAATATGATGAATGCAAAAGCATTCATCAGCTATCCACATTGCTTAATTAGGGAATAGCTGGATACCAAGTTGCCACTCCTTGCTGTGGGAGGACTCCAGACAGCCCAGGTCAACACAGATCTTTCTCAGAGGGATGCTCTCATTGCCTGCTACAGGGGCTAAGGGAGACTTGTGAAGGCTGTGTGGACACAGTATGCATGCCAGCAGCTAATGGAAGAAGCTCTCTGATCTTTGAAGTAAACATAGATTCTGTGCCATTTCCCAGGCCCCCAGTGATACTCAGGCACTTCAGTCTTCCTGGACAGACCTAAATTTCGTAATAGGAGATGGAGTTTCTGAGCAGCTCAGAAACTACACAGTAACTGTGGTACTGTATGGCATTTACCTGAACCAGCCCACTATAAGTGCTCAGATGGCTGGACCAGTCTTTCTTGATCAGAAAGTTGAACTCTAGACCGCCTGTCAAATTTTATTTTTATTGTTTCAGTCCCTCTTCCCTTTAAAAATGTCACAGGCACCCAGTAAGGCACAAGGTTAAAGCCTCACTGAGACTAGAGGGGGTCAAGTGGTTGAAGTGGGGGCATTTTGTGCTCTCTTTCATCAGCAGCTTGACAGTGGAGGGCAACACAGATTATAGCAGGGAATAAAGTTATAATCTGCATGAGTAAATGGGATAAAGTTCCTGTCTGAAACACTGACAGGAACTAAGGGCAGGGTTCTTCAGTTTTAAAATCTCAGCTACAGTTTTAACAATGTATTTGCCTAAAGATTTGGTTAAACTACTACTTTTTAAAAAATACTATTTGTCAAATCTGGAGAAAGAAAAAAAAAGAAATTATCTCAGAATGCCTTTCCATGCTTTTATCAGCTCTGGAGTACCATTATTTGTTCATGTAATAGGGACTGATTTCTTTCCTGATATAAAAGGATGTCAATTTTTATACATTTTATGCCCTCAATTATGTAAGGAATGCTTTAAGCAAACACTGTATCTGAACACATTAGAAATTTATACACTTTGGCTACATATATTTCTGTTTCTTAGGACTTATTACCTATCATTTGATATCATTCATAGGCCTGAAAAAAATTTCATTCTGGGATAAAAGTCGGCATATAGTGTGATGATATAACTTACAAGAATATCATGATTGTATTACTGAAAATACATATGTGCTGTAAAATGCTATTTTACACTGACAAATAATTGATTTGAATAAATATGAATTTAAATCACAGTTATGATTTTATGTGACTATGGCTGGAGTAGATGCATACACATGCACACTCACTGGAATGAAATGTGTGAAAGTGTCTTGTTATTTTTCTTTTTGAAAGAAAACTAAGATTGTTTCCTCTCTGTTGATGCATTGTTACAGCCCTTACTTCTACACTAGCCAGCATATGAGATGACAGATTTCAAGAACTAATAGGTTTCCGTGGTGCACCGTAATTTAATTTGGTGCCATCAGCTGGAGTCAAGAGTCTCACTTCACCTTACAGTAAATTAATAATTCTGATGTTCTTTCATTTTTAACAAACACATACTGATTTATTTCACATGTGTATCACAAAATCTTTGCCATATCTTGTTCAATATGACAAACTATTTGCATGTGTATTTCAGTGTCAGATTTGAAGTCCTTCTACCTCCCATCCTCTGTCCAAACTTCTCTCAGCTTGAAACATTTTTCTCTAAATTTCAGGCACTGTTAACAAGAAAATAAAGCAGAATGAGAAAGATATTAACTGGTGTAATAATTTCCATTAGTTTCATAAACATGATTTCATTAGAAGCAAATATTTTATTATGGCAAATTCTCTGAAAGCCTTTTAATCAAATTCAAAAATCCTGGCAAATGGAGTAGTCAAAGCAGAAACATTTGCATATTAAGCAAAGTTTTCATAGTCCTTTTCTTTCTCCACTGCTCTGATCCCTTGCTCATTTGCCTCCCCACTACTCAAGCCTTTCTGCTTTGCCTGCTTCTTTCTGATCTCTTTTGTTGATCCTTCCTTGGAATCTCTACACTACTTTTTACAGTAAAATAAAATTATTATTTAGAATGTCTAGCTTGCAAACTTTCAGCAATATGCATATAAATTTTCAGAAAGACCTGATTTATCAGCTATATATGCGTTCATAGTTCCTCCGACTGGAACAAGATAGATCACAGCCAAGTCATTTCCCACCAAACTTTCAAACTATGCAATTTGCTCTTTCATGATCAATAGATGGTGTAATGCAAGAAGTGATTTCTTACCTCTCTGGGTCCTGTAATAAAATAGTTTTATTACACCAGAATTATATGTATTATCCTCAAACTAACTGTAGAGCTTCATGTGCTTTCTTGGGAAACATACATATTCCTATTGAAATTGGCTGATACATTAGCAGTGCTTTTTTTACAGTTTGACCTGAGAAAGTTATCTGTCTTTAGTGTTCCTGAGAACCTAGTATTTTAAGGGGAAAAGTGTACTATTTCATTTGATCTGGGCATTTCAATTATTGTTTCCTTTGCTGAAATCAAGAACAAAATAAAAGTTACCCAGGAATAAGAAATTAAATTACATTTACATTGAAGTGAGGCAATGATTGCAATGCCCATTGACTAAACTAATTTCTTGTTTAAATAGTCAGTCAATCTGACAAGGCCAAGAGTAATTTTGTACTTAAAGTCCAACACTGCAAAGAAAGAGTTGATATTTACATCTTTGCTGGTTTACATGTTTTCCTTTGGACACCATTGCTTTATGAGTCAACTCACACTCTCTAAATTGCAGGATTGCAATATATAATATTGAAATTATGATTAAGCATTTATTATTTAACAATACACTGCTAAATAATGAATTGCCTAATAATATAATTAAATAATAGTCACATCAGTATTACTGATTTAGCTACCTAATTTTGAATAATTATTGCATACAATTTTAAAGCTATCATCAGTCAAGTATGGCTGCAAGTCCATCTATCTTTACCATACCCCACAACAAGTCTTTCAGACATAGACATGATGTAAAGCTCTGTGGGTTTTTTTAGGAGAGCTCCCTCCAGCACCCCAGGAGATGGGCCAAGGTCTCAGTTTACAAGTCAGTTTCACTGTTTGTAGATATCTTTGCTCCTGCCCATCAGAAGGTTCACCCCATCCTGTGTTCTTTACCTTATATCACTCCTTAGTCCAATTCATTCTATTTCCAGAATCATCTTTTTGCCACTCTTGCATTTCCTTTCCTTATGAGCCAGAGGTGGACCAGATTTTTGCTTGAAAGTATATCTGGCTCCTCTTCACCTTTGAGTGTAGTAGACCTTTCTTGTACTTGTAAGCCCCTAGATAAGGTAGGATCCTTCCTCTTGGTGCTAGAAGTCACCAGTTTCAATCCTTTCACTTCTCCAGAGGTTGCACTTACCTTAAGACTAGGTGTGGACACTGTGTACCCTTTTATCTCCTCTTACCTCAGCCTCACCTGACAGCAGCAGGCACCCTTAAGTTTCTCAGAGGTTTCACAGCCATTTTTACTGATCCTGGATCTTCTCCCAAGAAGGCCCAGAAGCTCCCTAAGCAGAACTGACACATTGCAGCTGCCTCTGTTAGCTGTGCTCCTGAGAGTCCCCATAGCAGGAATCATTGAAACCCTGCAGAGCAGCTAAAAGAACACAGAGTCCCAACAGCTTGGATCAGCTCAGAGAAAACCAAGACTCATGAAGCTTTGTAGAAGTGAAATATCAGTTAGATAACTGGAACTATCTGGAAAAGCCTAAGCAATCTCTCTATGTTATGTTTTTCTATGTTTTCTATGTTTTCTATGTTTTTCCTTGACCAACCACACTGCAAATCTGAATTTAAACTCTGAAATATAACCAAATATACTAAATTAAAAGGCCATTTCATATGGCCATGTGTTTGCAATCCTATGATACTGGTAACAGAAGTAGGACACAAAAGCCTTTCCCCAAAGCCTAACCTATTTTTTGTATTGACCTGATGCTTCAGGTTATACACACTTATTTATTACAGACAGCCAGAAATTTTGGACTACAGCATGTGTCTCTCTGACACATTCTGACACACTATCCCAAAGACCTTTCTTTGTGGCCTTATATTTTTTTGCATCCCTTGATGTTAAAGTTATAGTTTTATACTTGCTACATGTGCAGGCCTGGAGCTCAACTAGTTATCTGCATCTCGGGTTGTATAATGAAAGGTTTTGCAGATACCAAATTAAACTGTGATCACTGAATGAAAGAAGAAAAATAGAAAAATGTCATGAGATCAGGCACAGATCTACAAAAAATCTTGACTGTAAGACTGAGTGGCCTCAAATGCTAATGCCTTTAAGATTTGTAATGCTTTTGATTCCCAATGATTGCATGTACATTGATATGTGGAGCACCCTACAGGCTTGCAGTCCAAATGATGTTCATCTGCATTGCTGCAGTGCAGGATGTCCTCATGGTCTGCAAAGTTTTTAGGCTAAATGGAAACCCTGGGTATAGACTGTGCTTAAAGTGTCTCTTAGAGCTTACTTGCCCTGTGGACAGGATAAAGTATTTTTCTACCTGAGCTATTCTTGGGATATACATGACAGATAATGCTGAAATTGCAGGTATAGT
This sequence comes from Chloebia gouldiae, assembly GCA_003676055.1. NCBI lineage: Eukaryota > Metazoa > Chordata > Aves > Passeriformes > Passeridae > Chloebia > Chloebia gouldiae. Next base: position 24,617,816 of record QUSF01000005.1, read on the forward strand.
GCAGATGGAACATTTTGAGTCAAGATTTCAAGCAGCAGAGTTTTCTTACATGTTTGTTTTTTGCAGCTCATTCATTAGGATATTTGCACAGATGGGAGAAATTTAAACAATACAGTCTGAAGAATGTAAATATGCTCAGGGCAAACACAAACCTGTGGAGACCTATAAAGGGAAATCACTACATTCTCGGCCTTCATTTTATTCATGTTTTGTTTACTATACAAACATGGAGAGGCAGAGGTGATGAGGCATTTGCTCAGGAATAATTCAGCACCATCTGGCATCTTGAGGTAATTAGTCTGCACTGTATCTCCTTTGGAAACCATAGCAACTCTACAATAACTTAATTGTGTTCTCTGATGATGGCATAATAAATAATAAGTATCACTGCTATAATATATTAATTAATGCATTTTCAACTGCCCGGCTGCTGTATACAAACGTCCTGATCATTATGGGTTTCTTGGTAAGAAGTATTTGCAAAACAGAAAAAATGAAAGGATTCAAAAAGAGCATAATTTTGCATGAGCTCACTCCTAGATAAATTCAAGGAGGAAATGGTACATGATTTAATTGATTAAGAATTGCAGGAATCAGTCAGTCAACATGGTATATGGGAAATACATCAGCTTTGTCCAACAAATCTAATTGCATTTCTTAAGAGTCTGAGCTTTGATGATATTAAAACTAATTAAGCAGATGTAATCCACACAGCTCTATAAGGCATTTGATGCACTGCAACATGACAAAATATGACTAGAAATCAGTATTACCCAGTATCAATAAGGTGCATATTAAAAAGATCAAGAAAGGACTAACAAATGGGCAAGGCGGCATGACAGGGTTTGTGTGGAAGCCAAACCTCAAAATCATAGTTCAACTTTGCAAAATTTAGTCTTTTACAACTAGAAACAATGAATACAACCTATTTGGCCAAAACATATGAATCAGAAAAGTAGTGAATCTGAAAAATATCTCTGAGTAACACGAGATTCACAAATTCATCTAGATTTGGGAAAGAATACAGGCTAGTGGATCCAGTAGCAATAAACCTGGTTTTAGAATATGGTTAACAAAGTTCAGGTGCAAGCTTGTATGCATTGCATACTTGTTTCCAATGCAAGCAAGAGTGAAAGAAATTATTCATTGGAGAAAATACTCCAGCAGAAAAATGTGGCCATGCTGCAGCCGTGGCCATGGCACTAGCCAGTGTTTGTTTGTCAAGCTAGCAGTGGGAAATCATACAACTGCAGCAGCACAGTGCAAACATGCCCAGCTGAAAGACAAGAGTTATGTGCTCTATGTGTCATCTCTTCCTCAATTGCTTCAAGAACCTGTGCTCATACTTCAGCATAAAGCTGCCCTACAGAGTGAGCATGGGCCAGCTTGCTCAAAATTAGCCCAGGGACCTCTAACCAGGCCCAGTGTCATGGTATTTAGACATGACAATTTTGTGCCCAGCTCCATTCAGACACCATGAAATATGGGAAACTGAAGCCAAGCACATATTACTATCCTAAAATAAAGTTGAATACTTTTCAGGAACACCCAAATTACAGGGCTTAGTCCAAAAAGTGGTAGCAATATAATGGCCTATGATATTAAGAGGCGGTAACAAAAAATGATCACATTACCCCAAACAATGAACACAGATCTATGATTTAAAAAAATTTTACAGTCACCTCATTCCCAGAGTGGATTTACTACCATTACATTGTCACACTGTGAAAAAACAGCAGTGATCCTCCAGTCCTGGAACAGTACAAAATTTGGAAATATTGTATTTAGACTCAATTTAACTAGTCATACATACTTGAACATCAGATATTTGTCAGTAAAAACTAAATTCCTTAATAAAGGAAATTTCCTGGAAAAAAAAAAAGTGGAATTTATCCAACTGAATGTTACTTGCTGAGAGTTAACTAAGTGCCATTGTCATGCATTCAGGTTGTTAACACAGATGTCTCCTTAGTGACAATTGTATTCATTTCATTTCAGAGTAATAGGACAAGGAGTAATAGGTGCAATTTGAAAGGGAAATTCAGGTTAGATATAAAGAGGAAATTCTTTACTGATGATGAAGCACTTGACTGGAGTGCCCAGGGAGGCTGCAGACATTCCAACTCTGGCCGCGTTCAAGGACATGTTGGATAAGCCCTTGAGCTACCTGGTCTACTGGGAGGTGGCCCTGTCCATAGTGGCAGATGGGGTTGGGACTGGATGTTCTTTAAGGTCCTGTTCAACCTCTTAACATTCTATGAATTCTATGATTACGTAAAACACAGGCACAAAACAACATGTTTGTTCTCTTAATCCCCCCAGGCCTGTTGGTCATGTTGGCTTTGACCCACCTTCCTTTCCTAACACAGATATGACCGTGTTGATTTTCCAGTTCCTTAAGGAGGAATGTACACAGCGAAACCCAATGCAAGTAAATACACTTGTATTCAAAGTGGTAACTGAAATATTTTATAATATTATTATTACAACACTCAGCCCCATTCTAGCTTAGGCCAAAACTGTACCTTGATCCCTCACAACAAACCTAGCTTGTTTTATGGCAGTATAAATGGGGAGTTATGAGTAGTTGTAGAACAAAGGTACTGAAGATAATATCACATGCAGTAAAAACAAACAAAAAAAAAGTTATTCAAAAGTATAATTAAAGGTTAAAATATATTGATACACTAGGGAAAAAAGTTGCCAAGCATATACACGAGACTTTCAGAAAGAGCAAATAATCACAAGACAATTGTGAATTATGCTTCTATTCATCATGACTCATATTTGACTCATGGTAAGTGAAATCAATTTCAGTCACAGGCATAAGCACAAATACTTTTTCTGTGTGAAGCTAAGAGTTGTTTTGACTGGTTATTAGCTCTGCCTCAGACGACCATTCCCAAATACCTAGGGAGAACAAAATCTCACAAGATCAAATTCTGCTGAAGTCAGCTCCATTCCAGCTCACAGAAAGAAACGTGGGAGTGATTGTGGAGTTTCTTCCCTTTCTCTGGCAGCCAACCCTCCCCTTAGAGACAGGTCATAACACCTACTCAGGCTGAATGTGGTCACAGTAGAGGGGAAGGCTGCTGAGGCTTGCCAGGCTGCTGCACGAGGGTTAGCATCCCAGGGAGCGCGCATGGCGCCAGCCCCACACCTGCCGCCAGTCTGTGTCAGCAGGGCACACACAGCACCACCTCGGGCAAAATCCACTTCTTCTCACTTACTAGGTGGCAGGCTTGGAAAAAAAATCTATAGCTTTGCGTCTACTCCTGTGAAAAGCAGATGATTGAGCAATATTTCATGCAATCAAGTCAATGGAAATGTGTTCATTTATTTCCCTTCAGTATTTTCAAATACTGAAAAAGCTAAAAGACTGTTATTACCATCAGTTGAACCAGTTTCAACCCAGAGCTAAAAGGGACATGCTTTAGACCTGTGTAACTGAAGCAGAATTCAGTACTGTATGTAATTTTTTCCTGATTCTATTATATGAACGTACTTCATTGTTCGTTTTCAGATATGCTGGGAGTTAAACATAAAAATAACAGTAACTGTGTCTATGTAATGTGTGGAGTGGGAGGAAAAGGGGGGCTTTGAAACAATTTCAGAATTAATAATGGTGTGCTATTCTAGGCACTGCTATTTTATACTAAATTCACAGGAAACTTTGAAAGTTTTAAAATATTTTCCATTAGATGAACAATGCTGACTGCACAAAGAATTGTATGTTCTTTCCAGAACAAGGGAAGGGTATTGATCCATTTCCCCTCCTTTCCCCTTCTTTCCCAAGTCTCTCCTTTTCTTCCTCCATCCCCACATTTCTGTGACATGCATTTTCATGTGACAGTAACTCTTACCTTCACATCCCCAGTAGCACTAAGCTTATAGGCAGCAATCTAGCAATCACCACCACAGCCAGCTGGGGCTTTGTCCTTACAAGACACTTATGGATACATGCCAGAGACTTAACATTAGTTCCAGATGAAACCCAGCCTGAGCAGTCAATGGATTTCACCCCTAATAATAAGTCTAAGTGAGATACTTCAGCAGCTTTACTTGACAGCCATCATCAATCTCAATGCAGAAAACAGTTCAGATCATTTACTGCTTAGACAGGTTGAGATCTTTCTCCATGATTCTAGTTAATCCACAGAATCACTTTGCTTCATTTCTAAGAATAGATGGATAGATGCGGCTTTTCGTGCCTCAGAAGTTGTAACATCAGCAAGGAAAAATGTTCTGGGCTGATTAAGACAGTGGTGCTCTAACAAACTCAACATCACATCTGGATGTGCAAGGAAAGTGTGCAGCACCAGGAATTTTCATGGCTTTCACTGTGAGGACTCTCCCGCTCCATGAGACAGCCGTGGCTCTCCAGCTCCCTCAAAGAGCCTGCTTCCCTTGATGTCTTCCTCCTGCCTCCCACAAGTTAACATCTGCTATCATGAGTTCATGCCATTTAGCAACACCTGACATTCTCTACCTTCCTGAAAAGTTTCAGCCTGACACCCCAGGCAGTCTGCAGAGCTCTGCCTGAGGACAGAGCTGTCACTTACCTGCTCCCATTCTCCCAGGTCTCAGTCCTGCATTCTGCTTCCTGAGGTCCTGCCACAGCCTGCCTAGGAGCAGAGAATCTGTCACAGCCTCCTTGGGCAGCAGCATGTCCTCACCCCATGCTCCTATGAGGGGTTGTTCTGGGCTGTGCACTGGGCTGTGCAATCTGCTACACTGCCTTAATGCAGAGCAACGGAGAAATTCTTCCAGACCACATTTCAGGGCTTCTTTCTAATCTTTGTTTTTCCTAAACTAAAATCACAAGCAATTTCCACAGCTCCATTAGGCAAGGTATTTCAGAAAACACTGACAACCTACATGATATGATTATTGCAATAATGAGGTCTTTCATCGGGGAAGTCTGTGAATAATTACTTCTAATTAAGTAGCTCATAGATGCAGTAAACCATTCATCAGTGCTTCAGTCCTGCATTACAGACTGTAATAATTTTTCTGTTAGGGTAAATGCTGAGCAAGAAAGTGTAATCAATGAAAATATTATTAAAGATTTGTGTCTCTGCTAGGAAACAAATTGACATTTTTTTTTTCTTGGCTTTGTTTTCCTTATTTGATCTTGCAGTATTAGGCAGTAGTTGTCCTTGGCCAGTGACTCATTCTGACTGCAGCACTATTTGAAAAACAGAAGTGAAGCAATAAGTACAATCGGAAGAATAAGGAAAAGAAGAAGATGGGCTACATACAAAAAGTCATTGACTTTCTCTATTAAGAAAACTAAAGAGGAAATCTTTTCTAGAAAGTTTTGAGCCAAAGATAATAGATACAGAAAGCTTATTTTAGAGACCTTTGCAAGCTGTGGACTCTCATTACATCTACCACATATAATTGAACCTTTCAGATTTATAAAGTTGGCATCTTACACCTTATTCTGGGACCAGGTACCCCTGAGCTGTTTAGGGGGTACCTGATGGCAAAATCAGTGCAACAAATATAGTTGTGATTATTTGTAAAACAATCATACAATAAATGATAAATATTAGCAAAGAATTCAGAGTTACTCAAGGACTGAATATTCATATAAAAATAGACAAAGCTCTTCTTGTACCCAAGTGCTCACACATGCACAAAAAAAGAACCAGAGTACACAAAGGACAACGTTAAAGGCAAGAAAATGCATGGAGAAGCAGTGACTGGGTCATTATTTATTTGATAAATGCTGATCAATAAGACAATCTGGCTTAAAAATTCAGGAGGTAAAATGCTCTTAAAGTTTTTGCACTGGACTTTTGAATTTTTGTGGTTCCAAATTTTACTTGGGGTTTTTTTTCGGGTTTTTTTTTTGTTTTGTTTTTTTCTTTTTCTGAGAAAGAGAATTTAAATCTTATTAATAATATCAGAATGGTGTATATGGAATAACCCCAGGAAGGAAATCTTTGTTGAGATTCTCCAAAGATATAGTGAGATGCCATATAAAGCCATGAGAGACAGAAACATTTGCAGTAGCTTAGATATTCAGAATTCACTTAAGAATCCAGGTCTTAGTATGCTTGGGATATAAGATAATAAGAGCAGGTTTTTACTGCTGCATCCACAGTGAGTAAAATGGAAAAAATGTAAGTATACAAGTATACTTACATACTATACTCCTTAGAGAAAAATCATAATTAGAAAAGGCAATAGAAGCAAATGAAAAAGTAATTTTTAAAATGAATCAACAATATTAAGGATCATTCAAAAGAATTTAAATTCACACCTTTGTGAAGAAGAAACATATGAAAATCAAGTGTTTGCCCAAAAACAAAAACAAACAAACAAAAAAGTGGTCATGCAACTATAGCAGTATTTCCTGAAAAAAGTTCCTATTTTTTATGAGGTTTTAAAATCTTATGATAACAACAATTATAAATATAGGAATTTGAGTAGATACCTAACAAGAAACCAGAACTTTAAAAAGGGAAGAAAGGCAAAACAAAAAACAAACATAAAAAGGAAAAAAAAAACAAAAAATAGCAAACTTGTAAACAGAAGTCTCAGGCTTTATGGCAACATTCCTCCAACAGTGCATCCACCTATTTTGTACTTTCACAGCATTCCAGTAGCCACTGCCATAGGAGATACTGAACAGCCCACATTATTTTTTTCACTCCTATGAATTGATGGAACCATAGCTGTTTATCTGAAGCAGAAACTAAACACCTCAACAGCATGCAAGTGCCTACTTGCTCAGACATGTTGCACAAGCATAATGTTGGTCATTATGAGTCCCTCCAACTCTAAGAAAGCAAATCATAATTGTATCTGTCTTCGATATAGAAATAAAAAATACTTATATGGCAGGTGGAAGAAATGATAAATCGTACCACACAGCTCTCAGGCATGAGATTGCAAGAAATATTGCACCTTTCTTTCCTTCCCTTTCCTTGAGTATCTTTGCCATCTGTAGTTGTACACAAACACCAACTTGGAGACGGGTTTTTTAGTTTCAAATATATTCACACATCTCTGAAGCTATCAGTCATCTGCAATGCCTGGGCATAGCTCAATGTGGAACACAGGATATGAAACTGAAATCTTTCCCATAGGATATGAGACTGAGACCCACATGAGACTACAGCTCTGTGCTGAAAGAGACACAGAGGAAGGTCTAGCAGACAATATATAATAAAAACTTCTCTGTATCTGCAGTTACAAAAATAAGGTGCTTAACAGATGAACTAAAGACAATGCTGAGCAGCAAGTCATCCATGGCACAGTCTCCTCCTTGTTTTAACAGTAAGATGGACCCCCACTTCTGGCAAGCAATCTCCATTACCACGAGGTTTGTGAATCATTTCTAATGCAAAGCTCTCTGACAATGTTAATATGATAGTCAATGTTCCACTGACAGAGCAGGCATAATGGAAACTGGGGTAGAGAGGCCACCTCTGGTTTTATAAGCAAGACTTTTATAGGCTGCAAAGGTTGTAATGCTTTTTTACTGTTTTTTTTGACTATTGCTAAATTTTTACTATGTGTCCTTCAGTATTTATTCAGCTCCATGAGTCCACAAGTGACTGAGTATCTTTTCTGGGTTTAATTCATATTCTATGTATTGAAACAGCCAATCTAAAGTTAAAAATGTGTCTCTAAGTGACAAGTTCTAAATCCCATCCTCAGGCAAACAACAATTTGTAATTCCTGTTTACCACTTTCACATTTTAATCCAGTCATATTTAATTAAAATTGCAGAAGCAGGCTATTTGTTGTAAATCCCAGTATGGCAAATACATCAACACCACTGTAAAAAATAAATAACTTAATGCTACTTTTACTTAGCCAAGTTTTCAAGCACATCATGCATGATTTCTTTACCTTAATCTTTGAGGTCCTCCAGAGATTAAAAGAATATTTTAGGATTCTTGCAATCAGGAAAAAGAAATACACATACAGGAAAAAGTGATACACATGAGAAAATGCTTCATTCCTTCTGCAGTCAAATTTTCAGCATAATAATACAGTAGATTTTCAAAACACAAGCTAAAATTGAATGCGTTTCAGATGCACTGAGAATAGGGACTCCATTATCTTTATTGTATAATAGCAGCTAGATTATCTTTATTGTATAAGACCAAAAGACATTCTATAAAATGAGCCCATGTATTTACAACATAAATTTATAACTCACTCTTCTTTATACTAGAGCATTATTATACCTCCCAAGTGTTTCTGTACTGAAAGAATGGCTACTTCCTTGTGAAATTGATTTAGTATTTCATAAAAGAGAAAAAAATATCAAATTTTGAAGCTGCATTTTTAAAACCATATAAAGGTATGTATCAAGTCAAGAGATCAAAAACCTTTCTCACCTGATATTCAGGCTCAAGCAGTGACAGGTAATGGAAGCCTAGGATGTCCCTCTTTACTTTTCAAATTCACACAAAATCTAAAAAAAAAAAAATTTATTTCACTGTATTCCTAACTGCTATGACTAAATGCATCTAGTTTTAAACTACAGTTATGAATTTTTTTTTACTGCAAATCATTCATTTATAGTAAATATCCCCCATTAATTATGTTATCCAAAACCACAAAATGTTGTGAATATAATTAATGTAAATCTAGCTGTGTCAGTCTCTTGCTACATTACCTTTTTTCATATTTGTGGAAAAAACAAAGACCAGAGTATATAGGGTGTATATGGAATAATTCTACCTGTCAATCCAAAGAGCTCGTCTTTTACTCACCCTTAAAAGAATTCACAGAAATTGCAAATATCTATTTATGAGACTTTTTCACACAATGCAGATATCTGCTTCTCATATATTTCATAGGATTTCTGTATATGTCCTACTTAAATCTATTTCTACCATACCACCAGCTAAAATTTCAGTACAAAACTGACACTTGACAATAAGGTAATACTCTAAGGTTGCCCAATAGGACAGCAAACAATCTTAGGCTGTTTCCAGAAAAGTGACAAAAGCAAATGTTTAAGTGTGGGGTTTTTTTCAGTTTAGTTCTTTTTTTTGGGGGGGGGGGGGGGGGGGGGGGAACATTTTTTGGTATCTTTTAATTCAAAGTAGAGTTCTAAGCAAAGTCCTTTTAATTCTTCAAAATGTACATATTTGGCTTTTACTGAAAATAAGATGAGAATGTAAGAAACAGCAGGTGCCTGGAGATGAGAGCATTAAGACATGCTGTACATCTCCCAGCTTAGTGGTTTTCCTAAAGGTGTTGATTTAGCCACAATAAAAATGAAAGCATAACAACAATGATATGAAGGAAAGATAGTTTTGTACAAGGGTCACTTGGTCATGTCTACATAGATCCAGTGACTGTTATACCATTTCTTGGTATATAATTTAAGTTTGAAAAGTAGTAAAACAGAAATGTAGTTACAAAAAAAATACTTGCACTGTGACCTCAAACAGAATGCAATTTTGATTTGATTTTAAATGTGTGATATCTGTAGTGTCTAATCTGCTTTCATTCTTGTAGTGAGACTTTACTGCCTGAAATCACTGCATATATTCCCTCTACTGAAGTGAAAAGAAACAAAGTGAAGATGGAAGTGATGCACTCCTGTTGAACTACAAGAAATTTGCAAGAAACTGTTCACAGAAAAAGAGGATCTTCCACATGGAAGCTCAAAGTGAAAGGCAATCCTCCATCTGGAATGCTTATCATTTTTTCAAGCCCTTAATATAAGGCTTCTGCTTGCCACCAAATTAATGACAATCTTTTATGGTAATAATCAAAGGAAGCAAGGACAACTCAAAGTCCCAAATTTAGACAAAAGATCACTTTTCACAGTAATAACTCACCAACTCCCTAACCACTGCTTCCCCCAGTGAGCACTATAGAGAGGGATCTACAGTTTTCTCTGAGTATGGGAGGAAGTCCTCCTAGTCTGGACTTTCTAGTCATCCAACTTATTGTCCCTCCTACTTCTCTTCCTCTATTCGTTGAACAACAAAAACTTGTTTTCTAAGTGTTAATCTAAATCCTTAAGCTTAGAGTGGGACACATTGCAACACTGCAACAACATCCTCTTGCAGATAATATATGCATTTATTCTCTCTTTTATATCAGGTAGTCCATGAAAGATTAACAATGCTTTGAGACTGGCTTTCTTTTCTTTACCAACAGCTTTATTGCTCATTTTTCACTTAAGTGCTGTCTTCAACCTCCTATTAGAAGCTCAAGGGAAGGGAAATGCCATATTAAAGATCAACTCATTCAGACACGATGATCTGTGAAGACACCAGAACTGGCCATAGGCTGTGTATATATTGCATTTTGGTAGGATCACACAGCTTTCTGCCAGTTCCCTAGGCTCAGTGATGCTCTTCCACCCACCCCAGCAGCATCTTCGTTGGAGATGCCTCAGTTGTTTCCATACCATACTTTTGCAAGGAGACACACAAAGTTTGCACGCTCTTGTTAACCCTGTCTTTTACACATTTTTGGCATGACAGACACCTGCTAAACCAGGGTGGAGGTCCTACCTGAACAAAATGAGAGCCTATCCTTGGGTTTTCTTTTGCCTCATGGCTTCCAGACCCTGCCTTTCAGGCTACCAGAGTAAAAAACCTGCACAAGCAGAGGTCTCATGAAAGACATGACACTACATGAACAAGTTGGCTATCCTAGAAAGGATTTCAGCTAACTTTTACTCACTAAGGTAAGTGTCCTAGAGCAGTGAATAATGCCAGCAGTACTGTTTACAACTTTCCTTTTAAAGCATGGTTTTCCTGTTCATAGGTGTGCCAGGAAATGTTGTCCATGAAGGCTCCCTATTTGTTCTAAAAATGCACATACACAAGGGAAAAAGAAAGTATAGCAAGTAGCAGGAACAACATAGAAATGGATGGAGACACGCCTTAGGAAAGGCACATCATCCAGCACTTGCACCTTGTAAAGGTTCATTAATATGTCTCTTATGAAACCTGAAAATGGCAAGGATTTCTTGCCATTCTTCTAAAGATTATGTAAAGATTAAAGGTCTATCATCCCTAATGAGTAATCTCAATCCTCCTTCAGATTTAAAAGACACAGTAAATAAATTCATGTACCCAGGTAGGCGGTATGAAAATACTGCTTCTTATTTTTATGGACAATAATTTGGACTTTAATGTTACATGGAGAATAAGATAATAATTTACTAAATATACGAGAGGACAGATGCCTGTTAGACCCTTAAACTTAGATCTGCTGTTGCCATCAAGAATCATTCACCAGTTCACCAGTTCTGTTCTCTGTTAAAAAGTATTAAGCTGATGTTTTAACTAAATTACCAAATTCACTAGATCTCTTTCCAGTTCCAGTTTTCATCTGACATTCATTTCACAGAGCATGTTTCAGCATTACAATTCAGGTACATTTCCTTCAGTGAATTACCCATCTCACTGAAAGCTGCTGCTTCAAAACCTGAAGGGATTGTTGCCATCCAGTCTTGCTTTCTCTCAGCAGCACTTCAATTCCATGGGGCTCCCTGCTTGGATGCCAGCTTGTCATTCCTCACACAGGGCACCATTTGCAGAGATTGAGAGGCAGAGGCCATGCCATGCAAGCAAAGCCAGTTTATTATACCAGTCACCAGTATTTTTAGTTCTCTTAAGTTCCATACAAAATTTTCCACTTGTAGTCCTTTGCCCCTGCTTCCGTAGCAACACAATCTTTTTGGTTATCAAGTCCCTCTTACATTCTTGTGCCAGCAATGTCCTTGTTACATCTTCTCTCATCAGAGTGGTCAGAGTGACCAGACATGATGACTTTACTTTTGTTCTTGCCTTGAGTTTATCTCTGCCACGGTTTCCACTGTACCAGGTCCAAGATACCAGCAGGGCTACCCAGCCCAGGTTCTGTAGCTGTCTGATGTTCCACACTCCCCCTCTTTTTATAAAAAAAGTAAAAGGTCACCACCATAAAATACCAATTTTTCTTGAGGCCAAATAAGCATCATGTGTGTCTCTAGCCCTGCTTTCACTATTACTATCTTCCTAGAGCACTTTGCTAATTTCCTCACTTCTGTGCCTTCCTGACCGTCTTCTTGCAGCTCAGCTGGCATAATCCAATATCTTCTATTGAACATCTATACCCTTCTGGGGTAATCAATATCTTCTATTGGACCTCAAAGCTGATTTTGATATCATCACTTGCCCTTCTTCACTGTCTACAAACATGCTGGAAAAAAACTGTACAAGTCTAACTCTTGCACACAAGATACAAGCAGTAAAAGAGCATCAGCAAACAGAAACAATACTTTAAAAAACAAAACAGTTGGATATTCTGCAAGAATGTGTTTTTTTGTCTTGAAGTGAAAAGCGCAGCAGGTTTCTTTCATATGTTTTTCAGTTGCTCATCTTTATATCTTTACCTAGTAGGAGATTGCCTTAGAATAGGAATTAAAGTCATTCTCCATATGATTTCATCCCCTTTTACAACATTTTTTTGGTGGTTTCATGAGCAGTGGATCTTCTCAGTCTTGCCATGTATACAGATTCATATCTTGTCTTTCCTTATCCCTGTGGCTTTTTCCAACCAGCATCAGCTCTGCCATTCTGTGATAAACATTCTTTATTATCTTAGACTCTCACATCAGTAGATTTCATCTCAGGCCAACAAGAGATAAACTGCCCAATAAAAAAGACTAGTCAAGGGTGAAATGTGTGGGGTAAAGAGAAGAGGATCAACTGAGACTACAAAAATTATTAGTCAAAATAAGGCACATTAAGGACAAAATGGTTCAGATTAAGGGAAATAAGAAAAAGAAAAGAGAGTAAAATACCCAAATAACCTAAAAAAAGAAAACTCAGCACCAAAGTTAAAATGGACTATGAGAATCAACTTACATCCCTGAAAGCTCATACACATATGCTAACATGACTGGGAACAGCATGGGAGTTGTGTGAGAAAAATATTTTACCAGGTAAAGATGTCAGGATGACAGCAGGTCAGTGGCAAAACCACAATGATAATTTGCTCAGAGGGTGAAAAGTCCTAGAAAAACAAGTGAGATAATCCCTTTTTATTCAGCAAAACAAAGCTTATGATTCACTGTATGAAATATAGAGCCAATGGGTCAGAGATCAACATTAAATCATCTGTCTATGCCAACAAATGGAAAAGCAGACCTGAGGAAAGAAGATCATGAATTATACATAAGCATTTCTGCAATATTATAAGCATTCTAAAAAAGTAAGTATAGGAATGAATGTGCAAGCAGCTTCTTTCTGTGTGGCAAGGTCTACTTAACAGCCTGGTGTAACTGGAACCCTGCCTATTACTTCTCCATGTCCCCAGGGTGTGTGCAGAGACTGGAGACCAGCTCTTAGGAAGGGACATGCTAAACCATGGGAGAGTAAATGCAAGGATGAGATTGCTTGGAAGGATCCCCGAAACACCCCTATTTTTCTTCCCCGTAGCCAATATCCTGCTAGTGCATTACTGAAATCTTCAAAAGGCAGGATTT
>QUSF01000005.1:24631296-24677438 GCA_003676055.1 Chloebia gouldiae
ATGGGGTTACCCAGGTAGTGGAGATCTTGACAAATTTGAAACTGGTGGGAGGTTTGTACAAAGAGGTACTTACAGTAACAGAGATTGAAGAGAAAGATTTGTAGGAGCTAGGTGTGTCCAGGTAAGTATGTAATTTCAATTACCTAAGTTTAGGTTTAGGGACATTTTCTCCCTTGAAACAATACTTTTTTTTTGCTTCTGTGTTCCTACCTAGCACGTACCTAATGTGTTAATGCATCCTTCAGAAATTTCCAGGCTGTGTATACTGGGCAAAGAATGCAAAGTGACTCCCTCCTAGAAAGACACAAAAGACATGGGAACTAGAACCACAAATATTATAAAAAGAATACATGCTCTGCAGGTGTGTGGGCTTTCACCATGAAACACAGTATTTTTATGGGAATCTCTCCTCTTTCATGTGAGTACACCCTGCTGAGAATTACTGCCATTTTGTATTACATATAGCTACAGTATAAAGGACATACAAGAGAAATATCTCCTGTGCAAACTATGCGTATTTTGGTTAGACTTTAATCTGTTCTATTTAGATTCATGACTCATTTCTTATGTGTAGATGAGATTTAAGGATCTACATTTAAGTTAAAGACTGTGAAATTACAATATTTTGACAAATCAAAATGGTTAGTGTTCCAAGTTTTCTACTTCAATAGCACCATAGATTTTTAATATGTTAGTTAGTCACCAAGTATAATTAGAAATTAGTCAGTGGTTTTAATGAACTGGTCTCTTCCCTATTAAGCAAAAAGAGAGAAATTTGAACAAAAATTTATATCAAATAGGCAACTCTCTAAAACCCTTACTGTATGTTTCATTTTCAATCATCTTCTCTAAAATTTCAGCCTGATGACCTGGATTGAGCCCTCCCCAGTAGATCTTCCAGCCACATCTAAATTTCCATAGCATTGGATCCTTCTTTTTCTCACTCTGCCTCAGAACTGGCCAGCATTTGGTAGTTCCACCCCAAATATGAACTCTCTGAGGTGTTTATTTCTATAATAGTATGGATATAGGAAAATCTATCCTATAATTTCTCTCCTGTAAGGCTGTCTCCAAACTAGAATCATGGTCCTAGTACCCATATTATGCTAGATGACTGTCCTGAGGTGACACACATAGTTATGGCACAAAGTTATAGCTTATTCCCATTATCTAAAAACCCACAGACAGTCCACCCACAAGTAGGATTGCAGATACTGGTTTTCAAGAGAGTTTATTTCATGACACACAGAAGTGGGGGTGATAGAGACAGGTCAGCAAACTATATATTTGTGAGCAAGCTGAGCCTTCTGGAAGACTAGGATTTGGAGACCCTAACTCTGCCATGGCAGAAAAAGGAGTGTAACCTCCTGGCTGCACTGGCATGCTGCAGCTCATGGCATGTTCCCATATGAATTCCAAGAGGTTTGTGAAAAAACACTTCAGTGACAGCTGATGTGATCAGTAAACACCAGTCCAGCAAGTATATTTACCATCTAAGGAAAAACCCAGCCATTAGCTTACACCTGCATCTGGTGACAGGAGATGGCTGGGTTGCATGGCAGTTTCTGCATGGAGTCCAGGAAGCTGTGATGTGCTGATTGTTTTATTTTCTCACCTATACAGCTTTGAAAAGACTTCCAGATATGCAAGACAAAGATATTGTCTCTAGTTTTGACCCCGCTTTCTATGTGCTTAAAGGTGCTAGAAAAGTGATAAACTTATAACACAGGAGTTGCAAAGTCAGGAGATACAGACTCTGGTCCAGCAGAGAAAGGAGATGACTAAGCAGGCCTGGCACCAGTAAGAGAGAGATTAGATTAATCTAGAGCCAGAAGTGGGAAATAGTTCTTTCTCAGCAGCCACCCTGCAACAGTAGTTTCTGGTTTATGAGCCCTCAGGGAGTGCTGGATCGACAGCAGCTGTGAGAGCTATTTGTCAGGAGTATTCAGTCTGATCCTGAGCCTTCTCTTACTTTTTGCCATTTACAGTGAAAGCTGAACAATATAAATTCTGGGCAAACCTAGCTGTCTCAGGGGGAAGTGGGGCTGGAGTGAACTCTCTGGTAAATCTGTCACTTCTCAGGTTCCAAGAGAGAGCATAAATTACATTGAAAACTCCTCTAGGACAGGGGAGTGAGCAGGATTCAGCTGAGCATCCTGCAATAGTTGGGATTTGGCATGCTAAGGTTCTCAAGGTATAGTCCTAAACATTCCTGGGAGGTGCTGGGGTTAATGGTGGATGTGTGTTTCTTCTGAGTACCATACATGGGAAAAGGAGGCACCTCTGTTCAGTTTGTATTTTTCTGTCCTGCAGAAAATAAGGCTTTTCTTAGATATGTTTTCATCAAGGCATCACCAGCTTGGATAGTAGGCTCAGCTCCTCCTCAGAGGTCTCTCTGCATCCCACCCACTATGAACACCTTTCTATGAATACCCTTACACTTGGGCTTTACCAGCTCTAAGAATGGCACCAGACAGTTAGAGCTGCCTCAAATGGTAAGTATTTGTCAAAATTATGTTCTGTGTAGGACTTCAAACAAGTCAGCACTTAAAGCATGGAAAAAAACAAGGATGAATTAATATAAAGATTTTTCCAAAATATCTATTTGTGCAGTATGTGACAGGACATAACACCTACATATTATTATAGGGCAAAAGTTTTTGCTTCCAGACAGTCTATGTATGGATATTGAAAAGAGCAGAGGCAGACAGTCTTAGGAAACAAACTAAGAGAACTCCCACCACTGCATAACAGCCTGCATAGCAGATCAGAGAAGTGAGATTATTAGAATGTAACAGGATCTCCAGAGGGATGCCTGCATCTAAGGAGATACCTGTAGCATGTCTTCCCTGAATATAGTGAGATGTCTTGCAAATCTTTGTCTTGTACCTGCAGTGACTCTCTGGAGACATCACTTACAGGTGTTTTTCTCATGCCTTCAAATAACCCACACAAAGTTTCTCTCAGGCAGACAGAGAAACTCTTGTAATCGTGACCACAGAGGCTGGTATGCAAAATATCTCAAGTTAAAATTGTGCTGTAGAACATTACTTCACAGTCTAGACTTATCACTTCTGCAACAATTTAATCAAGGTTACATAAGCTACATAAAGCTGTTCACTATATGAAGAGTTTTGTAATAAAGCATAATAACATATACTGATGAGTGGGGGAAAAAAAACCAAAACCATTTAATTTCCATTGCAATAGGAGAACTGTGACTAGTTTTGCTTTCTTTCTTTTATTGTTATTGCTGTTGTAAAATATCTGAAGGGACAACAGCTAAAGTGCCTCTACTCTAGGAGATACAAGAATCCATCATCCAAATTACATCATCCATCAAGGATTAGTATCCAGGAGTCCAGCTTAGTGTTATTTTAATCAGTCCACATGTGGCAATGGACATATAGAGCAAGAAGAGCAAGGCAAATGCCAATCTTCATCCAACAAGCAGCAATGAAGCAAAACATTAGATTGTCAGCAAAATATCATCTTCAAATTGAAATGTTCTCAGGACTCATTTTATTGTACAGATCAATTACACAGAGCGTCCTCCAGTCAATGTTATAAAAAATCCACCTTGAAATTCACCTGAGACTCTTTCAGCTAAGCCTGTTCTGTGTTTGCTGAAAGTGGCATTGGACCTTTCATCCCCTGTGTACTGGTATGCAAGGAAGATTGATAGAGGCCAGGCAGCCCAGGAAAGGTGAAGAAGAGCATCTTCACCTTACAGCTGTAGAAGAGCATCTCCCACAGTCTCCACCAAGCAGCGAAGCCTCACTCCTATTTTCCCATTAGGACTCTGGCGTCAGTCCAGCTGCTGTATGAAATTGGTAAATTCCTGAGACTTCTGTTGCTACCTGGCCTCTCTGAGAGCTGTTTTTGGGACTGCCAGCCTTATGTCACTGGGAAAGGTTTATGGAGTTCCAGGTCATTTCTAGATAGTTCTAATCATCTTTCGGGATGTTGGTATGAACACGTAACCTACCTGAAGAACAGAGGTAGTACAATACAAGACCAGCTGTAGTTCTCATTGCTGCTGCTATTGTTGCATCTTTTAACTGCATGTGGATTTTGTGATGGAACTGGCTTCCATCTCTCTTCACCACTATCAAACAGTAAAGGCTAAAAAGCACTCATTTTTAAAGAAATGCACTGCTTAGTTTTCCACTCTTACGTAAACTTAGTACACATAATCCACTTAGTCTGACTTGGCAAAGGCTCAAATGGCTGGTAGAGGGTAAGATGGCAGTTCTGCTTCAGTCTCAAGTCAACAAACAAGTATTATTTTGCTAACTGTGAGTACTTTGTGGGAGGGAAACAGGTGTTCTAGGATAAAATTTCCCTCTAAAATGGGAGAAAGGTTGAGCTGGTACAATGGAGAAGATTGAAAATTATATTTGTTTGACTAAAAGGTGGGAGAGATTATTTGCCACGTGGTCTGTAAAGAAGGGCACTTTTACTTAAGGCTTGGCCATGACAATTTATGTGATTAAACTCTGTAATACTTGTGTAAGACATTTGGAAGAATTTATGTACCCCTCAAACATTAGAATTTTCTTTTTGGTTTAAACTAAAATGATAGTAATTTTTTTTCATATCAGATACTGATGAATTTTAGGTCCGTTATGTTACATCAGTATATTCTAAGACTAAGCTTGTATATATGTCATTGGTATGAGTTTTTTCTTGTCTTCTGGCATTGTCTGTTTACTTTCTCCCATTTCATTTAAGCATTTTACATTGTTTCTTTGGCTGTTTAAAATGGCACATAATTACAGTCTAAGACTCAGCAGAACACTCAATCACTTCCTAATGTATGAGTGTTACAGGTTTACTAGAGGGTAATAAAAAAATCCAAAAATGTCACCTGGCTAATTGTTTAATAATACTCATGCATTCATTATGTTACATCCTGCCACAGATGCTGATAAAATGGAACACAGATGAATAGCTGTAGGCAACTTGCAGAGAAAAACTTCAACCCCCTTGTTCAAATCTTCCTATCCTTGGAGTTTGCCCTGTGAGCACAGTGTGCACTGGAGAGCTGGATATACACAGCAGCAGACAAAGCTGGCAATATCACCTATTGTCAGTCTCCTGACATTTCCATTGAAAGACCCTATTTTGGTTGTCCCTGCCTAACTGGACTAAAATGTTCTATGCCAGGCTCTCTGCCTCAGGCTGAGTTTTATTGGAAGTATTGCAGAGAAAAAATACTCTGCTGTGTCAGAAAGGAGAGTTGGAGGAGGGGAATGCATTGTTTTTTCCACATTACCAAAGCAGTTTAATTATCTAAACTGGAATCTGCTTTACCACTGCTCTTCTCAGCCCTTGCAAAGTTCTGTAGCTGATCAAGTGGCTGAGCCTGCGTGACTATGGAAAAAAAACACCTGGATGATGAAAATTTCTGTGGAACAGATGTGCTTAAGTAAAACAGGTTTCAAATCTCCATTTTTGTTTCAGTAAGACTATTCCCAGCTAGAAAAAGAGGCTAGCTCTAACCATTTAGACAGAAATTGGTATCTCACAGTGGAGAAGGAGGACACAGTATTGGGATGAGAAAGAATATGCACTTGAGGAAGGAAAGGAGAAAGGGAGAAAGGGAGGGAGAAGGCAAAGGGGAAGTGAGTAACACAGCCTTGGCCTTGCACCAGACAGCAGTCTGTATTTCAGACCCTGATGGAGAAAGAGATCACCAGGTTCCCTACCCTTTCCCTGCTAGCAGAACCTTATATTGTCCTCATCATGTGGCTGCTCTGAGAACAGAATGACAAGTTGTTATCTCACCCAGTGATGGAGATTTGTGTATTGGAACTGAAATACTTGATACTGTTGATTGACCCTGCCATCTTAATATAGTCTATATGATTCCTCTGTAGCAGCAGTGGTTTCCTCAGCTCTTGGAATGGTTAGATCTAAAAAATATGCAGGAAAAACCATAAGATAAATTGCAAGCCAGATATTTAAAACTAGATTAAAGACTGATTCTGTATTTCTCATCACGTGCCATGTGGGATTGATCCATTTAATTTCTCACAGCAGTTAGCTGCCAAATTCTGCTTACATGCTTGGAGCAGAGACAAACAGGACCAGTGGTCTACAATGGGCTGAGGGAAAGAGCCTGGGCACTTCTCAGTTTGCCTGGCCCTTGCTCCGTCTCAAAAGTATGGGGAGAACTGATTTTGCATCTGTGATTTAAAACCAAACAGTTGGTAAAATTACTGTTAAATGCATGTGTATATATAATTTACTATTTGTCTTATTTTAAACTTCCATTTTAAGCTCTTTCAATAAATAACAAATTTCTTTGGACAGACTTTTTTATTTGTACTTCCCTACTTATCACTGCAGCAGGCAGTGAATGCGGGAGTCGTCTCTCCCATCTTCCTTTCTTCTACCCTCCCTCATATGGAGGGTGTATTTACAAATCAGGTTTTACAGGAGACTTCCAGACTCTAAACAACCATAAGCAATGCAATGAATCACAAGCACAGACATAACACATACACAGGAAGCTACTGAAATCACTCAAAAAAGTAACTGAAAAAATAAACATGTTCTGTGGTGGCGTTGGAAGTGATGGAGAGGCAGGAAATGCTCATTTCTGAACCTGTTCACTCTGAGTCATTTGAGGAATTGCAAGGAAAACACTAGCAATTGTACCTCCCATGTGATGTTTTTCATCAAATGAAGGATGCTAGCCAGAGACTAACCACTTCATCAGGTGTCAGGCTCAATGTGCTCTTCCCCAGCTCTCAAGGAAATGTGCTCTGCATTCACATTGGTTGGGGGGGGGGGAAGGCTTATTTTTAGTGGTAGACATTTGAATCACTCCGATTTCTGGCAATTCAGAGGCCGGCAGCCAACCCTCGGGCCGAGCATAGCAGGTGGGGACTTGGTGCATCGCTGAGGTGACACAGTGCTGGGCAGGAGGAAGGAGCCAGATGGCTGCCTCAAAGCCCAGCTCTGGGGGAGCTGCCTCAGGAGAGCCAGCAGCCTCTGCTTTAGCACCAAGGACAAGGACTGGGGGCAGGGGAAGAGCACTCTGGGAGCACGGGCCAGCCAGCCAGCTCCTATTCAAATGCCTGCTGTTCCCTTGCATTAGAAAGATAATCAGACTCAAAGTCAAAAGCAGTGGTGTTGGATTTTTTTATTTCATAACCCAATCCAAATTGTAGATTTCGTGATAGCCTGAAGAGATGAAATTTAACAAATCAAACAGGAATGTCCATTTAGGCAGCAGTAGTTTCATCTGTGTATGCACCTTTGCATCAGAACATCTTTGGGACCTGCTCCACCCATTCCTGCAGCTCCTCACAGGCAGCCAGATTTGCTCTACTGAAGTGCAGTGTCATTTGCTCAGTGCAGCCTGTGAGGTGAATCAGGTCTAGTGTGCTCATCAAAAACAATATGAATACATTAATAGGACAGAGATTTTAGGCATATCAACAATTACCTGGAGCACAGCACAAGTCTTGACAGAAATTATGTTCCTACACATTAAAAAGATTGAGAGCTAAAAATCAGTTAATGGTAAAATGGAAAAATATAAAAGAATACCACAAATAAAACCCATCTCTGCTGTGGGCATATTTCTCTTTAGTGCAGAGATCATTTCCAGAAGCTGCAGGAGGAAATAATTGTGAGTCTGCCAGACAATCTGTGACACAAAAGCCTGGAGTGGAATGATAACCAGAGAAAAGCACTTTATTCCCTTTATGTGATATATTTGTTTTCCCATCAGAAACCACAAAGCCATGATAAGCTGATGTTAAGAATTCTGCAGCTCTTTCCTCATGATGGATCATTAAAGAATAGAATATAGCTATATTAAAAACTTGTGGTGGTGAAAATTAGCCATCCCTTAGTCCAGGAAGGGCTCTTTTTAACTACACAGGGAGCATCTCTTGGGTGTGAGACAGCAAATGGCATACACAGGTTTTGCAGTAGACTAGTGTAGGAAGGTGAGCAATTCTGGTAACTAAGAAAGGGCTTCATGGAGCTCATTGCTATTCTGGGACTGCAGTGGTTTTGTAGTTTTATAGGAACGTTTCTCCCTCTAATGCAATATCCAGCAGATTCCCTGCAAACAGCTCATTTCCTTGAGCCACAGGTGAGAGACACATTTCTGACCTAAAAACATCTCAGAAAAGAATGGGAAGTGAATTGGGAAAGGTATTTTTTTCTGGAAAATGGTCTAATCAATCTTCCTTTCTTCCCATGATGTGTATGAGTGTTTTCCAGACACTGAAAACCCACAGAAAATGACAGTCTTCTCTGAAGCAACAAACAGCAGAAGGTGCTGCTCTGAAGTGTTACTGCATGCTTAGCAGAAGCAGAGAAGTGGTTTATCATGTAATGCAGCACATAAAGCTCTCATTTGAATTAGCCATGTAAGTGACAAATAAGGTTAGCAGCCCAAATGAACCCAGGGAAATTTGTGAAGAATTTAATTAATGACTTAAATCAATAATGAAACTACCTATGTTAATCTTTCAGAAACAGTCATTAGTTTTTTCCTAAGCTCAACCAGTACAAGGATAAACAGGCAAAGTCAAAACATTATTTTTTTCTTGAAGTTCCTTACTACAGAGATTTCAAGCTGCAATGAACTAGCTAGTGAAATATTAATTCCATTTTCTTGTAGCTAAGCATAAGGGGATACAGCAAAGGAAAAGAGAGATGGCCATTAATAAGTATCTTTTAATGCAGTCCACTCTCTGAAATTGCAAAATTCCTTTCTATGTGAAGAATCTTTGTCTGTATTGAATTAATTGTATCCATATTAATATGAGTTGACACCATAAATTCACTTTGAAAGTCAGTGACCAGATTTTTTCTGTGCAGCTACTGAAAATGAATATCACAAAGCATTTTTTTTCTTTTCCCACTCCTTTCTTAGCATATATATATTAAATAAAATTTTAGAGGGGAAATAAAAGCTCCTTCAACATTTTTTGCATCTCCAAAGTAGTGCACACCACATAACTGGTCTGTTTGCCACTTTTGCAAACACTTAAGTAGTATTACAATGTAATATTCTCCTCCTTGCCACTGTTTGGTATACAGCTTTTACCAACTACATCGGTACTCTTTTATTTTGTCCATTAAGTAGTTCACAACCCTCAGTGCTCAAAGATGCTGGGTTTGCACCGTTCCCAGTGTGCCTTTTGTTCTGAGCTGTGCCAGGAGGTTTGTGCCCGATGCTGAAGCTCATTTCTTAAGGATACATTCTGAGAAGTTCTGCTCTTCAAAGAATTTTGGGGAAAAAAAACCACCAAAATTTATGACTAGCTTCTCAAAAGACAGTCATAACTGAAACTGAAGAGTTAAATCTTTCTCTAAGCGACCTCACATGCATATCTCTGAACACCAGCAGAGCAAAAGGACCCTGCCTTGGACAGCCTCCACTTTCAACAAGGATGGCTAGGAATTGCAGAAGCTGATTTGTCGAGAAGCAAACTCAGTTTACAGCAATGCAGTTGTTCAATCTGCTGCAGACTAACAGAATATTTGACTGAGGTCAGGTTTCCAGAGTACACAGCAAATGCAGACCTGTAGAGCTGGCTCTTCAGGAAGTCTTGGAATTGTTTACATCTCGTAGTATTTTCTGATTCCTTCTGTTGATTTAGTAAGCATAGGAAAAAGAAAAAGCATGATGATTTAAAGTAGTCTGCTTTCTGTCATTGATTAATCTATTTAGACATCTAAAGGAGTTTATATTCTGAAGATGCAGAAATTCCCAGACCTGGGTTTTTTTGTAGACCCCTAAAAACACAGGTTGCCTCAGGGTGATTAGAGGTATGGAAATTAACTGAGGCAAAAGGGAAAATGTAAATTATAAGTTAAACAGTGCACTCTAAACATATGTTTAAAGGTCTAAAATCAAATGTTTGACCATCTGGAATAACCTTAGTCTAAAACAAGACAATTAACCTGGAAATAAAAATCTTATCAATCTAGAGCAGTTTATATTATTGCACATTACCTTATCAAAGTTCCTTCGCAGTGATACTCATTGACTGGTACAATTTCTTTGCACTTGGCATGCAGGGTGCTCAGTTTTCCTCTGGGAAAAAATAGCTCTAATTCTGTGATGCTAAACACAAATGAAGAATTGTTTTCCTAAACAGCTAAAATAGATGAACACTCGAATTGAAGGAAAGCATGGCACCTCTTCAGCTCAGGTGTTCCTGCCAAACTGCATGAAGGGCCACACTTTACATCTGGGTCAGGCCATTGGCGGCTCTTTACCCTACCCTTTGTCTTGATCAAACCCTCTCTCTACACTCAAAGCCATAACAGTGCTTTGCTAATCATAAATAATAAATTCTCCCAGACAAGTAACAGGAGGAGAAACATAAAGACTACCCTAAATCTTTACTTCACCGTTACTTGTTTGATACACAAAGGTAAAACAAAGTGAGGTTTTAACAGCAGCCACTGTGAAAAAGTATATACATATTTACATGAAATGGTGCAGCAATTGTCCAAGGAGGAAAAGTTATATCTGAATAATGAAATTAAGGCTAGTATGGTGATGATGTTACTATGATACAATAACATATAACACAACCTTTGCACTAACAAAATTTGCTAGATTCTATCTCTCCTTTCCCCTGTTCCAGGAAGCTTTGTTTCATATTTGATCTTTTCTCCACAAATCAGGACTACAGGTATTAAGTTCACAGTGTCTGTGAATAAAACAACTACATAAAACCAAACAATATTATGCCTAAGATTGCATGTGAATTGGGAGAAAAGAGGTAGCTGGAATACCAGAGACAGTAACAGAAGACGGGCCACAGACTCATTTAGTCTGTCTTTCTGCAGTGTGGAGTACAATCCCTGTATCATATTGGCGGGGAGTTGACAGACGAGAAAAGCAATAAGGGGCATTATTGTCTCTCCCATCATCCTGTCTTTAATGATCACAAATTCAAACTAGTAATCTGTGGTAGTGCATGATGTGAGATGGCACAGAATTGCTTCAAGTAATGTGGGTAATATCTGACATAGAGGGAATAGCTTAGATCAGTGTTTAAAATTTAATTTCCCAGACATTTCAAATTATTCTTCACTTAACACTAATTTAATATTTAGATATAAGTCTCCTCAGGGAAGGGAAGAGGAAGGAAGTGTGACTGTGATACCAATGAACAGGGTGGTTAGAATGAAACAGCTAATCTAGAAAGTCAAAGCATTATAAAAGACAGAATTTTTAGCAACTGTTATTGGCTCAAATGGAAAAATTACACAGATGATTCTACTGTTTTGAAATACAGTTGTTGAATTGAATGTCATAAACCTTATTGCTGGCTCAGAAGATAGAGTGGTATCATTCTGCATCCAAGTTGTATAACCCTAAATTTCTTAGCTATTGAGATCTGCTCCCAGAACATCATGTCTCTGTTCTTACTAGAGCCTGTAGCAAAACCAGGAGGCAAACAGCAGAGAAAAAGCTCTTCCAAAAAAAAAGAAAAAAGAGGGGCACAAACCCTAAAATTCTTCCAGTCTTTCTAGTTATTTTTGTAACAGAGATTTATTGTCTTCTCAAGAACCAATTGAAGCAGATTGCCATCTTCCAGATGTAAAGAACTACTTAAATGAACCACCAGTATTAAATTGTTCTGAAGATTAAAAAAAAAAAAGTGTAACCATGCTGCTGCAGGTGAGATACTGAAGAGAAAAGTCTGAAAGGAAGTACAACAGCTTGTATCAGATTTTCCCCTGTTCCCTATGCAGGACCCATCAGAAAAACAGACTGCAGTGAGAGGAGTGATGGGCTGGTCACTAGAGATTGTACTTCTGTAGTAGTCCCTTCATCTGGAATATAGATACAAAGGCTTAAATATAATTTTCTCTGTGGATAGTTTCACCTGTGCTGGTTCTTTTAAGAGAACCGAATTATTCCAATTATCTCCACAGCAGAGCTATCCAGCGCTGCATGTGATACACGGACCCTGGAGGAAGTTTGGACACCAAAGCCAAATTCTACCACTCTCCCTGAAAATTAAATAAGCCCAAAACAATGAAGAATGCTCACTACTTCTATAATCAAGCCATAGGAATCTGCTGTTGTGACATTCAGTGAAATGTTTCTCTTCTATTCTCAGGGGTCCTGTGCAATGTACAATGTCTGCTTCTGCTTCTTGTTCTGCTGAGCATCAACAATCCCACCAGAACACCTTCTATATATTTACCATGTATCTGTGAAAGCAGTGCTTTGTAGCAAAACCTTTCCTAATGCAAGAAAGTTTAAAAAAATTTAAAAGTTACCACAAAATCAACCCACATATTTTCAAGGATGGTATTTAAATGTAACAGCAATTCTTTGTCATATTGTCAAGAGAGTTTTCTGTATTTTTAGAAACTAAGCAGCCAAAAATAGAAGATGAAGTCTAATATTACTCTGCTCTCTTGACATGTAAGCCATTACGAAACCAGTTTAATCAGAATTTTTAAATTTATCTAAAATATTTTTCTTTTCTTGTTTTTTACTGTCATTCACCAAATTTAACTATGAATTGGAACCTGTCTTGATAGAAAAATATACAACAGAAGTCAGATTATATCCTCTTCCCTTTCGAAATTCAAGTGAAATAATGATTTGCTTTAAGACAATAGACACTTTAAGCAGCTGGAGTGAAAAAAAAATATTTTTTAAAAAGAAAGGGGAGGAGAAAATCTCAGCTACAATTCCTGCAATCTCTATTCATAATTGTTTACGTCAGATGCTCTATGGTTTGAATTGCTAATATAAGTTCAGGAGTGGGTAAATCAGGGGCAGGAGGGGTGAAAGTGGTAGGAAGAAGAATCAAATGTTTCAGACTGGAACTCTTGAATGCAGTTAATCTCGTCTGTTAATTTGACAGAGCCAGATTCCCAGTGCTCCTTGAGTATTGCTTTTCTAAGGTCATTTAGTAGCCAGTTTAAAAGAAAAATTTTAAATTACAATGGAATTCCATTCCTATGGCTATTCCATTATGTTTGAGACAAACATGCACTGTTCCACTGTCTTAGCTTCTTGGGTCATAAAAGAACAAAGCAGGCAAAGCCAGGAGATAAGGCAAAATCACTACTTGAATTCAGGTTGATCCTGAATTTCTAGACTGAGGCTTACATTTTTCACTTACTACTGTCTCTTTATTTTTTCTTTCCCTTTCGGTATAGTGTGTAACTATGTTTCAAGAAAGCAGAAACTTAAAAACAATAAAATACTTTTTTAGGGCAAAGAAAAGTTCCCACATAAAATACAGGAAATGAGGAAAAAAATTATCCAATAGTATATAAATTTCAAGTGTGTTCTCCAAACAAAGCAAAGTCAGTAGCCCAAGCAAAACAACTGGCTCACTTGACCAGCTTTTTCCCTGTGTTTTAGAAGAAAGGATTAAAAAAAAAAGTGTTCTTAGGAAAAGAAGACACAGACAATTGGCAAGGTTAGAAAATACAGGGTCAACATCATATTAAAAGTATTTAACACAAGGGAAGTATCCAATATTGCTCAGGGATGGCAGGAAAAAAACAAAGAAAGGTAACTGAAGGAATGCATTTGTGTGAAAATCACACATTCATCAAGATGTTGTTCTGATGGGGAAAAATTAATCAAATAGGAAAAAGCCTAAGAATATTTCAGTCCTTCTATAAAAAGTATAGTTTGACCTACATGGATGCTGGGCAGTTTTGCATTCTTACATTCTTAAAGCAGCTTTGTTAATGTGTCACATAACTTGTAACCCAGATTGTTTTTCCAGTCAGGTCCTACACTCTTCTCCAGCATGCCTCAGAGTGGAGAGTTGCTGAATTAATGAAATAAAAGATTAGGAAAGTATTAGGACTTCTATGATTAATTTTTTTGCTTTCTAGTCCATCTCATTTTGTGAAAACAACAAAGACTGGGAAAGTAATTAGGATGAAAGTAGTTCCATTGCCAAATAAACTTAATGGTGTCATAAAATCAAAGTATGCAAGGAAGATTCAGGTCAAGTAGAATTCTAATGATGTAAACCCCAGAAGTAGAATTCAAGGCCTACTCATGAATACAAAAGGGAAAACTATCACCGTATTAAAGCATTCATCATCCTCTTCCTCTTCTCCACAGAAATGAGAATTTCCAGATAATAGCATGTAAATATAGCATCACAAATGTAGCTACAGCAATTCCTACAAAATATATCTCAGATAACAGTACTTTACTTGAAGATGTATTTCTTGGTTTTTACCTTTAATAATTAACATATCTGGGACCTGGACACACAAAATCATCTGAAATTATTTCCTTCTTTGTTATCATGAAAAAATATGGGCCTGTTTTTCCCATGTGTCCTCCATACATACGCAGACATGCATACATACAAAAGCCATTTTATACCTCAGTCTGAGCATTCAGGCTTTGCTCTTTTCTCCTACAGAGACAGAAGAAGCTCTCGAGAAGAACGATGTGAGTTTGGAAGTGGGGATGGGGAGGCCTGGCAGGGCAGGGATTGCTGGGGTGTATGTGCACTGGTTCCCTGGGTGGAACCTTAGCTGTCCTGTGGGTACACCAAGCAAAGGATTTGGAGAAACTGTGTTGGTCTGCTATTAATGCAGTAGTCATCTCTGTGATTGCTGAAATTGATTCATGCACATATACTATTTTTCCACTTGTGTGATTTTCAGGTGGATTTTCAGTTAGATACTGAATACTCCTATATAGTTAAATCTGTGGCAGAATTATCCAGCAGTTTCCTGATATGCATGCTCTACCTTATATTTTCAGAATAGTCAGGTGCATTCACATTGCTATGCTATCAAAAAACTCTTTTTGACAGGGATTCTTTCAGCCAATTCGCCTTGCTGTTCCAGAGACAGGATTTGTGTCAGGTCAAACAACCCTCAATTTTCTTTGACAAGAGGGCGATGACAGATTAAGCACACACTGAAAATGAGCACTGAGAATGAGAGATGTTTCTAGGGGAGAGAAAAGGCCAGCTTTCTTCTTGGAAGGGAAGTGCTTAGGAAAACAGTTACTTGGCTGGCTGTGGTTGCAGAGGCAGCGCGATCGCGGCGCTGCGGTGGAGCACGGCAGCTCCCAGCATGGCAGCGTCGCTCTTCAGCCACTCCACTGTCTGCTGCAGAACACAGGACTGGAAAAAAATCACACTAGGTGAAGGGCATCTCTCATTTCAATTTTGTAATAAAAGTTCTTCACTGCAACACTTTTGTCCCCACTTTAATCAAGTCACTCAACAGAGCAGTGACACCTTCACTTCAACCATATATATAGTGGTTTTGAAACAATATACTACGTATTTCACGGTGAAATAAGAACTGTAAAATACTTGGACTGTTTTAAAAGAATCTTCAATGCATTGAAGTCTCAGGACTGCAGCCCTGAGACAAAGCACAAGGTAGCAGTAACTTGTTTCATAAATCACTGCATGATAATCCAGCAAGCACCTTAAAATCAGCCAAACTTACTTTCTTTATCCAAATAAATAATAATTATTTATTTGGTATTTTGCCAGACTGTTCACCGAATTGTATTGATTTGTATCAGTTCATAAACATAACTCAGTTTGAACTTTACTTCACTCTTGACAAAATGCCTAGATTAAAAATGTTTAAAACCTAGTGAAATTGTTTCAAGGCCTGGAAAAAAATCCACATAAGCTGTGTTTATTTGGTGGCATACAAATACTTTTAATATTTGAGACAGCAGTTTTTTAAAGTATCAAACCTTTTTTAATTTATTCATTTCAGAAATCTTGTCAAGTGGAAAGACATATGGGGGTTCTTGTAAACTCAGTGGTAAAAAGCAAAATACAAGAACTAAAGCAATAATATTTGACATTCTGGAAAAGAAAATTTGAAGTCTGACAAACATCAAAATAAATTTAAAAATATCATAGCATATGCTCCTATAACATCCAACATTTATCTTCTCAAATAAGATTAACTGAATAATTCATAAGTGCTGCAGATGGGCAATGAATGATTTTGTTATACTAATCTTTGTTAAAGTAATTACCAGCATTGCATGGGGTTCCCAGTACTCCCTTTTACACTTTGAATGGATGTTTTACTTCAGTTTCATAAATGACCACTCACTTTTTCTCTTCTGTGTCATCATTATGCATGGGACATATGCCATTGCGAGGTATTTTTTTTTCTTTTGGTCTTGCAGTTGTATTAGTTTCAAAAATAGTGCAATATTACAATTGGGCATTTGTCTTCCATGGAAGCAAAGATTTTCATGCATAGGACTGAAACCAAATTCTCATTTTACAGAAAAAAGAGCATGCTAAAGCTGTTGATTGGGTTAGAGATTGTGTTTAAACTCAGGACTGCTTCTTTTACTCTCAACTGTGTGTACAAAGCAGGGACTTCAACTGATAATATCAATTTTATTACCTGTCAAATGTAGTTTATAGCAGGTGCTTTTTCAGTGACAGCATCCCTATCCTCAGAATGATTTAATCTCAAAGCCAAGTAAAGAATGTTCCTGTGCAATCCACAAGAATCCAATTAGTGCATGTGTCTCCTTGGCTTTATCTCCACTCTTCAGGCATTACTACGGGGATCCAGCTCTCTCAGCCTCTCTCAGCCTTGTGCAAGCAAACATTTCTTGGAGCAGAGGACTTTGCATTGGCCAACACACTTGTACAGTGCAGTGCTTCTGCACACCTCTTCTGTTCCCCTTCAGGTGGGTCCTGCTTCTATCTTTGCCTGTGATCATACTACCCAAATATATCTGACACCTTCTGTGGCCACTGTTAGTAGAGGCTCCAGTTTTCTTTCCAGGTGGTAACAGGCAGATCCCACTGGGAAGAGGAAGGCAGTAAGAGCAAAAGTTCTGGGAGTGAAACTGCTGGCCACCCACATGAGAACTGAGAGCTGGGTAGAACACCTGCAGAAACCTGAACGGGTTTCTGTTCTTTTTTCTTTCCCCATGAGAGAAAGGAATAAATTTATTTTCATTGCCACATTTCCTTTAGGAAACTAAGGCAAAGGTCATGTTCTGAATGCTGAGTCACTGTTTTGATTTATGCACCCATTGCAGTTTGTGTTTTATCCCTGCATGTTGAGTAATCATGTGATATTGCCAACTACTAGAGTCAACTGATCTCACAATTAAAATAGTTCTCCATAAATATAGAGTAAATGCTTAGCATGACTGTAAGATAACACATAATTTTATGGACTTTTATTTTTAAAAGTTGTTCTACTTAGTTTTCTCTATTTGATCCTTTACAAGGGAAGAATGAAAAGTAAGCAATATTATTCTTTTTTTTTCTAAACTAAGTACTTTTTACTAAGTATTTAATAGTATTAATAAGTATTATTTACTTAATACTAAGTATTTTTTTCTAAATTAGGTATTTTATAATTTTTTCCAAAAGCTATTATCAAATACAGTTTACAGGTAAAGAGACAATTGTGGAAATCACTGCAGGAAACAAGAGGTGCTATCTGGAGCTATATTAATGTCTTCCTTCTAGCTCACTGAAGGAAACAATTAATAAAACAGGGATTCTATCAATTGGACATATGGTGCTCTTCCACAATGGAGGATGAAGCACCTTTACTTTTCCCCCTTTGGTGTCGCAGAAAAGCATCTGGTTTAGCAAAATCATGGTTTTTTCCTCTTTTTTTTCTTGTATTTTGCTATGGCAAACTATACTTTCCCCTTAAATCAGCATAGAGTTCCATTTGGGTTCAAGACCACTCAGTTCTCTGGGTCCTAAGTACACTGCAGCTGTGTGCAGTACTGCTGAGATATAAATAGATCACCATCTCAGCAGGTTTTAAAGCTACAAATAAGCTTATTAAAATGGAGACATTGCACAAACTGCTTTCAGTTCCATTAATGATTATCCTTCCATACAGTAACACTGAATTCAGTTATTCCATAGCATTGGATGGAAAAGTGACAGTCACAGTGATGTCTCTGGATCTAAGTTTACAGTACATATTTCTCTGAGTAGGAATAGCTACTTTTCATCAGGAAAATGTTTGAGAATTGAAAGAATGCATAATGCAATTTTGTTTTTTGTTTTGTTTTGTTGGTTTTTTTTCTTATAGGAAGCTTTCCTTTATATCCTTGTATCAAATTCATCTTGGTAAGAGAGACAAAATATACAACAGGTATTGCTGGTTCTGGTGGAGGTTTAGCAACTAGATGAACTAGTTAAACTCCCACCATGGTAAATACTGTTCTGTGTTTCAAAACCTGAATAATCATCTGCTTTAATTTCCAAACATCTGATGTAATAGTGATTTCGCTTGGTAGTCTTTTATGATGACTCTTTTCTCTCAGATAAACATTAGATTAGTCTCCTGGTGTCTAAATAAAATGCTAATATCTCTAAAGAACTAGAAGAGAGATGGAAATAGAAGACTTGGAGAAAAGTTTCTTTTAATTACTCCTTCAATTTCCCTTTTGTGGAATAATAGAGCTTTTTGTCTTCTTTGAAATCTTACCAACCTTCCTCTACATTTGCATTTTATAACAGATTTTTTTATATTTAGCATTTTTCTTTGGCTAGCAGAAGAGGTTATGATATTGGATTAGTGCTTTATTCATAGTAGGATTTCAGATGAGTCACGGATATATCCCTGCAGCAGCTGTTGCAGACCTTGTAATGCCATTATGCCCTGACTCTGAGATGTTGCACTGAGGTACTGTGGCTATCCTCTCAGTGATTTCTACAACACAGAAGCCCTTCAACGTAGATGATGGGAGACTATCAAAGAAATTTTTATGTAGAGCATATCCTGCAGGCACAATGCACACAATATGCACTTTACATGTTTTGTGACCTTTTCAGATCTTATATGGAAAAACACTGCAGAAGATGAGGAACATGTACTTGCAGAAGTCTGTAACTGTGACCTGTCAAAAAAGATTCACTTCCTGAATAGTAAAAAAACAAAACATTTCCTAGCTCAGTATAAGAAAAACAGAAACCCCAAACTCCCAACTAGACAGTGAAAGAAACAAAGAAAAAAAAAACTACAAACCCAACAACAAAAAATAACCAAACAAAATGCTTCCTTGCTCATAGTAGGGAAAAAAAATCCACAAAAGAATAAAACAAAAAAAAAAACACTCTTTGCTAATGATTTTTAAAAGTCCTATTTCCTTGCTTATGGTAAAACACTTCTGCAGCCTCACTAAAGA
Source organism: Chloebia gouldiae (assembly GCA_003676055.1). Classification (NCBI taxonomy): domain Eukaryota; kingdom Metazoa; phylum Chordata; class Aves; order Passeriformes; family Passeridae; genus Chloebia; species Chloebia gouldiae. The sequence goes on from QUSF01000005.1 coordinate 24,650,462, forward strand.
CTATTAATGTCTACAAGAGCTTTTAGAGGTCTTGCTGAGAAAGTACACAATTGTACTACAGAAGGAAATAGATCTCATTTGATACCAGAAATTCGGTCAGGAATTTAGCTGAATGTCTGCAGAAGATTAGAAAGCATCTTATTCCTAACACCATTATAAAATTCTGAATTCTGGGGAAGTGTTATCATAAGTATAGACCCAGGTAATGCTTGACATTTTAAGCTTCAATCCCAAGAATTCTGCTAAGCTTCCATTCTTGAGTGATGCCATCTGCACAGGAATATTAATCCCGTATTTACCTCTAAGGTCTCTTATGTTAAAATTGTCACTCTCAGCTAAATTCAGATTTAGAGCAGATAACCTACTACACCTGGGGAGAGGTACATAAAGTACAGCCACTTGTACTAAGGACTCAGTAAATAACAGCTGTGATCACTTTTTTCTGTCAAGTCATCCAGTCAGGAAACAGACACTGCATTAGACTAATGGAAGATAGATACCTGGCTTCTTGCATACATTTCTATCATTAAACTTGCTAGTCAATGCTCATTTAATTTGATTTTATTCCACTGCCTTTATTTGAGTATATCTGGAGTTAATCTGGTTTGTGAATATATAAATAAAGTAATAGAGGACATGAATATAGAGATTTAATAGTAACAAGTTCTCACTGCCTAATACAAAGGAAGGGGCATCTGTCATGTTACACATTCACTCTGTATCAGAACCTCCTTCAAAGCTTTTCAGAGACTTCCACCATGCTGCATGTTTTGATTTTGCAATGAACCCAGCACATGGACATTATTTTGTTTAAAGGTCATGCAAACGTTGGCTGAGTACACTCTTAAATAAAACTATTTCATAAATACACATGGTTAGAATATTTCATAAGGGCTCAGTGTTGCAAGGTTTTGAGTATATAAGCAATGACCTTATTCCCCAGATTTGTCTGTATTTATCACCTACATAAAAGGGAATAGACATTGTAAATACTTACAGATACATCAACACAGATCAAAATAATCTTGCTCTATAATAGTAAATATTACCTCTGGGCAACTAGGTATAGGCTAGATATAGTGTGTGTGAACAATAAGGTACTGTTCAATTGAAAGTTGGATGTTTTAGTTCATTACATTGAGTGTTCTAAAGTTCCTGAAGAAAGTTACAACAGAATCTTCTTTTTTAAAAGCATATTGCAGCTGCAGTTCTATCTAGGTAGCTTTATATCTCTTGTCACTGTAATATTGCAGAGCTAAATGGATGCTGAACACAGACTTTATTAGAAGGTAAAATACTATGCCATAAGCATCTAACATAGAAATAAGTATAATTATATTCTTCATTTAAGAGTACCGTTCTTTTAAAGATTACATGAGCATGCCCTTCTGCTCTTCATTGTTTTTTAATTGTGCCACATTACCTTACCCTAGAGAAGATAGAAAGGAAATGGATAGTGCAATAGGTCACTTCATTGAGGAATAATTCTGATATATAGCATAGTATTATTTGGCACTGCGTTTTTTAGGCAGAAGGAGGTTTTTCATTTTTTCTACTGACTAGAAAGTAACAACATGGGTTTAAAATTACTAAAAATAAAAAGATGTGGGCAGCATCCTTGCACATCTAAGGTTAATAGCAAAAAGGATGGTCACATTTGGCACGTCCAAGATTTAATTCTGAGGTTTTCTTTTTATTGAAGGATGTGAAATATATCAAAAGAAACTTTTTACAAAAGCATATGAACACAAAACTTCTTTGGGAAGTTGGGAAAAGTGGTTTGTGACCAAAGTCTAAACAGAGCAGGGCTTCATGGGTTTATTAAAGCCTGTAAGGTTCAACAGGCAGCTAGGATACTGTGACTTTCAACTCAGGACAAACTGATTCTGTAACCCTTACAGTAAAACTTCCTAGTTTTTAAAGGCATTCTAGAGCCAAAGATAAAAAAATCATCATGCAGGTTATTTTCATTTTTCATTAAAATTATTAGATTTCTATCTAAGTCATTAGACATCTTTAATGTCAAAGTTATTGTTTTATGGGCAGACTAACATTCTCCTGGAATGGCTTGATGAAATGTGCCATAAACATCATGAGTATTCTGACACTCCCGAGTTTCAAATCTTACCTGTCATAAGAGTTGGACATTTGGTTATTACCCACAGCCCAAGAGCTGAAGCTCTTAACCAAGGACTATGACAAGTACCAACCCCAATGCCAAATACCAGACATTTGCCCATGAGTGTAGAAAGCATGAGTTTCTTGATGCCCTATAAGAGGTGAAATTGGGTAGCTTAAAAGTTGTTGTTGTCTTAAAAGACACTTTATCCATTATTTTAACTACTCTCTCTTCCTTTGCTTTGTACAATGTTCCATTACTCCTACTCCTTCCCTATCTACAACCATTTCCTGACTCCAGTCCTCAGTGCTACAATCACACCTCATCCTCCTTGGCATGCAACTGTCTCCAAAAGTGACACTGAAAAACAGAGGAAGTTTAATTATTTCAGTTGTTCAATGTTAATCTAGTACATTTCCTCCTGATCTGAGAAAGACACTGTGAAAAGCTACTACAGAGGGGAATCCTGCTCTGTCCTTCAAGTCCCAGCAAATGGTGTAACCTTCAGAGATTTGGCTGTCAAATTCTGCCTGCACTGAGAATCTGCAAGCTCAGATGTTTGGAGTCATGACTCGCTCAATTTCAAGTTGACTTTATTCTCAGCTTCTTTTGAGCAATGTCATAAAACATTCCTCTGACAATTAGGCAGATCAGCTGCAGGTCTGCAAAGGTTTTGCAGTTTCTTAACTAAACAATCAGTTAATATTTAAAATAGGAGTCCCTCACCACACCATTTTCTCTCTCTCAAAAGGTTGGCTGCTCATATTTGAATGCAGTGAAATCAGGAAGTGACAAGAAGGCACAGAGATCAGTTTCCAACCTCAAATCTGCTACACTGCAGGAGGGCACTACAGCCAGTGCCCACTGTACTGCCCTACTACTACAGAGTGACATCTGCTCACTCTCCTCAAACCATGGAGCTGACCCATGCACGATATTGCTTTATTTAACAGAATTTTTATGAGTGTATTTCAGACTGATAATGAGTTTTTGGTTTATGATTTCCTTCTCTTTACTCATATTTAAATATGCCTGCTATCATAGCTCTTAGCTATCTCTATCTAGATACTAGGATAGATACTTAAATGTCTTATCAGTGCTTTCTGTGACTGCCTGTGACTGACTCCTTATTCGCCCTCCTCATTTTCCCAGAAACATGTATCTAATTGGATACAAGTATTTTAACAGTGTTTTTTGGAAAAGTATCCCAGCTGTTTTCAATTCAAACTGCAACAGCCTTCCTCACCATCCAGTTTTATCATGCGCAGTGTCATAACATCTTTAAAATTGGAAGTGTTAAAGCCAGCATAAAATGGAGGAAACGGCAGTGAATTCTACTATTTTTATCAATGTAAAATTATATAACTTCAATTTGCACTGATTTCTTAGAGTGAAAGTAATCACTGAACAGAAGAATTAAATGGTCATGCTGTGTAATTCAGACCTGTGTGTGCCACCAGTCATTGACCTTTTAGCATTTTCTCATAAGAACTGCCCTCACAGAAGAAACCAATCTAGTATAAACATCTGCATTTTGTTTCTCTTCTGTGTTTTTAATCTAGTATTTGCATAAGCATGTGATGAGCCACAAAGAGGCCATTTGGCTGGCCACACTCTCCCTGATCCATTTTCTTTATGCGCCAACAGTGCTTGCTCCTGTGCCATCTTCCTTGTGGATAAATCTGCTCGCCACAACACTGTACCCAAACTATCAGCATGACTGTTTCAGTTTCTGTCTGCTGAGCAATGAGTACTTGTGTGCCTGCCACAGCTTCACAAACATCAAGAAATGCCTGCAGGCTACAATAGCCTTGAACCCTCTGTGAAGGCCAAGTAGTCTGGCAACAGTTCAAATCTTTGCCTTGTTGGTTTGTTTTTTATTTTTCAGGCATGATGAATTTCCTCTTATTTTCTACAGCTGTGACTGACTATCAAGAGAGTCACATACAGACTCCCACTTTCATGTTCCCCTTTAACTGTCTGCTCTTGTATGACTGCTCTTCCTGTTTACCCAGTTTACCAGTTATATCATGACAAGGTCCAGTGAGGTACTGGTACTGTAGGTACTGGTAGTCCTGTAAGAAACTCTGTTTCCTATGGACCTATATTTATGACTTAAGACCATGGAAACCCAAGATGATGATCATTTCAGTCCAGCCTTGCATGGTCTTCAACACCTGCAGAGAGACCTTGACAAACTGGACAATCACCAGTTTGAAGTATTGACAGGGCTATTACCAGCCAAATGAAATTCAACATGGAAAGTGCCAGGCTCTGCAACTGGAATAGGGCAACCCTGGATGTACAGACAGAATGGGGAATGAGATGCTGGAAAGCAGTGCCAGGGAAAGGGACCTGGGGGTCAACAGAAAGCTGAATGTGAGCCAGCAGTGCCCTGGCAGCCAGGAGGGACAACCCTGTCCTGGGTGCATCAGGCAGACAGGCAATGAGGGGGGTTGTCCTGCTTGCTCTGCACTGGGGTGGCCTCATCTCAAGGCCTGTGGGCAGTTTTGTTCAATATAAGAAAGATATAAAAACACTAGGGAGTATCCAAAGGAGAGCAACAAAAATGGTGAAGGGCCTTGAGCAGAAGCCACATGAAGAGCAGCTGAGGTCACTCGGTCTGCTCAGCCTGGAGAAGAGAGCTTGACTGCAGTTACAGCTTCCTTTTGAAAGGGAGATGAAGGGCAGACACTGATCTCTTCCCTGTGGTGCCCAGCAACAGGACCCAAGGGAATGGCCCAGAGTTGTGTTAGGGGAGATTCAGGCTGGATATTAGAAAAAGATTTTTCAATTAGGCACTGGAAAGGGCTACCCAGAAAAGTGGTCACAGCCTGACAGAATTCAAGAATTTGGACAATGCTCTCAGGCCCATGGTGTCACTCCTCAGGAGGGAAGGTCAGAAATGAGACTCAATGATCCTTCCAACCCAACTTATTCTCTGATTCTTTCATTCTGTGACTTCTTCTGAAGGGCTAAGTACTATTCTTAGCATTATTGAGGCCAGGACCTCATTATAATAGGGCTGGCATTATTCATATTAATATCAAAGGCACCTTAAGGATATTGTTGTTCCAAATCCCCTGCCATGGACAGGGAACCCTCCACTAAACCAGGTTGCTCAGAGCCTAATCCAGTCTGGTCTTGATCACCTCCAGGGATGAGGAGTCTACCACCTCCCTGGGAAACCTATTACAGTGCCTTGACACCTTACAGAAAAGAATTCCTCTTCATATCTAATCTAAACCTACCCTTTTGATTAATGCCATTTCCCCTTGTCCTATTAATACATGCCTTTGCAAAAAAAGAAAAAAAAAACTGTTCAAAAGATAAATAAAAGTTGAGAATTTGGAATTTGGAGTATATGGCACAATAGATAGGAGACAGAAGACAGCAGAGGTCTCCAAAGATCTCTTCCTACATAGCCTCTCTCTCTGATTATATCCATCCCTCATTCTTGCAAATTGAGTTCTAGCAAGGCCTATTTTGGGAAAAAAATAAAGAGTAACTTCCCTTCCCTCCACATTTAAAAAGAGTTATGATAGAAAAGGATAATGAGGTAGACTTAAGGAAGTACTGATACACTAACTTTATTGACCTAAAGGAATGTTCCTGGTGGCATATTTAATATCTGGACTGTCTTTTCAAGGTCAAGCTACAAAGCAGACAATGAACTGACCATAACTGTATTGCACCATTGTGGACATCTAGGTTGACTGCTTCCAACTACCACAATTCCTTTTGGAATGTGAGATCATACCTTTTCAGGAACTTGCATGTCTGATGTGGGCCAAACGATGCTGCCACACAGTTTTACAGGATGCACACAACAGAAGATGCTCTTGCACACTTCCATTGCAAGCAAACATGTGTTTGGTTTTATCCTATGGAATTTTATATCCATAAGCATTTTTTTCCTTCAGTACCATGAATGTAAATCTATAAAAGTATAAAGAAAATTTGAGTAAAGGATCTTTAGGCTCAGGTATGGAGTTTGATCTACAAAGAACAGGATATACAGATGTAGCATCTGTTACACTCTGGATCTGCTTTGTTTCTGTTTGTCAGGGGTTTTCTTGCTTTCCTATTATTTGTTTATGCAGTCAGGTACTGCTACAGCAGCTGAGGGAGGAACTAACAGGAATGCCTCCACAGGTTTCTATAAATCAGCCTAGAGATCGAATTATTTAATGTGATTTGTGGCATGTTCTATATGTCTAAATATCCACTTCAGGGGGTTACAGTTTCATTTATTAACGTCTCAGCTCAGGAAAGGAGAAGTTTTGTATTTCATAATCATAAACAATACGATCAACATAAATTTACATTGGCTTGTACGAAACAAGCACATTCTATAATAAAAATTTCACAGATGTAACATGTGGGGAAACAGAAGATTTGCTGTTTTCTGTTAAACCACCAAAATAACTGTCAGGAATTTCACTAGAAATATTTGAAATAAACTTGCTTTGGAGATATATTTATCTGAGAAGATTAAAAACCTGAGAAATTACAAAGTTTAGAAAATAATGAGTTAATATGTAATTTTGTAAATAAAACTAATTACCATTTTAATGACTTCAGGAAGAATTTTAAAGCACTTAATCTAATCTACTTACAGAATAGTTAGTAGAAGCTTATGCTTAGAAATATGCACAATGGATTTAAAAATCAGAACACAAACTCTGTAACTATTACCCTTTCAGGGGGTCAAAGAAAGCAAAGAAAAAATATGCTATTGCTCCACTGAGCACAGAACTAGTTGTTTTCAGCAATAACAGACTCATCTGAGCTGGAATGGTTGCTTCTCCGTACCTTTTTTGAGTTCTAGATGTAGTTATTTATGAAATTTAATTAGATTTTATACTCCCATGCTATGGGAGTATCCCGTGTATTCAATTATAAAAGTAATGGTTCAGAATTATGTGAGTTTGAGATTAATGGCACAGCCACCAGTTGCTGTACTATCGTATGAAGCAGAAAAAGACATATACCAGAAATCCTTTCCACAAAGCTCTGGAAAAGAAGCAAAAGTTACAGCATTATTTACCCTTCCACTACTGTATGAAACCTGGCAATTTATCAATATATCACAAAGGGAAACTGCATCCTGAAAATTCATATGAATTAATAGCATTACTGGGAAATTCTAGGCTAAAAATTTATGTATGTCAAGTTTGTGAAAACTTCAAGCCTGCAGACCTCGTTTATTCTGCTTTATATATGCAGCCATTTTATATAGAGTATTTCCTACTCTGGTAGGCTACTACAGTGCAGTTAGTATACCAGAAAGAATGGAAACTTCTATATTTTCTAATAAAATACATGTTTATACCATTTGCAAGAACAGATTTGAGCTGGGTTAAGTAGTCTTCAACCCTGAAAGCCGTGAAAGATGAAAGATGAAGCCCTGAAAGATGAAATGGTGATGCAAGACTGGATCATCACAGATCACTCAAATCATCAAACTATGGAATAGTGGAGGTAGTATTTTTTGACATATGTATAAATGTGTATCCTTTCACAATTTTCTTTTCTAGCTCAACATTTCAGCTGTCATTGCAAGACACTTTATGTCTGAAACAACTTATTCTTCTCAATGAATATGCAATTTTTCTGCATATATTTTAAAAATGAGGTTTCTGTCATCTTTTGTTCCAAAAGGTAGGGTGTGCCAACAAATTAACGCTAATAAATTTCTATCTGTTCCACTAGAAATTTCACATATTTCAAAATACACATTGAAATTGAAGAGAAAACTCAATTAAGACTGTCATCTAATCTTAAAAGCAGAATATAGTCATATTGTTTAATTTATTGCTGTGTTGGAAAGCAGACTAACTTGCTTCTGTTTTGCAGTCCTGTCATGTACATTTCAAACAAGTGATGATCCAAAGCTAAATACTGGATTCTTTAAATATAGAGCACATTTTCAAGTGCATAAACTAAGCATACTCATAGCTTAAAAAGTGGCAGAAGCCTTTTCTGACCTGTTTGTATCAAAACAGGAAGGGTGGCATGTGGAGATGGAAACTTCTTGAATAACACTGATTAAATTTATATAGAAGAGGTGAAAGGATGGAGCTCATACAGTTGTCTTCCAAAGGAAAGAAATAAATACAAGGGTCAGCTGGTTTTTCTGGCAGATCAAATGGGGGAAATGTAAAAGAAACAGGCACTACTGTGCTTCTCCTAGAGTAATGTTGCAAGTGGATGGGGACTTTCAGGAAATACAGCAGCTGAGTTTTATTCATTTAGATGACATCTGGATAAACTGTCTGTTGTGTAACTACATGGTTAAATATGTTTATCTTACCTTGAGACTTTGTAGAATAAAACCTGGAAAAATTGAGAACTTCTTAAATGATGGTATGATTTTAAAAGCCTTACTCATTCTTTCAAATATTACTCATACTATAACTTCAAAAAAGTTTTTCTTAAAAAAAATACTTTTAAGCTTTCATAGTAACTTAGAGTACACAAAAGTATACCAAGATCAAGGCTAGTAATTTTTTTTGCTGCGCTGTTTTGTGAGGTAGATAGTGGCCTTATTTGTAAAATAACTATTCACAATTTTAAATAACACTTGGCAGCATTGTTATAATATCTTCTGTTCTCAAGAGAGTATACACTTCCAGATGCCCAAAGGTATCAGTAATAAGTACCTCTTGCCAGGGATATTACAGCCAAAAAACCCAGTTTAGACATAAAATAGCATCCAAATGTGGATTTAAGTGACAACCTCTATGTCACCAACACTGCAGTAATCTGGGGGAAAATGCATGTTGACCGGCATGTATTTTGATTCATAGTGAATTTCACCATTTCGTTGCAGCCTTTTAACAATAGGAAAGCTGCTAGAAATTGCAAACCACCACTCCAATCCCCCCTCCCCCAAGATTCTCTTTCAGAAAAGGGCCCTATTGATGCTGGGAGGTGTTTATATATATATACATGTTGAGTCCCCTAAATGACTGCTTCAGTCAGGAATGTCACATAAAACTAGAACCTGTTTCTTTCTGAAAGTAATTTGCACCAGCCAAGACTGCCCACAGCTGACTGACCCACACTGAGTATTTCTTAGAACTGGATGAGCAACGCACACTGTTTCCAGGCATTTCATTTTACCAGAAAAATGCATGAAGAGACATCTTTCTACAATACTTGTTTCTGGTTCAGAAAAGAAAAAACAACAAACAATCCACACAGATTGCTGCATAGGATGATGGAGAAGAGCATTCTCTTTTGAAGGACATTCTCGAGCAGCTTTTCTGGCCTGTGACTTGAAAGAAACCCACAGTATTTATTTCCTAATGCAGTCTCCTCTGAAGCAAAGTACTCCTCTTCCTTGATATCTGAGCTCAGCATTTAAGAAAAACAAATTCTTGGTTCACTTTCCTTCATGAATGAAGCACTGCTTCACAGAATCATAAAAACATTAAAGCTGAGAAAGACCTCTAAAACCAGAGTCCAACCATTAACATAATACTGCCAGGTCAATCATTAAACCCTAAGCACCAACAACATCAACATATTTTGCTTCATCCATTTACAGAGATTAAATATATACAATTTTATCAAATATTCACTCTGTTGCTGTCAAGAAAGACTAAATATACCTCTTATTTTCTTATAGCAGGTGTATATGCTCTATAGTGAAAACATCAGCAATCCTACATCTGTAATCTGTGTAATGTACTTTCTTGAGGACACAATGGTGGCCTTTAGGGGACACGTCAGCCTCAAAACCTCTCAAGATTCATGAGACAATAGTCGCTTTATTCCATTCCATCATCCTCTAGGCAGCCTGTATGCTTTCTGCCCGACTGAAACAGATGCAAGACATAATTATGCCAAGCAGACCTGCCTCCAAATCCCATCACCTTTCCTATTTTGTTCTGCATCCTGTTTTTGCTGTGGCTGTTTTTTACCGAGCGTGGGGACAGCCTGCGGCAGGCGCACGGCTCAGCCTGTTGCAGTCACCCCAGTGTCAGGCTCACAGTCTGCAAGTGAAAGTGCTGCTGCTGCTTCCGCCCGAGGCATCTGCGGCTGGGACTCCTTCCCAACAGCCGCACGGGAGCAGCGCTTGGATTCACACTGACTCACGGCTGTCAAGCTGCGGCATCCTGACTGAGATTAAAAATAAAAAGTCGGGCGAGAGCTTGAAGGCTGCCCGTCAAACAGAGCGTGGCACCAACACTCTCCTGGCCTGAACGAGGGCTATGGAACACCGTTTCAAATTCCCTCTCCGGATGGACGCCTCCCGGCCCCACCGCGCCCCTCTGCACCTCGCTCAGCAGCGAACGAGACCACGGCGAGGAGAGAGGGAGGGAGTCAGGGAGCGCGCTGTGCACACAGTCACAGCTGAGCAGCTCTGCCGGCTCGCCTCCGGCCCTGCTGTCGCCCGCCCCTGCCCCTCGGCAAGGCCACCGTGCTGCACACGCCTGGCGGGGCCCCGCTCACCCGGCCCCGGGTGCCGCCCGCCGCGGCTGCCGAGACACCGGGCGGCCTTCCCGGGGCTTCCCCCGCCCGCCCCCAGCGCCGGGCAGCGGCCCAGGGCGCGGCGCGTTCCATTCCCCCGCCTCGCGGGGTGGGGGGCGCAGCGGGAGCCCTTCGCTCGCTCCAGAGGCGGGACGCACACCGCCATAGTGCCGGTGACCGGCTAGGCGCGGTGACCCGAGAAGCCCGAGCCCGGGGGACGGGGAGATAGCGGCAGGACGCCTCGGGACGGGGAGGCGCGGCGGGGGGGGCGGAGTTGGTAGGTTCCGGAGGGGGCCGGCGAGTGCGGAGCGCGGGCGCCGCGGCTGTCAGTGAGCAGCGGCGGCTCCAGCGGGGAGAGGCGCCGGCGGAGAGAGGCGCTGCCCCGGGTTGCCGGACCCGCCGCCCTCGGGACCCGCCGCCCTCGCCGCGGGCCTCGCAGCGGCGCGCTCCGGCGCGCAGCAGGTGCAGGGCGCGCCGTTGGAGGGAGGCGGCCGCGCCGCCGCCCCGGCGATGCCGGCGGTGCAGAAAACGGTGTCCGAGATCCGCTCCCGCGCAGAGGGTAAGAGCCGCCCGCCTCTCCGCGCCGGCAGGGAGCGACCGGGGAGCGCGGCCGGCGTTCCGGCGCGGAGGCGCGTTGGGGTCCGCGCCGCCTGGCCGGGAGGGGGCGGTGGGAGCCGGAGTCGCGCCGCCGCTGCGCTCCTCAGCCCGGCTCCTTCGTGCCGTGCGCCCCCGGCGGGGCTGCGGCGGCGCCGACCCCGGCCTGGGCGCGAGCGGTGCCGGTGCTCTCAGCGAGGCCTCGTATTTATGGCTGTCTGTACCCGGTGAGCCCCGGGCAGCGTTTTGTCTCCCAGCGATGGCAGCGGCGGTTTCGTTTTCCCCGCCGTGTGTGGCTGCTCGGCCCGCCGGCCCCGGGCGGCAGCGGGGGCTCATGGCCTGGGGTCCTCGGCCCCGGAATAAGCCGGAATCCCTCTTTTGTGTGTAACATGTACGTGTGCCCTCAGCGGCACAAAGAAGCGTTTCTGATGCGCGGCTTGTGCCAGGAGGCTTCGGACACTGCTGAGGTCTCGTGCCTGAGTGGGTTTGTTTAACCTGAGGCAACGTGTCAGCAGCTGCTCTGTGAAAAGAATCACTGCCCTGGGATTACATTACTGTAACGTTTATTTTATGCAAAAGTAACGTTTGAAATCGTGGGCCCCAAAGCAGCAGTATGTTAGGACTGCCTGTCATTTTTTGGTTGCTGTAGGTAACAATAACAATGTCCCGCTAATGGCATAAGCGGTATTGAGGCAGTTATTCTCGATTTATCCCCTTGTCTGAAAGTTTCCTTGTTTAAACAATATATCCAGTTGATTTTTTTATTTGGCTTTGTTGTGCTCTGTTTGCTATAGGGGGACAGAAACTTCCTCCCTGTATCTTTCTTCCTTCTTCCAAACAAAGAACATTTTATTTAATTTTTGTGCAAGGAAAAGCACAAAGAAACAAACATTAGAAGCAGGCTATTAGATTGATGTTCTTTTCCAGTTTTACTATGTTAAATGCCTTTCTCCACCAAAAGTAGGTTTGTAGGAGGTCTGGCTCTGCCTCTGCTTGGGAAATGTTAGTGGCAAAGAAATAGAAGGATGCATCTAAGAAGAAAGAGAGAAAGTGCATCCTTTCAGGAGCACTTCTGAAATGTGTTTACAACCAGAGCAGCCTGAGACTCAGGACAGAGTCCTGTGTACTCACAGTGATTAGTAGATGCTTATAATGAGACTAGTTAACTGTCTTATTTTTCAGTGCTTAATTTCAATTCTTTTTCACTTACCCTTGTTCCAAACAATTGGTTTTCACTGCAAGCTGAACATTGCATAAATGAATGGGTAAAATTGATGCTCTCTTTAAAGTTATCTAGTTCCAGAACTCTTAATGGTTATTAATGGAATAAATGTGATGTTCCGTAAAGGTAACTGGCTATCTAAGATTTACAATTGCAGTAAAAGAGAAAAAAAAAAAGGTCTGGTTTACTTTTCACGGTTGAATGACTGTGAAGGAGTTAAATACTGGGTTTAAGAAGCTTACTAAAACCACTCTTTTTAGGACTGACATTAGGTATAAAGCATCTTTTAAGAAACTTAACTTTTGCAAAATGACATGATAGTTTTTTCATTACACCAGTCGAGTTGATTCTATATGACTCATACTGTACTTTACTATATATATAGTACTACTCAAAAAAATTTGAGATGTGTTACTGTTTTCTTAGTCTTATATTAATGTGACACTTACTAATTAATTTGATCTGTATCTATATATACTTGGTACATTTAGACTACATAGTTGGCATTTCTAAACAGCTCTTTGTAAATGCTCTTTGTTTTCTTAAAGAGAGAACTCCAGGACTCTGCTGTGTATTTGACAGGGACATAAAGGAACGGTCAAACCCTAGTTCTGGCAACCACCCAAGTGTCTTAGATAAGCACTATGCCAAGTGATGATAAGGCTGCTTTCAAAGAACTCCACCAAAGTCTTACCCCCTGTGCAGAGTTGTTACTGGCAGGGTCCCTCTGTGTTCTTGGAACACTAGTAATACTGTAATCACAAACAACAGCTTCTGTTACTTCTGTCATGGTGTGGACCATGCCTTGGCCTAAGACCTGTGGGGGTCTGACAGACAGTATTACTTTGCTTATTCTAAAATTTTTGTATTGTATCTTTGGTTTTTAAAATCTCACTTTTCTCTCCTGTCACTGCAGCAACTAATTTCTGCTTCAGAGAGCTTTTCCATGGATCATGAACTACCTTACCAGGCTGGACTGTCTTGGACACCCCAAATGATGTGCTCAGATAAAAACAAACCAAATCAGAACTGTCAGAATGATGTGCACATGTAGCATTCCCAGGAAGTGGTCAACAGTTGCACAGAAGAATTGACACTACAGTCTGTAAATTATTGAAAAATAAAAATTGTAGGTGTTTTAGGGTCTGTAAGCCACCATGTTACCTGCGTAGAGAAAAGAATTTGAGCAAAAAGGAACTACCGATTTTGTGCCGTTCTTCCAAACCTCTGCAAATTCTTCATGGCTGATGAAGGATAACCAAGCACGTTTATAACCATGTTTTAATAGGTTTTTATGTCTGTTATCCATTTGTGATAAATAGGTGCTGCTTACTATTCTGAAGTGGTGTGTGTATCAATAAAGTCTTGCTCAAAGCACAGAAGATCTGTCCCTCTTAAACAAATTTAGGAAATTGATGTCATGTATTCTGCAATTGCAAAACACAAGGGGGATCTTTGAGTAGAGTGGCCTACATAAAGCTTTATTAAATACAGTAACTAACTGTGGTTATTTTAGCTATATATAGCTTCACAGTTAATATATGCATCTATTAAATAATATGAAATTGGATCATTCACATAATTCTATTTCTTTTGAGGGGTTCTGGGAAAATGGAATTGTTCTTCTCAAGTTCAGGGTTCTCTGAAGATTGAAGCAATAATCCTTTTCCTCTGTGTGTTGGTGGAATTCAGTGAACTATATTAGGTCATTGAAAAAGGATAGAGAGTTGAGGTGCCATGATGCTGCCTACCAAAACTGGTAGGTAGTAACTAGTTCTTGTTGGTGTTCTTGTACAAAATCTAGGTGAAGCTGAACTGGGGTAAGATAACTTTCAGAGAACTGGTGAGAGGACTTTCACATGAAGAAGGAATGTATTTTGAAATTCTGTAGTGTTTATCAGACTTCTTCAGCAGACTATTGGGTTTTGTAGTGTCTAATGTATCCTTAGGTATTTCTACTTATGGTCTTTAGGACTATATAACATTTTACCAGAGGTAGCATTATAGTCACTTTTGTCGAGGGTTTATTTCTGCCAAGTGTGTTTTGATCCCAGTGTTTCACAACAGGGAAAAAATTTGGTTTAGTTCTAGACAGGCTTGGCCACCTCAGTGGTACCAATACGTTCAAGCAGGTCGTTTTAATTCCCGTCTGTGCTCTGATTCCTCAGAAGAACAGACTGATGGGTCAGGTTTTCAATGCCTATTCTGTCACTGAAGATCTGTCATGGCTTTGCAACAAATAATTCTGAAGACATTTTCATAGTGATTCCATTTTGAACTATGCCACATGCTTCAGAAATACGAGCTAGCAAACAGACTATTCTGGCTTTGGCTGGGATAGACTTAGTTTTCTTCCTAGCAGCAGATACAATGGATTTAGGACTAGAATAATGTTGATAACACACTAATGTTTCAGTTGTTTCTGAGCAGCACTTACACTAAACCAAGAACTTGTCAGCATCTCATACTGCCCTGGTAGGGAGGAGGTTGGGAGTTCAAAAGGTTAAGGAGAGGACACAGCCAGGGCAGCTGCCTCCCAGCTGACCAAAGGGATATCCCAGACCTTTTGGTATTACGCTGAACAGCAAAACTGGGGAGAGTTGGCAGGGGTCTGGCAGCCTGCTGCTCAGCGACTGGAGGAACAGTGGTCAGTGGTTGATGTGCAATTCTGCATTACTTGTTTTGTATATTCTTTTATCATTATTTTCCCTTCTTCTGTCCTATTAAGCAGTTTTTATCTCAGCCCATGAGTTTTACCTTTTTTGATTCTCTGCCCCTGCCCTTGGGATAGGCAAGTGAGTGACTATGTGGTGTTCAGCTGCCTGCCAGGTTAAACCACAGCACTTAGTTGTATAAGAGGTTCTTGGCTACAGCATCAGCTTTCAGAGGTTTCAAAAACTCTACTTAGAGAATAAAAAAGAAATTTTTAATGATGAAGAGGAGTGTATTAAAATCCTTTTAGCAATTTGGTTGAGGGTTTTCTTTCCTCCCCTTTATTTCTATATTGTAGTATGTATGTATGTAACAGTACAATCTTGCAATGAAAATGAGACTGTTTTAAGGACTGAAAGCTGAAAGACTTAAACTACCCTACCTAAAGAAAAAATTAGGGGTATGGAATTTACTGTAGTTTTACTAATACAGAAACTTTTTAATTAAGACTGGTTTAGGAGGAGTCCCTGCAAATACTGAGTGTTTGAAGAGAGATGCTTCTTCCAAATTTATTATTGGAATCAAAATATGGTCTTCAGTGGGTGCTCTTGTTGAAAGGCACTCTAAGTGGTTTGGAGGCTGTGTTTTTTTCATCAGTTATTTATTTGCAATTTGTTGGTATTGAAGATGGTTTTATTTTTGTTTTGTTTTGTTTTTCTGGGTTAGGCTGCCAAATGAACCCGTGTAATTCCTTGAGTATTTTGTTGGCACCTGTTAAGGTGGACTAGTCTTTTAGGCTGGCTGTCCTTCTTCTGAAGAGACTTCTTGAGATAAACACCAATGTTTGAATGTATGTGCCTTTCATCAGACTAGGAAAGAAATAAATTGCAGAGGGTGAATGTAGTAGTGGGGATTTCCTGTATCATAATAGAGTCTGTGAATTATGAATGGGAAATGCGATGAAATTAAAAGTTCCTCCTGAGCCTTTTCTCAGTGTGTGAAGACTTGACCTTGCAAAGTAGTGTCCAAAATGTTTTTTGGATAGGTAAGAGGCAATATACTGGGCCAGTGGACTGGGTAATGACTTGGGTTTTGCCTAAATATGTTTGCAAGCAGTTACAGAATGTGCTAGAAATAAGTGTTGAGTTTTCATGTACAGTCCTAGTTATCCTTGACATGCTAAACATTCTGATGTATTCAGTTGCATTATAACATAGGGGTTTTCAGTGTCTTATTCTCATACAGAATGAACAGTGTATATTTAACAAGCAACTATATACACACATTATTGGTAGCATGTTAAAACTTTATGGTGATTGATTTATGCTATACCTGTTGGTAGTTTATAAGCTCCAGCCTGAAAACTGGTTAGGTCTGTTGTCAACAATGTAGTGGCTGACTGGTTGAAAAAATATTAGTGAAAAGTCTTGGGAGAGAAGAATAAATTGGTGTCCCCTTTTACAGATGAAAGCTGGCATGCAGGCTGGCACAAGACTCCTCATAGACCATAGAAGAATACTCAGAAAGTTCAACTTTCACTGGCTAGTGGAGGCAGTTGCTAGGAATGTCTGCGAGTCTAATAAAACTATTTCAAGTTAAGCACACACAAAATGAAGAATATACTGATGCCGCTTCTCTGGGAATAATCTGGCTAGTGTCACAAAGAAAATCTGGACCAAGTGAAGGAATCTCATTAACCAATGAGATCAACCAGTTAAGATTAACCAGCTTAATGGCCTTGGCTTCCAATGATCACATCCTTCCAGCTCAAGATTGGTCCATCACAGTGAGCACAAAATCAAGACAAGGTGGCAGGACTGGATGAAGCAAGGCATTTGACACTGTCCCACACAATGTCCTTGTCTCTAGAGACACATGGATTTGATGGATGGACCACCCATTAGATAAAGAAATGGCTGAATGGTTACATTTTGAGAGTTGCAGTCAACAGCTCAGTGGAAAGCAGTGACAACTGACATTCCTTAGCTGTCAGTATGGATATGGGAGCTGACTTTTTTCACGTTTTGTCAGTGATTTGGACAGTGAGACTGAGTGACCCCTCAGCAAGTTTGGTAACAATGCCAAGCTGTATGATGCGGTGGATGTGCTGGAGGGAAGGGATGTCACCCAGAGGCACCTTGACAGTCTTCAGAGGTGGCCTGTGTGAACCTCATGAAGTTCAAGGAGGCCAAGTGCAAGGTCCTGCACCTGGGTCAGGGCAATCCCAAGCACAAATACAGGTTGTGTGGAGAATGGACTGACAGCAGCCCTGAGGAGAAGGACTTGGGAGTGTTTTTGGACTAGAGACTCCACAGGATTTGAAACCCTGTGGAGGGTTTCAATTTTCCACCCATTTGGAACCCTGATGGCCAGCCATATCCTGGGCTACATCACTACAGGTGTGACCAGCAGGTCCAGGTGTCAGCACCTTGATGGGCAGATAGGAGCTGCTGCTCATCTTCTCTGCTCTTGTGATACCCCACCTGGAGTACTGAATCCCATTCTGGGGCCCCCAGCATAAGAAAGACATGGGCCTATTGAAGGATGTCCAGAGGAGGGCCACTAAGTTAATCACAGGGCTGGAGCATGTATATGAAGACAGGTTGAGAGAGTTCAGCCTGAAGAAGTGAAGGCTCAGAGGAGCAGCATTCCAGTGTCCAAAGGAGGCCTGCAAGAAGGTTATAGAGGAACTTTTAACAAGGGCATTTATTGACAGGACAAGGGGGAATGACCTTAAACTGAAGGAGGGTATGTTTAGATTAGGTATTAGGAAGAAAATCTTTAAGGACAGTAAGACATTGAACAAGTTGCCTGGAGAGGTTGCAGACTCCCTATCCGTGGAAGTGTACAAGACCAGGCTGGATGGTGTTCTGAGTAACCTGATTGACTGGAAAGTTCCCTGCCCATGACAGGAGGTTGGAACTGCATGATCTCTAAGGTTCCGTACAAACCAAGCCATTCTATGAATTAGCAAGGAGTCCCTGACAAAGCTCACATTTAAAAAGGGGAGCCTACAAGAGGTCATAGCAGCAACAGGTGGCTTTGAACTCTTGTAGGTTCCCCTTCTCTAGCAACAGCTAGAGGAGTAAAGAGAGATGGATTTAGGTGGCAAAGTCACAGCCTACCTGGGATTTAACCTGATGAGTGGTTTGTAGATGCCATTCTTGTTCTCCTTCAGATGTAACAGCAGGAAGATGATGACTGAGAAGGGTGCTGCCTCTAGGCTGCGTGCCAGAGGGAACTCAGAAACAAAAGACAGAATAGGATGCAGTAAGCAGTGTCTTCTCCACTTTGGTCTCTACTGATAAGATCAGCTTTCAGGAACCACAGGTTCTTGATACCATTGGAAAGTCTGAAACAAAAAAAAGACTGGCATTGTTGGAGAATAATCAGTTTAGGGAGCAGTTAAACAAACTGGCAATACAAAAGTCCATGAGATCTAATAAGATGCAATCATGCAGAGGGTGCACAGGGAGCTGGCAGGTCTCAAGTTACACCACTCTTAAGTTATCTTTGCAAGGTAAGGGTGGTCTGTGGGGAGTGCAGGTTTTTGCTGAGCATCTTGAATATATAAAAAAAGACTTTTGTTTTTCCAGGGGTCATTACCTGTGAGAAATGCAAATACACTGAGGTCACATTCACAATAAATGTCCTTTTTGTCTCATGAAGTGCCTTGAATCTGTAAATAAATCTGTTTATTCAGAAAATCATGCTGTGTCTTTACAGGCTATGAGAAGACAGAGGATGTTTCAGAGAAAACTTCCCTAGCTGATCAAGAGGAAGTGAGAACTATATTCATCAATCAGCCTCAGCTAACCAAATTCTGCAATAATCACGTCAGGTATTAGCAAAAACACTAGAACATTGCATACTGAATAGCAAAATTGAAAAGGTTTCATAGGTTTCATTTATTCTACTTCTGTCATTTCTACTGGCCACCAATGAGAGTCTTAGACCCTGGAAGGAGGAATGAAGTGAAATGAGGAGACAAGTAAGCTGTTTCAGTTACAAACTTGACCTTCTGAATTTTTAAGAATGGAGTGGGGAGGATACAGCTGCTTTACAGCTGGACCATCAGTGTGTCCCTAGAGGATGCATTTTTCTTCAGCTTTCAGTTCAGTTCATCTTTGAACCTATTCCTGGCAGCTGAATGCTGATGCAGATGTACTGCACTTGAGCACAGCATTGTTTGTGCTTTGGAAACACTTGACGTTTTCAGTCAGCCAGTTACAAAGATGTGGTTGCCTGTGAGACTAGTGTTCAGTTTCAGGTTCAGGCTTTAGAGACTTTGCTGATGGTTTATGCTAGTTTTGTTTTTTTGTTTTTTTTTTTTGTTTGCTTTTCATGAATTTTAAGTCATGCAGTAAATACTCATAAGTAATGTGTGTTTAGATCTGATAATATTCTCACTTCTGCTGTTAAAATTCAATGGAAATTAATGGCAAAGACACCTCTATCCCAAGTAGGTCTATTTTCTGAAGGTACCTTTGGTAATGTGGAGAATTTCTGTAGACATTGAGAATAATGTGATTTTCTGTGACCTTGAGGAACTTTATATGCTATTTCTTGGTGTATACAACTTGTCCTTCTGTCTTTTGCTTACAGAGTAGAGGGCTTTTGCAGGATGCATCATTCCCCCTTATACTGACAGTTTTATGCAAGGTCAAAGTAAATATTACTGTCTTATAAAGAAGTTAAAATATTCTTACGAGTCTTTTGCTTAAAAGTTCTTGGCACGATTGTTTTTGCATGTATTGTTTTAGAATCTTAGATGGAGGTAGTCTGTTCTTAAACAGATGTAAAAGGCTGACAGAGAGATGGGAGCTCAAACATTTTGTGAGGATGGCTTAGGAGAGATTGTTTTGTTAGGATACATTTTATTCTCTTCTTCCAGCCTAGCAAAAGCACACTTAATATCCAGTATTTATCAGTTTTGAATCAAAAAGGAAGATGTTTCATTTGAAAGCTTGTATAACTGAGAAGGAAGGAATACATTTGAAGACATTTCTGTTCTTTAATAATAGCATGTGCTTTTGTCTCTTCCTCTCAGCACTGCAAAGTACAACATAATCACATTCCTGCCAAGGTTCCTTTATTCCCAGTTCAGAAGAGCTGCTAATGCGTTTTTTCTTTTTATTGCATTGCTTCAGGTAAGATCAACAATAAGATTCCAATGTTTTAAACTTGTTAAGACACCATTTATGTTATAGATAGAGATACTGAGATACTTGAGGTTTCTGTACTGTTCTTTCCAAGTTAGCTGGCCTATCAGAACAGCTATATCATGTAGGCATATCTTTAATAAAATGCTTGGGTTTGTGACGTTCTTGCTCCTTGGAGATAACAAAATGCACACAAAGATTTTTCTATAAAACAGGTTAAGTATAGCTGAAATTCTGTTGGGTCAAAAAGACTTGTGAGAAGAAAATTCCATTTAAAATTATCTTGCACATACAGAAAACTGTTACCTGTAGTTGGCGTTTCTTCTATAGTGTAATGTCTAAAAACATACTATATGAATTTTTTTCCTGTAAGTTCTTTTGAGGGACAGGAATTATAGCTGAGTGGAAGTGATTATTTATTCTTAGAGATAAAGATTGAAATTGAGCCTGGACAAACAAACCAGTTATGGAGTCCAATACTACAGCAACTATTTCCTGCAAACCAGCTAATCAGTGTAGTGGTTGGGAAGGAAGCATATAGTCTGTTTATATTACCATTGTAGCTTCATTAGGTATGTTTGTACAGTGAAATCCCTGACCCAGCTTACTGAGACTTTTTTGAAGAAGTACATAACATTTTGTACATCTGTATTTTAGTTTTGTGATAGTTCAAGTTGAAAACATTGTGGGGTTTTTGTGTACTATTCTTTCAATGCATTAGCTGATGATAAATGAAAAATTGAACTGTGTTTAGGTGCAGTCATAATTGCCATTGACTAGTTCAGCATTTCAAACATATTTAATAGAAACACGTTTTCTGCATGATTTCAAATGCATTGTTTACAAAATGTTGGTTTGTCTTTTGAGAATGCCATTGTGTTAGGGATTGACATACCAGACAAAAATTACTGAAAAATGGCACATAAACTACAATATGTACTCTTTGCTTCCTCACTTCAAATGTTTCTGCATGTCAAAGTTTATTTCTCTGTCCTTACTCCAATATCTTTGCTTCTACTTTAAGTGCTTAGGGCTGGTTTTTTTTATGATGCACCTGCATAAGTAGCTTACAGCTGTTTTCTAGGGGGGGAGAAAGTTCAGGGTTTCATTAGATTTTCTGCCTGCAAGCCTGTGGCTTCTAAATAAACACCCTGCTAACCCCATCTGGCATCTCAGGTTAACCCAGTGGTTCAGCAGTATTCCCTGTGATGCTACTGTGCACCTCAAGGTAGAGACAGAGAATACAAGGTTTCAGAAGTGTTAGCAAGTGGAGTGTTAGAACTTTAAAGCCCACTAGTGTGTCAGGCTATCAGTGAGCCTGCATTGCCAGGAGAAGGAAATAGAGGAGAATGGAACTGGAGTACAGGTTGGTGACCTTTTTACTTTCAGATTTTGCCTGCAAAATAACATGCAGTTGGAATGGGAATTTGGACATATATGTAGGAAGGAATGAAAAGGTGGGAATAGCTGGAGCAGAGATAGATCCCTTTCTTCTGTAGCCAGTATACAGTCACTTGCTGAACAGTAGCTTTTGGCCTCATTTCCATTTAATTCCTTGAAAAACATCCGTAGTAACCTGGAAGTAACCTGGAAGATAGATCTATATTGGTCTTACAAGAAGCATATTATAACATATATATAGCATATATCCTGTTTTCTTTCAGAAGTGCAATATAGTGGTAGCAAAAAGAAATGTATAGAATTCATTAGTAACACTGGCTGTTTTTCAAAACATTTATGATAAATTGAGGATCTCTTTTAACCACTTTGGGGCACCACTAGTTAGTGTACTCTTCTCTTGCAGAGTTCTCATTGTCATCACACTGCTTTACCCATAACTCTGTTAAGGCAGCAATCCTTTCAACTATCAGTCTTGCCATTAAGAACTCTAGTCAATATAAAGATAATTATGGATAACTATCCAAATCCATGTATATCACATACTATACATGAATTTGGATAGTTACAATAATCACATTTTCTCACAATTTGCATAAATGTTTGGTTGCATCACCTGTGCCTGTACCTGGTAAGCTAAAATGGTTTTTTTTTACCGTACTCTGGCAGCTATTTGAAATTTATCATTTAATATCTTGTATGATTAAAAATACCTCTTAAGATACTAAGACTGTAAAGAAACAAAAATACCTTGGACTAGTGTCTACTCTAACAAAAATCTAAATTGGAAAGTTTTGTTATATTTTATAAAAATATATTTTAATTCAATTTGAAACACAGAAAAGGAAGATGAATATTTTGCAAACACTAAAATCTCTGGAAATAGTACCACTGAATGCTATACTTTTTAAAATGCAAATGTTCTGTTATTGTATCAGCTGCTTCTGAATTGAAGACTATAAAGCTCTCTTGGAAATAATTAACACTGTTTCTGAAAAGTGAACTCACGTGTCTTTATTTGTACAGAAAGTACTGTGTCTTGTATTAAAAATGTTTTCAACCAGCAATGCAAAATATTTTTTTCTCTTTTTTTCTAATAGCAAATACCAGATGTATCACCAACAGGCCGCTACACAACATTGGTTCCTCTCTTATTTATTTTGGCTGTAGCTGCAGTGAAGGAGATAATAGAGGATATTGTAAGTATTTAAGAGCAATATTTTGTAAATAGCTATCATATTGTTCATTTAGAATATAACAAAAATGTTTCCTGGTTGTCAAACCTAGGTCCAAGCATTTGATGCACCTCTTTATTTCTAATGTCTCATGCATAAAATCCTTAGTTTCACCATTGTGACTTTTCATGGGTTTTTTAAACAGATGGGGAATAGGCTTTTTCAGTTTTTTTCCTGTTGCTCCAGTCCAGTGCAATTACCTGATAGCATTTTCTAAATGTTAGCATTTTCTTGGTGCTAAGTGTGATCTGCTGACTCCTGATGGCCAGGAGCAGACGTAGAATTGGTCCTCGTTAGGCACCTATGCCAGGCTTTCCTAGACTCTTTCCAGTAACTGTCAGTGGTAATGGTTGTTTTGCTTTTTCTTGCACTGAAAGAAAACTGTCTGTGGTAATGTTTTGCTTTCTTCTTGCATTGAAAGAAAACTTTAAAGAGGTGGGACATTGTAAACACAGAAGCGTCCATTCTGATTTATTTTATTTTGAGGGACAGAAAGGAATTTCAGTCTCTGTTTCACTTCACACAAAGATGTTGGGGTTTTCTGAGTACCTTCTTTCCTTCTCTTCACTAAAAGTATATGATAGAAACCTGTCTCTCTATCTTGACTAAAATAATTGAGTCTTTTAATTAATGTTATTTTGTATCTAAGGAATTAAAGTAATCTTAATTATTTACCAAATCACTCTAGATGCTAAGAATTTCTTTATCTGCTTTTGTTTTATTTTAGTTCTGCAGGTATGTTACGAGAAGGACAAGACATTAGATATGTCATGATCCAGCAGAGTGTCTTGTCCACTAGAGGAGTAGTGTTCCTGTTTGTGGGCTCTTCTCTTTGAGTTTTGGAAAGTGTTGCAGGTAGTGTAGTCTTTCCTTGCACACAAGTAGTAAGCTGTCTGGGAACACCAGATTTATTGTGTTTGAGCAGAATTACAATGTATGTGCAGAAACATGACCAAGAGGAAGAGTACTGAGCTGCAAAGGAGGTTTGGAATGGAGAGTGGTTGGTCACATGCTGCCTTCATTGATCAGTTTCTCCTCAGTTACCTCTGTAATGGATAGTAGGCTCCTTAGGTTGTATGAAGCTCCTGGATCACAGGGTTAATTGGTTCTGCAAGACACAATGAGATTTACATTAAATATTCTTCTTCTATTTGGCATTTCTAGTTTTTGCTGCCTTACAGTCAGCTTTCTCCTTAAATGCCTTTGTTGCTTTCTCTTTACATAAACAAAATCCTTTTAAAAAAACAAAAGCCATAAAAGCAATTCATGTTCTTTTGGATATTTTTAACCATTCTGCTGTTAATGCTTACAGACTTACACCATCTGTCAGTGTCTAGGCAAATATAAAACTGAGGCTGATGCTAGTGTACAAAGTGTCCTTTTTAAAATTATCTCATCCAGTTGCTTTTCCTTTGTTATTTGTTTCTACCATTTGCTCTTTGCAACTTGAAGCATATAGTTTGGTGTGGCAGGGGAGAAAGACAGGAATCAGGTAGAGTAGGTTTTGCATATACCAGCTAAATAAAGTTCTCATTACCAAATGCTACAGAGATACCTAAAACCAATACAGCTGTACCATTTTTTTGCTGAGAAAGCTGCCTACTTTCTGCATAGTAAAATATTCAAAGTGTTTTTCCTTAACCATTAATTTTCAGTATGTCTCAGTTTTTTTACACAGTGAAATATCTAGGATCTCCATGAATGGTAATCTTCATCTAATATTAAAGCTTTTGGATAGGAACCTTGTATACTACAAGGTAACAACAAATACACATGTAAAAATAGTACTTTTAGCTCAAGAACCAAATGTTTCTCTTTCTGGAATGAAATACCAAGAAGAGAAAGATGTTAGCAGAAGATAATATTCATGAACAGCATGTGTTTTCCATATATGCATCAAAGGTGTTAGCAAGATTTGTGACATGCAGTGTTAGATTGTCAACTGTTTCCAGTGATTTTCACCCATCATACCTCAGAAACACTGGATATTAATCACTTTTCAAAACACTTTATAAAATGGAGGAGATTCACCCTGTGGGCAAATAGACATCTGCTATGCTCAAGTTATTCTTTCCCTTTGATCAAAGGTTATTTATCTGTACAGTCAGCATCTTTTTGAAAGTAGAATCTGCTGGTAATCTATGAAACTCTAGTAAAAAATAATATTTAAATTTTTCAAAGTTGAAAGACAGTCTTTTAAGAGCTGCTAGCTCAAAGTCAGATCTACATTTTGTTGTCAATAAATCACTCAAGTATCTTGACTTATTTTTCTTTCATTTTACAAGATTGCTTCTGATTTTGTTTGTATCACAAAGTCATGAATTCTGAACTTCTGTTTAAAAAGTGTACCTATTTAAATTAATTTTCTGAAACATGTTCCTGCTCAGGAAAAACTTGAGTCCATGAATCCTAAATAGTGTGTTTAAACTAGCACTCTCCTAAGCTTTTTTTATCTGAGTTTGGTCATACCTTGAAAATGCTGGTTGTTAATAGCTGTATCAAAAGATTACTGTCAAAAGATGTCTCACAGCTCTGTTAAAACTGAGGGGCATCATCACCTGTTTGGGGGGGGTGTGCTGTTGAATTTTTGTTTGTTTGTCTGTTACTGTAGTTGAAGTCTGCAGGCAGCTTTGTAGAAGTGGAGTCATTATGTTTACACAGTCATTGCCTGGCTTCAGATGTCTGTATGAGACACTCAGATGAAGAATTCCATGATCTTTGCTGTGGTAGAGTCATCTCCTAGTTCCAGGAAAGGGCAAAGTTAGTTTTGAAATGCACCAGTTCTTTATGTAAGGAACTTGTCCAGATAGAGATTGCCCACATGAAAGGATATTTTAGTACAGTATAATTAGCCTGGAACTGGATGTGACTTTCCTGGTGTTCATAACTATGCAAGTAATTAAATGTCCTGTTTAAATACCTACGTGGTTTATTTAATAGATGAGTAGGAGGGGCTAATAGATGGATTTTTTTATAGAAGTATGAAAGCTTTATCTTATCAACAAAAGTCTTTAACCACTCTGCATTTTTAATTTAGAAAAGACATAAAGCTGATAATGCGGTGAACAAGAAACAAACTCAAGGTAGGAAATTTTTTAACCTTTTTTTGGTGGGAGGTTGAATTTGTCAACTTGAACAGCTGACATAATTGAGTGGGAAATTGCATGTGCAGAGTTCTTAAAAATTTCTCATGTAAACAGTTGAACTATAATATTTTGCAGAGATGTTAGCCCTACAAAATAGAATATGTTCTAGATTAAGGTTTTAAAGTTCCTAAGAAACTTGAGCATTTACTCATTTAGCTGACAGGTAATGCTGTCAGTTAGAAGTTGTAATCATCTGTATATTTGATGAACCCACATTATAATTAAAAGTCTGCATTTCTGAATACAAATACAATTTTTTTCAGCCAGCAATAGGAAGGAAGCATCAAAAAATAGAACTGTCTTTCTATGCTGCTTCAAAACTGTGCATAAAGACTAATGGAGTTATTTTGGGTTTGATTTGTTGGGGCTTTTTCATTAAATCTATGTAACAGTTTGATTAGAAATTATGAGATACTTAGCCAGTGTACCCTGACATAAACATGTATTTTTTTTAATAGATTTTGATAAAGAAAAGTGGTATAAAACTGAGATTATTTTAGCTCAGAAAGTGAGGAAGATATTAGTATATCCTAAACATGCTTGTCAGGTAGGATGTCAAAATTTAGGTTCCTGCTTTGCTGCTCTTCAGCTTTTCATGTTACTTGTTCTGAGGTAGACCTCTCTTGATGGAATTAGTCTCATTTTTATAAACAGGAGGAGGAATGAGTGCCATGTGAATTTGATTGCAGAAAATATGAAAAATACCACAAGGAGAAAAATCTTACATAGAATCCTTTGAAATATATTATAAAAATAATCATTAATTTTTTTAGGGAGAAATGTTGTCATCACCTAAAGATTAAGAGTTGTGTAGCACTGCTAAATACTGGAAACATAAATTTTAAAGCCTACCTAAATTGTATGTAAATCTGTACTGTAAAGTGTATGGGGGCTGGGAGGGCAAGATAGCTTAGGAAACCACTGAGCATGTAGAAACTACTGAGCTCAATAGCAGGTATGGAGAGATT
>QUSF01000005.1:24677448-24786013 GCA_003676055.1 Chloebia gouldiae
CTCTTTTCTGACTCTTCTTGGTTACCTCTCATCAGGTAAGGTAGCTGTTCCTAAGATTCCTGAATGTTCCATGCATGCAGAAGAGTATCTTGGAAGTTAAATGTGTGATGAGGATAAATGAAATACTGCTCACACTGAGAAATACGTTTCTTAAGCTAATACAGGATTCACATAATGTGCAGCACTGATCCTAGCATCCTGACAAATCTATTTTTAAATCTATTGTCAAGTACAATCTATTCTCAAAGCAATAATTAAAAAGCTAATTGGTGTGGTACTCTCTTACTTTGTTTTCATGTATTCAGCAGTTCTGTGACCCTGAAAAGCAGCAATGTGCATAGTATGTTTTAAATGCAGCTCCACCTTTGACTGCCTTGTAAACAAACAAAATTGTTAGTAAAATAACATGCACGTGTAGATTCTGTATATGGGTCCCCATTTAACTTTCTGTTCCTTAATGATCATCTGTATCTCAGTTAGCCTTAAGTAATTAACTTTCTGAAAGTTTACTATCAAAAAACCTTTTCCAAAGGATTTGAATATATTAGGCTGCATTGGGGATGCTTTTTTTTGCATCAGGCTGTATACATGTGTGATACAGGAGGACACCATCAGACATTCTGACAGGATGAAATCTGCTTTTCAGTAGTATTATGAAGTAGCCTTCTGTAGGGCAGATGGAAAATGCTTTTGAAAATTGGTTGTTAGAGACAGCTGAAAAGTGGGAGATAAAAATGAGACAATCAGGCTTCAGGAGGCTTTATGGTGCAAGTTCTCTAACCATTATATAAAAGGTACATAACAACACCGCTTCTTTTTTTTGTTCTCATAAGAAAATTGATTTAGCTGAATGTTAGTGTGTGTTAATTGTCCTTAAAAACTTAGCAGATCAAGCTAGGGTTAAAGTACACTTTTGATTTCAGGTGGCTCAGCATGTCTTCATGAGTCTGACTTACCTGGTTTTGTGCTGATTTTGTGCTGATTTTAACCAGTTAAACCATCAAGAAGCAAATCCAGAAGGAAAAAATGATAGTGTCCTTCCATGGTTCATCAAAGGCCCCAGCAAACCCTGGAGGCAGCATGCATAAAGCAGTGAGGGCGCACACCTTGACATGGGGTGACAGCAGGACAAGACCCTCTCTCTGCAGCCAGAATCCCCTTCTTACAAAGCCCCTGGTCACATCTGGTGACATATTTCATAGCTGCAGAACTCCAGTGGCAGTTATTATAGTGTAACTATTTGTGAAATGTAGTTGTCTGGACTGCTGTAAGATGTATTTTTAATTCTTGTCAGTTCTTTCATCTGATTGGTGCCATGGCCCCATCAGTATTGCTGTACTAGAAGCTGTATTGCTGACACAAGGGGGTGGAAATAGGTAGTTGGCAGCACAATTATCAAAAGTCTTGGATTCCTTAGGACAGTGTTACAACCAGTCATCACACTGAATCTGTAGTTCTAGCAGTGGAGGAAAATGGTTTGTCAAAATAGATTTTGTATAATGGTCAGCTGGTTGATGAGGCAGTCATTAAAATATATTGCTTACTGTCAGAAAGGAAGACTGCCCAACCTACCTTTGCCCTGAGCATATCAATGCTAATAAATTTGGGGAAAAGAAGAGGAAGACTTGACAAGCAGGTTGAGTAATGATTGCAAATATCATTGAGATACACAAGAAAAGGGGTCAGTCTGGACAGAACCTCCAAGAAGATATAAATGTAAAGGCCATGTGTAGTCCCAGATTTTGATCCACTTTTTTGAAGTCAGCATGCTCTTGTGTAAGAATTTGGTCCTGATTGGGAACTGAAGCTCCCTGATGGTTTGAAAGCTGGAAAACACAGTGAAAGGGAGCAATCTCATAAAGTTACCTGAGTATTGATGCATAGCAATGTTTCTTTTTCTTTTTGCGCATCCATCTTCGGTAACTGGGACTAAGAAACTATTACCTTTATTATTCTCTGAAAATAACAATCTTGTCAATTAACTGACAACAAGGCATAGTTTTTGTATCATAATAGTAACATGTAAAACTAGAATAGTGGAATGTGGTTACAATATTAATTATTACTACCAGGGAAAAAACTATACTAAATTCTACTCTAAATAGCTTGAGGTATTTTCAAGATATGTGTGGAGGATGTGATTGTAGTGATCCTTAAGTTCTCTGATATGCCAATAACAGAATAGATAAACTATAGTGAGCCTCCTGGCACTTTTAATGAATATTGAATATATTCCTCTTGCCACCCCCCAATAATTTCAAAACTTTTTAACTTCAGAACTTTTTATTCCAATTACTGATTTATTTTGGAAAACACATTGTCATAAAATCTATATCAGTTTTATTTGATTCTCAAGCACTGTAAAATGTTCTCATTGACTTTTTAATAAGATTCAGTGGCACAAAAACAGTTATAAAGAATATGTGCTATATATTTGTAATGCTTGATCTGAATTCATAGAAACAAGGCATGCTCTAAAATATTATATAAATAAGATATGTCTGTATGGCTTTTCATAAGAAATCTAGCACATACCTGTGTACTGCAGTTATGACTGGAAAATTCTTTAATTTTTTTCCTTCTTTTAGTACTACGAAATGGTGCATGGGAGATTGTCCACTGGGAAAAGGTGTGTGTCTTTATTGGTCACTTTTAGAGCATAAATAATATTTAATATTTGTTTTATTTTTCCATGTAATTATTAATGATAAAGAATAACTGGTATTATGGGAAATGTATAATATCTTGTGTTTTATTTTTTCTTTGTTGATATTTTTTTCTTTGTCTCTCAAAACATCCTTTGAAGTTAAGTCAGTTTTCATGTCATGAGTTCAAACTGGTCAAGTTCAGTGGAAATAAGATGAATAATATGATGGCTGTGGCAAAATTACTCACTTCCTTAGTATAATGTGGTTTTCCAAGGCAGAAACTTCTTTATGGAAACTAGTTCCTTCCTCTATTTGTTGAACTTCATCGGCTTAAATCATGAGAACTTTAAAGACGTTTATGCAGTGGTTAGGAAGGGACTCTTAAAGGTATCTTTCAAGATAAACTTTATGCTATCATCTAGTCACTTAGTTTTAATGGTTGCCATACCTGAAAACTTGAAGAAAATTTGACCCACCATAATTTGGAGGCAAGGTCCAGATGAAATTGGCTTAAACCTTTGAAGAAGCAAGAATATAGTGTGATGCAATAAAACTGTGGTCTTAGGTGTTTAATTTCTTCTTTAACTCAGCTTCAGTCTTTCAGTAAAGTATTTAACAAAACCAGCCAAATTAAGGAATTGCATAGAGAAGGCTATTAAAGATTAGGCTTATTTGACTAAATAGGCTTATTAAAGATTAGGTTTCCAAAGACTTCTAATAACTTTTGACAGACCTCCAGTTGTACAATCTAACTTCTCTAAGTGTGTGAGTTTCCAACAGTCTTGCTAGGAAATTCAGCAGGTAAATATTTACTGTGCTTAAAACAAGGGTATAATACATTTTGTTTGAGACCATTAACCAATTCCCAGTTTTCTTTCAGGTAGATGTTGGAGATATAGTTATAATAAAAGGCAAAGAGTATATACCTGCTGACACTGTACTGCTCTCATCAAGGTAGAGATGCCCACTGATACTTATAGTGTAGAAGCTGGTTTCTCTACCCTGCATTTATTTATTTATTGTGATTGCTCCAAGGAAATAAAGAATAAACAAAAGTGCTGCTGTTTTGAAGTGTACTCTTGTGTTCATTTGGTCATTTATTGTATAAATCAATGTGGTTTTTTTTTTTAATTGTGGCAATTGCAGTTTTAAAATTACACTGGCATTCAATTTACCTCTAAGAAGAATGTATTATGTTAATTTTGTGGTTGACTACAATACAAAAAAGATTGGTTCCCTGTCTAAAAATTGGACTTCAACTGCCATATTTAGCCATGTTGACTTTTTGATGCGTACCCAACAAATTTCATCCCATAAGTAAATCAAAATTTATATATTACAGGGAACAGGAATGGTTTCTAAATTATATAGTCTCCAGTTTGATAATTGAATCAGGGAAAAAAGTGAACATGAGATGTGAATCATCAAATTAGTACTGTCTGAACACTCACTTTATTATCTAATATATATAATTATGAATAATTTAATCAGTTTTAGGCAAGACTTAATTTTTAGCATGTAATGATGTGACCCTTTTACATGGACAATCAGAGATTGTTTATCATCATTTCCTTGGACAGTTTTATTTAAGAAATCCACATCTTAAGTGGGAGATGCATGTTTTTCAACATCTATTTGATCAGGTCAACAGACAACAGATTCTAAGAATCCTTTTTAATGGATATTACCTAAATGTGAATGTGTTGTAATTTTTTTTTTCTGGCACAAGCAGAAGTGTTACATATATGACTATGATTTAGGTATAAACCCTCTGTGACCCCACTGAAGTTAATTAATCTACTCATTACAATTAATAAAGTTAGGATCCTATGCGTTTCTGTTGACAGGCTGCAGTATAGACTAGGACATTGTTTCTCTGTCTTCCATTATATCTCAAAATTAAGTGCAGCTGTTTCTAAAACTCTTCTAATAAATTACTATCTAGTGTAAAGTAGTTCCCTGAAAATGCTGTCCATTTCCCCCACAGTCTGTCTTCAGTGCAAATGTTACTCATAACTTAGCTTGTATTGGGTTTCTTCTGTAAACCTTTTACTTCTGTACTTTGAGAAGCATTTACAAATTCTCCACCAAGATCTTTGCTTCTCCACCAAGAACTTTGCAGGCAATAAACTATGCAGTAAGAACACTTTTTCTGTTGGCCTGATAATAGCTTCTGTCATGCTAACCATGTGTCTTGCATCCTCTCAGAGCAGCTTCTTCAAAATCTTCCTGAGTAATCCCCTAAATTTGAATCTATTCCTAGATGTCTTCACAGTTTTGCCCTTTCACATTTGGAGGACACTTGCATCACAGTTGTGGTTTACACACAGGAAGCACCAACTGCCTGAAAGGCCTACTTTGCAATCCTTTTACCCCCAAAGGAATCTTGTATCATGAGTTGACAGTGAAAATAATAGTTAGCTGCTACTGGAATTTCCACTTTTTTTAACCCCTCTTTAGTGCCTTTTTTAGAACACACAATGTGTGTCCTACTGTGTGTGTCCAACTATGACCATTACTCACATTGAATTTTCCTGTCAGCTTTCCTTCTAGGATCCAGTTTGCAATGGGGACTCTTTGAATCATAATTGCTTTTCTAGGCCCAGTCCAGGCATTTCTTCCAGCTAAATTGTTTTCCCTAGTTATATTACTAGGATCCTTTTTCAGCCTTGCTTCCAGGAGAGAACCCTGTACTATTACATGACCTGTAATTTTGCCTTCATACTGGCATTTGCTCTCCTCCATCTGTTAATCTCCATGTGGCCATGTTTCTTCTGGAAGACTCATCAATTTTGCTTTCAGGTCTTTATTGATGCCCAGCTACATTTTAGGTTCCAGAAGCAATGCAAGTCTGTGGGCCTGGTTTTAATTCAAACTAATAATACCAGATTTTTTTAACAGCGATAGCAGTTTCTGGAGAACAAGAGGATCTTAATTATTTTAGGAAACTATAATGTCTTACAGTGAAGGACACAAACCTCTGAGATTTAATTCTGTATGGTTCTTGGTAGCTCAGTGTACACTAAAATTTGCAAAACAGGAAAAAAATACAAAATACTTTTCAGCATGTCTACATAGAAAAGGTACTTGTTACCTGGCTCTTCAGAAAAGCTGCTCAAAAATTGTTTGTTGTGGCTTTTATTTTTTAATTGATTTATGGACTGGCTGGAAACTTGGTCAGTTGAGAAAAAAGCATAACACTTTTTTATGTTTACGTACAATGTCAGTGTGTTCTGCAGCTTAAAGTTTGTGCCTTACAGTAAAATAAACCACTTGAGTAAAAATGACAGTGTTCTAGCTCTTTTCTTTCTGACCTGATTAAAATAGATTTTGAAAAAATTGTCATCAGACATTTTAATTAACATGTATTGTTTGAATAATAATTTCAAACTTTGTCTTTTTGTCTTTGTTCATTTGTTTTGTTTTGTTGTTGGTTTTTTTTTTTCCTGTCACTTATTTTTCTGTTCTAATCATTTCAAACTGGGATGTGTAGGTGGCAGTAGGGGAAGTAGTGAAAGTGACCAATGGGGAACATCTCCCAGCTGATCTCATCAGTCTGTCATCAAGGTTAGAATAAAGTAGTTGCACAGGATACGTGTATGTGGGTCCTCATATACCAAATATGAAAAACACTGCCATGTTGATAATCTTTGCTTTGCTAGTCACCTTTCTCCAACAAAACCTACATATTTATAAAATTAGAAAGGGTTCTTTTATCAAACACAGATCATGAACGTGAAAATACACAATAACACTTCAAGAAGTTAAAATTGTTTCAGTCCTCTTGGTTTTTACGCTACCTCCATGAAATTTTATCAAACAAGTTGTCACTGAATAAATACAGTTAAACACCAGGTTGAATATATATTTAAGAGGAATAGACATGTTTCTACCAACTTGCTATTTTCAGCAAAGAATATAGTTTAACATTGGTAGGAGTGGTAGAGGACCCTCTGCACAAACTTGGATGTTGCACAATCTCTGCTGCATGTGGTGGCAAAAGCAGCATTGTTCCTGTGTATTGTGACAAAATGCATGTTTCTTAGACATGTCAGCTTTATGCTATTGTCTGCACTCTTACCACACTTTGTTTTTTCCCTAACCAATCAATGGGCCTGCCTTGATCTAACTTTAACTTACTTTGGAGGTCACTGTAAGCTGCTACAGTTCTTGCACTTAAGCATGTGTCTCACTTGAAATGTCTTTGCTGCCTTAGTTTGTTTTAAAAGTGCTTGACAAAAATATTGTTTGGTTTTTATTGTTAACTAATAAAAATGTTAGAATTATGAAAATTATCTTATACAGGTTGTTCCATCCAAGCAGGCTAAATAAAAGTTATTTATATTTTTAGAGAAGTTTGCGGAGAATAAAAGAGTAGCCTGAATGTACCTTATTACAATTTTTCACACTTTAATGCTTGTACTTTACAAAATGGTGTTAAAATAATCTACTTAACATCCTGCAAATAATCTAAAATTAAATCACTTATCTTTAGCCACTTTTGCATTAATAAAGGAAATTTGAAAAATAATTGATGTTCGAATTTCATATTAGAAGGAAGAAAAACACTAGAAAGATTTAAGCTGTGTAGAGAGTAAACCTTTATTCTTTTCAATGTTAAGGGGTTTTTATGACTTACGTGATCCTTTTCAGAATCAAAACTTCTACCTGTCTTAGATTTAAATAGTAGATGTCCTCACACTCAGAAAATGTGTAAAGATAGAACACTTATGTGTACAGTGCTTTTGTCAATGTTTCGTTTAATAAAATAAGCTTTGGCAAACTTCTCTGAAAATGTAAAGTACTGTTAGTTTTTATAGACTTGGCTGTAAATTATTCTGGTTTTGAAGATTTGATAAGACAAACCTTTTTGCATAAATAAATATTACAAGATTACAGGAAGTTTATGGATGTTGCCATTATAATTTTGAATTCAGGACTTTTTTTCTCTTAATAGTGAACCACAAGCCATGTGCTACATTGAAACATCTAACTTAGATGGTGAGACAAACTTAAAAATCCGACAGGTAAGAATTTCATTTTTGGGAGTATTGCTAATATTATTTTTGTCTATTAATGCTTAAAAAGACATTTTATTACATTAATGGATCTTTTAGAAGACTGAAACTAGGCTTGAATAAAAAACTATGGATTATTGGCATCATAAAAGTGGAGGAATGCACGGTTACTCCTAAGTCATTCTTTGTGTTACGTTTTAGGGTTTTTCTTTGGGAGAATAGGTAGAAACATAAATGGTTTGGATATTGGCTTTGTTTCTAGAGAACACATGATGGGGCAGAAGCCCTGCAGAAAGCAGCTGGTGGGGCCAGTATTGCCCTTCAGGGACAGGTAGGGAATAGCAGATTTTGACTGAGTGTGCTGTCAGTGTGCAGGGACATTCTTGCTGAGCTCTGTGATGGATTATGACCCTATTTTGGTCATGGTATTTTCAGATGCCAAGGTGACTTTTTCACTGTAGCACCCAATTGTGCTAGTAAAATGCAGCTGGTCCATTTTGCTCCCATAGAGATGATTGTTTTCTGGTCTTGCTAGTAGGTTTGTAATATGTAGATTTGTTATTGGATAGTGATTTTTAATGTCATGACAAATGAATTTTGTTTACAGGGTTTGCCACTGACATCAGACATCAAGGACACAGAAAGTTTGATGCAACTCTCTGGCAGAATTGAGTGTGAGAGCCCAAACCGACATCTCTATGACTTCGTTGGAAACATCAGGCTGGATGGGCATGGGTATGGAAATACAAGGAAGAACATCTTGGGAGATTCAGTCTATACAGTAGACAGCTATGTGTTCTTAAACTACTGAAGTAAAAATCTGAACAATAAATTTTCTTTTAAGTGTTCTCTGCTAGACTTTAGTCTTTTGAAAACCTAGAAGCATAAAACCTTACTTCTAATGTCTACAACTTGAACTAGTTGTACTTCAGAAAGCATTAGGTATTGATAATAGGAGAGACTGCTAATCAAATTCTGACAGTTCTGGAATATGTACCTAGTTACTCACTTCTTAGGCATGTCATTTGTTACAGAAGCTGAATAGAAATAATGTCTCTGTTTTTTTAAATTGTTTTCTTCTTTTTGTCAAAGTGTGGAGTGGAACAGAGTCCATTGCTGTATGCCTCAAATCCTTCTAATTTGGTAGCTGAAAAATATTTAATACCTTAGTTTACTGAAGGCAGGTTCCTTTAAAAATAGAAAATGTGCACTTACAACACACATTCTTGTAAAACTGCTTAATAAATTCTGAAAATACTGAAATGCTTACCAAATACTTACAAATACATCAATAGTCAGGGTCCTCTGTGGATTCACAGAAGATTTATTGCTAGATCCAAAATTGGTGGATCCTTCATTCCCAAAGATTTACAGTATTTCTTATTTATTTGTTAGATATTTATTTTTCCATATCCAATATTGTTTATGTTTGTGGTTTTAGGCTGATACATATAGTACTAACTAAATACTTTTTTTTTCCCCTTAATATTCCATTTTTTCTTTACTGATTTCTTACAGATGCATTCTGGGATTTTTCAGTCTCAAGAGTGTGGAGCTATTATAATTCCACTGTACTTGTCATTAAGAATAAAAAAATATTTACCTGTAATTCTTCTCTGAAGGTAATAGTTATTGCAGATCCACACATTAATTCTTCCTCCTTGGCTAGAAGGAAAAGCATACTTTCCTTTTTACTCTAATAATTCAGTTTTTAAAATTTGATTTAAAAAATAAATATTGAATGTGTTGGTGGCTGTTACACTTCAAGAATGTGTAGGAGGACGCCATCTGCTGGTCAAGAAATTTTTCATTTGAGAAATTATGTTTTAGAATATTTTACCAATAATTCCTGAGCAATAGGATAGTTCCAAAAGTGTGGCTCTAATATA
Organism: Chloebia gouldiae; assembly: GCA_003676055.1. Taxonomy (NCBI): domain Eukaryota; kingdom Metazoa; phylum Chordata; class Aves; order Passeriformes; family Passeridae; genus Chloebia; species Chloebia gouldiae. Next base: position 24,687,004 of record QUSF01000005.1, read on the forward strand.
TTTACCTTCAGTGAAAAAGAATTACAGGTAAGTAACTCTTTTTGGATCTTAGCCTTACTTCAACCTGAAAAATCAGGGATATGTTCTTTTTCTGCCCATAATAGAGGGAGTGCAAATTCATCTAATTGATATTTATTTGTCCAGATCTTTAGACCTTCCTACCACATTATGTATATCCAGCAGGTGTGATTTACACGTTATTCTTTGCCATCTTAACATATTTACAAGAGCAATAGAGGGTGCTGAAAATGTGTCTCCCTCTTCTTTCACTTATTTGGAGTGCCATAAATGTTGTATCTTCTTGACCCTTTCAGTCTTTCCTTTTACCCTTCATGGGAGAGCAACTAAAAAAAAAAGTTTTCTTTTTTTTCTTTTGGATATCCAGTATTCAAGGAGACAGATAAATCTGTGAACTAAAAGAGGCAAAAGTTTTCTGGCTGTTCTCAGCCTTTGAATGAGCTGTGTACAGCTCTGTATTATGCTTATGAGTATACAAAATCATGCCAGCTTGGTTTTAGTCCTTAAAGACAATTGGCTAGAGAAGGGAGAAAAGTTCTCTAACCTGGTGTATATGAACCTATGACTTGACAGTGGCTTGGTGAATGGTGAGGGGATTGTGCAACACAAGGTCAAATTCTGGTTATCTAGGCCTAAAGTATATGTTTTCCGGAAGACATTTGTAAAGTTTTGGATAAGAGTGAAGTATTTTTGAAACCTTAGATTTTTAGCCTTGTTTTTATCTGTCAAGTTTGCTCTGTCAAAACTGCCAAAAAGTTAACTGTGAAAATTAGGTTCCTAACCTATTAACAATAATCATGTAAAATTTGAGAAATTAGTTTTAACAAATGTTGATTACGTTTAATCATTGCCATTGGCTGGTTTAGTGTTAAAATGTAAAACTTCTTATTTCTAGTACTGTTCCATTGGGATCTGATCAGATTCTTCTACGAGGAGCTCAGTTGAGAAATACTCAGTGGGTTCACGGGATAGTTGTCTATACTGGACATGACACAAAACTTATGCAGGTTTGTCCCTTGGATTTTGTCTGACCTGTCTGTTTTATTACCGTAATTTACCATTCCATGGTACACAAACATGGCTTGGTTCAATATAGTACTAAAATGTCAATAATAGAGCATCTTTCATATAAATTAAAAGAAAAAAAAAGAAAGCAATTTCTTGTTATTTTAGTCACTTTATCCCAAAGTAGTTTTTTCACTAGTAAGCATATTCATTGATTCTATCTTATAACTTGTGCATTGAAAACTCTTTATTAGCAGGTCCTATTATCATAGTTTTTTTCTCATTTTTGACTGCTCCTAAAACTGCCCTCTAGTGGGGCTGTCTTTCAAGTACAAAGGTAATCATTCTTGTCAGAAAACAAACAAAAAGTGAGGAGGAAAGAGACTGAAATTACTTTGCCTGATATGTTTTGAAGTATCAGAATTGAGATGCCTGTTGAGAAAAAAAGAATTTCAGATTGGTCATTCGTGCCTTATTTGTTGCTTTTCTAATTTGTAAAATAGTTACTTGAAAAAGTGTGTCTGTTTTAGCAGCTGTCTTCTATTGCACTGAGAAGGTGTATGCACATTCATTTTAATGTTTACTGTTAACTATTGGTGTTGCCAGTGTTCTGTGTGATTCTTGTGTCACAATTTATAAGATTTATAAGCTGCTGGCTTTTGAGTTATTTTAAGTAAAAGAGTTATGGCATTTTGGTGATGATTTGGGAGAATATTGAGAAAAGGATACAGTAGCATGTAATTTGAAAAGCAAGAACCATGTTACCTCATCTAATGTTTAATAACCACTGTTGGTTTTTGTCTTTTTCAGAATTCAACAAGTCCACCTCTTAAAATGTCAAATGTGGAACGAATTACAAATATTCAGATTTTGATTTTGTTCTGCATCCTTATTGCCATGTCTTTGATCTGCTCTATTGGTTCAGCTATATGGAACCAAAGGCATACTGGAAGAGACTGGTATCTTGATCTAAATTGTAAGATCTAAAAGATTATATTAATATTTTATTATGTGGTTGCCTTTCATATTTGGAAAGGAGGATAATTACCTTCCCTTGCACAGTGTTTTTTGTCAATCTCTCTTTGTTTGCTGACTAAAGTCATTAGGCTAGGTATATCGTAGCAAGTATAAAATTTGCCTAACTATGCCATCTGAGCTCTTGCTAAATTCAGGAAGGGTGAGATGATTTGTGTGTCTCTACTTTTTTCAGGCATTCCATCTCTGCAGCTCAGCAAGGTCTGCATCAGCATTCCAGTGGCTTAAACAGTCAGCTTCCTAGACATCAGACTGAAGCCTCTGAGCTGTTACCAATAGATTGCACTTAAAGCTGCCGTGACTTTTCTGAACTTTTAAACTTGCTTGTCTTAGGAAGTGATGCTGTGGCTTTATAATTTTTACTGGGCTTTTACTAGTCAATATCAGAACTTAATAGACTCCTCCTAAAGAAGATAAAAGAGACACAAGTTTCATCTAACATATTACACTGGGTAGCTGTAGGTAAGGTGGATGTAGGGCAGTGTGATGTTACACAGGCCTTCATGGCAGCATGCAGCATACTGACAGAGTCTGACACTCTGTGAGAAAACAAAATTTTAAAGAAGTTTTCATGAATATATTTTGCAGTTAATTATTCATATTTTTGGAATTTCTTAGGGCCCTTTATACTTAGGCAGAGCCAGAACTGAAACAGAGCTCCTGAGTAAAAAGCTTCTGAATGTAGTCAACAAAGAGGGGTTTTTGGGGGTTTTGGTAAGGTTCTTAAAGAAAAATCATGAAGTTGTGATTTGAAGGCACTACTGAAGTGTCTGTGTCGGCATTTATGATGAGCTTTGCTTCCCTTCTTTTTGATGCTGAGAAATATTTTTTTTAATTAAGAAATTCACCTTTCATGTTTTCCTAGTGAGATAGAAAAAAGTGAACTAGTTCATAGAATATTGACAATTTTAGGTAATATCAAAGAAGGGCATTAGATGCGTTTCATCTGTTCATTTTTTTTTCTTTTCTGGGAAATATAAAAGTTTTAAGGATGTGGTGGCTACCACAGTAGTGAAGCAGCTCATAAATTGTTGTTATTCCTGAAAAAAGAAATAAGAAATAGTGGCCATTCATACTTTGATTTGTGTCTTCTAAATTGATTATCCATGTCAGTTTATTTTCTGATATCTGTCTCATGATTAAATGAAATTGTTTTGAACTTTGGAAGGTATGTCCTTTAAGACTGTATTCAGTATATAGTTGTTCTGATGCCAGATATGTAAGAAGCATTATAATTTATATGTAAACACATTTTATACTCCTTTCTCGTTAGTTGTTTAATTTTTTAGCTCCCTGATCTTTTAAGCAAGTACATCATTTGGTGCTGGAATTGATATTAATGAAAGTCTCCAAAACCTTCTTTCCTGGATCTTAGAGTAACAACCAAAACCACATTGGACAGACAGGGGAAACCTATCTGAGACTGATTTTCTTTGAGATACCTTAAATACAGCTAGGCAGGCTCCATCTCTTACCCTTTTGCATGGCAGACTTTCCCATTCTCATTCTTTCTGAGGTGCTACTCTAGAGTAATCTTTAAAAGAAAAACCTAAAATTTTAAAGGAAAAAGTATTATAAAACTACTTGTATATGTTAATATTCACATTTCCAGTTGTTTAGAACTTTCACTAGTATCTCTAATTTCATATCTTCCTTTCATGGGGTGTGAATTTTACCTCTTTCCTAGCATTTTGCTCTCTTGAGGGAGAGTATATGATTGTGTGAAGGTAGATTAAAAAAATTCATTCCACTGTATATTTCCCCTTTAAAAATATAAAACTATTACATTTTGAGTTTAGAACTTCGTTGCTTATATAGATATTCCCAGATTTTGATCTTAAAATGTATCAAAAGAGGAATTGGCTGGTAAGTTTGTTCTTCAGAAGTTGGAGATCATTGTAAAGGTTGCTGAGTTTGTACTCCACTATTATAATAGAGGTCCTTAACTCTGAGGAAGGTCCTATCTATAGGCAAGTGATACTGTAATTAATTCCAAAGATTCTTCTTAGAACACTTTAAAAATCAGCTGTTAATGCAATATTTTGAATACAGTACATACATGTACTTCTAAGTACAGTCTCAAATATTTATTTGATTACTTTGTTTTTTGGCAGATGGTGGAGCAAGCAACTTTGGATTGAATTTCTTGACTTTCATCATTCTATTCAATAATCTTATTCCAATCAGCTTGTTGGTTACACTTGAAGTTGTTAAATTTATCCAGGCATATTTCATAAATTGGGTAAATATTATTTTTATAATATTGATTTCTAAAATAAAGTGGTTCACAAGTAAGTGAAAGGATGGATTGCTTGTCTATGTATACATTTTTTTCAGACTTTTTGTAAATGCTGTTTATTTATTATTAGTGGAATCTGAGGATAATAAATTATCCTTATAATAATATAATATATAATTATATAATTTATTATTACCTCACATTATAAAATCTGAGGTAATAATAAATTATTTCATTTAGTGCTCTTATGCCTGCACCAGATTAAGTTTTGGAGCATGTTTGTTGGGAAAGCATAATCGTAGGGATGCAAAGTGAACCTTGTGTGGATTGCAGCTAGAAACTTAAGGTTCAAATATTCCCCAAAATACGATTAAAGCCAAACAAGTTTAAATGTTGATACCCAAAAACTGATACATTTTATTTAACAGCAAATGAGAAAGAAGGGAAAAGAAAAAGGGGTTGGGGGGACAGGAAGAGTGAGAGAGACAGATTAAATAGAAATATATCACCCCTCTGTGGGTCCCAACGATGTGTCATCGGTCCTCTCCATCTGTCTGGTCTTCTTGGTGATGCAGGTCTGCCTCCAAAAGGCACAGAACTCAATGGATTAATATTTAATTAACCAGCCTGGTTTAGGCCATGTGGAAATGTCCAGGGCAAGTTTGACACCGTCTCTGGCAAGACTGCATTGGTTGCATCAATTTGCATCACGTGCAGTGCTCTGGGGCAACGCCTCGGGAATGAGTCTGGGAGCACTTTGGAGAGGTCTTCAATGTTTGTGACATCCCCTCAATTGCCCCTCACAGATTAAAACATTGTCAAACATAGTAACATAATGCAACAGATTGCAGATGACCAGCTTCTCCATACAAATATAATCTACACAGAAAGAGAAATGTTACTTAAGATAAATGTCCAGAGTCCCAGATTAGGATAAATTAAAGGCAACTAATCCCTCATAATGAGAAACTGGGACAGGAAGAAAAGTTAAAACTGCCTTTCTGATTTCTTGTATAAACAGTAGCAATGTACACATTCAAGATTTTGTTGAATATTTATTTTAAAATACAGGCAACTCTGATGTTTATTTAGCAAGTAGGAGGAAAAGAATTCACACTATATGAATTGTATCTTAGGTTTATTGTGTACTCTCAAATTTGTCTTCATGTTTTTATCTCAAATATATTTATCTTGCTATTTAGAAATGACTAGTTGTGCATACAATAGAAGTAGGTAAGACTCACTTCTCTCTAAGAGTCATTTCTTCTTGTTGCTAATGTCATTTTAAATGTGTGGGTTAACAGTTTTTCAATAATACTGATCACTAGAAATAATCTGATCAAAATCACCCATGAGAAAATCTTACTTTTTCTGGGGTCTCTTGGAAGTGATCTGGTAGTGTCTGTGGCTTCTCGTATTGAAACAATCTTAGGTAGATCTATTCATGTGTGGTCTTTTCTTCTACACTTAACTGTTCTATTTATGCGCTAGATTTTTTGTGAGAAGTTCTGGAAGACTGATTTTTAAATATATGTACTTTTTTTATCTCTAGGACATAGACATGCACTATGAACCTACGGACACTGCTGCAATGGCTCGTACTTCTAATCTCAATGAAGAACTTGGACAGGTAGATAAAAGAATTATTGATTCTAATTCTGTATTGAAATTATTCATGTGAGGATTTGTTTCAAAAAATATACACTCTAGCCTTATTATTTGCTTTATTCTATCCTCTTTGTTTTGTCAAATATTTTTAAAAATACTTGCAGTATCAGTGAATTAAAACCAGTATTACATGAACAATCTCTGTGTCAATGTGCATGTGGTAATCACAGAGGATTGAAGTGTATCAATAAAGTTACAAAATCAGAGGAATTTTGAGCATTAAGGCTGTCTGTGGCATAAAATTTAGTCTCAGTATATACATTTATGATAATGTGTGTTTCAGTATGTCATTTTTATTCACATGCTCTGCATTCCTCTGATGTGACAGCAAGTGTCTTAGGGTTGAATCAGTTCTATACGTGTCCTCTTCTCATGCCACTAAAGACTGAAAGCCATGAGTGGAATGGGGGCTGAATTAAACCTGGAAATTTGGGCTTAATTCTTTCTGCTTTGGAGTTCTCTTTTAATACTGTAAAATCAGTTCAACTTTTCACAAGACATTGCTTGTTATGTGTTGTTCATAATTAGGATGTATGACTTAGTACAAGTGTGCCTGGGGCAGAGGGTATGCTTCTAGAAGAGCTACACATGGTATTTGTTCTTTCAGTCAATTGTATTTGCATTCTGGCTTTAAAAACATGGTGAACTTTCTGGTACACTGGTGTTGTGCAACTCTTGCTGTGGAAAATAAATTACATGCTCATTTAATTGAATTGTATCGTGAACACAAGTATGCATGTTCTTGCATTTCCTAACCTAGAAGTTCTCATAACTAATTCTTTACTTTATTGCATGGGCATGTAATAGTTGTCTCTAGCTTTCCAAAACCAATAAATAGTAGCTTAGTTTTAGCCATATAGTAAAGCACTCCTAGGGAGTAATACATAAGACAAGTGCCTTTTGGAAAAACTGGTTGATGGTTAACATGTTCTATGACTGGTCTACATAGAGGAGTACAGAGCCTTTGCCTGCTGGGTTTAACATGTATGTGGAGAAAATTTTGTTCTTTTCCTGGCTTTGAAGGGGAGCACAAGCTCCTCTAGAGGGGAAAAATTCTTGTTGAATCTTAGCTTTCCTTCTGTTTCATTGTACACTATCTGTTTTTATTATCTCTGCTGCTAATTTGTTATTCACATTCCCAACACATTCTTTCTTGTTGACTTTTATAGTTTTTGTCTTCATTTCTTAGGATTCTCATCAAATTCTTCTTCATCATTAAGAGCTAGTCAGGCTTCTTGAGATCTCCACTTTCATTTTTTTGATGGATACTTAATTTGAGCAGATTTTTGTATGGTGACCAAAGGACTCTACTAAAAAGAGCAGGTTTCTTCTTTGAAGTACATGAGGGTTGCACATAATGAAGACATTTCCCCCAAGAGATCTTCAAGTTTTAAGAAAGGCAAAACTTTAGTGTTGAGAAAAGAAAGGTTGACTTTTCTTAGCTGCAATTCCAACTTTCCTATTGTGCCCACACACACAAAAAAAATGACAATTTGCACCATAAATCTGATACCGAAGGATTCCTTCTAACTGCTGATTTGGCTAAGGCATAGTTCCTCAGAAACATTTTTACTAATACATGGCTGTCTTAGTCCCAGGTATAATGTAGTTAATTCCTAATTAAGAATCCTTGGATTTGTTTTTAATTAGAAGTAAATTTTAATGAATATAAGTTTACCTGTGACTCATAGAACTTTTGGTTCATCACAGACGACCTCATTTCTTCATATATTAACTTTTTACATAAGATTGGGTTTAAACAAAACTTTAAAATATAGCAGGTTCATGTCCTTCAGCTTTGAATTTTAAAATTCTTTACCTAGTAGTTTCTGGAACAGAACAGTTTATAATGCCAGGGGAATAGAAGATGTAGAGTAGGTAGAAAGGAATGTGTTTCTTCTTTTCCTGTAATTTGACATTTCTGAACTGTTGTGCTTTTACTAATATCTTGGCTTTAAGAAGATATTTCTGCATCAAAAAGTTTGGTTTAGAAATCCATATAGATATTTTTCTTACCATATTGCTTTCTGTCTGAAGTTTAATGTTTTACTGGCAAAGTCATTGGTCTTCACAAGTTTCTTGCACTTCAGCAAAATGTAGAGTGAGGAATGGTTAATTACACCACTGTGCACTGAAGAAAGCTTAAGATTCCTGACATCTCAGTTGATTGATTTTTTTGGAAATGGGTATGAAGGCTGTGTATCTGCCATGTTTATGTATTATTTTTGTTGTTGGATTTTTTCCTATGAACTGTGAAAATTGCAAAACAGGTAAAAATATTTCATATGTTGGTAGTCTTGAATTGTACTAGATATGTCACTAACTGCTGAATGTTGATGTATAATGTATTTTATCATTCATTTAGGTCAAATACATATTTTCTGACAAAACGGGTACCCTGACATGCAATGTCATGCAATTTAAGAAGTGTACAGTAGCAGGAATTGCATATGGGTAGGTATTTTTATATATTTCTTCAGCTGTGTCCCTCTGCCTGTCCATATGTACTCATGCAGTAATACTGTAGTTAAAATAAACTTACACATGAAAATATCTACAACTCAGTCAGCTTTTTGTGGCTATAAAATGTTACTTATAAGAGACAACATCCCTTCTGTCACAACATCTTTTTTTTTGCAAAGAGGAAAAAAATAAAGTTCAGATACCACAGGCTTTCTGCTGTAAGGCAACTTCAGTATGCATGGTTTTGCCATCACTTACTCTGTTTAATGTTGATAGAAACAAATGCCTAAAGGAGATTGGTAAAAAATTGGTTTGTTATAGTTTATGAAGTCTCAATAGAAAGACCATATTTTTGCAATTATCATTGCAATCTAGGCACTAGCAAAACAGTTGCAAAGCAGGGTTTTTTTGGTAATTTTGTTTTATTAACTAACCACTTTTTTTAACACGTGATCCAGTTTTTTAGCATTTGTGATTCTTTTTCCTCTCCCTGTTCTGTTTTTCCCTTGCTTCTTGTGCAGCCATTGCCCTGAGCCTGAGGATTATAGTGTTCCTTCAGATGATTGGTAAGCATTAAAAATCATTTAGCTTCTGCTGTTCCTTGAAGATTCAGGTTTAAAAATACTGAGCAATATATTTAGAGATGGAGCTAAATGTGAGATAGTTTACTGCTCAGAAGTTAATTCAGCATTGAATTCACACAGACTGACCATCTTGCACAAAGTTATGCCATCCAAATTCTGTGGCATTAGGTTGTAGACTCTGGAATAGAATCTCTAAGTGGGTCCCTAAAATATAGTGCAGTCATTATACTGACAGTCCTGGTGCAATTCAAAACTACTTATTGGAGAGAAAGTTTTGTCTTTTATTATGTATCTGGTACTATGGTAACTTTAATCACACTTTTCTACTGGTAGTCAGTAATATGTTAGTAATAATCAATAATACATTTAGGGGAAAAAATCCATATTTGAGAGTGAAAAATAAGTTATTGTTGGTATTTTACTTCCTCCAAATAGTTTTAGAATATTAGCACTATGTAGTTCTTAACTGGAACTGAGATTGGAGCACCCAAATACACTTGGGACTAACATTAATGTCTTAATGGGGATTTCAGGAAAGAAAAGTCCTGGCTTCCTTTCTGCTGTCATCTACATGAAGTCTTGTGCTTCTTCATCATAATTTCTTACACTAAATATTTGCAATACCATTCAAAGTAAGCTCAGATACATCAGAAAAAAAAAAGTCATTTACACTCTTTAAATCATCACTGTTTTATTTGTTGAAAGTGACAACAAGACAATGTCACACAAAATTGGAATGTGTTGCCATCTTTTGTTGAAAACATTTGAAGAAAAAAAATCTTTACTAAATTAGAATTAATAATTCTTTGTTTAGATAGAGAAAAACAGCTAGAAAAATTCCTCCTGCAACACATAAAATGTAATAAACCTGCATACCCCAAAATCTTACCTGACCTGAATATCATTTGATGTAGAAGGAAAATGTTTTCTAAAGATGCATAAGTTTGCAAGTAATTTAATTAAAACAATGCAGTGCTTGCATGAAATGAAACATGCTTGCTCATAAGCCATTAATGAAAAAAGACTGGTTTTGAATAAATATTTAGTCACATAAATATCGTTATGAACACATCTGAAATGGATAAACTGATATTTAAAATATATTTAATATTTAAAAACAAAACAACCCAAACCTTATAGGCAAAAAATATATTTGAAATACTTAGAAAATATGATACTTGAAATTTCTTGGTGTGGAAATCTATTGAAATTAATAAAATCTCTGTCCAGTAACATTTCTAGCACTAACTTGACTAATCTACTAAATCTCAAATATTTTATGTTTTTTTTTTCCATTAGAAAGAATTGTTTTCCACTTCATTAAAACTTACACCTGCAAATATTTTTCTGTATTTTAGCAGTGAGAATCTGTAAAATTTACATCAGAAACCTTTAAGCAAACAAAGCTTAAAGCTTAGACTCTAGACAAATATAATGTGTCTGAAGGTGTTAATACTTGGCATTTCAAGATCTATTTGCATTGCATTCAAAAAAGAAGTCTTGGTGAAGAAGAATGCTTCAAAATTTTCACTGTAATTAGAAAGTTAAAAAAAGTAGTCCTTGCATGGCAGAAGAGGGAACAGAGGAGGTTCTGCATTTTATATTCCTCCATGGTAGTTACTGCAGGACTTAGTTCACTTTTGGTTTTCATAGAGAATCTTTAGTCTGCCTTTCATGTATATGGCTTATTCTTCAACTTAAATCGCCAAATGTATTTATTCTTTTGTAAGATTATGTAATCCAAAGCAAAAGTAAATGAGAAAAAAAGTAAATGAGAAAAAAATTCCTTCAATTGGTTTCACTTTTCAGAACTGTTTTGTTTCACTCAAACTCAAAGTAATCTAGATTGTCTCAATACTTAGCTGTAGTATTAAGACTGTAGCTGTAGTCAGCTGCAGTAACAAATTTTCCTAGAAGTGTCTACATATTTGAGCTCTCACATTCAGCCAGAATATTTGTGCAATTTGGGAGATTTGAGTGTATGACTTTATTTCTCTAGAACCATCTCCTCCTTGTATCTCTTCTTAAGTCCATACTTCACCGCTGTTCTTGTGTCTTCTTTATCTTCCAATTTCATATATTCCTTTTTGATCATAAGCAACAAACACCAAATTCCCTGCATGCAGACTTCTCTGATGGCTGAACTCATTTGTTTACCTCTTTCAGATACCAGACTTGCTTTTCTGCAGACATTTAGAAACTTATCTTGATGACCTATGATCTCTTTGGGCATATATATTTTTTGTGTCCCTTCTGTAATCTCATTCTAGAGATCAGAAGACAAGAAACCTCAGTTTTACATTGTGGATATATTTTTACTTCATCCTTCATTACCTGAGTTCAGCAGAAAGACTTTGCTGGATTTAAGTGAAAACCAAGAAACCAAGGTTTCTTTAAATTAAATAAACTTTAGAAATGTGAGACAAGTACCTTTTCAATTCTTTTTCTCACAATACATGATTGCAGCCTTTATTGTAGCAGCTATAACCCAAAACTTGTGTCTGGATGATTTGTATATAAACAGTTAAAATCATGCTAAGAGTGATCTCTTTTTTACTCAATTATTTCTAGGCAAGGCCCACAAAATGGAGAAGAAAAAACATTTAGTGACGTATCATTACTGGAGAATCTTCAAAACAACCATGTAAGTTATATAGAAATAATTATTATTGTCTTGTGAGATGAAGCCATTACTTCCAGTAATTCAAAATATTATGTCCTTTGAGGGAAAACACATTTTTACAAAATCAGCATGTGTTCATGAATACTTTTTTAATTGTTGCTGATACATGTTAATTAGATTATTTTCTCCCCTCCCTTTTTGTTTTGATGATAAGGTTCAGATGTTATGAGTTTGAAGTAGTCTTGTGTTCTTCTTTCATCATCTTCAGATGATGAAATGAAAGAGGTATTTTGGAGACTTATATTTGCCCCAAAGAGACAATACATTTCTGAGGAAAATAACAAGTTATTTATTATCTGATTAAGAAACAGTACCATCATTATCACTTTCTGCTTTTTGTTTTTGCAAGAGATTTTTTTACCTAGTCATAAACAACACCTACTTTAAACAGTGTAACTGTTCTCTTTTTGAAGAGTTAAAGTGAACTGCTCTTTTCTTTTCTCTAAATTTTGTCCTTGCAGGAGGCTAATTCCAGTTTAACTGGCAGACAGTGAAGCATTTTTTTCTTACCAATGGAGCAGTCTTTAATGGCAGACATCTGAGAACCATTCTCAAGTCTATCTAAAGCAAAGGGAACTCTTACACTTACCTGTACTTTTATATTTACAGTGCTAGTAACAGGGAGAGTGGCATAGTTGGAAAGAGGCAACAGCTATTACTGCTGTATTTGGAGTGTCCTTGGTGTGCAATTGTTGAATCTTCAAAGTTTTCTGGTAGATATGTAATATTAAGTATATATAATATGAACATGATATAAAAATGTTTTTGTTTGCATCTTAAAAATTCAGGTACACATTCAAAGCAAGGTTTCAACACTGTATTTTAAATGTATTCTGAAGTGCTTTGGAAAATAATTTGTAATTCAGCTTTCTGCATTCATCTTAGAGGATCTGGGGGCTGTCAGTGGAAGAGAGTACGAACCTGCTCCCATTAGTGTTTCTGCACTACAGAATTAAATTAAGTTTTCAGAAATTGTTGTATTTTATAGAGTAATTGTAATGTTATTCTTAGTGCACTACAAGTCAGAAATACTATAAGTATGCTACAAGAAACGCTCAGCTGAGGTGGCAGCTGCTTTGAGCTCACTTACAGGGAATGCTGGGGTTTCTTTTATACCAGTCAGTTCATTCATTTTGCAAATGCCAGCTGTAGTAATAAGGTTCTTAGCTGTATTTGTCAAGTCAAATCACCCATTCTACTTATACGTTTCTTTTCCTCTCTTTTGGCTAAATAATTTTAAACTGTTTCCACTTTTTACATTTTGAAGTGCCTGATATATTCATCTTTAAAAGCAGTCTGATCTTGCAGCATTTTTCTATGTGATTTTTGTTGGCTACATCTTTCTAAAAGTTCTCAAAAAGTGTTGTCAAATACAGTACAAGACAAAAGTAAGAGACTGCTTTTTAGTGAAAATGACACATCCAAAGAGACCTCTGTGAATAAAATTCTTTCAATACATCGTTCATACTTACCTTCCCTAAAAAGTAATTGTTTGAACTGTTCCATGTTTCTGGTTATCTAATTTTTATTGTTATGATAGCAAATGCCACTAAATTCTATTTATATAACCAGTATGTAAGTACAGCAGAAAGAAGTTATTCTTCATGCCGGACTTAGTTTACAGATAGAATTTAAAGAAAAGAGGTGCCTTTCATTAAATGTTTGTGGGCTATTATTTGTCTATATCTATTATTACATTTTGGTTGTTTATTGCTTAAATGATTAATCACACTCCAACCTATTTTTTTTCCTTAGCCTACTGCAGCTATAATATGTGAGTTCTTGACAATGATGGCAGTGTGTCATACGGCAGTTCCAGAAAGAGAAGGTGATAAAATTATATATCAAGCAGCATCTCCAGGTGAGACTCAAATAACTCAGTGAACATATTCTATCAACTCAACAAGCAAATTTTACTCAGTTTATTGTTTTTGAAGTATTTTCCAAAATTAAAAAAAAAAAAGCCAAACCTATCCCTCAAAAAATAATTGGTATCAGCTAAAATCAGTTCAGTAAAAAAGGATTTCGACTTTTTAAATTTTCATTAGAAAATTCATTTGAATGCTACATGGATTATGTAAGGGCAAAGTATCAGTAACCATACAGCACTGGTAAGGTGTTGTCAGATTGCTGTGGAGTTCTAAAGGAAGTGCTCAGAAGTAAATAAAAATCAAATCAGGACAAAAAATATATATCTTTGCTTATTCTATAAGCCTATTCTGTACTTGGTAACGATTATACTGATTTAAAACAGAGACTGTGTAATCAAAACAAATGTTTTTAATAGGATAGAAGTTGTGATGAATTCTGTTAAGGGTTGACAAAATATTATTGTGCAAAAGGTCTGTTTCAGGCCTATTGTCATTCATAGACAATGCTTGAATTCAGGAAATGATTAAGCAAGGCAGAATGATTAAAACGTGCTCAGCTCTGCTGAGCTAATGTGTTACAATTTATGGTGGGAAAAATTACCTCAAGTGCAGAGGTTCTTCCTTGGCTCCCCAGCTTCTAGGTGGCTACTTCTGTGAATCCTGTCCTTCAGCAGCTGAAAGACAAGGGCAGAGATAATTTATAAAGTTAATGTAAATAAAGTTAACTGGGTCATGGCAGTGTTTTACAGGGAATTCAAAACAAACTCCATTCTGACATCCTGAGCCTCTTGGAGACAACTGATGACTGTTGGAGATGTGGTTGCTGGTTTCCTCAATGTAAACATTGAAGTTATCTGTTATTTACAGCAGTGACTTAGCACTCTTCTCTTCCAAACCTGAACTTAAACAAAAAGCATTGTACATTGTCCAGTGACCCGAGGAAGGTGCTAACCCAGCTGCTTTGAAGAGGGTGCTCTCATTACTGAGCTGAGAGGTGTGCTCCTTTCAGGGCTTATTTTCTCTGAACTCATTTCATCAGTTTTCACAGGAGAAACAAAGAGTTCTTTCCAGCACCACGTTTAATCTTAAAATCCATAAAGGAAAAAGGAAGTGAAAAGTAGAAAAGCCTCAACTGTGTTGATTAAATAATAATTAACAGTTTTCTGGCACATTTGTAAAATAACTATTGAACTTGCTGCAGATGAAGGAGCATTGGTCAGAGCAGCCAGGAATCTTCATTTTGTATTCACTGGAAGGACACCTGACTCAGTAATCATTGAATCTGTAAGTACTCTGGAGTTACATTATAATTTACTGTATTTGCTTATGCTTTAGTATAAATAATCTGAATAACTACATTATGATACATTTTGGTTGGTTTTGGTTCTTTTCCTTGAGACTTTTTTTCTTACCCTTCTTGTTTCGTTTTTTTATTCTTCAGTTAGGACAGGAAGAGAGATATGAACTGCTAAATGTCCTGGAATTTACAAGGTAAATTTGTACTTGGTATCTTTTTGTGAAAATACTTAGACACTTCTCTCATGGATAAAAATGCTTGCATTTTTTATATTTTTACAGGCAAAGTATGCAGGTTGTGTAGCTTGTACCTGTGTAATATGTAAACACACTATAGACAAAACAGTACATGATTAAGATTACACCTCCTAGTTTATTGTAAAACATTTTTGGAGGCTTTTTTTTTTCTTGTTGTCTACATAGTGACTGATATTTTTCACTTTTGCCTTTGCTCAAAGATTAAAAAAAACCTTTGATTTCAAAACTTAAAAAAAATACGTGTAAAATAATATAGGAAAGTACTCAGACTTCTAAATGTACTTCTGAAAGCCCTGGCACCATATGACTTATTAAAAAGTAAGTGTATTTATCATGACTGATAAAACAAATTTTCCATTTGACCTTAAATACACTTGTATAACTATGGCTTGTTTAAATAATCTAGACTGAGACTTATTATTTTCTGAGCAGCATCACTACAGTATTGACTAGTTGGCTTACTTGGGATTTGAGTTTTCCGTAAGAAATATGGATGCAGTTTCAATTCTTATGTAGAGCTGTTTATATTGTATCTGTGTATGCTGTCTGTGTTCTAAATGTTTGTGTAAGTCTCTTGCTTACTTTGGCACAGGATAAGGAAGAGATTTGCATGTAGAGGAAGTTCCTTTTTTTCTTAAAATGATTCCTCATAATTGTGCCTGTGGAAAGTTATTGTTGTTTTCCTTCCTGTCGTATTATATTTCCATTAAGCTTAGCTAAAAACAAAAACAAAGCAAAAAATAAAAAATCCAGTGCATGAGACAGACTGAAGATGTATAAGTTGTGTGAAATCAGAGTAGTTGACTATAGTTACAGTATAGCAATAATATCATGAAACAATGAAAGATTCAACAGAAATTAATTTTTATAGTTTTGAATGTATTTTAATGTATGTTTGCAATTAATGTTTTATATATATATATTGTAGAGGACATACATGAATTCTTTAGATTTATGTCATGATTTCAGGTTTTTTTGCAGGCATTGCTTGCATATTATTTTTTTGTAAGTTAGCAAGTATGTAGTGCAAAGCACATTGCTGTTAATTTGCCTTCTGTGAAAATTCATACTGTGCTTCTGGAGTAGCAGTGAAGTATTGCTACTTTGTTTATAATTTTGATCTTTGTCTTGATTTCATAGATTTTATTTAAACGTCTGCATAAGTATAAAATTGTAATTTAAACAGTGATTCTTTATGGAGGTGGGAGAATTGCTTTTAAATCTCAACCTTTGGAGGTATAAGGTTTTTGGTGGATACTGAAATTTTGTTAAGTATTCCATTTTTATAGATGTTTTTGTTCTTACTCTGCAATATTTAGCTGTGTTTGGAATTGACTTGTTGGAAGCACTAGAGGTCACCCGTGTTCCACAGCAAGAGAAATTTTGGCTCCACTACAGCACTATTTGTATGGACAGGAGCATGTACCTTCAGAGCAGTAATCTGTTTTGAATAAACTGTTAAGAGTTTGCAGGTGTTCCAAGTTTTTCCCAGAAAAAATGCAAATTAATTCCTTGCCACTTTCCAGTACAGGCTAGATTAAGATTCTTCTGCAAGTAGAGTGCAACAGCATCAGGATTTGATAGGACAGTCTTACAGAGAAGCATGTTACAGAAGTAAAACTTGTAGGAATACTTGGTAGACTTGTCACTTCTGGTATTCTCTTTTTTAACTGATTAGACTTGTGCCTGTGAAGAGAGAAGTAAACTTATACAACATAGTAATTATACTTTGTTCATGGCAAGAAAGTAGTTGTCAGTCTAACTGGCAGGTGAGCATACTGAAGGTACTATGCTGATAATTCTTAAAATTAGCAAATAATGTCTTAATAATTTGTGCTGTGTTTATGTAGCCTCCAGTAGATAGTCTGCTCAGATGCCATAACTGCTGTGGTACTTCTAGTTCTAGGAAGTGAAGGGTTGTTGAGATTCTCTGCTGTTCGGGCCTCCCTGTACTGTTAGGGAAGGAATTGTGCAGTGCTGTGCCTGTACTTGTATTCTGTCACCTGGTGCTATAACAAATGGAAAAACTGCAGCTGTCCCTTGGCAACCCAAACCAACTCCTAAGATATGTGTCTGCAGGGCAGGGGTAGGCAAGTCATTGTCAGAGATCCAAAAGCATAGAAAGCCTTACGTTTGATTTCATCCCTGTGCCAACTACATGCACTGTGTTTTCATCTGGGCCAGTTGTGAAATTGAGTAAGATTTTGAGTGTGTGATTCCTGGTGTTATTAAGGATAAGCAATGTCCACTATCAATGCACAAATTGCACATCAGTCCTTGCATCAACATGTCATTTCTAGAAATGCTACTGAATGAGGTTTTGATTTTTAGCACCAGAATTAAATTTCAGCAACCATCTTCTGTTCAGTATTTTTCCTGTTGTAACCAGGTCATCTTTATGGCTGCTTAGATTGCTTCTACAGGGAACAAGCAGAACACGACAGTGGTCTCACAATGACAGTTATTTGTAGTAGTGCAATTTAGTGGCTTACTGTAGTTTCACCAGGAAGAGGAAATAAAACTGTCACTGCCGTAAAAAGGTTCATAAAAAATTAGAAGTCCTTGACGGTAACTCTTGGTCATTAGCTTTATTGCAGTTTTACTAAAAAAGTTTATGTCAGTCAGGATTCAATATCTGTTTGTACAGCTAAAATTTCAGAATGCTACAGGAAGTCATTGGTTATTCTTTGATACATCTTCAGTAGAATAATATGCCGCTCCATACAGGACTTCAAGGTTTCAGTCTTCTGGTATTGCAAGACAAGTACAAAACTGCTGAGTTTTTACTTGTCAAGGGTAAATATATCAAATTATTGGTTTATACACCCCCCTAATCTACTGTAATTTCTTCACTATTTCTGAATTGAACATTCAGGCAACTGTAATGAATTCAAGTAGCAGAAGCTAGATAGTCTTGGCTGGAATCAATGTGGATCTAAGACTTGCTTTTATTTTAGGCACCTTAACTGTAGTTTAGATGATCCCAATTTCTCCAGTGTTGTCTAAGTAGATTCACAACTGGACAGTGTCTAAAGCTTTTTGGAATTCTACTTATCTGAGGCTTAGAGGTGAAATGGAAAAGAAATTGCAGTAGTTAATGGCTTTGTCTATGCTTTTGTGCAGTATTCACAGTAACAATGTTATTTAATACTGCTATTCAGAAATTTTTACTTGAAGAAGACTGCTCACCCAGGTGAAATTAGAAAATGTTTTCCTGAAGATACATTTCAGACTGCTACTTCACCTATAATTATAAATTTATTTCCTTCACCTATGTCCATATTCCATTTACAGGATGTTTTCCACAGCAGTCTGAACTTCAGGAACCATGCATACAATAATGCTCTTTGATGATATATAAATGAGATCCAGTTCCAACAGGAACCAAAACTGTTAAAGGACCATTTATTTCCATCTCTGTTTTACTGTGAACTGTTCTATGAGAAGTGTTTTGTTCCCTGAATAGTTTCTGTACATTTCTTTATAAAGTTGAAATTTGAAAGAGTTATGATATAAATACACATCTTGACAGGACATGATCTTGCACCTAAAGAATGCTTGTTGGCAAACCTCAAAGGGAAGAAGACAGAAAGCAGACCGTGACAGTCTTCTCCATGTTTTCATCCAATTTCTACCTCAGTTATGAGGACAAAAAGAAAAAAATAACTTGGATTTTATTAATAACTGAGAGCCAGAGAGTAGTTAAAATTAGCTCAGCCCTTTTCCAGCTCTTAGCATACTAAAAATGTGTGTGATAAATGAAGCTCTGGGATAACAGTAATAGGATTGCTGTACAGTGTATGAGTGACTCTGGCTGGCTGGGAAGGAAGAAAAAACTGAAACAGTCCATGATTCCTCTTTTTGATATTGATGGTAAGTGCTTTGTGCTTTAAGGTGCTTTTTTGTCATACAGTATTTAGATTAAGGTGAAAATTCTTGTTATTTTGATGGGAAAAAGGCCTACAGAAGTATGCACAGCAAGAAAATTAGCATTCATTTTAATTGTTAGACACTAAAACTGTTTTCCATCCCAGTCAGCTGAGAACATAATTCAGAATAGATAGCATTGACTTTTTATACTTTGTGTAATATAAGATATATATTGATATTATTAGGTAAAATATTGGGAAACGCTTATATTTATGAACCACCTTTTATAGAGGATTTATTTCTCTTTCAGCACTAGGAAGAGAATGTCAGTGATAGTTCGCACACCATCAGGGAAGTTAAGACTCTACTGCAAAGGAGCTGTGAGTTTTATTCTTTTTTCACTGTAACAGAGAATACATGCTACCAATACAAATACAAAAGCAAAAGATTGTAATAACTGCAGTCATTGAAAATATGGGGGAAGGAGTGTTGATGTCTTTCAATTTACATTGTTTTGCTATGTAGCTGTTTAATGTGATGAACTAGTTAATGTCTTTTTTTACTAACTGCCTATGAAGGTTTGACAGACCTGTTCATCCTATTCTTTGTACTGGATAATACCTTTATGTTTCCTAATAATTGCTTCGTTCTGTACTCCCAAGAAAATGGATGAACCTGTATTAATTACTACTTGCTGGAGTAGCTGAGCATGGAGCACTAGATAGAGATAGTAATCTGGAATAACTGACTAGATGGGAATGTTAACCAACCATGCAGAAGTAGATTTTCCCAAGAGCAGGACCTGTGAGAAGGTATCCTTATCATAATGCATATGGGAATGGCAGAGTTGCTCATTAGTTCTCAGTCTGAATGTCAAGTCAAGTTTGAGAGGGAAGGAGATTAAATCCAGTTCCAGAATGGTTTAAGGAAAGGAAGTTTGTTGAATATAAATGTCCATTTTTTATCATCTCAAGTGAAGAAAAAAAACTGTTGTTAATATTCCGTCTATTAAGTTGGCTACAAAAAAATCTGAGAATGGCAGTTATGAAGTACTAATTTTACTTTGTAGGCATAATATTGAAAGAGGAGGACAACATTTTGGTACTTTTCAAAATAAGGGGAAATAACATCAAAAATGTAGAAGAAAAAAACTTCATTATAGTAGAATGTGTAAATTTATAAAATCTGAGGATTAAAAAGTCATTTTCTAATTTATGAAATAAGATTATGTCTTTTAATTTTTGATGCTATTTTCAGCCATTTTTCTACATTATTTGTATTGTCTACCCAAAATAGAAATCATTTTTCTACTAAAGTGTTCTAAGCTATATTTTTTTCTTTTGTAGGATACTGTAATTTATGACCGTCTTGCTGAAAGTTCAAAATACAAAGAAATCACCTTGAAACACCTAGAGCAGTTTGCTACAGAAGGTGGGTGATATTATTCCACATAAAAACAAATGTGAAATTCAGTTACTGCTCAACTTTCCATTTTTTCAATTTTGTCTTGCTGTAGTGTTTTACTCATGTTAAGTTTGAAAAGTACATTTTAGCAATGTCTTCTTAAGAAAAGTGTTCCTCTTGGTAAGAAATTTCAGTAACAACTTCATGCTTAAAAAAAAACCCTAAAAACAACCCACACACCCACAGAGTATACAGTAGAATCTTTTAACCAAAACATATTTTTCCAGAGACCAAACACATAGCACATTGTTTCTGTGAAGATCTCATTTCCCATGATTGCTTTCATGTTCCATACCCAGTGAATGGTGTAGGGATGGGCACACAGGGAGAAGTAGCCAAAGTAAAGATGGCTGGAAATTATTAGTGTAGTGCTTTTAAGGTAGCTTTTAGCTGTATTGTTTCTGTCACCAGTCCCAATGAGGGAGATTGCCAGCATCCATATGGTTTGTTTTGGTGTCTGCAGCTTTAATAATCACTTTTACAAAACAGTTGCCAAAGGTGGGGAACCTCTCTCTGAGGGTTTGTGAAGAAGAAATAGTGAGTAAAATTTAACAGACTGTGAAATTAAGATGATTGATACAAGCAGCCAGTCAGTTATTTAATTATAGTGGATTTCACAGTACAAATGCAAGGAGAAAAACAGACTGTAGAAACATTTCTGCACAGCTCCTAGATGTTTGATGCCACCCGCCATTAGTATCTCAGGAGTTGTACTGTGCAGTATCATAGTGTTACAATTTATCAATGACTTGGTAGAGAGGAATTGGAAGCAGAATTATAAGAGTTATGAGAATCTGAACAGCAGAGTTTCTACCTTTTTATTTTTCTAATACAATGCTACTAGAACATTAAAATTATCTTTATTAAAATTATCTTTATTAAGTATCTCTTTAATGTGTCTTAAAAATAAAGTTCTAGTAGGAAGAAAACTAAAAAACATTGCTTCTGCTTTGTTAACTGATCTCTGGCCAGATATTCTTGTTATCATGAAAGGCCATTTTTTTTTTGGCATGCATATGACTTCTCTAATTTTTCTCTTCTGGTTTATCATGGAATTTTGAGTTTTGGCCAGTTTTAGTGTATTAAGCAGCTTGATTCTATCAGTGACAGCAGAAACAAATCACAGATCTGGTTTTTTTGTTAGTTTTTCAAATCAAGATCTCTGCAGGAAGCATTTGGTTAAAGAATCTTAAAGTTAGAATAAATTTTACAATAAAGTTGAATGCAGAACTACACCCAAAAAAATTTGGCTGAGCCCAAAGCCTCAGATACACAGTGGGGTTCTAGAATTAGTCAAGAAAAAGTTACTTAAGTGTGAAGTTAGTTTGGGTCATAAGGTATATATTTGGTTACAGAAAAGAAAAGTAGATCACTGTCTTCTGTCCTGTGTGCATTCATGTGAAAATTTCAACCCAGTTCTTAATTACTATTCTCACTACATTGGTAGTACACCTCCTTAGCAGTCAGGTTGCAATAAATAAATCAACATAAAAAGTGAAAAATTCCATTGGTCTTTAGAACCACTGTACATATGATAGAATTAAGAAGTTTGTTCAGATATTCTTTGTATCTTTCTTTTCAACAAATTAAAATATTTACTGTTCAGAAAGTGAATTTCTAACCTTTTTAAAAAGCATAAAATTCAATCTTAAAAAAATCACATATCTCTGGAATTGATTAAAAATTGGTATTTATTTTTACTTCAGATTTAAATTGCAGCCAACTATGTTGCAAAGTTTCTCATGAATATCCTTTCATGTGGCAGGACAGTATGTCCTTGGCATTTGCTGCCTGCTCTTGGTGTGTTGTTCAAAAATGAAGTGGTTAGCATGGCTGGCATTTATATGTAAGCGTTTATTAAGCTTGAGTGTTAATGCCTGCTTGGATAAATTGAAAAATCCTCTGTAATTTTCCTGTGTTGCTCCAGTCTCTTAACAACCAGACTTAATGATATTTTGTTTTCCACATTTTATTTGCAAGATTCTTTTCAATCACAATGAAAAGAAGCATATTAAAAATAAAAAAAGAATATAATTAGGCAGTGATTTTAAAAGAGAAAGCAAATACCTTGAAAAAAACTATTTGCTGACATTCCATACACTTGGATTTCTATTCTTCATTTTATTGTCTGCAGAAAATAATGTTGAAAGCATTGTGCAAATAGTATCACTGTTAGTCAGACATAGATTCCTTTCCTCTCCTTCACCTATATTCATTGCTTTGGACCTTGTAAGCATATCTCTTCATTATTATGCAGAGAAAGACAATCAGTTTAGTTGTCAGCCTTGAGTTTATTCTTCTAAGTCTAGATTGTGAGACACTGTGTTCCTAATGCTGTTTAGTTGTCAGGATACCCACATCGCATGTGTTTTTTGTCCTGAAGATGCTAAATTACTTTTACATCTAAGACACACGTATTATTTCATGCCCAACTTTGTATAATTTCAAAATTGCCACTGGTGCTGAGCTGTATGTTCCAGAAACCTGTGACCAAATAAAGGTCACATTTAACCATCCCTGGTTGTGGTGCTATTTGTATTCTAGAACAGAGTGGGCAAATGACCAAAGGGTAACTAGATTAATCCTGCCTTCCCCCCTTCCAAATCTACTGGCCTCCAAACTGTGGCTAATATATAAAGGGTTACATCAGTGTCATTCTCCAGAAATCTGGTAATATGTGAAAATGAGCTGTTAGAAAATTCACACTTAGCTACTTAAATTGAGTGTAAAATGTGTGCCATCAAAAAACAGATACTTCTAAACATCATGCTGTCTCAAATTCTTGCTGTAATGCTTAATTCAGATTCTTGCTGAAGGAAAAATCTGTTAATAACATCAACCAGCTCAAAGGCTGGTAAGTAAAATTGCCAAATGGTACATAATGATTTTCTTTTAAGAATTTGGAAAGCTGAAACAATCTGTGAGATGGGAAAGTTAAATGAGGGGATTCAAAGTTGGCTTCTAGATGATAAATTTAAAATGAGAATTCCTTAAGAATATTGAGGAGAGGTGAAGAGGGCAGTTGTAACATTGTGCTGATGTATTTTAACTTCTTTCCAGCATAGCAACATAGAAGCTAACAAAGCTTTTTCTCAGAAATACAATTAAATTTTGCCCTTTTAATGTTTCAGTGTACATACTTGTTCAGCAAATGTTGGGATTTCTTCATGTCTTTTTACAGTTTAAGTCAAATCTTACATAAAAATTTATTATTTTCTTCTGGTGAAATACATCACCTGTATTACATTCAGCTTCTTTGAAACTGTTACTCTCTTGAATAAATGTCTATTTATAGTTCATTTTTACTTTATGTATATCTTTAAAGTTCTTCAAGATGTGCAGCAGTAATTTGAAATCCAGCATAAGCATACATAAAATACAGAATAATTTCAGCTTTCAAAAGGTACTCATTGCAGGCGTATCAGGGAAGGAACTAACAAATACTGAATCATTATCTGCTTTCTCTCTAGGCTTAAGAACTCTGTGTTTTGCTGTGGCTGAGATTTCAGAAAGTGATTATCAAGAATGGTTGGATGTCTATCACCGTGCTTCTACAGCTATACAAAACAGAGTACTCAAACTTGAGGAGAGCTATGAACTAATTGAAAAAGTATATGCAGCTTTTTGGGGTTTGGGTTGGCTGGGGGAGGACGGGGTGGGCAGAGGGCTGAGCAGAAGAGTGGGTTCTAAATTATTGTCCTTATTTTCTATATCATGAAAAGTGAATCACTATTAAGGAATAATGCTTAGATAGAACAACGAAATCTAGCAATATACTGACAGCTGTGTCAGTTTCAATAATCAAAATGAGGGAAACAATTAATCTGACAAAAGTTTTAGCAGCAAGTAGCTACCTTGCTGGAAAGTGTCGATTATGGGTTGAACTACAGGAAAGCTTTTTTCAGAGTTCTTCCAGAGTGTAAAAAACTGTAATAACATATAAACAACATCTGCTTCATTATATAATGATCTTGGAACAATGGACTAGTCAAGATTGGAAGGGACTTCAGGAGGTCATCTAGACACAAATCCCTGCTCAAAGCAGGGCTAGTTTAGGTTGCCCAGCACTTTGATGAAATTTTGAGTATCTGCAAGGACAGGGTTTTCCCAACTGCAGCAGGTAATTTTTTTAAATGCTCAACTTAGTCTTTTTTCCTTCTTCGGAATTAAAATTTTTATTGCTGCAGAATGTGACTGATGCCTCTTGCTCTTTCACTCTGCGATATACATTTTGGAGCAGGATGGCTGCTCTGCAAGCTTCAGTTAGGAGAATGAATCCCTCCCTTAATATTTTGTTTTTTCCCTTGTTAAAGTCGTCATAATTCTTCAGGTGCTCTTAATATAGTGATCTCTGGGCCCTAGGCTATTTTTGTGTCCCGCTGTTGGATTTGGTCCACTTTGTCAGCCTCTGTTTTACTGAAGGCCCGTAAAGCAAATTGCACCCAGATACAGCATCACAAGAGCACAGCCTTAAGTTTCTGCAACACTACTCCTGGAGTAGCCAAGCATGAGGTTAAGACTTCCTCAATAAAAAAAGGTCCCATGACTATTAAATTTATAAGAAAAAGGAGTGCATGAGACCAACACTGCTTGAAATTTTGATACTTAAATTTTGGGGCATTTATTTTGGGTTTTCTTTTCCTCAGAAAGTATAAAAAATTGATGAAACTGCTTAAAATTCAGAGCCTCATGAATCTGTGGTGTTTAATGATATTAGCACTCCTGAAGCCTTGAAATCAGAGAGGTGCTCCTCAGGAAAAGGTAGCTGTTGTTGAACAAGATACTGAATTACTGAGTGACTAATTAGTTGAAGTTTGAGTGGTCACACTGTGCAGTTTTGTCAAGCCACACAGATATCCAAGGTAAAGCTCATGGAATAAAGTGGAAGTTCTTTATTTGTTGATACCAAATCTGATTAAAGAGTTTAGAGTGCATTAATCTCGTTATAAATACAGGGAGTTAAATAGAATAAATGGAACATTGAAATTGAATTTAAAAAAAAAAACCTGTATGTATGAAATATTTTATTTTCACAGAATCTTCAGCTGCTCGGAGCAACAGCAATTGAAGATAAACTACAAGACAAAGTGCCTGAAACCATAGAGACACTCATGAAAGCAGACATAAAAATCTGGATACTTACTGGGGACAAACAAGAGACAGCCATTAATATTGGTATTATATTTGTATTTATTTTATGTCTTTATTACGGGTTTAAAAATAATACCAGTAGATGCAGTAAAATTTATTTCAGAAAGGAAAGTTGTCTTGTAAAAAATAATATTATATGTCACTTCAGAATTTGAATGTGAACTTATCTTTTAGTCAGTGATAGGGGGAGGATAGGGAATGATGGATTCTGCCTCTGTTAAAATACTAAGAGCAAGAAAAAGTTATATCAGAGAGGAGGCAAAAAAATAGGAAATTGTACTTTTTTATAGCATACAAAATGAATTTAAAACAATATATTGACTTTTGACAGTGAGAGAGAATAATAAGATTCCCTTAATACCATTATATTAAGAGAATGTAGTTAGTTAGTTTTCTTTCTCTATTTTTCCAAGAAAAGTAAACTAAAGTACTGTAACATTTTAACAAAGGTTTATTTTTATTATTTCCTTTTATTATGAAGGATGGTAAAAAAGACTGATTTCAACAATGATAAATCTGTATCTTTAAATAGTTATACATGAAAGCTGTTTTTAACATTTAATATTCTTTACATGTGACCACATCAGCACTTACAGTGTAGATATATGTCCAAAAATAAAGCCTTACTTTAGTTGTATCTATGCCTTTTATTGGATGTTATTATTTCTAATCTTGAAGAACTCTCCATATGCACATGATACAGTTGATCTAAGGTTGTTTTCATTAGTGCCTTCAGGTTTGAGGCAATACCCATAATACCAATATTTTCACTATATTAAGAATGGTGATACATATTTTTGACTAGGAAGCCTACATCATTAGCACAGAAAATGCATCCTATTTAATGCATCAAAGAGTAAAAGAAAGAATGAAAAGGTGTATATATGCAAGTTTTGAAGGAAATCCACATTGCAGTCTAAAAATTTACACGGCATAGGGAGATCAGTTTGTTGTTTTCTGTAACTCTCTTTAAAGCACCTCTGAATAAGGCAGAGCAGCTGGAAGTTGCAGCAAGGGAAATTCTACCTGTTCTGACTTAGTACCTGTATGTACTTATATAAAATGCAGTAGAATTTTTTTTATCATTTATTTCTACTAGGGAAATCTTATTTTTGATTCTGTCTGTAGGTCTCTTACAGGAAAAAAAAACTTGTTATGAATAATATATAATGGATTTTGTGAAACTGATTTTTAAAAAGAAAATATTTTCTTACAGGTCACTCTTGTAAACTATTGAGAAAGAACATGGGACTAATTGTTATAAATGAAGGCTCTCTTGATGTAAGTAAAATCTTTAAAGTTCTCAGTTAATGAAACTCTTTTATTGCTTAAAATATCCAGACATTATGGTGAAAGTGGTGTAAAAAATAAGTTGGAATGTATATTTATCTGGACAAACATAGAAAGTTCTGCCAAAAGCATGGTTTGGGGGGAAGTTGTTTATGTTTGTTTTGAGGGGTTGCTTTCTTAATTTCAGTATTCTGTGCTTGGAAGACTGAATGAACTTTATGACAGAATGTTACTGAATAACTGGAAGATAGTCTATACCTTCTGAAACCACACTGCAGCTACTACACAAAGGAACTTCACAACCATGAGCAAACAAATTCCTTGTAGTAGACTTCATCCATGCAGGCTCAAAGCCAGGAGCTTGACATTATGCTAGCATTACAGATGAACCACTTCTAGTGTGGTGATTCAAAAGTTCAATAAATATCTATCAATCAGTATATTTTTATAGTAAATTTATATATATATAGTATCAGAATAAAAGGTAGTAGGTCCAATGATAGCTGCAGTGTAGTCCCTATTCCAAACTGGAGTGTCTAGATTCTACAGAAATTGAGAGATTCTTTCCTTATATACCCATAATACAGGGTACATGGAGATGCAAATATGTTATGCCGGCTGAATTTGTACATGCAAACTGGTCACTTGAAAATCTGGTCTTTGTGATAATATATATAATGGCTTTTTCAGCAGCAGGTGAAGGTAGTCTGAGAGGCAGTTCAAAAATAAGAGTAAACTAGCTCTATGTAAATATTTTAACAAGAGACTATTTATGAAGTTTTCTGTCTGCCTCACATGATGGTGTGCATTCTACTGTTTGATGAATATATGTCTTGTGTCCTACCCTTTGCTTGCTAGTGTGGTTGGAAACACAAGTCAGCCTCTATTTCTAGTATAACTCATTACCTTGAGTAAATTACCTTGAAAGTTCTAATAGAGGAGTGGACAGAAGAGAGGGACAGATTGCTGTGATTGCAGAATGCTGAGTCAGTGCAGTTGCAAACGTGGATCAATACTTCTTTCCTTTCTACATACCAGTAACAGCTGGCAAGAGACTGTAGTACTTAGCTGGAATATTGTCTGATAAGGAAATCACATGGAATGATACTTTGGCTTTTGAGTAGCATAGGGCCACCTCTTGTACTGGGACTCAGAGCACCCATGAGGGTGGCTGGACAACACAATTTCCTCTTCGTGAGAGGAACTGAGCAGCCAGGAAAGACTGGAGAAGATGATCTCAGTTTTGTGGCAGTTGTGTATTTGGGATCTTTGGTAAGAGTTGCTTTGTGGCAGTCCTCTCCTCCTTTCTAAAGTGTGGCCTCTTGCTTTATAAAGATGTTGATAGGTTCAGTGGCGTTAGGGAGGTTGGCTTTTTTTGGTCTGCATACTCTAAAAACACTGAAACCTTGCACTGAGAACAGTGGCATTAAGTGAATGCTTCTTCCCCTTGCTGTTAAAATAGTAGTATTTGTCCATTGCATACCAGTGGCTTTTCCTAAAACACAGCTTGCTCAAATCTAATCCCTTTATGGACATACGGAGTCCCCTGTCTCAAAGACATGTAAAAAAAAAGGTGTAGCAAAACAAATACCTCATCAATTTGATCATTGTTATGACTTAAACATGCAAGACAGAGGAAGTTAGAATACAATATATTTATTCAGACTGTATCCCTGCTCTGTCAACTGAGCTTACAAAGAATATGCTAAAGTAAAAGATCCTCTTTTATTTGAACAAATGACTTTATTCTTGAAATTATAAGAAAAATATCTCAACCCCACCCACCTCTGCAGTCCCCAACAAACAGTAGCTGGTATAGCACTAAAAGTATTTAGGTATCTCAACTCTTTAGAACATTATTTGTTTGGGGACTCTAGTCCCATGAACATCTTAGCTTAGCTTCACAAGCAAAATGTGGGGCTTGTTAGTCAGTTCTTATAGTTGTGTACAAGAGCACTGCATTTTATTTGCCTTCATATTGACCTAATGGACTGCTAAATTTCACGATAGTACTGTTAATCATAGACAGACATCCTAACATAGCCTTATTCTTCTATTTGTGAATTTAAACTGCAACTAGAAAATAGTTTGATTGCCATTCAGTTTTATTGAAAAATATTCCATTGAAATGTGCAAAGTATTTAATAAGGGACATTTTTATGCTGCATTTAATCTGCGGTATGTGATTTCAGCACAGGGACTATGTCCACAAAGGAATTTAAAATATAACGGTTTCACAATTTGAGTTTTTTTTTGTCTTGGAGTATGAGTTTTTTTGTTTTAAAATGTAGTATTCTTGGAGCTACTTGATGGTATGTCTGCTTCTGATAAAAAATTAAGTTCAGTTTAAACAAAAGAGTTCACCACTAAACAATATCCCCAAGTGCCACATGCACAAGCATTTTAAGTACTTCTGTGCATAGTGACTCCACCATTTCCCTGGGCAGCCGGTTCCAGTGTCTGAGAGTCTTTTCAGTATAGAAGTTTTTCTTATATCTAATCTAAACCTCCCTGGCAAAACTTGAGACTATATCCTCTTGTCTGTCACTGGTTACATGAAAGAAGAGACTGACCCCTCATCTCACTACAGCCTCCTTTCATGCAGCTGTAGAGAACAGTAAGGTCCTCCCTGAGCCTCCTCTTCTCCAGGCTACATAATCCAAGCTCCCTCTTCTGCTCCAGACCCTTCCCCAGCTCCATTGCCATTCTCTGGGTATGGGCTGATATCTCAATGTCTTTCTTGTCATGAGGGGCCTAGAACTGAACACAGGACTTGAGGTGTGGCCTCACCAATGCTGAGTATATGGGGGCCAATCCCTGCCCTGGTCCTGCTGGCCACACTATTGCTTACACAGGCCAGGATGCCACTGGCCTTCTTGGCCACCTGAGCACACACCGGCTCCTGTTCAGCTGGCTGTCAACAGCACCTAGAGATGATGGTTTTACAGTTCTTACCCAGTAAACAGTGCACTCATCTGAGTCACTATAAGCCAGTTTCTCCAGGAGAATGGCTTGAGAGACAGCCTCAAAGGCTTTACTGAAGTGCAGGTAGACTACAGCCTTTTTCTCGTCCACTATTCCACAGCCTTTTCCTCATCCACTATTTGTGTCACCTTGTCATAGAGGGAGATCAAGTTGATCATGCAGGATCTGCCTTCCCTAAACTCATGCTGGCTGGGCCTGATCCCCTGGTTGACCTACACATACCTTAGGATGACACTCAAGATGATCTGTTCCATGACTTTCCCTGGCTGCAAGCCCTGTAGTTCTCGCAGATCCTCCTTGTGGTCCTTCTTGTAGGTGGACGCCACACTGGCAAACCTCCGGGTGTGTGGCACCTCCAAGGTTAACCAGGAGTGATGGAAAATGTTGGATGTGGAAGAGCCTCTTGAGCTATTCCACCAGCTCCCTCAGGTGGTTTCCACTGGGGTCTATACCCTTACATATCTAAGTGGCAGAGACCATTTACTCCTGGATTATGGGGATTTCATTACACAGAAGAAACAGTAGATGGGAGGAATATAACTATCCATGTGTTGTTTAAACTTTTTTAGAAATTAAATAGTCCTCAGAGATGAGATAAATTGGTACTTCCTTTATGTTGCAATATTTCTTAATTAGAGAAGATGCTCTGAAAAATAGTTACTGAAACTGCTGTCATTTTGAAGACTTTTTAACATGTAATTTTAAACAGTGTAACTTCATTCCTGTCACAGTTTCTAGTGGGTGAGAGCCAGGAAACAAATGCACAATTCCCCAACAGCCTAATCGCATTTTAGATTAACCAATGAATCTTTAGAAGGCCAGTAGCAAAATATTCAAAAACCAAATAATAACAATGTATGGAAATGGGAGGAGTAAGTTGAGTTGAATAGGCAAAGCAGTATCTTTAATTTCATTTCAGAGGGTTTTGAGATTTTTAATTATTTCAGTATTTTATTTTTAGGTGGCTACACCAAATTTTTTTTATGTATGCCTGACATCACTGAAGTAGCACAATTATTTGGTTGGTAAATTTGTAAAAACATATGGGAACATGTTGTCATAGGATGTCACTAGCTTCCAAAGTCAATATTTTACAAGCAGAAGAGAGAGGTTTTTTCATCTTCCTTTCTTCTCTAAAATACTTTTTACTTCTGGGCTTTGAAGCGGGAAACAAAGAGTATGTTGTACAGCTCTGTAAAGGTCTTTCAAAAAGAAAGAAGGGCAACAAGCAATATTTTCTGTCTTTCACGACACTCCGTGGTAGAGCTGCACTGTAGCTAACTAGATGTCAGTGGCCCTCCCAAAGCAGGCTGCTGTGTGAATAAATACATATGAATGTATTGCCTACTGAATGTAATCTGAAGTTCTGTAGATCACAAAATAGTGACTTCTGTAGGTGTGATTCCAACTGTCATTAGCAACTGAAAAATACAAAATATATTCCTTTGTATAACATGTACTTTATGTTATAATTGTTAAATGGTGTTAAAATATTAATTTAATGTGATAGAATTATCAGTTATAATGCATATATATATATCACTAATTATCTGTGTTTCCTTTTTCTCAAACATTTAGGAATATTTTGTATAATAGTAAATTCTAGTATCTCTCTATATGTGAGTCAACTTCTGTATTTTTATATTAGTATTCTTTATACATGTATCTTCAGGCAAATATTTATGCAACTATTGTTGCTGTCCAAAGAGCATTAAAAGTTCCACCATAACCTATACACTTCTTTTTTGGCAGAGTGAAAGAGCAATCCTATACAACATTTTTCTTCTGTGTTTCTAATAGTGCTACCATTGCAAATTTATCTTCAGTTTATTCTTTTCACTTTATAATATTTCACTTTATGTTATTTCACTTTATAATATTTGATAGCAGAAGCAAAAGGCACCTTCCTCAAAAACCAAAGTGCCAGTGTTTCTGATCACACTGAAAAATTTGGATTTAAGAATATTAAGAGCTAAAAATAATGGACACCATTTTTTTGTGCAACAGGGAACAAGAGAGACACTTAGCCATCATTGCAGTACTCTTGGTGATGCTTTAAGGAAGGAAAATGATTTTGCTCTCATCATTGATGGTAAATCTCTGAAGTATGCTTTGACATTTGGTGTAAGACAGTATTTCCTGGATTTGGCTTTGTCATGTAAAGCTGTTATTTGTTGCAGGTAAGGTTTATGTTATTCTCTCTCCATGCTATTTTTATTGACATGTAAAAATAAACTGAAGTTATGAAATAACAGTCATTCAAGTGAAATAGCACTGTAGAGCAGTCTGCAACAAAGTGTACTTGTCAGAGTCACTCAGATTGCATATTTCCAGGAATATAATTTGTAATCCATTGAGAATAGTCTCAGTAAGGTTGAGACACTAATCTTGACCTTGAATTGATATTACAGTTAACCACAGGTTTTAGCATATCTAGAGTCGACTGTAGATCTTTCTCCACAGGCTGGTTTTCTGTAAAATGTGGATTACACTGTATAAGAAGTGCACAAAAATGTTAAAGGTACTACCCAGCATGTTTTTTATTACCTGAGGCTGGTGAAAATGCCTTTTTTAATCATTATTATAGGGTTTATTTATACAATGAACCCTTCCACCCTTTCCTGTAAATATCATCTATTACAGCTATAAACTGCAATTGTTCCATTAAAATAAATCAGCTTTGTCTGAAAAATCTGTTCAAAATAGAACTATTTTTCTGCTTTGCAAAAGGACACAGAAAAGGAAGTAATATTACAATATCCAAATAATCACCAGGCTTCTAGTCATTACATCCCTTCTGAAAAGCAATGTCATGCTACCAAGGGATTTTTCAATTAATGTTTTTGTGTTTAAGCTTTGTAGACATGGTTCAGCCTGAAACAGTTTGAATTTCAAACTAAGATTTTACTGTCTGCTAAACTGAGAAGTTACTCTGATGAACAATTTTTACTGTGTATAAATACCTTCCTGATGGCAGTAGTCTTTCTGACAGATAAGTTGGACTATTGTGCTTGTTCTACTAGGTTGAGTTTGCTCAGTACAGTAATAAACAAGAGATGCATGTAGAACTGATCTTTTAAAGCTATATTTCTTTTTCTTCTCTTTCCTTGATCACAAAATACGTTTTATGCCAATTGAAGAGATAATTTTTCTGTTTCTGTTGAACTGGGGAACCATTGAGGGGTATTCTGTACATAAAGCTGTCTTTTAGTGTTGGCATTCTTGTAAAGAAACAGCAAAGTGCAAAAGGAAAGTTTCTGTTCTAGTAGTATTCTCTCTTCCATTTCTTCATTTTACACTTCCATAATATACTTAGGTCAGTTGATTTCAATGCATATCTAGATATATGTCTGGCATATTTTGTGGTTGCTTAAAAATTTGCTACAGGTTTAAAACTAAAATGCTTGCTTGTAAAACTCATTGTTTTCATGTGAACATATTTAATATCCCATGTTTCCCAAAAGTCAAAATTCTGCCAAAATATTTGTTTCTGTTAAATGCTTTGTCTTTAGTAACAAAAACTTCATTTCCTTGTTTATGAGCTTGAAAATAAGAAGTTTTAAATGGTATTTTTTATTTAAGGTAAATCACTTTTTAAAACATAAATATAAATATAAATATAAATATATATAAATATATACCAGGCTTAACAAAAATGTAGGGTCTTTCTTCATCCATATAAAGGCAGCAAGCATCTCAAATTCTCTTTTGTTCTAAAAGTACAAATTACACCGCTTTCTTTTAATTCTGCAGGCTGCATTGAGTTGTGCAGAAGCATTTATTACCAGTGGATTCTTCCTAAGACTAGCTGTAGCACAGATGATGCTGACAAATATTCAGTAGACATTTCTCTTAAAAAAAAAAATCTGTGTATGTTATTAATTCCAAGCAGATGTTTGGCTTAAAGACTTTTGCAAACTGAATTCCAACTCTATATTGGTTTCAGAGTAATATATGCAAGAAGAATGTTAAATGGCTTATTCTGGAGTAAAAAATGTACAGCTAAGAGTGAGCAAAATAAATGAAAAATATTTTTTACTGGTTTCACCATGAACTTGAGGCAGTGACAGTGCCATCTTCCAGCTGCCCCTATAACATTGTCTAAAAAGTAATTAAGGCACTGTTCCTGGGTAGTTAAAAAGATGAAAAAGAAGTACTCGTGTGAGGAATCTTCTGTAGAAGCTGGCTGCAGCAAGTCTTGGTACAATTCTCAGCAGCAGAGTTCAAATAAAACATGTACCAAAAGATCATAGAAGGATTTTTTTTCATATAGGTGGACCACAGAATTTTTCAGAAGGGTTGTTGCACAGAAATTTTCAACTCAGGTTTTCCATAAGGCTGTACTCATTCCATACAGCTTTTTCTGAAGTCAAGTAGTTGTGCATGTGTTGTGCTGGCCACTGAATAATATGATTTTATAGCCACCTTCAAATTGCAGCTTTATTATTTTTCATTCCTTTATTTTTTTTAATACATTTTAAAACAGTTCTCTCTAACACACTTGGTAAGGTGACTTTGTCAACATAGAATATTCTTTCAGCTTTTAAGTAGTGCAGAGTTTAGAAACATTGTTTTTTTTATTAATTTTGCTGTGAATGTGCTTTTGACATATACCCTTGAAGGGCAATAACAAGACTACATTGCTGACCAGGATGTTAATTGACCTGAGTTTATTACCTTTTCTCAGAATACAATGTTTTAAAAATACATTCATTTCAAAGTCCTGTATTAAACCTGTTTCCTTTTTTATACCTTAGGGTATCACCACTTCAAAAATCTGAAGTTGTAGAAATGGTTAAAAAACAAGTTAAGGTAGTAACTCTAGCAATTGGTGATGGAGCAAATGATGTTAGTATGATACAAACAGCACATGTTGGTGTTGGTATCAGTGGGAATGAAGGTCTACAGGCTGCTAATTCTTCAGACTATTCAATTGCTCAGGTAAGTCATTACACTGCAAAATACTACACTGAAATATTTGAAAATATGACTAATTCACATATGTATGTTTTAATTGTATGTTCGTTCATTTTTCATGTTTTTTGCAGTTCAAGTATTTGAAGAACTTGCTGTTGGTTCATGGAGCCTGGAATTATAACAGAGTAGCTAAATGCATCTTATATTGTTTCTACAAGAATATAGTCCTTTATATTATCGAGGTAATTTTACAATACATTAACTATTACTTCTTGAAAGTAAAATCTTAATTTTGAGCTTTTGGTTATTATATGATTTTTGAAAAGTATTTTAAATGTAAATAAATACCTACTAGTAGAGAATGTTGAAATTTTTAATAAGCTGATTAATATTAATTTTTTTTACTTTAAGAAAACCCACTTGTTTAAAAATGCAAAGTAAATATTAGTACTAAATATTTTTATAATATTGCTAGCTATTAAAATGCTGTACATGTAACATCATTTCAGTAATTAGGGAATCCAGTTACCAGTTTGTTTTATGTGAGTGCTTCAGCTCTTTGCGCTGGTCAGGGGCTGTCGGGTTCACAATCTGAAGCCCTTTGGGAGGTCTCTGTTGCACTGCAGGGCTGTTGCTGTTCAGAGCAGTGCCCAGTATTTTTACAGACAGGTTTATTTCCATTCTTGGGCACCTTTCACTTGCTGAATGGGGTGACCGTGCATCCTCAGGCTCCTGTTCAAGAACAGGGATACTTTCCTGAGAGTAGCTGACCTAATTTTTTCACCTGAGATTTTAAGGAGTGAAATCTTGCAAAAAATACAGTGGTATGAGAGGATTGTGTTGTAATAAATGTACATTTATTGGTAGGTATGGTTAGAACAGAATGTATAATTGTAGTTTTCACTCCTTTCATGACCACACAGCAATCATAAAATGTTGAACATACTTAAAATAAATTTTAAAGCTCCTCTCTCCCATCCCTTACTTTTTTTTCCAAAAGCTGCTGCATATAATCAAGTGTGTATATATATACAGTAATTGCATTTATAATTGATTCAAACTTCATATTCACAATGAAACTTCAGGTTAAAAATGTGGAAAAAATACTTAATTTTTGAAAATCTTGACCATAAAATAAATTTTATAGATAGTCTTATTTTTTACATTAATAGGGTTAAGATACCCTTTAAATTCTCATCATTTTTTAAAATATATTTTCAAATTAGTATCTAAACTTGTGAAGTAAATATTCCGTTTTACTGGAAGAAAATTGCATATTTCTGTTAAACCTGATGAAGGAACCATTTTATTCCTATTTCCTATTAGATTAATAGTTCCAGTTTTGATAATTATTTATGTGACCTTATTCATTGTAATATTTGAAAATACTTTAATAATTTTTTAATGTACAAAAGTTGTAGCCAAAAGAGTGCAATTTTCTTACCATATTTCTACATTTTCTAAATTTCCTCTTTTTTCTCTCCTTACTGTGTTATTACTGCAAATAGATTTCTATTTAAGTAGCAGCAAGCAAGCCTGTTTAGAAAAATATAAATTAGGAAGCTACAGAAAAAGCAAGTTCACTAAAAGTCCTTTTTTGTGTAGAAGTGGCGGACTTTAGATGCTGTATTTCAAAGGCTGGGTATCTACTTACATGATCAGACTTCCAGAAGTGCTGATTAGCAGTAGCTCTGGAAGTATTTGAAAAAAACAATATTAATGTATACTTGGCTTATGGAAAGCATACAAAGGTTGGCTTTAGAACATATCAACTTATTTTTCTTAGATTTCTGTCATTGTCACCTGCAAATATATTGTAATTTTTTAACTTAAATCACATGTAAGTATCCCACTATTTGTATTTTTGAGAAAGAAAGTTAAATGCAGGATACAGAGATCGTAGCCTAAAGATCAAAAGGCTTTGATTTTATGAACAGGTAGTCTTCCTCCTGAGAGATGGAAGGGCAAAGAGATCATTTTGATATGGGTTGTTATGACCCTTGATATATAATGCATGCAATCATTTTGCCATATACACCTTCTCTGAAAGACGAAATAAATTCTACTTGAATTCCTGTATGCCCCACGTTTGTCAGCTCAGAAAACTTTTCAGAGATGTTAATAGCTCATGTCAATACTGTGAGTGAATGGGCAGAAATTCATCATTGAATGTCTCCAGAAAGGACAACTGCCAGTCTTGAGTCTCTCTTTTCAGTTTTTTTGTACAGACCAGGCGTGGGAGCAGAAAGCTCAATGAGTATTTGTAAGCTTCTGCTTAATATGCAGAAATGCTACATCAGGAAAACTTCTGTGAGGCTTTTGTGGCCACACCTCCTCTGTCTTGGAGTTTAGAAAATAGTACTGTGAAAGGCATGTCTGGAAGTTACTTTAAACAAGTTTCCTTTTATTCTGACAATAACTAAAAGTACCTACCTTTACTTAATAGATATGTATCCTGTTTTTAAATGTCTGCTCGGTATTAATGAAGAAAATAATGGAAAATATTCCATTAATCTAAAGTACAGCCTTTATCCTAGGTATTCATGGGCTCATATGAGATTGATGTAAATTGGTTTTTTAATTCAGAAAATGGTAAAGCTCTATGGCGATACTCAGGCACAGTGACCAGTGCTTATTGGCATTTAAACTATTCATAAGAAACTAGAAGTGGTAATAATGTTTTTCTACTCTGTGTCTTGATACAATTGCTATTTAAATATGGGCCTCATCTTTTGTATAGGACTAGTCACAGTGACTTGAGAGGTTATATTCTGATGTATCAGTCTAAATTACAAGTGAAAACTGAATCTCTAATAGACCACTAATGTGCGTTATTAAGCCTGTACAGAGCCTGTACATCACAGTCATGTAGGACAAGCCTATGCAAAGTCTCCTACTTATTTTGGAGGTGCTGTCATTGTTTTATAAAGAGGATTGAGACTGATTTCATGATTGAGAACTCCTTTGTAGATTGTTTTTTTTTTTTTTATAATTACCATTACTATATACACTCTGTCATTAAACTACTCATTTTATGAAGTTATTAAAATCACTCTTTGACATCAGAGGAACAAAATTTTCCCGTTCCTACTTCTCATTTTGCTATCTAGTAATAACTAGTAATAATATAAAATTATAATTATAAACTGGTTCATATTAATTAGAAAGGATCTGCAGTTTTAAAAAATAAGATTTTATTTTACCCAACATGAAACATCAAATGAAACAGTAAAAGACCAAGACAAGCAGAAGAAACAGATGTGTGGAGTTGCGATTTAAATTTTGGTCACATATGTTTAAACATGGCTGTTCATAGCAATTTAAGTGATACTATGAAAATAATTCATTTATTAAGCAATTAGAGCTGTAATGACTTTTTTATTCCATAGACTTTGGATGATGGAGAGGTTATTTTTCCCCTTCCCCTAAGCTGTTCATGTCCATAACTGGAATTTACCATTTTGTTCCTATTTCCTTTGCCGGACATATCAGATGAATAGCCATGATCATATTGGGACCCATATAATGCATAAACCCAAACAGGAGCAGGCTTCTGGGCACACTCACACTGGGTCTGAGCTGCACAGTTCAGCTGCTGTGGTTCACTCTGCCATGGCTTACTTGAGGTGTGCAAACTGCACCAAGTTCAGTTTGAAACACACACAGCGGAAAGTGATTGTGCTCATGTCCACATTTTGGCATTACATGGTTGGAAAACTTAGAAATACAAGAATCTGTGTTGAGATCCATCTCATTTCAGACAGGCTGAGGACCTAAATCTTTCCTTTTCAATGGAAAATTTTGTAGGCGTTGAACTGCAGAATGTTCTGAATTTTCACTGCCTGTTCACATATATAGTCTAAAATACTTTGTAAGAGCACCAATCACCTGTCCTTCTGTAAAAGGGAGCTGGATTAGTAATTTGAGTTGTTAAAGTAGGAACTATACCCTAAGAGAGAAGTGTTTGAGTCTGCTCCTAAATTAGTGTCATGTCCAGCATCCTAAAAAGTTAACTTTTCAGGTACAGCTGCCTTCACTGTCCATCCAACTAGGATGAAACACACTTGTCTGAATAAATTGCCCACTGCAGAGCAAGTGTTTCTTGTCACTATTAATCATATAGCAAGCTCTGTATTAATTTCTTCATGTAGGGTTAGAGTAATTTTCTAGGGCCTGAGATTCAGAAGTTTAGGCAAATAGGTGGGTTATTTTCTTCTTCTAGTAGTTTGAGGTGAGGGCTGTATTTGTCCTTTGTCTTTTCTTTTTCTACCTTTTAGATCTTTTAATTTTGAGCCATTATGGCTTGAGCCAGTTGTTCTTGATGTGAACATTCAAATACTATCTTGTAAATAATATAAAATTAATGTTTCTGCTTAGGTACTAAAGCTGTTTTGTCTTTTAAAGTTAAATATGTTGTATTCCACTAAACAATAGTGTTTCTACTGGAGACCACCGCTTTTAGCCACATTGAACGATTTCTTCTTCATGGACTTTTTTTGATAGATTCCATAAGAACTTCAGAACTTAGAGATGCTACCAAATTTCATCTCTCTTTAGTTTGCATCTAGGCCTCTGACCAAGATATATTCCACTCCCTTATTACACTAAAATGAACTAAAATGCCTATAACTTGCATGTTTTCTTTAGAAAAAAAGTTAATGCTAATATTTCAGGAAGTCAATACTATACCTTAAAGGATTTCTTTACAATTTTATACTAAAACTGTTTTCAGCTTAAATACCTTGAAAATTCTAATTTAATTTCTGTACAAAATAATAAGCTGAAAGCAACATTCCATTGCAAATTAAAATTTTATTCTAAATATTTGCCTTGATTTTTAAAAGTCACTCCAAAACATTTCTGAGTGTTGCTTAATGTCATTTACCTGTAAGAGCATTCAACATGTGGAATAGATTCAGTGTATTTAAGCCTATCATTTAAGACTAGCATTTTATAACACTTCACCTGCTGGTTAAATCACAGCGGAAAGTTAATGTCTTTTCCATATACTCCTTGGTTATGAAGGGTCAAGTCTATATGTACTTGTGGTCTTTTATTTTCTTCCTAGAGAGTGATACTTTTCTTAACTCTATCTGAAATTACCAGCAATGAGATGTACATATTTATGACCAGCTACTGACTCACATATCTTCTACCACCCTAACTCTTTCAAATCAATATTTCTAAAATTTACTCCAGTATTTGATACAAACAAAGGGAAAAAAGCATCAATTGTACTGATGTTGAGTGCATAATTATTCTGTAATGCACAATTGAATATGTACTCATCTTGGACCCTTACACTCAGCTACTGAGAAGCTGCTGCCAACAAATTCATCGCAATTAAATCATCATTTAAATTTTGAAAGTCAAAAATCAAAATACAAAAGATGGTAAAAATCTGATTCAACTGAAATAAAGTAATTCCATTGTCTTTTCAGTTTATAGTCTGAAAGGTTAGAAAATTGTGCTTGTTGCACTTAAATCTACCAAGGTATACAAATTTAGCATTATAAGATTTTGGAAAATTCAGGGTATTCTCTCTTTCTGTATTGCAGTTTTGAACAGTCATGACTTTGTATCCAATCTTGTTTTAATAAGTGGTCACCAAAAAAAAAATTTACTCTTATCCATTGAACAAATAGCAATTTTGGCTGGATTTCACCTCCCATTTTTAGTGTTAATAATTGCCAAATTCAAGAGGTTTTCCATGTCAAAGTATTCGCAAACATGTTCAGGCATTGCACCACATGATTAAAGAAAAAAATCTGAGTTTGATCATAGAATCCAATCACCTGGAGACCAGGCTGGGTACATACTGATAAACATACATATTGATTATAGCAAGTCATTCTTCCTTAATGGAGTTCAATGAAATGTGAACTGTAAGAAAGCAGCATCTAAATTCAGTTGTAAAACATGACCATTAAACAGAGTAGAATGTTCAGATGATTTTGACTTATCTTACCTAAGAGCTTTCATTTTTCCTAGACAATATAGTTTCAGTTTTAATAAAGATTCATCAGATGTGCTGCTTCTCCACTTTGTCATTGAACTAATTCAAGGATGAGAATAATAGGAGAAACTAGATACACTGCATGCTGTGCTGAAAAACATAAGAAAATATGTTATCACATATTTCAAATTCAATCTCTTTTCTTTTAACCTTTTAGCAAAAAATGGTTAAAATTATGCAATTAAAGAGCTGTCTGCATCCCTCTCTACAGTACCCTATAGTTGAGTTAGTGCTTCTTAACTAAGTAGTTCTAGTTTAGTGCTCTGGTAAAGCCTAATCCTTTCATAAGTAAGGATTATTGGTACTTTTAAATTCCAAGCAGCAGGTTAATCAATTAATACTGTTAGTCAAGTTTGTTAGCAATGGGAAGTCTATGACTACTAGTCTGTAGGTTCTCCTTCCACCAGCCCATATTTCTCAGATTTTTTATTTCATTAAGAATTCAGTGAGTTTGAATCACTCTTAAAACCTTAAAGAACCTGACATTTCTTCTGAAAATAGTAACCTCCTTTGAATGTTTTCCTATTTGCATGGAATTGCTCACATAGCTGACTAGATTGCCCACTATCTGTTCCTGATTGAAAGTTAGGTTTATCATTAATTTTTTCATATGGGTTTAAACCAAAACATTTTCAACTGTGTTATAAATGTGTTGCAGGGGTGTCCCTTTTTGTGAAGCTGAGGAAAAAAATCTGTTTATTATACCTTGTAAGACATTTGAGTAATACACAGTTCTAATCTTTTGCAGGTCTGGTTTGCATTTGTCAATGGCTTTTCTGGACAAATTCTTTTTGAAAGATGGTGTATAGGTCTTTACAATGTGGTAAGACAATTTGTGTGCCTTTAGTTACATTTATCCATGAATGTTTCTTGAGTAAGCAGTCTTTAAGTAAATCCTCACCTCTAAAGTTTTGCAATTTTTTCTTTTTAAACCACCTACTAGATGTTTACAGCAATGCCTCCTCTAACTCTCGGAATATTTGAGAGATCCTGCCGAAAAGAAAACATGCTGAAATACCCTGAGTTATACAAGACTTCCCAAAATGCACTGGACTTTAATACTAAGGTAGATCTTTGTAAAAATCAAACATAAAGCAAAAATTCTAGGAATTCAGCATAGTTAGTTACCCTTTTTGTTCCATGCTGCTTATAATTAAAAATGGAGAGGATTTTTATTGCTACTCTTTCCAGGTATATACTTGTCAGTGAATGGTACAAATCATATATATTTTTTTTCATTTTTACCAAGTATGGAAATGGACAACAAGGATTTCATTTTTTCAACCCTTTTTTTTTTTTCTTTTTCCTGCTGGTAATAAAGCTGTCTTCTGTAGTTCTGTAGGCAGAAGTGATTAGACCTCACTGTCACTGGGCTGTATGTATTTGTACTGTTATATGGAAATGGATTACTGAAGCCTATGGAGAAGTGTTGCAGTGGACAAAAAGAACTGTCACCAGATTTGTAGAGGGAGGGTCATGGTACTATTCTTTGTCAATTTGGAGTTGTGATTTTATGGTTTAATTTTGAGTTTTGGGAAAAATACTTGGAGTCAAGAATGTGTTAGTGTAGATCAAAAGGAATCTGAAGCTACTTTTGGTTGGAAATGTTGGGTGATGTTCAAATTAGAGAGACTACAGTAAGTAGTACTAAAAGAATGTAGGACTCTTTAATGCATAAAATACACAAAATTTCTACAGCATTGCCTATAAAAATCTCTTTTAAAAAAACTGAATTAAACTTTTGCCTGAATCTCTGATTTTATGAGTATTTGACTTTTGTAAAAGATCCGTCTGATTTTATTTTTAATATAATTGTGACATTTCAAGTAATGTCATTTTATGCTGAACTTGGCGACATTTTCAGTATATCCTGAAATTAACAATGCCTATGTGTGATAATCTGTAGTAAATATGCAGAGCTGATACAGCATACTTAACTCTTATATCTGCACCACTTGTGCTATATAACTGGAGTTACCCCAATATACACATAATTATTTGTCTGAAATGTCTTTATTCACTGAAACAGATGCAATTTTTCTCCTTCTTCCTCATTTCAACCCTTCACCTACAAAAGCCAGTGAAAGTTGTAAGGACACTGTAGCAGAGTCTCTTGTGTCCCTGTGAATGCTTTCCAAATATGAGGCTTTTCATTGTCCCATAAATACAGACACTTTTGTGTTGTGATAAGTTTTAATAAACAGTGTAAGTATGAGTTAGAATAGTTGTTTTTCTGTTTTAAAATAAGCTTTATTTTTTTTTTTTATTGCACGGATATATTGTTGATTTAATTGGAAATTCTGTGACTCTTCCCATACAACATTTGCTATGAGTAAATGTCTATAAGCTCACCAGCTACAAAATTCCCACCTATATAAGTTGAATAGTTGGTGTTAAAGATTTGAAAACATTACTGCCTTGAATATTGATGCACATATTTGTTATGGTAAAAGGGATCAAAGGTTATGAGGTTGTGACAGAGGTTAAAGGATTAGCATAGGACAAAAAGAATTGGTCAGGAAAATGGAAAAGTAGAACTAATTTTTCTTGCACCCACCTGTGCTTTCT
This sequence comes from Chloebia gouldiae, assembly GCA_003676055.1. Lineage (NCBI taxonomy): Eukaryota > Metazoa > Chordata > Aves > Passeriformes > Passeridae > Chloebia > Chloebia gouldiae. The sequence goes on from QUSF01000005.1 coordinate 24,730,385, forward strand.
GTCAAATAAAAACTTCTGGTAATGACATAGCAAGAAGGAGAGACAAAGGTTAATGAGTAGCACAAGTTTAAATCTGCAAAGTATTAGAGTGTAAATTGGACCATGCAACCTAGTGTAGCTGTATAATCTATCAAAAGACATTGAGACATTGTGGAAAATGTGAGACAGGCAACTTAATTTCAATTGTTTGAACACCTTACCACTCAAGATACGCAGCAGTCAGTTACAATAAAAGCCATAACAGTCAAAAGCGTTCTTACTGAAAAAATCGATATTGTCATATTGAACGAAATGGGTTACATATTTTTTATTAAGTCTTTTAATGTCATTATGCAATATATTTGGAAAGCATTAATAGAGTGTTTTTTCTTAAACTTAATACAATCCTTTGCAGAAGGCATCTTTTACAAATGAAAATAAGTTTGGAAGCAAAACTTCAATTGTTTAGCAAATACATTAAAGAAATTTTAATATGATCAAATTGTACTCCTCAAGAATGGAGAATGTAAGGAGAAATTTAAGGAAGAAACTGATATTTGTCCTTTTTAAATTCCTTGGTGTTTGAGAATATATAGGTTAGTCATATGTGTATATGTATAGTATGTGTAGGTTTTAATTTTTCTACTATCTAAATTTATTCTTATACTAAATGCAAATGATAAAAGCTAGAGTCCTTTTTAATTCCCCACTTAGAATGTAGCCATTGTTCCAGCTGTCTAGTTGAGTTTAATTTTTCTGATGATATTCCCATATTTTTATATTGTAATTTCTCTTCTGAATTGAAATTAAAAGGAGGATATAATACACACTTTTTTTCAAAGCATAAAAATAAACAAATGACCCATGAAGAGCTAAGAGGCAGAAAGTGCCTGTCAGTTATATTACTTCACAGTGGTGGCCTAACAAAAACACATTTTGTGAATCTAACACACAGATAAAAAGAAAGGTCAGGGTTCACAGAGCTAGTTTATTGCAAATGGTTCTCATGGATTTTCTGTTTTCTCTTTCTTAGGTTTTCTGGGTTCATTGTTTAAATGGCCTCTTCCACTCATTCATTCTGTTTTGGTTTCCACTAAAAGCCCTCCAACATGGTAAGTATTATGAAAAATGAAAAGATAAATGTTGGAAAGTAAAAAAAATTGTAGATATTATCTTTTTTCTAAGGGAAGCTTTATAAGTAGTAAAAGTTCAGTGTGATTAAATTTCAAGATACCATTTCTAGAACTAAACCAGATGCCATATACATAAAATGTTTTATTTAAGATCTGTGTAAAAGAATAATAATATGTACCTATACATTTAACTATCTTAATAGAGTTGATGTAAACTGAAATGAGATGGAGAAAAAGAGATTGCTATTTAATTATGCTATTTTTTATAAAATACACTACCACAGTAAATACCTACACAATCCTAAAATCCTACAATCCCTTGTATAGTCTCTTGCATTTTGTCAACATTTAGTTTTATTGTGTGTGCATTATGTCCTGTTAGTTCAAGGCCATACTAACCTGCTAATTTATATTTTTATGAGTGGGGTTGTGACAGAAGCATCTGGGACTGCTCAGTCCTGTCCATCTTCTAGTTCAGCTTTTCTGAAAATCAATCTCCTTTCAGTTTTGGTGATGTAGCCAAGAAGTCTGCCCTGGCATAGGGGACAGAAATGTTCTCATGGACTTTTGAAACTGCTGAGACTAGCACCTCAGCTCAGCTGAGTAACACCTGGTTCAGCTCTAAAATCTTAAGGGGAAAACACTCTGTGACTCCTAATGGTAAAGGGAGGGCTGTGGCAGCCTGTTTTCTCTGAAAAACTACTCACATCACATTGACTGTAAGTTCAGTGGCAACAGTTTGCATTGGAGAGGTTTAGGTGGCCTAGGAGGAATGAGATTCCTAAAATGTCAGTGCATACTCTAAAACCATAATCTCAAATTCAAACCGAAATCCTTGTTCAAAGCTGTAGCCAGTCCATGTGAGAGATTTATGCATTACATCATGGATAAGTGTTCAGTGAGTGTCCATGGAGGTGCAGAGTTCATTTATAAATGGCAGAGATACCTGTACAAGCACTTGTGAGAGCTCAGCCTCCTCAGCCCATAAAGCCTGGGCTAGAACTGTCTTGCTGGCAAGTGGCCCCTATGAGTCTGGACAAATTGCCTGCTACCTTCCCTTTCATTGCTAGAGAAAGGATGGGTAAGGGACCAGACCTAGGATTTGGGGGAATTGTGTACATCGTGAGGTGATACTATCAGTACCTAGCATGGGTCTGGTGATGCTCAGATTTTATATCCCTGATATTAAAAGAAATAGCATTAATTGCACTGCTACTGAATACTGAAAAGTTGGTCTTACTGGTATATGGTGTCACAAAAAGTTCCTGTTTCCTGCATAATCCCTGAAATCACTGAAAGTTTTAGAGCACTAAACATGATACCAGTCATAGTTCTCTAGTGTTCACTGCAGTTCAAGATGAAATCTCTTAGTACCGTGTAGAAAGTGCTGCCACCTCTTTTGTATCAAAATTAAGAATATACATAGTCCTGTTGTGAATGTTTCAGTGGTTTTATTTTTATCCCTTTTTCCTTTTCCAGGTACTGTATTCGGCAATGGCAAAACTTCTGATTACCTTCTCCTGGGTAACACTGTGTACACTGTAAGTCTACATTGGTTCTATCTATTTTAAAGATATGCTGATACAATTACTATTAATTCTATTCATAGAAGACTTAATTCAGCGCAGTGCCTTAAGAGTAAGAAATGGCTCTTGAATGACTCTTTGAGAAGATTTGGAGTGCACTTTGTGTTCTAATTCAAATTTTTAAAACAAAGCAGTTTAATAAAGATGCAGAAGATACATTTGTTCTTTACTGTTAACTGTCTGGATTTTTGAATAATGGGAATTATAATTCCCTAATTAGCATGGTTATTAATTTAGTTTAAGTTCTTTTGTTGGAGAAATCTCAGGTTGTTGATTATAAAAGTGGTTTGTAGACTTCTGATGTTACAGTCCTGTCTTTTCTCTCTTAATTTATCATGAGGCCTTAAAAGAGGCACTGAGCCATATTGAGTAAAGGTCATGGGATGCCTTTTCAGAGGCAATCAAACCACCAGAAATACACGTTATCCATACCTAGCAGTAAACTTCTGTTGCTCTCATAGATGGCAGTCATAATTGGGTTTTTTTCCTTTTAATCTTTTATCTCCCAGAATAAATTTGTAAAGCTACATTTGTGCTTTTCACTTACTAGATATGAATGTCATTCAATAGCAGGGTTTCCAAGATCTTTCTTAGAAGCAAAATTAGATTTATGCTTACTGTCTTCTGTTCTTCAGTGTTAAAAGTTTAATTAATTTTTGAAGTTTGTCACTGTTGGCAGGTACAAAAAAGAAATTAATTCTTTCATTAAAGTAAGGGGGCTGTAATATGATTTTACATCAAAATCACACCATAACTGAAATAAAAGGAAAATTTTCTGGACACATGCTAAAGCAGAGGTCACAGTGTTGCTTATATGTCACATTCTCCAACTGTAGTCATCAATTCTGCAAAAGTCAGTAAGAAAGGAATTCAGAAGTTGATACAGTTTAGTTTCTTTGGATCCACAAATAAAATTCAGAAATATGCAATGATTCATAATACATCCTGGAATTATTTCTTTAAATATAAATTCCAAATAGGAATAGAGTGCTGTGAAAATATCTGTATGACCATTTCAGACAATCTTTTTTTTTTAAAAAGTTCAGTCTTTATACAGAATACCAGTTTGAGTTCTTGCTTCCTGGGTAGGATTTAGTGCATTATTGAAGCAGAGGAGGGAGTAATAAACCCCATATTCTTGAGGCAGTGGCTGTGCATAGGTGATTTTGTTAGGGGTATCAGATCTGATCTCATCACAGGTCAGTAAAGGCTCTGTATTCACACTGTGTATCTCCTTTTATAGAGATATGCAGTCTTTGTTTTTGGATACATTTTGTCCATGTAGCAGAAATGTTTGATGTTATCCTGAAGGATGCTTACTTCTCTTATGACTGACCTAAGTAGCAAAGAAGTGTACCAAAGGAGTTTGTTTGGATTATTTTTCCATAAATCTTTTTTTTTTTTCATGCATCCAAATACAGAACCCAAACTGGATTGACCAAGCAAATTAGAATACACATAATCGTCCTCAATTTTCATCTAATTAGATTTCATACATGTTTTAGATAATGAAATTGTGATTATGTGATTTTTTTTTCCTTAATAGCACAGTTGAAATAAGAAATTTCTGGATTTCAGAATTGAAAGTATAAGCTTATAGGTGAAAGCTTTCTGGCAGTATTTGTACCCTTCTGAGCACCAGATAGAGTGAAAGATTTGTCATACATATTTAACTAGTTGCTTCAGCTTCTGATTGAAGTACATTTCTTCTGAATTTCTGGGGTTGCTTGAAGTTCGATACAAATAAACTCACTGACAGTCAGTGCTGCCAACTTGTCCAACAAACCAGAAAATTCCAGTTTTCTAGAAAAAGCTATTGCTCTTAGAGTTGGAGCTTGGTCTTTGTGACTGCTTTTTTCAGTGTCATGTTCTTCAGATTACATGTAAAGCAAAACTTGTGATACACATTCAGGAGTGAGTTACAAAAATGTAATAACTATTTCTTTGGTGAACAGAAAACTTGCTGGGGTGAATTTCAAAGAAAGGAGATAAACAGTTTTCCTGGATCAACTAGTCCTTGCTGTGGGATTATAAACTTTCTCCTGTTGCTCATCTGTAAGCTAAAATGGAGCTTGTCCTACAAATGTGATGTTTTCAGAGACTGCTCCATAAAAAGTGTAAAAATAAGAAAAGAGTAAAGATCAGAGGGAATAACAAAAATGACATAACAGACTTACTCAACATGTTATTTGTATGCAGAACATAAGTCTTACATTACCAGCAGTTAACTCGGAGTTTTCAGGGTTTGGTGCCAATGACTTATTTAGTAATGAAGTGAACAGAACTTTTGGTTCTTTAGACTAATGTAAACTTGAACAATTGCAGGCTTTTAGTCCAGCATGTATGTCTTCTAAATCTGTCTTGGTGTAGAAGGTTGTAGTCATCCTGTCTGTAACTAGAGGGTCTTTAGTTTCTATTGAAGAGGACTACTACACTTTCCACAAACCTTTCTGTGTAACCAAAATACCATGAATAAAGATGCAACACTTTTGTAAGAGCCAGATTTACAGAGTTCTAAGAAGCAAGGATAAGATTTCTAATGCAAAAGAAGAGTTTTCCAAATCAAGGGAGTGGTCATTATTAATGGAAGCTAGTAATTCTTAATGTTCCATTATTAGCTTATTAGTGGGTTGTATCCTTAAATCTTCTAGTGGCAATTTATTTTTTCTTGTCTTCTCCCAAAAGTTTACCCAAACTAATAATTTTTGTATGTTAAGATTCCCGTATTAAGAATCCTTTCTCTGTCTTTCCTGAAGTTTGTGGTTCTGACTGTGTGTTTGAAGGCTGGATTAGAGACTTCATATTGGACTTTGGTAAGCAAGTGTCTTTACTATATTCTCAAATGTTCTGTGAAATATGATGGATGAATAATTGTATTGTTTTCTTCATATTTGTTATATTGCACCCTTTAAGAGTTTGTCAATAGCAAACTGTGCTTGCTGTGTGAAAGGACAGAATATCCACATATAAAAAATAATGCTCAGTATAGAAAATTACAACAGATGTAATACTTAAACTAGAAAAATCAAATTGCTCTGGACTTAATATAACTGAATTTAAATTTACTTTAAATACAGTAATATTGCTGCTGTTAGTATAATTTTCCTTTAAGAAATAGCTAACTGAAGTAGTAGAGTTAAATTAATACAAGACATGGAAATTTAATCCCATATATCAAAGTAGTCTTATAAATACTAGGTAGCAAAGATCTCATTTTATGTTCTAATGCATCTGTGATAATTGTTCTTTTTTGGTTTGTTTTAACAGTTCAGCCATATAGCAATCTGGGGAAGCATTGCACTTTGGGTAGTGTTTTTTGGAATCTACTCTTCTTTGTGGCCAGTCATTCCTATGGCACCAGATATGTCAGGAGAGGTAAAAATATATTTTAACTAACATCCTAATGTGTGAAAAAAAATATTCTATCAGTCTGTAGTACAGACCTAATCTTTATTGGATTGTTCTGCTAACTAGAGGAGCATATGTCATTTTGTCTTCTATACCTTCAATTTGGTAGCCATGTTTATTCAAAATACAATCAACTTTTACTCTTGTGAAAATGGAGCTCAGCTAACAGGCTGTGAGTATATGGTCTAATGAGAAAGAATAGATAGGTAAGCTGCTTTTCAGTTCTTAGGTAAGCTTTAATTTTCTAAAGAAAAGCCTTACCAAATGCAGTTCTCAGAATTACAGTGCTTATTTTTCTGGAGCATTTTTTTATAATGAAGTAACCAGTAGTAGCCTGGTTAAGGCTGCTTTTAATCTTGGTTTTTATAAATTTTCCAAGTACTTCCGTAAAATGCCTCAAAAAAATTTGAGGTGCCATAACATTGCATGAACTGTTTGTCCTGCACACTTTCTTTTTGATTAATGTGCTGCTTGGAATGCATTATTGTAATGTATCTTTAACCTTTTGACAGTAATTAGTGATTTCTAATTCATTTTTAATTGAATTTGTGTAAACTTGCTCTGAATATTCCAGATTGGATTGAATCTGTAAAAGATGCTTATTTCCTGCCTTATCTGATTTAATTGGAACTGCAGTCCCAAATTCTCAATACCATTCAGTTCCAGAAATATCTGAAGTATTTATTTCACAGACACTAATGTCTGCTTCTGGGCATGACCAGTATCTCCAGAGCTGAGAAGTTTGATGTGCATTCTCAGGAGGAATCAGAAACTGAGAATACCAGCTTGTGTCAGAAAGATAATTTTCTAATGGTTCTCAAAGCATATCAATTAACTCCACCACCACTGTGCTATAATTTCAGCACTTTAAAAATTTATATAGGATATGGGAAATGTAGGTGCATATCTCTCCCTCACTTGAAAGTAATTAAGATGCACAAATCCAATCTCCTATTTAAACAGTTAGAGGAAAAAATAGTATATAGGCATTTCTGTAACTACAACATTTTGATGGAAAGCAGTGTTATATTAAATACACGGATACCTAAAGAAAATAATTTGAAAATACACCATTTCTAGCTGGTTTTCCTCTGCATCATAATGTCTTACCTATGTGTATATATATATATAGATCTTGTACATTACCACATTGCTTCTACCACTCAAAACTAATTCTGTATATTATTGTAAGTTAAAGTAATCAGAGCTATTGTACTTCAGCATTTTTCTTCATATCCACTGTATTTTATAGAAGAGACATAATGGTTTTGGAATTTGGTGTTTTTAGATATTTTGTAAAAACTTTATGGCTTTTAAGACCGCAGAACATTCCTTGTGATAAACACAGTGGAAACAAAATGGTGTGTTATACCTGGTGTGACATAAAGGTGGATACTTCGGTATTGAAATAAAAATATTATAGTTAGCACATTTTCAGACCCTGAAGTTACTGTGAAAACAACAGTTTTTGAGGGACTGTAATTCTGTGATTTTCTAGAAATGGTTCTTCATTAAAGAGATCTAGCTGTGAACAAAATAATACCCTTGAGGTTTGAATTCAACATTGTGCCAAAGTAGTCTGACTTACAAACATAAAATAATTTATTTGTTGCGATGAAACTGTATCTGTACTTGAAACAGGTAGTCTTATTTTGTTGGGGTCTTTGCTTATGCATGTATGTGTTTATAGTAGTTTTGATGTGTGTATGTGCATGAAGTTGTTCAAAGGGGGTGTTGTTGACTGAGGTTGGTTTTGTTTTCTTTCTAGGAATATATTTCAATGTCTGTGATGTCAGAATAAATTCTTCTAAAAGCATCACAGGCTATTGAAGATTGTTTTCAAAACTCTGATCCAGCTTTTTGCGCTGCACTCTGTGTGCCTAAAAGTCCTGTTGATGCATGCTACAGCTCAGACTGGAAGCAGGATTTCTGTAAGCTTTCCTGGAAGCCCCTCTACTGACTGAGTGGTCTCTGACAGGGCACAATTCACTGAGTTTCTCTGTAGCAAATCAGGCCTTCCAAAAGTATTGAAACTAAAAGATTGATGGATTTATCTGTGCAAAAGATTGTGATGTGACAGAAACAAATCCATATAAGCAACTCCACTTGCATGTGCAAATACTGCTTGCCTGATTTCTTCAAATGTGTGAGTCAGACTTGAAAAATTCATCCAACTATACCTGGCAAAAGTTAGAGTATGTCAAAAGCTGACATACTGCTGACATGTCTGCTTCTTAGCTTTTTGTCCATTTTAGCTGGTATGATCTGAGAAATTATGCTGAAGGGGATTTTGATAAATATTTTTCCCCAGATATGTTCATTAAAAATGCCCCTTTTAATAAACTTCAGATTTATAAGGATATATAATTGTGGGTTACATAACTATAGTCCTTATTAAGTTTAACAGTATTGTCTTCTTAGAGCTGGTAACAATTCTGTCTTAGTAGGTTTATAGTCTTTTGAGTCTGTATTCTTGACATACTATTTGTCCAACAATTAAGTTCCGGATGGATGATGTCTTCTACTATTTTTCATGTCTTCTTTGCAATAGAAAAGCACTTAATGAAACATTCTAGTAAGGATTCAGTTTTTCTTCATGGTAATGTCATGAAAATAGTAATATTCTTCCTGCTTATTCTTGGTTCTGTTCCAAGAAAATAAAATTCTAGTGCTCTTGAAAGGGAGAAAAAAAAGCATATGGAGGTGATGGAAAACTCATTCATTGGATGCAGAGGAAGGTTTTAATCTAAGTGTTTTGAAACTAATTTTTTGTACCCATTCCTATAACATATTCGACTCTGATAAATGTGTTTCAGTGAAAACACAGCAAGGTAATGACTCAAGAAAAAATTGAGTTGTAATAGCAGAAAAGCCAGCCAAAGTATGCTGCTAATACTCTTATGTTGGAGCACTAAAGCTAGTGACCAAAAGTTAAAGCATAAGAGCTGTTGGTTTGTGTTCACCTTTTACTGTCCAAGCATCATCCAGTCACATACAGAACAAAGAAACAAATATATCACATATTTTTGCAAGTTTTTCTGACTTTTTACACTAATTGTTTCCATCATTTTGTGTATTGTTCCAGTTATACAGAAGACAATTAAAGTTGGATTTTACATATAGGTTGCTGTATGTTGGTATCACAGAGGAAAAGATTGCAGAATGCCGTGCCCTAAAAGAAAATTCAGTGGAATGAAAAATTAAGACAGTTACAGCATTTTTTCACTGTTGTCTAGGCCACTGGAACCCCTTTCCTTGACATGTTCCTAATAGTACAATCAGGTCTATTTTTCTGTCTCTCTTTTCTGCTTTGAGTTTTCCCAGAACAAAAACACACAGGGCCCCCCTTGATCCAAAATGTCCAGTTCATCTAGCATGCTGAGGCAATTCTGGCCCCAAGACCTTTGTTTTCTGGTTTTTCAATATTAGTAAATCTGCACTAGGCCAACTCACCCACCTGTACAGTGGTATTTCTCACAGTATGGGAGCTACGTGGCTTGTCCTTACAGTAGCCCTAAGTCCTGTAAGTAGTGGTAGCTTGTTGCCAAATAGGTAGCACACCAGAAGACTTGCAATTTGACTTTTGAGTCACATAAGTAAGGTATCCTGGCACAAGTGTTCTCCTGATATGAGTAACTGGTTGTTCTGTAGCTGATCATCTGTTAGAGATTGATAGTAGGTGTCTGGGTTATAGTAGATTTCCATATTAAAATCCTGAAACCAGTTACATCTTGCCAACATTAAAACAGTTTCTATTCCAGTTGTGGGTTTTTTTCCTTAAAGAAATAAAGTTCCAAGTGAAGAAAGCTTCATTCATTTTCACTGATGGATGATGTTCAGATAAAAACTGTCAGTTCACCATTGTCTATTGGTAGACACAAGGGTAGAAGGAAAAATGGATGAAAACTATTGAGAGAAGCAATGGGCTTGATGAAGCTGAAGAAAATGGGAAAATAGACCAAAAAACTGAAGAATATGTGATAAAAACGGGTGATAACCTAAGTTATTAATTATATAGTATAGTATCTGTAGCTAGTTGGGGTACTGTGGCAAATCAAATTCATGCGTCTTTTAGTAGAAACAAGACATAAATATTTCATCATTAAGTGGAACTTACTGCTTACTTTCATATTATTTTTCTTGTACTTTAAAATCACTCATTTAAAAATTACTTTCCTTGAGTTTATTCCAAGAATTAGGGACTATATTCTTCTAGTCTTAGACACAGATCCTAAAAAACTAGGAATTCAACTTCTGTCTACTTAGAACAAAATATTAAAATACCTTTTCTGCAAGGAGAATTTTGGTAGTAGTAGCAAAACCCTATTTCTGTGAGAAGGAATGGGGATACACAGCTTATGAGAGAGAAGTACTGAAAACATTTCAAGAGTTTTCATCGATTTTATAACAACTTTATAACTCTGTAGCATAGTCTTTATTACATTACAATTTGCATTGCATCTGCAGGAATGTTTATTCATGCATTTTCTTTCTGTCCGTATTGTCTAGTATGGAAGTATGTGAACAAGGAACTTTATGGGTTATTTTCTTAATATTTTACTGTTTTACTTACTTAATATTTTCTTACTTTTTACAGTAAAGACTGTACTTCTAAATATAGATGCACAGGGGAAAAAAAAAGAAAACCAATGTAAAATTATTTGTTGGCATTTTTGGGTTAGGTTTAACACCATACATTTTGACCCATTGCCTTAAACAAGTTGCATTTAATTTCAAAAAAAGATGTCACTACAGAATAGAAGAAAATTTTTATTGTGGACTTGAAAAAATCAAGTGCCTGGGTCCGTCTTTCTACTACATTGATATAAATTAGGTTGATACTTCTATGTATAATATTAACAAATAGGTAATTGAAATATACTTCCAAAATATTTTAAACAACTTAGAGCATTTTCTTTTTAGGCCAGATGAAGTTTGCATACATTTTTGAAAGTAAATGCCAAGTCTGTATATATTTCATAAGGTATTTGCTTTGTAGGTGTATCTTCATCTTTGGTTGAAACTCTTCAATACACAAGAAAACTGTTCTGTCATACTGAACAAAATGGATTTTTAATCTTCAGGGAATTGCCAGAAGTTTCCTGTTGTCAGTGTTTTGTCATATTTAGAAGGGAGTTTTACCCCGTTACACCTGTTTTCCTCCCACAAAGTACTCACAGTTAGAAAAATTCTACTTGTTTGTTGACTAATGAAATTTCTGTAACTCAAGTCACCTAATAAGAGCAGCCTCCATGCATGTGTCAGTAGGCTGTAAAGCTGCAAGAACCTTCCGTTAGTGCATCTATCTTTGCAGTTAATAGGTCTACTTTTCCTTTAAGTACTCTTAAAAAATCAGACTATTTTTTAAATTATAAAAATAGATACATTTTTAAACAAATATGGTTATCTCTTTCATAAAAAAAGCTGGTTATGGTCTGAGTTGCAAACCTGTAATTGAGGAGGGGTGAAAAACAAATCAATCTGTTGTATATTTCGCACTAGTGAAGCTCTTTGTTACTGTTTTGTGCTCTGAATTGTTAGGCCTCTTATTTTACACCTATATGATTAATAAGATAGCTTAGAATAATAACACTTCTCTTGAATAAGAAGTATGACATTGATACAAAGGAAAAGTTCAGTATCCATAGAATTTTTTAATTTATTGTTGTACTGTAGACAATGCACTGTAAAGTTCTCCAGAGCACCATCTGTTTCTGCTCTGTCTGACCCAGGGGATTTATAAAAGTACTGGCAGAAAATGGAGTTAAGGTACAAGCATGTATTTTACAGAATTTAAGATCATTTGATTGAGGTTTGCAGAAGTCTTGTGAAAAACAGTAATATTTCTTCTGGGAAGATTTAGCTGCACTGTGTAGAAAAGGTGTATTAGAATATACTATATTGACAGCATTGGTTTCTTAAATACTGCTTCTCTCTGTATTATGCCAAGTATCCAGCTTATATGAAATCGTGCTTATTAAAATATTAGATATGCATCCTTTAATGCCTTTACTACACTGGGGTTTTTTACACAAAAACACCAAATAACATTTTTGAAAATACCGTTTTCCAGATACTTCAATATCTAATGAACAGGTCTTCTCTAGTAAGATGTTTGTCTAAAGTTTGATCCCAAAGTGGGATTTGGTTTCAGTCAAATGCAGAGCAAAGCCTACAAAGCAAAGTATTTAGGATAGAATACAATCATAGAACAGCTGAACAGGTCTCGGGAGGTCATCTGATGTAACGCATCCGACACGACGCCGAATTGCCCCGGACTGTGTTGCTCCAGACAGCTTTTGAGTGTTACCAAGGATGGAAACTCTACAACATTCAGTCACCCTCACAGTAAGAAAGGTTCTCTTGATGTTCAGATTCAAGTTTTAGTTTGTGCTCCTTGCGTCTTGTGCTGGGACAGGGCTTCACTTGAAATAGCCTGCCTCCCTCCACTCAGGGTGAGGGATCCCCCTAAGCCTTCTCTTAGGCTAAGTCCCAACTCTCTCAGCTTTCTCTCCTGTATGAGAGATGCTTCAGGACATTGGACTAATGTCAATATGTCTGTGTTTCTTGTACTGGGGAGCCCAGAACTGGAGACTTCCCTAAGTGTAACCTCATCCGTGCTGCGTGGAGGGGACCTGCCTTCCCCTCTGCTGGCAATACTTTGTCTAACAAAGCCCAAAGATACCATTCACTTTCTTTGTAACAAGGGCCCATTGCTAGCTCATTTTCAACTTAGTGTCCATTGGGACCAAGTCCTTTTCTGCCAAGCTGCTTTCCAGCTGTGTGGCCCCCAGGATATACTGCTGCCTGGAGTTGTTTCTTCCCATGTGCAGGATTTTGCAATCCTCCTCTTTCAACTGCATGAGGTTCCTGTCACCCCTATTCTTCAGCCTTTTGAGGTGTCTCAATCCTCTACTGCATTTGCCACTCCTCCCCCCATTTTGTGTCATAGCAAACTTCCTGAGGGTGCACTTTGCCTCTCATCCAGATCTTTAATGAAGATGTTAAATGAAACTGGACCCAGTATTGACCCCTGGGGTATACTTCCAGTTACTGGCCTCCAGCCAGCCTGACACTGGTCACCAGCCCATTCAGCCCATTTTGAGTGTATCTCACAGTCCTTCATCCAGCCCATACATCAACAGCTTCTCTGTGAGGATCTTAGAGCTTTTGCACCCTGCTGTGTTGTCACTCCAGCTGTAAAAGGTGCTATTCATGGATACTTGTCTCTTGCACTTTTAAAAAACAGCTGAATATTTTTAATAACTTTTGCAGAATATAGCATAATAAATAAATTTAAATGGTTGTATATTTAAGAAAAATTACTATGCTACATTTCCTCAGTGTTAGCAGGGAGAGTTATAAATAATGCCCCTAAAATCTGGGAAGAAATTATTTCTCTAAATTCCTCCAAACAAGAGAAGTACTGTGCCATGCTTTTAAGGGAACCTGGTAGATAACTGAGTTTTCAATCTCTATTTCAAAAAAATGCTTTGAGCTCTGTATGATAAGCAAATACCAAAGTCTGTCGAGTCTAACTTCATTACCACAAAACTTGTGGAATATAGTCATTCTTAAATGGCTAATATCTAGAGTAGCTCTGCTCTATTTTTTGCTTTTTTTTTTTTTTTCCTTTTTTTTTTCCATTGCACTGCTTTATTACCAGTCTGGATTAAAAAATTATCCAAATTCTGTGTCTTTTTTTTTGCCCAAATAAATGGTGTACTAAATTTTCAATAACATTGAAATAATTCAACAGTAAAAGCTAGGCTTGTCCTTCATAGTCCAAAATATTTCTTAGGCCCATCCTCAGCAGAAGGTCCTTATAGGCATTATCCAACAGATTTAGCACATTTTCATCCCTCTTCCAAGTTTTCCTAGCTTGTCTGTTACGACCTGTGAATCTTTACAAAACAAAACTCAGTAATCTGTATGTCTTCCTTTCTATACCTATGTGGGTCTCTTGTTTAGAGAAAAAAATGTTTCAGGGTACATTTGTGGAGAATATTATTACTTAAAATGTGATTTATTGGTGATATTTTTAAGTTAATCAGAATTATCACATAAAACATATCCATTTTAGTCATCTGTCCTCACCTGAGAGCCTAAAATTATGTTACCATTTCAATACTAACATATTTTAACTATTTAATAATTTATATTTAGTGTTTGCTTTTTGTCTTTCACTTCAGCAATCAAAAGTATTTGTCTAATGGGTTTTTATTTTTCCATTTAATTCCCAATAGGTAGTTTCCCTTTTGACTCCTCAAACCTTCACATTTAATTGTACTTGGTCTAGTAGCAGACATTTATTTGTGAGCCAGAATCTGCTATTCCCAGATATACTTTAAAGATCCTTCTCCAAATTCAGTAGTTACATTCTCATTCTCTCAAACAGGAATAGCAGAGGTGGTCTTTGAACTGCCCAATTTATCTTTTCTGCTTCCAGTGATCTGTCTTGGTTAATATACCTAATAATCAGAGATCCTAATAGAGAGGAACTTAATTCTTTGAAATTCTGAGGAACACAGTTCTTAATTAAAAGGAGCTAAAAGGTGTTTTTTAAACTCTACATAGCAAAGAAAGACTAGAGGCAATACAAGAACTTACTTGTAGGAACTTCATTGCACTAGAAGTTAATGCAGATCTGGTTTAGAACTACAACAGTAAGTACTTTGGCATATATGAAGGCAAACACATGCACATAACTGCTACTAATGAAGTTTTTTCTGTAGGTTGAAAAGAGAAACTTTTGCTGGTTTGATGCTGTTGAGGTATTTTATAGCTTTGTAGTTTATAGGAAGGAGATGTGTACCTAGATGATACTTGAAATAGATAAACTGAAAAGGGCAAGCTTTTCTGCAGCAAGAATTTTACCACTGTTTTCATTTTTCTCTTCCCATTTTTAAAGGCTTTTTAAAATCTGAGCCAGCTATTTTGGCAGATTATTTCATAATGAGGAAAAGGCAAATATTCTCTGTTCATTCTGATGTGTAATTTCCTAACACTACATCTTCAGCAGTGCTTTAAAAATGTTTTGCAGCCAGGATTTTTTATCTGCTACTAAATCATGAAAGGGAGTATTTCTCAGCAATTTTTTTCTTTTTTGAAAAATGAGAACCTATATAAAAATCTAAACTTAAAAAAACAGATAATTTATTTTAGAAAGTCTTAATATTGAGCATGAACTACACATACAGCAAATTATTTATCTTCTCTGCAGGATTTGTAAGTCCTACAATAAACTGGGCTTCCCAGCTCTCATTTTGGATTACTTCTAAATTCCCCTGGGAGCCACTTTTGTGGCAGATTCCATTTGGTTTCACAAGGCCTAAAGGGGGAAGACTTGGCATAGACCACAAATCTCTCACATTAGGAACAATTTGTAAACCACAAACAGAGGCAGCCAGAGTCCGTCCCCAGAACAGGCTGCTCCTGTTAGTGCCATTGTCTGAAAGGGATTGGTTTGCCATTTCCCAGATGACCTGCCTATGTGTAGAGAGATGTGAAAAGTTAGAGACAAAAATGTTTTCTACAGAGTGAGGGGGGAGCTTTCTTGTACAGAAAGGAAGGAAATACCTCTGTGGGATTTTATTTTTTCCCCTCTTCATCCAAAAAATACAAAGAGGGCCTCTGTCTTTAATGCGAATGTCGGCTTTAAATCTTTTAGGTTTGGATTAACTCTGTAAAAGAAAAAAAATCTGACAGGCTTTCAAATATGACGCAGAAAAACTTTTTTTTTTACCTCAATTCATGTTGTGCATTTGTAAAGCCAAAGGCTGGATGGAGTGAATAGTAGGCACCAGTTGTTCCTTCATTCATAGTTAGCATTACAATGGTCAGAATTAACATCCTAAGACCTACATTATCACTTTTGCTGTTTCACCAGCAAACATTTCATACCGGGTGGCTAACACAAGGACACCTCTTTGCTATGTTCTTGTAAATAAGAAAATGTTGTTAATAATAGGAAGTAATAATTGTAATTAGTTCAAATTGTATTTTTATGCTTTTTCCTTGCTTTTAAGGGAACTATCTAATTGGTACTTAATTATAAAATGACTTGCAAAATGCATTTATGACAGATATTTCCTTTTAGCTCCTGTTTTAGAAAATGAGTATTTCATCAAATATGTCAAAAGTCAGGTTTTGCTTATAAAGTGACAGCTAATACATTTTTTTCCTCTAATATATTTCAACCTGATACAAAATTTTCTCTTTTTTTTCCCTTTAGAAAATAGGAATTGTTTTATTTTGAACCTGCCACTGCTCAGTGTTTACACCTTTGCTGGCAGCTGTTGACAGAAGTAGTTAGTAGAATCTCAGGGCAATATTTGTGTCCTTTTAACATAGCCATGGGAAGGTTACCACATTTTTAAAGTACATTCTAATGCTTTCCAAAGAATCAATGTCATTAGGAATTTGGATACAAAAACAAGGTAAATTGAACTTTTTGCTTATCTAAAAAGTAGGTTTTTTTATGAAAATAATTCACTTCTATTTTCATACATCTACGTATTGAGTATAGTTCTTAAATGTTCATGTATGTATGTTGAGAAATTATATTTCAGCTACTGAAAGCTACCTACTATTTGCTAATTAAAACTAGTAAAATTAAAATTAGTAAAATTTTTTATTTATTTTACATACCGAGGCTTAACCTGTGAAAGAAATTAGCCTCCAAGTAATAAAACAAAGGATTTGAAAGTTTACTATTGTGTAGTGATATTACTTTCAGCCTCTCTACAATCGAATTACATTATAAAAGTATTTCTAATACTGACTGCAATTCAAACCTGTAGTAACGTGCTTCAGTAAGTATTTATCATACTCTTTGCCTCCATAATATTTTCCATGTAGACATTTGAGCATGAATTACAAGGATAAAGACATTTTTCCTTTGATGTCCATATATTGTGATGTTTGTTTTGGCCATTCAATGTTTTAGTTTTTAGTATTTCTACAGACCAAGTTAAGAACAGCAGAAATTTGTATGTATTACATATAGCGGTGTATAGGAAAAAAAACAAATACACAGATAAAAACAATTATGTGGTTTTCAAACATTTCACCATGTATTAATGTGTTAGATCTTTATTTAACAATATATTGCGTATTTTCACAATTGCATAAATGGTTGTTTCTTTATTTCTTGTTTTTAAGCAATCTGTGTAGCAGGAGTCTTAGGCAGTGTGGGAACTGTGGTACAGCGAGCTCTGTGGGAGAAAACTTTGCTCCAAGTTACATTGCAGGATAATTGTAACAGTGTCCAGTATCCAAATGAGGGGTCTGAAAATGTTGTATCCTCTTAGAGTAGACTGCAAATTGGAAAACTCGGGTTATAATGTATTGACAAAGTTGGAAAAGGGTGGATTTTTGATCAATCTGATTTCAATGGAAGTGCCTGTAATCAACACAGTGGCATAGAGCAGCATTGTGGAGGGGTGATTCCCCCATGCTAAGAGCTAAGTCGTGTATCTTTCCACAAGCTTCTTGACATGAAATAGTGCTTATTATTTACTGGATTTATGTTGCATCTCAGGGGATTTTAGAAAGGAGTTCAAGTTCTATTTCACATTAGTCAGACTAGAATGATTCATTTAAATTTGCTTTTGATAGCCTCAACAAACTACTTGATATTTATATGATTTTTTTTGCTAGTTCTTGTCATGACATCGCATTTTATGCATTTTCTCTTCAGGCAGCTATGATGTTCAGCTCTGGAGTGTTTTGGATGGGACTTCTGTGTATTCCTATGACAGCTTTACTTCTTGATATAGTATACAAAGTGTGAGTACAAAA
Source organism: Chloebia gouldiae (assembly GCA_003676055.1). NCBI lineage: Eukaryota > Metazoa > Chordata > Aves > Passeriformes > Passeridae > Chloebia > Chloebia gouldiae. The sequence continues at coordinate 24,748,293 of QUSF01000005.1, forward strand.
ATATCAGTGTTTACAGAAGAAAGTACTGACTTTTAATTGTGTGTTCTAATTACTAATATAATAAAAACCCAGTTAAGATCAATTCTAGGGTTTATATAAGATCAATTCTGGTGATTATATGAAATTATTTTTTACCATCTTTGTTTTGGAAAAACATCATTACAAGAGTTATTACTATTTTAAATGTTTCAATAATCGTAGTGTTTTATTAATAAATATTTTTTGTTTCTAATTTGCAAGAACAGATTATAAAATAAGTTCTTTAGATTTGTTTTTTGATCTTTCTCCTTGTAAATCTTTGTTTTAATTCTGAGGAAATGGATTTATAAACTGAATATTTATATAAGCATTAAAACTATCTATTGTTCTGCTTTCAAGAAGAGTAAGTCTGGCAGTATTTTGTATGTACTTACAGGGTAAAGAGAGCTACTTACAAGACACTGGTAGATGAAGTTCAGGAGTTGGAAGCAAAGTCTGAGGATCCTGGGGCAGTTGTGTATGGCAAGAGGTACAGTAAAAATCTGTAGAACATTGTCTTAAAAAACAAAGCTAACGATTTTTAGCTTTGTACCTGTATCAAAGAGAAAAGGTTATTTTTCAAAAGCCGTACAAATGAAAAGCATTTGTGAAGGACCTTCAGGTCTACTGTGTTTTTTCATAGGCTTACATAGAAGTTTTTGCCAAAAGCTTTAACTGATGTGTTTCTTTGTAGCTGATTGATTTCTGGTTCTTATGTATGGAAAAAGCTTGAGGTGCAGTTCTAATTCTCTGACTTTTGCCTGTGTTAACAATTAATTCATAAACAAAATAAGAAGAAAATTGGTTAGAACAAAATGAGTTTAAATCTGCATCATTTTCTAGTATAGCCATAAACAGAGGCTAAGGACAGAAAACAAAAATTCTATAAAAGCTGCTCAGTAGCATAGGGAAAAACAAAAATGTGTCTAGTATTTTCTGAAATTGAATATAACAAGCTGGTTTTGTATTTAATTCCAGTCCAGAGCAAACTAATTTGATTAACCTATATGAAGGAGGTAAAATTTTTAAGACTCCACAAGAATTCCCTTGTTATGTCCTCCTTCATGGACCAGGCAGATAATTTGAAAAGGGAGAAGGTAAAACTGAACAATTGGACATTTTCTACATATAAACTCAGCATAAAGGTGTGCACTCACTAAAATATTTCAGACTTTTTAACCCCAAGCTGAACTTGTAGCAAGCACTTGCTGAATGTATGAAATGCAAAATCCCCTTCTCCCCCCCTTCCAATTCATTAGTGCCATTTGGCTGAACTAGAGCTTTCTTTTCTTGTCTTCATTTTCATGAGTTTTGTGAAGTCTAAAAAAAAGCCAAAACTGCTGATACTTGGTTTTCCTGTTCTTTCTTTTCTTTGGACCACTGTTATTTAGTATCTTCATGGCAAAAAGCATAGCCAAGAAGACTTTTTTCCTACCAAGCTATGCACAGAAAGAGACCAGAAAAAACACAGCCACTTCTTTTACTAGAGTTTCAATTTTCAGAAAGTACCTTTTTTTCATCTTATTGTATTCCTCTTCCAGCTCAATGGGAATCGTTTACTAGGATTTACCAGGTTGAGATCATGTTACATCAGATACCAAGGTGATAAACACCATTTTTAATGGGACAATATCCAGATTGTGTGAGAGCTTTCACAAGAATCTTTTGTCTCTAGTTGGGTTCATCTTTCCTGGTAACAAGAAACCGGTGTTCCAGGAGGCATGGAAGCTCATCCTGCCACTCATGGAACTCCTAGTCTAGTGTGGTGGGTTACAGAAGAGGACATAACCTGCATGCAGTCTCCTCTCAGGCTCTATATGCTGTCTTTGTAGCAGCAGCTTCACATTGGAAGTACTGTAGAATCCCCTAGCTGGTGGCAATTCCTACTTCAAGCTTACTTTTCATTCATCACTGCAAGACCTAACCATTGATTGCAAGAGTAAGTTCTCTTGCTTTTAAATGTGATGTAAATTGATTGTTACAGATGCTTTTCTTTAGTGGCAGTGGTCATTGAAGCAGATTGAGAGCAATTAACTTCTTCCAAATTAACCAATTCATCTGTCAGTGTGCTGAGCTTTGAAGCAATATATGCTCTGTGCTCACAAGGCAGAAGTGTTTAATGCCTTCTTTGCCTCAGTCTTTATTGGGAAGATGACTTGTCCCCAGGACAACTGTCCTCCTGGGCTGGTAGATGGTGTCAGGGAGCAGAATGGTCTCCCTGTTATCAAGGAGGAGGCAGCCAGAGAACTGCTGAGCCGCTGGGATGTTCATAAATTTATGGGACCAGATGGATCCAGCTGACAGCATCTGAACATGAGCCAGCAGTGAGCCCTGGTGGTCAACAAGGCCATCCTGATACAGGCATCCTGGCCTGTATCAGTCAGCAGATGCTGACTACCTTCCTGAAATTGGTACCAAATTTTTTTTTCTTACAAGGAAGTCTCATTCCATCTTTTCATTCAAAACATGCTCACAGAAACAGTTTCCCCTGCCTATCATCTTACCCTGCAGATTTTCCAGTTAGCATTCCTCTATGGGTGTGAAAATTTTAGGTTTATTTTCCTTTTCCCACTTGGAAAAGCCAAGGTTTCAACATATGCTTTAACCACCAGACTAGAGGGGAACAGAAAGATGAGATAAACCATTAGTCTCTCCAGCTCTAAACAGTAGTCCTGCTTCATATATAAGTATAGAGTCACTTAAGAAAGAAGGAACATTTCTAATTTAATGACTTGAATGGTAAGCTAGTAAGGAAAGCAGTCTAGTTCCCTTCTTTGCACCACTTAGTCTGGTTGATAGCCTGGGAAGGTAAGTCTGTTGCACTAATTGACAATAATATTAAAAAGTAATTTGAGTAATCAAAACTTGGTAACATAAGGTGTGTGAAATATGTTTTTCTTTCTACATCATTTCACAAGAGACAACTTGGCTAATCTAGCAAAACTGTAGCAATATGAAATCACTATATACTCATATTAAACATAAGATACATCTCTTTTTTAATTGAACTAATTTTAGACCAGTTTACATTGAGACTGGGCTGGATTTTTCAGCATTTGAGGTGTTTAAGTTATAGGTTGTTATTTCTTGAAACACAGGCTGTTATTCACAGTGAATATCAAATCAAGAGGACACTGAAGAGTTTGGTTTTTTTAATATAGTCCCTTGCACATATTTAATATGCTATTATAAAACGATAGATTTTGCAATTTTTCTGAGCTATGGCTCATCTACCTGGTATTTGTTTAGTATGTTCCTATTAGAGAGAACTTCAGCGTAAGAAAGACAGAAAGGAAACCAAATACCTTTGCTACTTGTTTCACTACAGTTTGCAGCATTTGGCTGATGCTTTGAGTCTCCATTTAAAAAAATGTTTAATGCTACTGTTTTCCACTTGGGCTGAAATGGGGAGTACTAAAGGTACCCAAGTGTGTGTACACAACAACACAACAAACTCAGTAGTGCTGGGAAGGATGGAGATGGGCTGAAGTGGCCAACCTTAGCAGCAATAGTAGTTTGTTATTTGGGTATGATCTCCAGAAAAACATCTTTTAGAGTTTCCTGGGGAAAGCTCCTTTCCAGAGCACTTTTCTGGAAATAATTTTTCTGTACACACAGCTGATGACCATGAACATGGCTTTCCCTCCACTCATTTCCCATCTCTTTGGGGTACTGTGTCAACAGAGGCTGGGAGCACTTGCTATGTAAGATAAAAAGACTAATTCAGCCTGGCACCATTCAAGCTGTACTACATCAAGGAAGACAGTGCCTTCCCTTTATATTGTATGTTTCTAAAGGAGTCAAACTCAAAGGTTCACAATATCATTCATTTATTTGTGTTGTCAGCACACAGCAGTGTTTCAAATAGATATTTTGCCTGCACTGTGACAAGTAAAATCATTACCAGGGGTCAGAACTTAATCTTCTGTCCTCATGCAAGCTTTTAATTATAATCTTAATTATGGCATCAGGCACAATTTAAAAAGAAAAAGGAGGATGGACACTTCTCATTTAACAATTAATTCCCATTGAGCAGACTCAAACATAAAGGGATAGGGTAATTAGTAAGTAAATATTTTTCACGTGTCTGCTTTCTCTCTAGCTTAACTGAAAGAGCCCAGCTACTGAAGAATGTTTTTAAGAAGAACCATGTGAACTTGTATCGCTCTGACTCTTTGCAACAAAACTTGCTTCGTAAGTGTTCACTGACAAAAATTAATATCCACGAATAGCATAGCAGCAAAATTCTGCCTTTCACTTTATTTATTTATAACAAAAGTGCAGTATCCTAAACCTGTTAGACCATGTTCTTTGCCTGTGGTTAAGTTGCCCTTCATACCAAAGATACTGTGCAGAAAGTTCTTTCTGCTGTTGTATAACTGCAAAATTCTGTAAGAAATGGCACAGAATTTTACCGACTGTTGAAAAGAGGTTTATCCCCCTCTATTCATCTTTGTTAAGTTGCTTTTATTAAAGCTTTAAAAAAATAAAAACTATCAAAATTGAATTTGTTTCTATTTTGTTTTATCTGCAGATGGCTATGCCTTCTCTCAAGATGAGAATGGAATTGTTTCCCAGTCTGAAGTCATAAGAGCTTATGATACCACAAAGCAAAGGCCTGAGGAATGGTGAAGAAACACAGCTGGACATTTAGGCCTTAGTTGTCACTTTTGTGAGACAGGCTACTAGATCTTTGCTGGGAGCTGCGACCATGGTCCAGTTACCAGACATCAAAAGATCTACGATGGTCTTGTTCCATAAAGTTTGGATTTGTGTATTCAGTAGACATAAGCACTGTGCAACTATACTGTAACACACCATCTCTAAATTTTTAACAAGTATTTGCTTAGCCTTTGTAAACAGATTGGAATTTACCTTGTATCTTGCCAGCTTGCTTATTTTACAATGAAACTGGATCAATACTGGTCATATACTAGAAGAGCAGTGGTCAGATTGCTAAATGTACTTTACACTGACAGATCAGCTAGCATCTGTGAAGGTTTTTAAGTGTTAGTATATTTAAATACATTTGATAACAAGCCTTTGATTTCAACAAGTGCTGAAAAAACCCAGTATCTTAATGGTGTGAATTCACCTTATTTAAGAAAGATTTTGAGTCAAGATGCTCATAGATGTTTGTGTCAAACTAATCTAAAAACATTTGCCAAAGAAGTTCCATAAATGTTTTCTGTTAGAAACAATTTGAAAGGAAACTGTCTCCAGTCCTGATCTCAGAACTGCATGATTGAGTCTCCACACTTGAGGAGAAGGTACAGGGAGTCTAATTTGAGTGGCCTTTTTGGCATTTGCTTTCAAAACTGCAAGTCTTTGCACCTTTGGCCTTATACAAGCTTTCCCCTTATTTTCATTTAGTATTGCGTATGTTGAATATGGCTGCCAACTTGTATAATGGAGTACATGTAATAGTTTATTCAATTTTTAAGAATTGCTCTGCCTTACTTCCCTTTAGCAAATTTAATTATTTTTGTGATGCTTAGTTGTATCTGCTTATACTGTAGGTTCAAAAGAAAGTTTGTTTAAACTTATTTTTTAAAATTAATCAAATTTTCAACATTTTTATACTAAGATTATTTGAAATGCATACATTGAAATACAGCGCAAAGCATGCCCTTTGTTAGTCTGTGGTATGTACTGGTTTATTTGCACTAAAGTCACTTCCTATAAAGGTGTGAAATACATTGCAGCAGTCTCTTTATAACTTACTGGTCATGCAGAATACTTATATACTCTCACCTTTAATTAAAATTAAGAGGAAGTGACTGCAAAAAAAGATACACAACTGGTATAAGGGGAAAAAAAAGAGCAGTATTAAATAAGAACATTGAGATACATTCTTTAAATAGTTATACTTGATATTTCTCAACTTACCATCCTACAACTGTCAAGTTTCAAACTAAGAAAGGCTACTTGAACTTTAAAATTTAGTTAATTCTTGCCACTTTTTAGTCCATGTTTAATTCTGGATTTAAAAGCCACTATAATTGCATAAAAAATACACATTTTTTATAGTAACAGTTGGTTTTACTGTTACTGTTAAGTAAATTTTTGTGCATTGCATAGGAATTATCTCTTTTTTCCTTTCAATGGAGATCAACCAGATGGAAAAGCAGAACAACAATATCCCCAGTGATCTGTTAAATTGAGTATATCCTCTTTGCTCTCCAAATCATAACAAGTCATCCAGTGCCATCTTTTTTCTGCCCTCCTTTATTTGTCATACTAAAGGTGACTTTACCTCCTTGCCTTTTGTCTAGCTAAATGCTTAACATGTAATTAATCTCATTATCCAAGTTTCTTATCCTCCATTCTGAGAGAAACTTAAAAATACACAGCGAAAGCCCAACAGAAGGCACTATCTGAAAGTACACGTTCAGGAAGGTGTATCAGTGGGAAGGCAGTCTGCATTTCATATGCATGTTATGCAGTGTCTTCCTCTCACTAGTGCAGAGTGATCTTTAAACAGCAGGCACAAGGAGAAAGGGAACTAGAAACAGTTCTGCCAGTCATGCAGACAAGAACTGCCTTCAGAAAAGCCATTGCAGGCATAGATAAATAGATGGATCAATATGGGAGGGCCAAATCACTTGACCTAAGGCAAGAAAAAATTCAGGGGCATGCCCCTTTCCTAAAAAGGGATCCCTATTTTCTGTCATCCAAGGGACAATGACATTTCTGAAATAAACCATGACACTGCTGCTCCTTTATAATCTGTGTGCTTAATTCATATAAAATTAATCTATATGTAGTGTTTTTCATGGGCAACTTTTTTTCTGTTCTAATTGGTTGAATTGCTAATTATGCAGATATAGATTAGAATACACTGTGAAATACATACAGTGAGATATTTACATGATCTGTTATTCTTCCTATGAAATAAAATTCTGTCTTACCATTGTTTGAAGAAAACAACACACAGTACATCCCAAATTAACTACCTTAAAAAGGAAGAAAATGACTGAAACATCTCTAAAATCCTAAATTCAGATTAATTTAAAGGTTTGTAAGATAATCTTATCACAGCATTTCATGCTTACATCTTTTCAGAATTTGAAGGAGTACTTCATGAAGTGCATTTTTTTACTACTTTTGATGAATTTTTCCCTGTCTCTGTACTTTTTCTGATAATTAGTGGTTGAAAGATACCACTTAAAAATAGCAAAAAAGATAAACATGACAAAAACAGTGGTTTTGATTGCTCATACAATTCCATTTTAAAATACAAGATTGTCTTAACTATGTGTGCCCATTTTTAAATCAGGCCAAGTATACAATATGCACTTTGATTTTCATGTTAAGTACACAGTAATATAATATAGTTCTATCCTGTTAGTGTGTCACACCTTTGTTAAAATAAGGGGATTCTGCTGATGTTTGTTTAAAGGAAAAAAGAACAGTTGAGGTGGAAATGCTCATAACAATGCTTCTGTTCTTCCTGTTCAAAAATTCAAAAGTGTATTAAATAGAGAGTTCACATGGACTTTCCCATCTCTTTCATGGGCACTGCAAGTTAGTATTAAAAATCTCCATCTAAAAGATGAACCTGTGCCACTAAAAAATCGGGTATCTTATATAAATAGTTTTGCTTGATTATTTTTAAATATATACATACATATATATAGAAATTATTCAAAAGAGTAACTGGAAACAAATTTTAACAAACCTATTGACAATTTGTATCTGGAATTTTTTCTTGCCATTTCCTAATTTTGCACATATTTTTGCAAAGCAGTTTCAACAGATTTATACTTAGTCATCATTCTATTTGTATAAAATGATAAATAAAATATTTTGAAACACTAAGAGATAGCTGAAGATTCTTATATGTCCATTTGCATCCACAAAATTCACCTTGTTACAAAGATGAGCATTAACTGTCTTAAGATGTGTATCATGACGTTTGAACCCATCTTGAATGATGAGTAATTTGGAATATGTGTTAAATTTAAGGAGAAAAGTTTTTCCCTTTTTTTCTTGTGTATTGTGTAAAAGCAGTTGTAGTTCTGATGAATTTCTCATTCTGTCTGCATGAGGCACTATTTCTAAGTGTTCTGAGGCGATGCATGGTGGTTGTTGATCCCTGTTTTTTAATGCCTTCGTTAAAAGTCTGCTCGTAATATATTGAGAAGCTAGTGCTGTGTAAGCAAATGAGTTTGTCAGTTCAGCTTCCTTGGTACTGGATGTTTTCACTGGATACAAAACTCAACAAATGAGTTTCTCCTTCCCCCTCGCTGCCCTCGCTCCCCCAGTTTCCTTGCTGTTAACCAATAGATCTTTATTAAACAAAGGAATATTTTAGCATTCCAAACCTGGTTCCTGCTTATGCAAACCACTACTCATAGAGTTCAACTGGACTGCTTGTGAGTATAAGGACTACTCATCTGAGCAATGGTGTACAAAGTTGGGCATTTTTTGAGGGTTGATACTGAAATAAAAGTATTTCCTTGTAGAGTGTGATTTGTAATGCAAAGCTGTGACCAGAACAAGTTTTCGTTTTTTTAAGTCATATTTTATAGTGTTTCTTTAATGTAGCATAGAATCCATAAATGCTTTAATATTGTTTTTCTACTTCAACATAATTTTTCATAATGATTTTCAGTGTTTGATATGTATTAACCGCTGCAGAAAGCGGTCAGTCTGAAACAGCAAAATTTGCATTCAAGATGAAGTGAGGTTTTACAGCTCCACTAAGCCATTACTGCTGAAACTGTTGTGGAAATTATGAAGCTGCATGAATGAAGATTTTTTGACTTGGTGTTTATGGTAGTTTCTCAGGTTTAGTTTTAACTGGGTGTTAAATGCACTGTGTTTTTTAAATAGTTCTTTTAGTAATACATTCAGTTCTATGCAGTGTTAAATGTCTTTTGGCATTTGGTGAATGTGCATGTTTTGAACTGCAAATTTTAAATGTTTTGTCATTTATTGTTAAAAACTGAATAAACTTTGCCATTAAATTAAGACGCTTTGCTGACTTAATTGGATGGAAATGCTAGGGATTACTTTCAGAGGAAAACTTATCTCATCATTCCTGGGTTTGAATTCTTTAAAATGAGACATACTGGAAATAATATTTCACAAATATCATAGAGTTCTTACATTTTTTTAAGGTAAACTGAAAAAGTAGTAAATTGGTTTAAAGTTTGTTGGGTTTGGTTTTTGGGGTTTTTTTAACACCTATTTTGAGATGTCTTTTTCAGTTTTCTTGTGACAAAGAGAAAAGTTAAACAAAACAAAAAGTTAAAACCACGAAGGAGTGAATGAATCTGCAATTTAGTGATTTCCAGCCAAGCCCTGACATTCTGTCATGGTGATACCCTATTTTGAAAGAGAAGTATGTAGTACAAGAATGATAAGAGTAAGAATAAGGAAACACCACCTCCCTTTTCAGATGACAGTGGTAAATACTGAATCCTTTGGCTTTGATAATAGCTGGTATTTCTTTCCTCTAACAGAGCCCACCACTGAAAAAAATCAATATATCCAAACCTTAACTGAGGTTTGGTAGTAGGTGGGTGACTGGTTTTTATATATACACTAGACAATGAATTTATCTTATATTCTGTCCAAGCAGATTCGATAATACATGCATCTTACATGGTACTAGTGTCACAAGATCCAGCCTGTAGTAGCAGAGCTGGTTAGCGGATATTCCACCTCATAATATTTTACCATCTCTTTTATACTGGCAGTCATGAGGCCATTGAAATTAATCATTTTATAATCCAGTTTATAATGATCCAGGCTCCCTCAAATCCCTTCCCTTCTTTCTTACAGCAAACATTATTTTTAAGCTAAAATCATTCCACTAACTTAATTTACACTACAGCCCCCTGAATTTGTACAAGTCATAGATGGAAAGAATAAAAAGAACAGAAAGGCATTTCCTTTTGCTAATGAAAACAGGATGGCATGGAATTACAGCCTTGGTGTAACTGTGAGTTAAAAACTTTCTGTGATATTGGGGGACAGTGGCTCCCTCAAAAGCAGACTTATTGTTCAAAGGAGTTCAAGTGCAGACAGCACATTGCAATAGGCAGCAAAACAGCACTGAAAACCAACTTCATCTTCTTAATGTTCCTTAATGTTCCTTAATGTTCCTTAATGTCCTTATGTCAAGCTGTAACTGAACAGTAATGAAAAAATACTTCTGAAATTGTCCCCCTTTTTTTTTTTTATTCCAGTGGGATTAGTATTACAAATAATCCATGAGTTTACATAGCCACATACTGTACTGCTTACCTAGTTTCAAATAGAATCCTTCAGACATTCTTGCAAGTACTTGTAATGTTTTTCCAAGCACTGGAAAGTCTTGATGCATATTGGAGATACACACTTCAGAATCTCAAATTGTGGAAACCCAAAACAAATGGCAGGCCACTATTGCTCATTATCCACAGAAGGTTTCATCTAAGTCATTACCAGTTAATGGCAATCAAAGCATTTTTTGCATCATGTGTGAATGACAGTAATCAATGTAATGAGTGTGAATATTCTTTTATTTTAGATTGATGTAGTGCTAGTAAAAGGAGTATGAACTGAATTCAGAATTTTAAAAGAAATAGTTAAATCTACTTTGTTAACATGGCAGTAAAGGAAGTGGTGCCTGTAAATGTTACTTCTGATACTAAGCAATTGCTTTCAGTTCAAGCATCCATCCAGCCCTTCAAACCATTTCATTAGTCATTAAAGTGCTATCACAGTGTCATTTTTGTTCTGTCTGCATGTTTTAGGAAAATTTCCTGTTCCTATAAATCATAGGAGTATCTAGTGCCAAAAGGCTCTTTCCATTAGGAAGGAAATTCAGCATTCTCGCCTGCACACCAAATGCATCTGGGTCAGAAACTACTGGCACAGGCAGAAGTGTTTCTATCCATGAGTTTTATTCTGGCCACCTCCTTTTCTCTCCCTCCAGCTATATGGGTCACTGCTACTGTAACTACATGAACAATAATAGAGGATTTTTTTAATTTTTATTTTCTTCTTTGTCTATTTCCAGATGGTGCATAATCCCCACCTCAATTGTTTTACAGGTAGCACTGTACAGCTATTTTAACTACAGCTGATCTTTCCCACTCAAAGAACCACATCTGCAGGATTTGTTGCAGTTTGGATACTGATCTGTGAAATACTTAGCACTCTGTAAACTTACAGACTTATCTAAGTCTGATAAAGTGAAATTATTCCTGTGTGTCAAGTTCTACAACTATTCTGTGAGGACAAGCCCATTATGCAGCATCTGGGGGAGAAAGAGAGTGGCTCAGAGGGGTCTTCCTTGCTAGGCTGAGTTTCTTGCTACACGGCAAACTTCACAGCTCTCCTTAGGCTGTGTTCATTAAAATTTAAGGCTGTGTGCAAGTGTAGCAAAAATATGTCCCTATGTTAAAACATTAATAACTGACTCAGGCCATCACACTGAAGCAGCCTGGCCTGTACAGCACCAAATGATAACAGGCAGTGACTGAGCCAAACACACAACTTTGCTGTGTACAGTCTTTTTTTTGAGAAAAAATGCTGAATTTAAGCCACTCACCACCTGTGTCAGTGGCTCTGATGACTAGTTGCTCTTTAAAGGTACATTAATTGCCTCTTCTTAGTTAAAAGTGATCAAGTTTCTGCTTCCAGAATGGGTCTGTTTTGTCTTGGTTCACTAGATAGAGATTTCTTCTAATTGGAGGCTAACTATAATTTGCAAAAAAATACAGCTGAATTGGTTTGCTGTTTCTGCTGTATACAGGAGTGATCAGTGCATCTCACAGTATGCTTCTGAACAAAACAGTTGACACATGTTGAAATATTCAATGATTTTTCAAAAAAGTTACTTGACGGACAGTCCCATTCATAGCCATTCAAAATATGCAGTGAAGAGTCCTGTGAAACCTCATCAAAAGCAAGCAAAAATTTTCTTCCTTGAAGATTGTTTCTACAATAAAATTACAGGCCAGAACACTTGACTTCCAATTAATTTCCTGAATACTCAAAATGTAATTTTTAGTATCTTGCAAAACATATACACAGCTGTGTATCATGATTTGGGTTGTAATTAATGATTACAGCATTCAAGCTAGAGTCTATTACTTAAAACACCATTAATGGAACTTGTCTTTCTGCATTTCTAGCAGAAATTCTGGATTATAATGTTAATTGTGCAGTAAAAAACTTATTTAAAGGGGTATTTTGAAATATTTTTGACATAACTATTGATCGCTAGATATTTGCAATGAAAACATTATTCAACTCTTCAGAAAGAACCAATGAAGCTTTTCTAAACTACTTGTTAAATAGGTCAGCTATAATGTGCTTCAACAAATCGTACACACAGGGAGTTTGAGGCTGATAAAATAGGAAAGCTCAGCCTCTGATAGTGTAGATTCTGACCCACAGAATGACTGGTTTTTCACAAAAACAAGTATACAGAGAAGCCCTTTAATGACTGCATTTTTTTTAGTTGTGTATTTTCCATTTGCTTACTGCACATATTTGGTTTAGATTCTTTTTTTCGTCTTCCATTTGGTTTGTTGGTTTACTTAGGAGAAGGAATGTAGAAGGGCAAACAGAATTTATTCCTAGTGCAGGATGTTTAATCTAAAATACCCAACTAATCAGTGTCATTTTCAACACTTTTTTGCTGCAGCTGCATGTAAAAGACATAAATTAATCTATTTGTTTGCCATATAGTCAGAATTTTGTATTATATTAAATCTGTACAACAGGTGCAGTTAAAGTTGTAAATCATTTTAAAAAGCAAAATAAACTATTTTAAGAGGAAAAAAGTACAAAACAGTTGCACCAACAAAATTCAACAAACACTACCTGTACAGAGTCATACTGATGACACAACATTTCAACCACACAGTTTATTGGTAGTTTTTTTTGTGTATTACTACTATAATAATTAGTGATGTCAATGGTGTAAATGCATTTTAAATTACAAACTTGTCTTTACATTTTATACATGGCTAATTTTACAAACAAAATTTCATTATCAGTTTGTCCAACTTACACTTGCTGAGCAAAAAGCTGACAATAAATATTTCCTTCTGAAGAATGCTCTAGTAGACTGCTATTTTTAGAATTTTATATGGAGAAGTTATTGGTGATATTGCTGAATACATTCTACTTTCCTCATAGATAATTTAGCTGTGTGAGACTGTCTGATCTTCAACTAGCCTAATTACTACTAGTTTTATCTACCACTGTTAAAGTTTATTAATACAAATATTCAGTGTAAATTCGGGTAGATTATGTGAATTTTTAAAAAACCTCTGCATTTTGATATCTAATAAAATTCTTCCTCTTTGATTGCTCATGGAAGTGGTAAGCAGTCAGGTGTTTTCAAGGATCCTCTTTAGTAAGTATTACTCTTCTCTTACTTCTCAGACTTATTGCTGCTTTATAGAACTAGTCTGATTGTTATCAGTGGAAAGCAGCCACTGTTTGTTAACTAAGTTAACTGCATTGAGATAAAATGTTATTTATAGCACTAAGTACCTTCATCCCAACATGGTTCTTTTATTTGTCTCTGAACACACTCTGCACAAATTAGGCAGAGCAGTCCAGTTTTAGAGCAACGATTTGGAGTGTTTTATAATTCCTTTGTAAGCATGATCAAAGTTTGGAAAATGCAATCTCAAGTGAGACCCCTCACTTTTCAAGGGCCACTCACCCACAGGAACAGTTCTGACTTCTGCAGCCACAGAGCACATCAGTGTGACACCCAACAGCAGCAGTCCCTGCGGTTTCAAAGGCTGCATTACTTCTTCACAAGTTCTCTCAGCTCTGAGTAAAATCAGAGCAGCTCTTCCCAACCAGGGCAGGCTCTGGCTGGAGAGGATACCCAAAGTATGGTGGAGAGACCAGAAATCCTGATGGCTGGGTCAGGTGGACTGTGTGGGCTGTCTGGAAGCAGCCAGATGTGTACGGTGGAGGTGAGGACGCCGCGAGGCCCCCCGGCTCTGCCCGGGGGGAGGAGAACCTGCGAACCGAGCTGCTCGTCGAACTGGAACTCGTCGCCGTACTGGACTGCCTGGATGGCGTCCTGAAGCTTGTGGAGGCCAAGATCATGGGAAGAGTCTCGGTCTGATAGCTCCGCAGAGAAAATCGCATTGGCTGTGACGGTTGTTTAGGTCTTAAACACGTGCAACAGTAAACTGCTACCAGCGAGCCCACGATAATGAAGGCAATAAATATTGACCCCACAATGAGGAATGGAACGTAGATTGGTTCTAGGAGAAGAAAGAAGAAAAGCCATGGAAATTAGCCCACTTAACAGATCTTCTGTTAATAAACTCCACAGTGTTTATGAAGCCCCACATCATTTCAGTCCCCATAACATACCAATCTGCTCAGAAGACAGAGCACCATTATCACTGAAACAAAATCAGTGTTTAAACCCTGTAGGTTCCAGTAAAAAATTATGTCTGTTACAGTTTTAATAGTTACCAAAGGTAAAAGCTGACTACATCGTGTCCCCTTCACTGGTTCTCGTTAGGTATAGCTCAAGAATCTCACTCCTCTCCCCCTCCCTCATCCCCCAATGTGCCGGGACTGTCCAGTGTAACAGCTTTAATCTTCAGGTGAAGCTCAAATGCTGCAGATGCTATTAAATCGCTTCCTTTCCTAAGGTGGAAGATAAGCGCAGAGCGTGTGACTTTGCAGTCTCCGTATGCGCTGCCGGATTTCTTTTGTTTGGGAAACTGACGGCCACTAGCACGGCGAGGCTGTGCGTGCCGAGCATCGGGGCCCACTCACACCTCCGGGAGCAGTGAAGTTAGACAGACACAGCAGAGTTTGCCGATGAGAACTTAAAATACAAGTGCAACTTCCAGTCAGGAGGGATCCTGCTGCCGATGCCCTCGGGAGCGCGGAGCTACGACCCCCGGGCTCCCGGTCTGTCCCGGCGCGGGGCCGCGGCCGCAGCCGCACCTCCGGCGCCACCGCCTGAGCGCACCTGGAGCCGCGCCCGCCTCCAGCCCACCCGCCGGGACGGGACAGGGACCGTCCCCCGCCCGCCTCGGGACCCGCGGCCGGGCACTCACGGGCGGTGACTCCCGGCTCCGAGGGTTCCCGGTCGTTGGTGCAGCCGCCCTGCTCCAGGCGAGCCTCGGCGGCGGCGCAGCAGTAGCGCAGAGCGCAGGAGCCGCAGCAGATGGTGGCGGCCGCCGTGTCGAAGCCCTCGGGGCACTGGAAGCCCTCGTGGTAGCCTCCCTGCCCGTCCACCCAGCCGTGGCAGTACTCGCCGCCGCCGGGCTGGCCCCCGCCGCCGCCGCCCAGCAGCCCCAGCAGGAGGCAGCGCAGCAGCAGCCGCGGCAGCGCCCGCCGCCGCCGCCCCGCCATCTCCCGCCGCCGCCGCCGCCGCCCCGACGGGGCGCGCAGGGGGCGGCCCCCGCTGCGGTGCGCGGCCTCCTGCGCCGCGTCCGGGGCTGGGAGGCGGCAACCGCAGCACCACACCCTCACACAGCCTCACACACCCTCACACAGCCTCACACACCCTCACACACCCTCACACAGCCTCACACAGCCGCTCGCAGACACCCTCACACACCCCCACTTACACACCCTCACACACACACACACTCACACTCACACACTCACACACACACACACACACGCACACTCACACTCACACACACACTCACACTCACACACTCACACCCCCACGGCTCCCCAGCCGCGCCCCCGGGGCCGCCCCGCCGCTCGCCCGCCGTCCCCGCAGCATCGCCCGCCCGCCGCTGCGGCTCGGCCGGTCCCGCTCTGTACCTGTGGCGGGGCCGGGCGCGGAGCGAGAGAGGCTGCGGCCGGATCAGCGTTTGCTTTCCGAGAGCCTCATCCTCTCGGCAGGCTGTGCCCGGCCTCTGCGCGAACAGGGCTGAGCGGGACTGCGGGCATCTCCCGTCCCACACACCCGATCGTGCCCCTGACTCCCGAACGCCACGAACCAGAAGGGTCTCTGCACTGGCAATTTATTAAAGCAGCCCTGCGCTTCTAGGGGTTAAAAAGCAAGTACAGCGTATGATTTATTACAAAGACTTTTTGCTTCTTAACCTGTTTCCCTTCCTCAATACTTTTTATGTGCAAAGATATAACAGCATATCCCCAGAAGATTTACAGCCTCTTTTTGTCAAACACCAGGCCTGTCACCTCTGTTTTCCAAAGGGAGAGAATGGGTGTGGGGCTAGGGAGAGGAACACATCTGTTCATATAAGAATCCAATCCTTTTTCTGCTAGAAGAATAATAGCAAGTCACCAAGCAAAAACCACAAAAGGAACTGCTTATTCATTTATTCTAGAGGAAAAAAACATTTTAAATGAACTGAGCAGATTTGGACTTCTGGTTCAGGCAAAGAAACATTTCTTTAAATGATGTCTCCCCTGTGTGCTATCTAAGAGGCACTCTTGCTCCAACGGTGAAAGTACTTATGAAACTTATATTAAAGCTGTGCTGGACAAAAGAATGTATTTTTCCTGTATCTGAAACTTCCTGACATCATTTACCGCTGCGGTATGAATATGTATATCAGAGTCTGACCACTTCTCCAACATTTTGAATGCCCATGTCACTAATTTTCAAAGTTGGCAAGTTTAGTCAAACAAAAGGAACAAAGTGTGCTGTGTACCAGCAATAAAACTGTGCGCTTAGAACCATCTATCAAGATATTAGACTTCTTGCCAACTCCAAAATACAGTCCACAAGCACTATATTTGTAGGGTTTTTTCTTTTAACTAATCTAGTTTATTTTTTTCCCCTCTGACCCTTCTTCCTGTTTTGATTTCTGTATGTATAACCAGTACCACCAAATCAAAAAAGCAAATTTGAAAATTGCATAAATGAAAAATATTTTTCATGGCTATTTAACAGATATGGCTATAGAAGATATAAAAGAAAAACAAATAGATTCTGAAAGTAAAAATGTGATATTCTGTCCTCCTCTGCATTTTCATTTTGAAATGATGATGTGGATTAAACTTTTACCAGCTGTCCTGACTACAAGTTCCTAGTTTTTATAAGCCAATGTTAAATATTAATACAGTTTTGCATTTACTTCACCGTGGTTTTAAAGCAAACATAACCTTCATGGAATGTTTTAAAATGTATGACTTTTAAAGGCCTAATCCAGCTTCCAGGAAGGTCAAAAGGAATCTCTGTGTTGACCAGGATGAGGCTTGGAGCAGGAACTCAGTAAGGTCTTCATGGTGCATTTAGCTGTCTCAGGTGCAGAGGGAAGAGAGACAACACAACCATCCTCTCAAGTTTGCAGGAAAGCCTCATTTGATAGGAGTCAGTGAGTAAATATCTCACAGCTCATATGACGATTTTGTTAATTAATTCATCAGCTTCCAAAAAAAAAAAAAAATAAAAGGTGGTCTGAAAAAAGTCTTCTGAGATATAGAGATATTTCAGATCCTAAGCTACCATAGGAACTGCAGTGATAGAGTTCTGGGTGGAGGCACTGAGGGGTCTCCCAACTCACAGACATTGGGAAGACTTTGACCTGTGTTTATTTCTCCTTGTTTGCTCCATCTCTAGTGCTTGGATTGTTAATACAAATGTTCATCTTAGTGTTCTGTTAGGCAGAGGCTATTCTCTGCTCCCCTATGTTGATGGCACCTGTACAGAGTCTCCAGCAAATGGGCAAAATTAAGCTTCTCTTTATTTGAATCCCAAATTTCTCCATCCTGCAAGAAAATTATTTTAAGAGTTTCTTAAGTATGGGTTTGCAAGTGTGTGTGGTTGGTTTACTTTTGTGTGGCTAAATGGCATTTCAATCACTCAAGTGCATTTATCTCCCTTTTGCCAAGTAAGTCACTGGCAGACTTCAGGACTGATCCTGCAAACACTGCCAGCCTGGAAAACTTTGAAAATACATGAGTTTTCCTAGAAACTGCTGATGTTTTAAATTATTCTTTGGTCTTTTTCCTTTCTCTAAAATATTGATACAGCCTGCAGAATGTGATGTGACTGTAGTGGAGGTGAACTGGATTGTTCTGACCTAGACAGTAAAAACCTTTGTTCTGCTCCCTTTTCTGCAAAGGTACAGTTTGACATGCTAGAAAATTCATTTGCATTGATTTTTGCTATTTGCCTTAAACTAAATCCACAAAAAATTAAGACTACAGGAAAATACTATGATGTTGACTGTTGCTGATCATCCTACAGGAGGATGTAGGATGACATTGGATGTCATGGATGGATTGGATTTGAGGACATTGGATGGCTCTGAGTAGCTCACTTTTAGACTGGTTTTTGTTGGGTGATGTTCCTGCAAAGTACCAGTGCTGACCTTGCTTATTATTTATTCCCAGCCAAAACGTTCCAGTTTCCAGGTGATGTGTCATAAACTTAATTACATCGCACTCATTTTGAATGAGAAACATTGTTTTTAAAAGCTCATATAGTTCTGAATGTTTTTGTTTATAAAGCTCAGTGTTAAAATTAATCAAGGTGAGATCAGTCATATAGTCGGGAGAAAAGAAACGTAATTGTATTTTAAGGTTTTATTATCTACCAGACTTTTTTTACTGTCTCCACAGCAAACCTACAGGGGGAACACATTATAGCACTCCTCATCTGCTTCTAGGTAAGATCAAACAATTTTTCTTAAATTACTTCTGAAATAATTGGCGCCCTGCATACAGTAATTACCTTACTACTGCCAAATAGATAAATTGTAAAAACAGATATTAAAATCTTCTTAAACATATACATATTTCCTAATAATTATTTTGCTAAATTTCATTTTCTGGATTTGAGCTTTTTTCCTTTTTTTTTTTCCCCTGATTTCACTATTACACTTTTGGCATTCTTTCAGACTATAAAGCAAGACCGTGACCCATGAAGCTCTACCATGAAAGTAAATCCTAATATCACTTCAGGCAGGTACTACCAATGTAAGGTGAAGTCCCAGAACTTTGCATTAGCTACTAGAGTCCAAGAAGAGACAAAATCTCCCAAACATTCCTAAATAATGTCAGAGCTCTGTCTTGACCAGGGCAGTGACAGATAGGCTCAGCTCATATCTTTCCTGATAGTCATATCTTGCAGGATCAGTCATTTCACCCTAGCTCTTCATTAAATTTTATCTTGGTTTTCAAAGGGTAAAAAAGGCCAAATTGAGGTACCAGCTTCTAAAAACAGCCTCGTGCAAGCCTCATTTTAAAAATAAAGCCAAAAGATTTTGCCACCTAAATTGCAAGCCCTTGAGCTACGTGATTTGCTTCATTGTGCATAAAAAGACTGTGTTGAATAAAATCCTGTATGCTGATCTCTCAAATTATATCCTTAGTTTTGGCTGGTTGTAAGAATGCCCTTCCTGCAACTGTCCTGCTGGGAGAGCCACCTGCCAGGCCACAAGCATCCCTGTCACCTGCCAGGCCACCTGCCCTGTCACATGTGTCCCAGGCTGGAAGGGCTGGCAGGGGTGCTGCGAGACACCCCAGAATCAGCCCCATGTCCCAAGGAGGCTCCAGCTGCGTCTCTGCTCCTCCTCTGGCTGCAGAGCCTCATCCTATTGCCTACATCAGCAAATTAAAAGGCTCATGAAGCCCATAAAGTGCATTTTGGATGACTGAATCAAGGGGAAATGTGGTGCTTTTCTTCTTTCTTTTTCCTTCCTTCTTTTTCAGCATTCTTTTGTACTTTTCTGGTTTGAGTTGGAGGTTGCAGCTCTGACAGACAGCTTTTTATGATTTATTCCTGCACTGAATGGTTTTCCACCCCAGTCAGGAATATCACCATGTTTTCTGAAGTCTCTCAGGAACATTTGAGGGGTAAAGTTACATAAGCCAGCTGTTAAAGGCAGCACCACTTATTCTTGCCCACAGGTAACCATTGCAAAAACTGGTTAGAGTTCATGGAGAAAAACATAGAAGTCAGGTTATCTCAGCCTCATGACTGTCAAAGTAAGTGAGATTAATCATAAGTGCCTTAGGGCTCACTCAAGAAGCAGAACTTTTGATTACTGGTATCTCAATCTGGGTGTACACATGTCACCATAATGGTTCCTTATCTGGAGTCTGTAGCACTGCTAGGTAGAGGAGTTGGGATCAAACCTCAGGAGTCATCATTCTCCTCCTAATACAGCAAGAGTGGAAGATAATTTTAAACCAACAATGTAGCTACCCTTTTTGAGGAACATTTTATCCCAGCCATCCCCATCTACCCTTTAGAAGATCACTCTTACCTTACTTTTGAGCTCTACAGAGACCATATCTTGAAAGATGATTTGGTTGTGGTTACATTCATAAGTCACATGTGCTGAATGTATCCCCTCTGTACAACCACAGCAGTGCTCTCCATCTCCTCAGGAGAGCAATGCTCTCCTCCATCCATCTTTCCTACTTCTAACAGCTCTAAACACAGAGCTGTTAGAAGTAGAAAAGCAGGGACAGATGTCTAGAATAGATAGGAATTTCTGATCTTACATGTTGTGCAGTTAGCCTTTCTTCACTCCAGGTGTGGTTAAAAATAGCCTGTCTTATGGCTACCAAGCAAGGTTTTCTGAAGAAATGTTTAATTTTACCTTTAAACCAGAAGTTCCTGTGCTTTGGAATTCAGAAACAAATTCTCCAAGCAACAATTCTTGATTCTAAAAAAAAGTTCAGTATGTAGTTACACCAACCACTAGTAGAACAAAAGCTATAAAGCTCGAAATAAAAAGTAAAAAATAAAATAGAAAAATGACTGGGTTTTTGTATTTCTAACAGTGGTTTTCAAAGCACTGAACATGGGGAAATGTTTTGATAGACAAAAAAAATTGAAAAATGGCCATATTTTGACTACTGTTTTACCTGAAAACTGTTAATCAACTGTGATTTGGCACAGAACTCCTTCTCTGTGAAAAAATGAGTTATTGCAAGTAAATGACCATACTTCTTAATAATCTTAACTGCTGCAGTCATTATTAAACAGTCTTAAGCTTACCAGCTAGAGGTGGAAAGCTTGGTATGCTATTGCCAGGCAATTCCTTAATCCCCCAAACAGTCATATTAATGAATATTGCAACAGAAAGGTCAGAGGAGAAAGCAGGGTCAGATAGCATCAGACCTGCTTTGCTCTGTAGCAGAATGTGTATTTCTTTCTCCTTGAAACAGAATTAATGACCAAAAAAAGGTGAAAGGATGTGAGAGAACATGATATTTGAGTGTAGAAAAGTGTAAAAAGAAAATGTGTTTACCAGGGAATGAAGATAACTGGGTAGGTGGTTTGTTTTCTTTTTTCACTCACACCAGGAAAAAAAAAAAATTATTCAAAAATAAAGAATTAATACATACCAATGCTTTTTTCTTCTTCCCCAAAATAAAAATTGCTGCATATGAGGGTACTGTTTTAATCCTTAACTGAGTGCCTAATAAAGATATGCCTAAGTTTAAGAATATGCATTTTCCTTTTTTGTTATTATTAAATTAAAGCATGAGAATAACTGACAAATAATTGCACAAGGAAATCTCCAAATGAACACATTATGGAATACCTTTAGCCTTAAGTAGGATATATCCTTTAAAGAACTAAGGGAGAGTTTGTTTTGTAGGATATATTAATATCTAGCACTAGTTGTTTGCTTATCACACATGAAAGCTGCACACAAGGAACTCACAGGCAGTGGAGCCTCTGATTTAAAAGAGTAATTCCTTTGTAGAACTAAACCTGGTAAACTAAACTTGTCCCTTGAACTTGAATCAGCAACCAAAGAGGTAATTTTATTAAACAGTTTAATGGTACAAACAGGAATCTTTAAAAATTCTTATATTACTGCTGCTAAAAATTTAATGTGAGCATTAAATATCAGCTCTCCAATGCTAAAAAAAGAGCAAAATTCTGCATCTTTGAATATAGGAGCCTTCAATTCTTCTGGCTCAGGTCCTCAAGACCATCTTCCTCAGGCTACATTTCACCCAGCTGAGGACCACACATCCAGGTTTGTGTTGATATCATTGCATGTTTATAACAGATTGTTGTGGGGTTTTCCAGTAATTGAATTTATCTTGTCTGCAGAATGGCCTCTTAACAGCAGACTTCCTAAAGAATTTAAGACAATTCAGGTCTGAAGAAATTAGCATTTGGTGACATAAATTAGTTCTATATTTATGATAATGTAATCAGCGAATGACAGATTAGATGAGATTAAAGACTGAGACTCATATTCTTTGTTCTGACTGCAGGTGAGTAGGATTTAAGGAAGAGCTCTACCTCATCTCCCACAGCCTAGAGCAAGTCAGGGACTGGGTCACTCAGTCACTGAGTAGCTGCAGAGTTGCTGTGCTCAAGTGCTTGTTGCTCCTGATGTGCTGCATTTCCAGATCTGAGCAAGAGAGGTCCTGCCAGTCACCTCACTTTGTGGCCACCCAGAACTGTTTGAGGGGAGGTGAGAGGCCCTGCAGCAGTGCCACCTCCACCTCTCCATGCAGTGAACAGGCTGTTAGGCACAGGCTATCTGGCTGAGCAGGATGTGCACAGAGGAAATATCTGGGGATCCTGTGTGCACTGTCCTGAATTTTATCCAAACAAGTTTGGGTGCCAGAAACATTCTTATTTAGTGAGACCAATATATAGTCATTTTAAACTTTGGATCAGTAATAACTGGAGACTGGCTTTAATTCAAAGCCTAGAGCAGGCACACTGATACACTTTTGAAAATATTTTGCTGGTAATTTTTTGATGGCACCTGAACATTAAGCAGATGTCTTCATTGGGCTGTCCTTTTCTCTGGAATAATACTATGGACTGAAAGCCCTGTTAAGTGTCTAAATAGAAGTATGAATGTGCCTCTCTAAATGGTATTACCCTGCATTTGCAGGCACAGCATTTCATTTGCCTTTGTGTTGCTGTGATGGTTTAACCCCAGCTGCAGTTCAGCCCCTTGCAGCCACTCCCTCATACTGTTAGTCCAAATCCAAAGCACAGTCCTATGCTGGCTACTCTGAAGAAATTAACTCTACCCCAGCCAAAACAGCATGGTTACCCACACACCTGATACACTCCAGTCTTGCCACAAGTCTGCGAACACTGGCTTCTCTGTTTGAAGATGAAAGATCCCATGAGACAGCCAAACAAGTTGGTGATTTACAAACTGGGTGCTGCCATAACAACAATCATGATGCAGTGGTGCCAGGCAGAGTCTGCATTTGTGTCTCACCACAGTTCTACATGGAGCCACCTGTTCAGAGAGCAACCTCTTCATCTGCCTTGCCTCAGCTGGAGAGATGACATGACAGGCTCATGTGTGTGCCTTCCATGGTATCTTCCTTCACACAAACAGGAGCCAGGCATGAGCCTTTTCCCTGCTGACGGTGCCTGCAGGATGGGCTGCCTCCCAGTGTCCCCTGGCACAACATCTGTGAGCAATTCTTCTGTCACTGCTGTTTAGCAAGTCGTGGCTTTCAAACACTGTCTGCTCCCTGAGGGGTCTGGACCTCTTGCACCTCCATCTTTGTAAGCAAATGCAGTAACTATGGGTGGATGGTAACTCAGGGTCACTAACGCAAACCTGCTGCTGCTTGGGCCTCAGCTTGAGGACTGACTTGGTTTGCAGTGGTTAACCAACCAGAGAAGATTTTAACTGGAGAACTCTTAGCAGGCAGCCACTATTGGGATGTATATCCATCCCATCTGATATCCACTCTGCTTATCTCTCTGCTGCAATGAAGAGCAAAGCACTTGCCCAGCAACACGGGACCTAGTGCCTTCTTAGGGGCTCCTGGATGAGCCTGGGAGTGACTTCTGCTCAAGCCAGGGAGCCCCATGCACACTTTATCATTTCCTATCTTGGTTTCCACACCAGTTTTCCTTCTTGGAGATAAAACTTTTGGGAAGGAACAAAGCTGCATCTCATGCTCATTTACATGCTTAGTTTTAGTTATCAGGTGCCAATCCTGAAGCCCAGCTTTAAGGAACAAAATTCACCTCAAACCTTCCTGACATCAACTGTACATCAGAGACATTCAGAAAAAGGTAGATATGTGATGGTAATATGTTCTTGTAGCCCAAAGGGCCAAAAACATCCTGCGCTGCATCAAAAGCAGCATGGCCAGCAGGCCAAGGGAGGTGATTCTGCCCCTCTGCTCTGGTGTTGTGAGACCCCCCCTGCAGTGCTATGTCCAGCTATTGGCCCCCCAGCATAAAAAAGACATGGGCCTGTTGGAACAAGTCAAGAGGAGAGCCACAAAGATGATCAGAGGAATGGAGCTCCATGAGGACAGTCTGAGAGAGCTGGGATTGTTCAGCCTGGAGAAGAGTAGGTTCCAGGGACACCTTATAGCATTTTCCATTACCTGCAGGAGACCTGCAAGAAAGCTGAGAAGGACTTTTTCACAAGCAGCAAAACTTTTAGCCAAAACAAGGGGAGGTTTAGATTAGCTATTTGGAAGAAACTCTTTACTGTGAGGGTGGTGAAGCACTGGAACAGGTTGCCAAGAGAATCTGTGGATGCCCCATCCCTGGAAGAGTTCAAGGCCAGGTTAGACAGGGTTTTAAGCAACCTGGTCTAATGAAAAGTATCCCTGCCTATGGCAGGGGGTTTGGAATGAGGTGACTTTTAAGTCCTTTCCAACCCATTTTATGATTCTATGATTCTCTGACACAAGCAGCAGGGTCCACACAAACTCATTTCATCCTTTGCACTTTACAGCATTACGACCATGTAGGAATCAATGCAATTGTGAAGCCTGATTGTTACTCAAGGAAGAATTGTGTAGGAAAACATGTACACACTATACTCTGCCATGTAGGACACTACAATAAGACTAAAACTTTAAAGAACTATGAGGAGATTAAAAAATGTTTTGGTGAACACATTAGTTATTTTTGAGACCGGTAACATTGACTTAAAATATTTAGCTTTTGAATTTACTTAAAGTGTTCAGGTAGACTGAATATAGTCATGTGTTTGGGGAATTAATAACTTTATTTCTAAGTATTACTTATTATTCTTATATACAACAGCCTGAGGAAATTTTCTTTTGCTTATCTACATTTCAGTCTCTTTGCTTAGATTTCTTTCGGGACCTGACCTATAAAAACAAGTGGATTTATGATACTCTAAAGTTTACAGCAAACACTTAACAAATACTCCCATTTCAGATACAAAGTTTATAGTGTTTAAATATAGTCTTCGATGTTATCATTTTTGGTGTTTACTGAGTGAAGTAGTTTTCCAGCAAAAGAAAGCAGCTAGTATGTAAATATACCTCAGAAAGTAACTGCACACTGCCATCTACAGAGCAGGCCAGGGATATGGCAGGAGCAGTTTATTGCCAGGAGACATGAGAGAGAGTATTCATAACCAAAAAATATCATGACTTTTCCTTTTCTGGCAGAAGTTTCTGCTAGTGCAGAGCATGTGTTGCAAAAGAGGCATCGTGATACAGACTGTGCACCAGTGTTGTGTGAGGAATGAGAAGTGGCACAGAGTGTGGTGAGCAATTATGTCTCTGAGTAATGTTATTTATAATACCAAGGCTGCATTCGGAACAGTCAGGTGAAACCATGCAAGAGGGCAGAAGGAGTGCATGTCCCATTCCTGGTGGGAGAGCTCCAGTGGGGATGCCAGATTGCAGACATCACTGCAGCCCAGTTTGTGCAGTGTGTTGCAAGAGCATCATCTCAGATCCCAGCTCTGTCAAAAGTGGGTGTTTCATCCAGCAGTCTCTCCCTTCCCATTCCTGACCCGTGTCTGTCTCTCTCCAGCTGCATCTCACGTCTCCTCCCTGTCGGATGCTGTTACTGCCCAGTGCTTGCATTTCCCAAGAGCTGCAAGGATCGGTAATGAGCACAGGACAGTCTTGGTCCCACCCTCCAGTTCAATTCATCCACCCAGCAAGGCAGCAAGAAGCATCTGCTCAGGTCCAGCCAGCAGTTCTGTCCACAGTCTGCAGGAGAGAAGCAGGAGGATGTACCAGTGTACCACATATACAGATTATATTAGTAACACATCGGCAACATTTTACTCTTTCTCAAGGGCTCCTTTTTGCAAGTGAAAAAAAAAAAAAAACCACCAAGGGAAAATACCTCACTTCAGCTCCCCTCCTATATCTATCCTATGCACAAATGTCCTTTCCAAGAAGTTTTTGAAGGACACTAGGTGGATAAAAGAAACTGGGAACCATTGTGTAAGGCAAAAGCAGCCATAGAGGCACTTTGCCTTTCCCACCCACTTCTGTGGACCTTGCAGGCCTCCAGCAGCCACAGGTTGTCCCTTGAAAAGCCGCAGTGCTCAACAGAGCACGCTTCGTTCACAGCCTGGTTTTGAGCCCTTTGCTTCTTGCTGGGTGGCTGTGAACTAGAGCATCTCATTTGTGTTTATCACTTTATAACTGAGGCTGTTTGTACATCTCCTGTAGCAATAAACCGCTGGGGTTTAGACTGAGGTCAGTGGAGCAAGTGCTGGCGCTAATACGTGCAAGTACACTGCCTATCACAGCTGGGTTTGATAGCTGGCATGGCTAGATAAATCTTTGACAACAATAATAGTCAGTAGCCTCAGCCCTAAATCACTATTAATACTGCTGTAAAAAAACAGTCCTAAATTAGCTGAACCGTTAGCCTCCTTCTCAGAAGAAAAGTTAATGTTTATTGTACAGACTGCCTGTAGTCCCCTGTATTACCCGTGTTTGGCTTCCTTCAAGGAGCTTATCTCATCCTGAGCTGATGATGAATTATTACAAACTTAATCTTACTTCAGACTTTTGGCTCAGGGGCCTAGAAATTTCTTCAGTGCCAGATTGTTGACTTCAGCCTCAATTAATGATCACTTTTTATCAGCTTAGTTCAAATGTTTGGTTTCTAACTTTTGGTTGCATAGTCTAAACATTTCCAAAGTCCAGATAGACAGCTTTAAATTAAAATGTTGTGATTTTGATACTGACTTGATGCCTTCCTGGCTAAGTGGGAATATTTTATTCTTCCATCACTTTGATTAATAGACCTGTTACAAATCCTATGCTTTAAAGTACCAAGGAGTGAAACAAACAAATGCCATGTAGATTAACCTAGTTAAGACCTAATCTTACACTTCCATGACAATTTTTTTTTTAATTTTTCAGAAGCTAATGCACTCTCTAGTAAAATGTTCATAATTTTGCAATTATGAATAATTGCACTTCTCTGCAGTCACCTATTTCTCTTTTTCTTAGCCGAAACTTTTGTTCTGCAGATCACATGCTGTATTGTTAAACATCACTCTATTTCACAAGCACTTCAGAGTTGAACTTAAGTATCATCAAATTATTCTGCAAGAGTCTCTGCTAGCAGATTGAAGATCTTTACCACCAATAGTTAAGACAGGATAAAAATTCATGTCTTCACATGAAACACTGGTAGTTCTGCCGAGAATACCCAGTCCTCAGGCATTCTCAGCCTTGGATGTTAGACCAGTCACAAACTTTGTAACAGCTTGTTCCCACACCGTCCATCAAATACCCCTTTGGAATTAAAACCACACTACAGGAAATCACAGTCTTTAGCACAGTAAGAATAAAAATGCTCAGGTTCACTGTTACAAATAATGAAACTCATCTTGTCATATTGGTTTGTAATCAAAGATGCATCTGAATTTTGTAGACTTACTTTGGTACCTTCTTATAAACTAATCAAGCAGATTTAAACATTTTTTCCTGAAAGATAATTAAGTCACCTTCCGGTAAACAGGAGATATGTTTGAAATTGAATACACCTTTTATATTCTGAAGTTTATTGTACAGCTAGGGCTTTTTATTTCGTTAGAGAAGCTGAACTGAGACAGAGACACTAAAATAATTATCATTCTTGAAAATCATTAAAAAAAACTTTATATTGTTTTGTTTTGAGTAATTTGAGATTCTTAAAATGCTCCTTAAGTTTATTAATCTATGTTCTGGTATGAATATGACACTTCCTTAGAACAGAAGTTTTCTTTGCAAAGCAGCCAGAATCCTTCTCACATGGAAGAGCACAAGGCATTTCAGTGGAGTCAGACTGGTTAACTAAGACTGGCTGCTTTTGGGATGAGCTTCTTAGGTGCTGCATGTTCTTCTAAGGTGATTCTGAGTTTTGGGGGGAAATCATATACTACACACTCCATCATTAACAATGTGCTTTGGACCAACTTTGTCATATCTATCTGGAACACTCAGAGAAATTGAGGGAGACTTCTAAGTAATTTGGCTTAGTTTCAGTGTGACAGAACCAATGTGATTACAGGGAAGAATTCCACCACCCTTCAGAGTGTATGTTCCCTGTGAACTTTAGTTAAATTTATAGCTTCTCTTAGACAAATAGCTGTGAACAAGATAGCTGCTTTCTGACTAGATACAGACAGAAAAAAATTTGTTCTCAAAAAAAATAATTGCTGCTATCCATCATCTGTACCTCATCTCAAGAGTAGTCTGCTCCAAGTGTTCTCCTTGGGGTAGCTGTGGGAAATACTATTTGAGTCTTCCAGAACTTGATAACATAAAAAAGTATCATGACACAACTTGGTGCTGGATACCATAATTTTTGGCCAAGGGTAGAATTTCTACTAGAATTTCTGGGTAGAAGAAGGAAGGATTTTTTTTTTCTTATTTAAATTTGTCTCTTCTCATTCAGCTCCAGCTCCTGAGACAGTCTCATCCCACTCAGGCTGCAGCTCTCCAAGAGGAATGCCCTCATTTCTGGGGGAGAAGAAGAGACATTCTGGCCAGGGCATGGGGAAGCAGGGTGCTCTAGGCATCATGCCTCCACTGCTGGACCATCATCTTTGCATGAGCAGGGCAGAATTACAGCCCAGCCAGGCAAAGTGGTGCAAGGCCTAGGACAAGGAATGCTGCCACTCCATGAGATTTGCTATCAAGAAGTTTCATGTGCACTTGAAATCACAATGCTCCCAGAGCATCTTTGCACCCAGAGCATTTTAATCAGCATTGTACAGGTGCTCAGGGGGGCAGTTACTGATGGCACGTGGGCTGGCCAGGGGTGTGAGCACACCCCAGCTGTGATGCAGCCTGGCTGCCTCTCCCAGACCCTCACCCAAGGTCCCTGACAGCACCATGGCTTGGTGAAGCTTCCCACAGGCTTGAGCAGGCTTCCCATCAAGAACCCAGAGTAGATGTGGCTTGGGAAGAGGCTGTTCCCTGACTGATTATAGAGTGACTGTCCTCTGGTGACAACTAGAAAGATTTGAGAAGTATGAAAGAATAATTTATTTTGCTATATTTTTGGCATATGTTCTGGCACCATAATAACTGATACCTTTTATCATTCTCTTGTCTACTTTTACTAATTTGGATTTTTTAAATGCAATGGTAAGTACACTAACCTTTAGTTTAAAATGTTGCTTCCTTTTGAAATGAAGATCTTATATAAATTACCAAATTAAATACAAAATATTCTTCAGGCAGTCCAGTATTTACTTATTTTTTTTAATTATTCTAGCTAGAGGCATGCTGTTGGATTTATAGGTGTTTGGATAACTTAATTTAAAAGAGCAAAACAGACTAAACTAGATAAGAGAAACTTAGGCCGAATTATACTGGTTGTGACATATGTGATACATAATGCTGTGTAATTAGATATTAAAATTGTTTCTGTTCAGCAGGATGTTTTATGAAAATGGGACAAATGTTTTTTAAATGTACCACTGGAAACCAGACAGATGGCAACCTATATCCCCAAGGAGGATAGCTGAATTCCACCAAGTTTTTTTATATGAATTTGAACTGTAGTGAACAGGAAAGGAGGGAATTTGTGATTATAGTCTAGTTTGCTATTAGTCAATGTTTGGCTGAATGTGCAAAGGATGCTTATATGGTGCTTAGTCTGGACAGTAATATTTTCTGGGGATTTGTTCTTTCTTGAGCAATAGCAGAGCAGATGGTGACAAAGCAGATCTAGCAATAAATCATGGAGACAGGGTACTTGAAGGAAGTAAGATGATCTGGAGGAACAAAATAGAAACTGAGGGATAATTGTAACACAAATGCACAGTGTATTCCCAGTAATTTTATTAATGCTGGGGACAGTACTTAAAGGATGAGCATTTTCATGTAGCTTGGCTGTTAAAACTTCTATTAAAATTTTTAATCAACATCCTTTGGGGGCAAAACTTTTCAGGGTGCATACAAAAAAGATCTCTGCTATGTACTGAAGCCCCTGGTGACCACATAATTTACAAATGCCTGACAATCATAAACTGCAAGATGTCTTTTGAGACTCACTGGGTTTGTGGCTACATGGATTTATCTCTGAAATCCTGACAGCCTTTAGGTCAACCTGATACACATAATGGTAATGGGAAGGATGCCTACAAATACAAAAGAAGAAACAGCAGTCCCAGGAAGCAACATCTCAGAAAAATTTTAGCCCACTAGCAGCTGGAGGGTAGTGCTCTCTGCTCCCTACTTGGGAGGCAGCACAAAACCACATCTCAGGCAGAAACTGACACTTCTTTGTCAGCCAGACTGCAGTGTGACCCTGGGAATGGTGCTTCCTCTTCATTCCCTGCCATTTGCTCTCTTGTTGTCACACCAGCACCTGCATCAGTGCTAACAGTGTCTGTCTCTGTCAGATCTGCTCTCACACGAAATATTTCACTGGAGTGTTTATAGTTCCATTGCCCAGGTTGGAGGCTGCTGATACTGAGGAAGGCAATGGTGAGCAGTTCAAGGCCCTGGATAGCAAAGTGTCCCTTAGCCCCTTTTCTTGCACTAAAGCGAGGCAGAACCTTGGCTTCCAAAACATGCAATAAGATGAGGAAGTGTCAATTCCCAGCTTGTCAAGTTCAGGCAAAGGATTTCTGTTGCATTTGGTACTTGGATAATCCAAAAAAACAAAATATCAGATCAATCTGGGTGCGTTTCAGGATGCATCAGGCACAGGCAGCATCATACAGCCCTGACATGCAGTCAAGCCCGATTTAACCTGTGATTATCAAGTGATTATCAAGTGGTTGGTAATAATTCACCCTCTTGAATCACTTGTCGTTCACTTTAAGTTAGCATTTGTTCTAATCTGCCTCATCTCAGTGACTCTCTGAAACAGTCCTACTACAAATAATGGCAGAGCAAGGTGTGTTTGTGTGCTGCACGAAAGAGTGTCACACAAAGGGGACTCCTTTTATTCCTTTTAGCAGATGGAGGACTAGGCAAACTAAAGGCAGAATTATTGAGAAAGAAGATTGGCATTTTTGATGAAAAATATATCATGAAAACATCTTTCAACAGCTTGTAGAGACAATAATTTAAAATAGATAATTATAAAAATAAAACTATTAAACTCAGATGGGCAGTTTTTTGGTATTGTAATGTCTCCCTTTTCTTTTTCTGGTCACATATTAGAATGACTTGTTGAAACATGAAAAGAGGTAGAAAAGTTAAACAAGCCATTAATGTGAAGAGCTAAAAGCATAGTATTTGGTTTTTCAGTAGCTTGTTTCCAGGTTTGAACAAAGAGAGTAGCAAAGCCTATGTCCCTTGTCTACACCTATTCGTACATAGTGGCTGGAATTCAGCATTGCATCATAGGTTTTCAAGAAGAAGCAGCCTGATTTCCCATGTGCCCATATATATCAAACTCTGTATCATCAAGGCCTACATGCTGAAATCCATTTGGGATGTGGCTGCTGATTTGCCCATTTCTGATTATCATCAGGACATTTATATATTAGCTAGATACTGCAGAAGTATCATTCTTTGAATACTAGACTATGTGCAAGGAGGCAGAACTTCTGCTAAGTGATACAAACAAAATTAATTTGAAAAATATGCAGTGCAGACACATAAGTAGCTAGAAAATCATCTGATTTCAGCACGGTTGCTGTGTTGGCTTTCCTTGTCCATTATCATCTCCCACAGCTTTTTTTACCTCCCACCTCGGTCTGAGGTAATACCTGGGCAAGAGTACTGCCTATATTTTACCTCAGGTTCCCCTGTGGTGCCTTAACTTACAGTCCAAGATCCAAGTATCCACAGAGGCTTATTCAGGGGAGGGGCTTTGGTGGTCACAGATTCTGTCTGTCCCATAACTTGAGCTGATCTTTGTTTCACCAGTGATATATCTAGGAGCAGATACTTCTTTATGTAGTCTGCCCAAGAAGGAATTTTAGTCGGTATGCATGACCCAGGATGATCTCCCTTATTTTCTCCTCCTTCCTATCAAAGAAGGGATGAGAAGATAACGTGAAACAGAATTTACTTATGTCTCTTCAATTGTAAAAAACATTTATAAGAAATTGTATTGGAACAAAAAGTTTAATGAGTCACATTTCAGATGCCTTACATAATGTTTCCTTCCTGACAAAATTAAAGGATCATCAGAATAAGGAGGCTGAAGTTCTTGCATCTGAAATCTTGTACACTGGTTATCCTTTAATGCTGTAAAAAGCCAGGGTCATACTAACACCTTTGATCCTCTAGAGTAATTAGTTCTGTCAAAACCAATGCAGCCAGACCTATTAAATCTTTACAATAGCAAAAAAAAAAAAAAAAAAATCACCAAGCCAGGAGGTAAATGCATTGGAACATGGTGGTGCAACTTTTTCAGCTGTGAGGAGAACTAAACGTCAAGGGCAGAGATGTCTTAGCTCCTCCTAAATTTTAATTCTTCATCAAAGTCAATATAAGGAGAGAAACACAATGTCTGGATCTATATTCAGTATTATCTGTCAGAGATAGCCCTTTGTGACAGGCCTCCTTCCATCTTAAAGCAAAGGAGGAAAGTCCCAGGGACTCCAGACCCAGGAGCCCACCTGCACTGTTCACCAGAGGGGTTTGGGTGGTACCTGCTCCAGCAACATAGAGAACATCCTCATGTTGTTCATGAACAAGCCTACCCTCTTGCTCCTTACAATAATTTCACATTGCTGTGAAGTGCAGCATAAAAATTTTAAGAAAGGCCATATAACTCATATGTTTAGAAAGAACCTTTTAGTTTAAGAAAATTGTTCTGTTAGTCTGAGACATAATGATGAAAGAGAAGCCACTTGTGCACAAACAATTTTACTAAATAATTAAATTTATTTCACCTTACTGTTAGCAGGATATGTGATAGCTTCTTTTGCTTGGAGTTAGTATTAAGGTTTGATTTGAAAGGTGTTGTTTCAGTGGATGGGTAGTACAATTACAAAATACATTCAAATATCCAATGAGAACTGTTCTTAAGGTATGATTCAGTAAGATAATAGTTACTGGTATAAAATTTTCAGTGCTATCTTGTGCACAGCTGTTACTTTTAAGGAGAAAAAAATCCTTCTGGTGCTAAAGCTGTGGAAATGAGACCTATTTCATGTCAAGAATGATGTATGGACAGATAACTCCTGAAAGGTGAAGACTTACTTATCAGACGTCTACCTTTAGAGTTATGGCTGGCTGAAGTAATTTGACCAATTACTTTTACTGATGTCCTGAGCAGTCTGTGAGCTTGTTTTTGTTACCACTGACAGTATGGTCCAATTTGATGCCCTCAGACCAACATAACTAAACAAATTAGCTTTCCATTCCAAAGAAAATATAACCCAAAGCAAGCTGTGACTTATGTGAAACAAATGCTGGCTGCAGCCCTTGGGGTCTGTATTCTTACCTCTGGCCAAATTACCTTTAAAACCACACAGGAAATATCTGAAATTCAATTAATGCGTACTTACTACCAAAAAATAAATTGCTAGGGCCTATGTGGATAGTGGAAAAAATATCAAGTCTTCCAGAAGTGCAGCTTTTTATGAAATGTTCAAGTGGCTTGAGAGGTTGGGGCCCCGGCTGAGCAGCTCTGCTCCATAAGAGCAGTGGAGGGAGCAGCAGCCCAGAACGTGCTGCTCTGGGTTGACTTTCCTGTGACACCATATATCCTGCAACTAAAAACACAAAATATGTGTACCTAATTGAAAATGTGTCTGTTTTGTTTGCCTCTGATGCAGAAGCAGAAATCACTTTGTACTTTACACTGTCCAAATCTCTTTTCTTTTCCTGTTCTCTCATTTACAGGAGTTGGTGTTCTTCTGCTTCTCAGAAAGTGGAAAGTTGGAGTGTGTTGTAGGATAAAGGTTAAGAAATAATAAACCATTACAGTTACAATGACTTTATTTCCTTTATTCCACATTACCAACTCTCTGAAGTTCTGACGTCTGGTCTCAGTAACAACAGAGAACACAAGGACATCAATCCCTGTTGTAATTTTTCACATTTTATATAAACTAAACCAAAATAAAGAGAAATAAGATAAAAAAATATTTGGAATGTCTGTATAATACAGGAAGTATTTATGCAATGTAAGAATAAAATGCATTTCCTGACATTATGAGCACTGGTGCTCTTTTTTCCAGCCTGTCAGGAGAAGGACAAGGAGAAAGAGTATGGACAATGACATTTTTAGAGCTCCAGGCCCTGTAGCCATTTTGAAAATAACATATTATATTTTATTTTCAAGATAGTTGTCTATCCTTGTGGAACTAGACAACTCTTAACATAGTTTGTTTAGGGGAAAAAACAACAGTCTGAATTATTTTAGAAGAGGTGACACAAATGAGATACTTCAGTGCCTATTTTCCCCATGTTTCTTTGACTCCTGAGCACATCCCTAGAATTTGTACTTTTCTTCACTATTAACAAGAAGAACAGTTTTAAGCTACATGTCCAAGATCAGAGAGGTGTGCACTCATCTCTCTTAAGGTTGTTTAGCTTTACACAAATGTCAAAAATGTTTACTTTTGTAACTATAGTTACTAGAAAGAAACACATCGTGCTAGTTGTTTGTCTTGTTTATTCTCATTATCCTGGGCTTGACAGCAGGACATCAAGATTATCTGGGTATACTTCCAGATCAGAGGACTCTTACCAATACCTGTGTAGAATTAGATGTCAGACTGCACTTTCTTATAATGAATATACCCAACTGTATCTTCTGGGACTCTTGTGACTGCCATCCTTGTTTTGGGCCAACTATTATCAACTGCAGTCACATGGATTTACTCAAATATGGGATGCAGACTGGGGAGTACAGCAGGAGTAGTTTGGAGTGTATAGAAGGAGTAATTCAGAAATTACTCTGATGAAAAGTGTTTAGACTGTGACTTTGGGTGTCCTCCAGAAATTTTCCTTTTAGAGGGACACTGTGAACTTCAGCTGCAGCAGTCTTACAGAATAAAGAATAGATTTCTCATATATGCATGTGTTCTCCCGAAATATGATGTGACATTTACCAAACACACACCTCTAAGCACGAAGTAAAAGTTTATAGTTCCCATTTCTAAATGTAAACATGCTTGAGATTTTGCTTTTGACAAGTACCATTAATGGATTTACACTTGTTAAGATTGGAACTGGATTCCTGCAGGGTGCAAGTCTGATTTTATTGCATATAAGAATACAAATGTATTTCCAAAAATCACATAATCAAAGCTATAACTCTGAAAGAATTGCAGACTATATTTTCACCCTTTAAGTTGAAGTTACACTTTTGAAAAAATCCTTGTTGTTTTATTTCATCACTCTTCTAAATATGGCGACCCAGGTTCAGACTCAAAAGGGACTCTGGGATCCCAGCTGATTTTTTCTATTCACATATTCATCCCAGCTGTAAAGGCCTGTTGGATAAATCAGGCCTTTAAAATTACTCCTCTATAATTCTTTGTCTTACAATTTGGCCTTTCCCAATCATCTTTGTAACTCAACTGCCCTCCAAGGACTCACAGAGGAGTGACTGACTGGCATTGAGACTAGATAAATTATTCTGTTGATGGTGCCTAGGAAGTAATAAAATTCACATGAGTCCCTCAGATCTGGAAAGCCAGTGAAGTCAGAAGAAGGAAATAGCAATAAAATCTGTGTTTTGTCAAAAAGTCAGTGAGTATGTGACTGTGAATACCTACAAGGGGTAGTCTCTAGAAGAAGAGGTTACCATTTCTGCAGACACCTTTGACACAAACAAAACCTGGAAATAATGTATGATATCTCCATTGCCTAGGACTGTATCTCATTCATTTTCTTTGTGACCAGAAGAATATTTATAAAGCAGTTTCCAGCCAGGGAGCATTTTCCAGCCAGGGAGCTCAAGAAGCTTTAAAAACTACAATTAGTCTCACCTCTGAGTTTGGGCAGTGCTATCTCTATTGCACAGATGGAGCAACATTAACACAGGGAAGCTGTTTATCAAATGAGCAAAACCAGACTGTAGAGAAGGTAAAGCATAAGGTCCCAAATGCCTGCCCCCTGTTCCTGCACTTTGTCCATTTTTCTGTCAAAGAGACTTAATGAGCTTTATATATGTATAGAAATATCAATGCATAATAATATGCCTTAGCATTCTGAGGGAGGGCTAAAAAATGTAAGAATAAGACATAAATCATTGATTAAAATGTCAGAAGTGATAAGAATAAAAGATTGCTTCTGCCTTTGCTGAATTACATATGCAAATTTGCATACACTACAAAATGAACATCTCTAAATGAATGAATTAGAACTCATGTAGAAATGACTGAACCACATTTGCATAAAATATTTATTAGGAGGAGATGTTCTTATTTTTGGAATAAACAGTGAGAACAAATCCCTGGAATCTGCTGAAGCAGCGTGTGCCTGCATCTTGTCAGAGCACACTGTCCGCCCTGCCAGTGTCTGCAAACAAACATGAATTGTGCCCTGAAAAACCATAACTAGAAGAATCAGGAAAACATTAATGCATCCCAAACATTTACAGTTTATCACATTGTTTGTAGTCTGAAAAAATTAAAACAACTGAGCTTTTCTTGACATTATTTTCTTTTCAGACAGTCAGATTAGTACTTTGGCAGGTTTGACTTCACCATTAGGACAGGTGCATGTGTATTTATTTGAAACAAACTTTATATTTTACTAGCTAAAAGACAGGCAACTTTTCAGTAAGACCAACACAAAGGCATTAATGCAATTAAAAAGTATTGGCATTGGAAAGTATGACATACCCTACCTATATATCCAAGACCTCAAATTTTCTGGCATAGAGAATAATGGAATAAAAATCCTATCTGAACTCTATGTTCTTATTCGATGTATGAATTCAAAACATTGTAGTGTTCACAAATTTTCATGAAGTGCTGAATCTTCTTTGAGGCTTTATTTCACCCAGAGCTTCTTTTATTTGAAGTAAAGGTGAGTACGCTCAGC
Source organism: Chloebia gouldiae (assembly GCA_003676055.1). Lineage (NCBI taxonomy): Eukaryota > Metazoa > Chordata > Aves > Passeriformes > Passeridae > Chloebia > Chloebia gouldiae. The sequence continues at coordinate 24,785,406 of QUSF01000005.1, forward strand.
ATCTGCATTTTCAGCCACCATAAAAACTATTCCAAGTATAGGAAATTCCTTTCAGTTAGTTATGGTTAAAGCAGCGGGGGAGACGGGAGAACAGGAGGAAATTTATCCCGACTCCCACCCACAGGCATCCCACAAGAGACTCAGACCACCTCTTCTTCCTTTGTTGCTAGTTACTTCTTAAAATGAAGAACTTATGGAAAAACACATGAGCCCCTTTTCCCCAGGCACTGTATTTGCAGTAGCGACCCTACAACTATTTCAAATGTTTTGCGTATTCACGGCGCGGTTTGACCCCGGCCGGCAGCTCAGAGCCACGCAGCCTCTCACTCACTGTTCGGTGGAATAAGGGAAATCGGAAGGGTAAAACCCCCATGCTAACCACTAGGAACAAAATTCACCCTACCCCAGCACAATTTATCAAAGCAATGGAAAAAAAATTAAAAAATAAAAAAATAAAAAAAAAAAAAAGCAAACCGCCTTTTGTATAGACGCGGCTGCTTGGCTGCTTTTTGCTTTTTCTTGGAAGGTGTGTAGGCTGTGTTGGTGCCTGCCATCCCCGGCCCGCCGGGAGCCGGGGCAGCCCGAACCCGGGGCAGCCCGAACCCGGG
>QUSF01000005.1:24786023-24886890 GCA_003676055.1 Chloebia gouldiae
CCGGGGCAGCCCGAACCCGGGCCAGCCCGAACCCGAGGCAGCCCGAAGCCGGGGCAGCCCGAAGCCGGGCCAGCCCGAACCCGGGGCAGCCCGAACCGGAGCCAGCCCGAAGCCGGGGCAGCCCGAACCCGGGGCTCCGCAGGCCCCGCGGGAGCGGCGGCGCCGCCGGAGCGCCCGAGAGGGGTCCGGGAGCGCCCTCTGGAGGCGCCGCCGGGGCGTGCGGGTCGCCTCGGGCAGCCCGGGCGGCCCCGCTGCCGGCGCCGATGGCCTCGGGCCCGCCCCGCTGCCCTCACGCCCCGTCTGTCCCTGGCAGGTCCGCCCCCGCTCGCTCGCTGCCTGGGCAGTCGGGTGCACGGTCTCAGGACACCCCCAGCAGTTCACAGGTTGAGGTTGATGTGCCTGAGGCACTGGCTGCCCTCCAGAGGGACCTGGTTAAGCTCAACAAGTGAGCATATGGGAACCTCAGGAGATTCAGCAAAGCCAAATGCAAGGGCCTGGGACAAGCCCCGCTATCGACACGGGCTGGGGTGGATGGCCGGAGAGCAGCCCTGCCGAGAACGGCTGGGGAATGCTGTGGATCAGAGGCTGGACGTGACCTGGCAATGTGCTGTTTAGCATGGAGAAAAGAAGGCTTCCGGAAGATCTTATTGCAGCCTTTCAGGGGACTTGAATGGGGACAAATTTTTTTGCAGGGTTTACTGCAATAGGACAAGGGGTAATGGTTATGGAAGTTTTAGAAGTAGGATTTAAAAGAAACCTGGGTGCTGCTAGCCAAAGACATTTTCCTGTGACAATCCCTGTTCTCAGAGACATAAAACAACACAGTACCCTGCCACAAATGACTCTTGGACAGCTGGCTACATTATCAGTAACACTATGTACCAGATACCTCTGGAGGAAAACTGTGAAAAGGAAGGTGGCCATTTGTAACATTCATATTTCTTTGTCACTCTGAAGTGTAGGACACAGGACATCATTCTGTGTAAAGTAGGGTCTCAAAATATGCCCAAAAATCAGAATAACTGTCTGTCTACACATCCTGACTTCAGATTTGTCAGAGTTTCTTACAAAGGTGTGAAGACATATTCTCCCATACATAGTAGCCTTTCCCTTCTTGGCAATTCTAGATCACTTTTGGCAAGCTTCAGTATGTCAGTCACTCTAAGCCCATAGCTGTAATTTGGAAGGACTAATTTTTTTTTTTTTTTATTAGACCAAAGCACAAGTTTGAGCAAGGAATATGGCACATCTTTTCATCTCTTTAGCACTTCAGTGCTTTCAGTGGCTTAGTCATTACCTGGATCCCTCTGAACAAGCCACAGAGCAAGGAGAGAGCTCCTACTCTGACTCATTGACCTTCCAGGGATACAATTTTAAAAATTAAAGTTCAGAAACCTTAGGGGATTCACTTGCAAACAAGTGTATTTGATTTTATCTGAGTAAGAGGATATCTTCTAAGTTTGATCTTAGCCATGTCACAAACACATCCACTGAAATTTCTAAATTGTTTCTTTAGGCAAGGTGAAGCCTGAGGAAATTGTCTTGATTCTGTGTAGTGACCAGATTTTACATTTTACTTTTTGCTAATTAAACACCTAAAGATTCCATCCTTCTCGTCATAAACAAGAAAGTCTTCCTATAAAATAAAATAAAAAATAAAATAAAAAATTTCTTCACTAAGGGGAGTCTTCCTCAACTTACAAATACAAACCCAAGAAGAATTAAAAAAAATATATGCAAGAAAATTATCTTTTAAAGATAAATACAATATGCATTGCTGGAAAATACAATATGCATTGCTCTGCATATATTTTGGGGGGAAAATGATATGTGCTAAATGAATTTTCTCCATCTTTGGATACAGTCTTTATTGTTGGAGACATGCCAATCATCTGACACTTCCTGCTCCATAATGGACTGAACATATCCCCGGAGTCATTCCTCTTAAGTTATACCCTGGATGGATTTATTCCTTTGTGTCCTTTCATCAGGTTTCACCAGACAGCTGTTAACAGGAGGCTAGAAGGAAATATTGGCAAATGTGTCAAAAAGTGGTCATAGCTGTTTGACCATTCTGAGTCTGAATATAATAAGTATTGATTTTTTTCCTCTTTCTTTTGTATTTGGTACCATTAGTTTAGCATTTTGTTACCATATAATTATTAGGAAAAAAAACAGAATCAATATAAATATAGCCTTTCAGTTCTTAATTTTCTGAGTTACCTACACTCATTTTCACTTGGCTTTGGATGCATTTTTTAAAAATTGCTCAATTATCATTAAAAAAAAAAAAAAGTCAAATTCTATTATTCCAGAAATTTCTTTTAAGTTCAGTAGAGGGGGTACTAAGCATTTACAGTGAAAATCAGACTTGTGTTTCAGGCACTTCCTTCCCAGTCTGGAATAACAAACTGCTGCTTATTCTATGGATTTGTACAAGATAGATCCAAACTGATGGGATTCTAATCCAGCAATCATCCAGGAAGTACTTAAACAACAATTATCTCACAGCAGAAGGATCTTTCTTTAGAAATCTATGTAAAAGTAAGTAAAAATTTTATGCAGTTTCTGTTGTCATGGTTGTCTCTGTCCAAATCACAAATTAAATAAGGCCCAGCACCAGGTACTGTGTTACCACTGTCAGGTAGAAGAACAGAAAAGTCCTTGGAACAAGAAAAGATCACTCTCAGAGAGAGATTACAGAAGATACTATGAACTCAAGTCACAAACTTCATCACATTATTCAGTTTTGCACTTGCCTTGGAACACTAATGATCAAAAAGAAGTTTTGAGGTCTTGGTTTTCCCAAACCAATCAAAATCTGTCATTTTTACAATATATGGCCTTAAATACCCTGAGTCTCCTAAAATCCAAAGACACCCACCCAGTATCCAGCTAGTCTAGTTCAATGTCATTCTTGGGAGAGTTCTGATCAACCTCCAGTTAGGCACACATTGGCCATCTCTGTAAGAACAAGGAACCACCAAAACGTGTCACTCTTCTCTCTACAACCCAAAGATCGCCTGCCCACTAGTCTCTGAACCTGCCTAAACCACACCAGCAGGCTCAGCAGGTCAGTTCAGCCAACAGTGGGTGTCCTGTCCCACGGTCAGAAGCAGAGTAGCTCATAGCCAGTGGCCTCAGGGGACACTCAGCTGCAGGTTTGAGCTGAACGGGGCGCTTGGCCCAGAGCTCCCATTCTCACGTTGCCCTCCCCAGGCACAGAGTACTGCTCAATAGCAAGCCCTCTGACTGAATTTCGTGCTCTGGGGGACATGAAACTCACTATGAGAAACAATGGTCTCTGCTTTGTCTTTTCAAGGAACTGGTGTAAATTCTTAGCAGAAGGAAAGACTCTGATATGGAACTAATAACCAACAGCCCTGAATGGATGAGCTGGTGATCTGGCAGGAGGGGGCATCACTTTTTGAGTGACCGTTAAATGTTATTTGGAATCATCCTGTTGGTCAATACATCCCTCTTGAATATTCAGGGGTGTTTTTTTAATATTCACTTTAGTTGCTGAACAGTTAGTGTCTGAATTTTTAACATCTGCAACAAATCTACCAAGCCTAACAAGTAATTACAAGAGTTTCCCAAAGCCCTGAAAACCTCGCCCCTCTGTCAGCAACAGCTGTTCCATTAGTTTAATAGTCTGCATAGTGCCCTCAAGATCCTCAAATTGCTGCTTTATATTTCTGCCTTGGCAACATTGATGTATTTTGAGAGCCTTTTTTTCACCAACCCACTCTACTCTTTCTAAAGAGAAATATATGAAAACAGGAAACTCTCTTATATGGTTGCAAGAAAATGGTACCAATGGTCCATGAGATGTAAAACATTCCCAGGAAATTTCCCCCTCCTGTGTACTTCTGGAGGGGTGCATTTCAATGTTGTCAGCATAAATTAATGAAAGCACTGTAACATCTGAGCATTATATAAAAGAAGGGCAGTAGTTTTCAAAAGCAATTACTTTTCAGAGTGGAACAGTAAGAGTGTACAAGACATTTTAAAAATACTTTCCGGGTTTCTGTTACCCATTATTGCTAAATATTCCCAATCCCACAAAGAGTTTATTTTATCTTTACTATTCTTTTTTCATTTTCTTTGAAATTATAAAAGTGCATTAAAACCCCTTAAAGAGAGCATTCAAAACAAATACAAGAGTCAGCTTAAAGCATTCTGTCATAATATGTTGCAACTAGAAAAATTCCCCAACTCAATACTGAAATGTCTTCCAGGAAGATTTTCTATAATATTTTGCTTCAGTTAGTTAAACATTTTCAAAAATTATAACATCTGTTGCAACATATATGATCTAGATTAACTTGATTTCATCCTCAAGTTATTTAGTTCAGAAATTTTAAATCAAATATAAAATTGTAAATGTAATTCTTGCCAATCAGAACATTCAGTTGTCTTTCTCCATAGGATTTTTTTTTCTGTGTCTTCCACAGAATGGAACTGCCACTAGAATTTCCCACAGAAACAGGACTCTGCACAGCTCTAATTAAAACAGCAGTCCTACTGTCAGCTCTGTGGGAATTTGCTGCCCCAAGCTCCTTAGCATCACCTCTCTGCTCCCTTCAGTAACAGTATTAATGAAGATGTGGTGTCTCCAAGATTGATAGATTTGAATTTAGGGCAGCAGTTTATCAGAAAATTTCCATGTTTCAGAGCTTCAGGTGACAGTTTGCTCCAAGGTTGGCTCCAGCCTTCCACACAGAAACACCTGAAAGAAGATATCTTTGGATGCCAGCTCAGCTGAGTCCATCAGCTCAGCCAGGCAGAGCCCATGAGCAAATGCAAGAGAGCTCTGGAGTCCCTTCCAGCTGAGTCAGTGTGGATGGAGATGAGGAAGCATTTAAACCAGCCCTCAGGAAGCCTTTCAGAAGGGTGCCCTGCCTCTCCTTTGGATTGAGATCCACAAGGTCTTTCCTAAAACAGAATACTGAAAATAAGGCTTTTCCATGTAATCGAATTTGCTGTGGGTCCATTCACCTCTCTCTAGTTTCTCTCAACATGAGTGCTGTGAAGTGGAATCTGCCTTTCTAAAGTGCTCCAAGTACAAGTGCTTGGAGAGCTGGGATCTGTGACATGGCCAAAGGCAGAGCAAGGGTAGCCAGCCCTTGGGTCCTCTCCAGCCTCTGTCACCAAGTGGAGATCCTCCCTCTGTGAGATTGATATCACCTCTGGAAGACACTAAGCCAGGAGAAAGGGAGTCCAGGAAATGAACAGTTTTTAGACACTAACAGGTTGTTCTAACAAAACAATGTTAATAATCAAGCAAGATGACAAAAGAAGTGCCAGGCCTAAGCAGGAGCACCCTTGGCACTTGCTCAGCAGAAGTAAGCAGCATTGCTGCTCTCCTGCAAGGATGTGCCAACATGTTTTGCTCACCAGGTTATGGAAAGGATCACGAGCTCTGTCCACTGGAGATCCCCTTGATGAGCTGCCTTGACATACTTCACCTGTGCATAAAAACAACTCTGTTTTAAGTCGTTGTGGTTAAATCTGTGTATTTCTCTATTAATACATTAATCAAAAGCTGGCCTAGGTTTAGAATGTCACTCTTCAAAAATAAGGCTCTGTAGTTGTCTTAGGAATGTAGAAACAATGACAAAGGGCTGAGAATAAACAGAAACATATTCTGCCACACTACAGTGGTACAAACCCATGATATAAACAAATGTGGAAGACTATTCAGTTCAAGTCTTAGTAAGGACATGAATGGAAAGGTAATATGATAAAACCATCTTCATTTACGGGAAATCATTGTAAGAGTTACCTGCACGATGACCCAAAACTTCATTGATGTATATAGATAATGTACATCATGCAATAAATCATTGTTCTGACATTCCCATATTGTCACATAATTAATCTCTCTATTTCTTGTAAGTGCAAATCCTGCAAGAACTGGAGAATTACTGCTATTCCATTTTGGCAGTCATAACCTTCAGTTGCTCAGGCCTTTGTCATTGCACACTTCAGTGTTCACCCTCACATATCCAATCTGTGTGAGCAGCTTCATGACTTCCCTTCTCCATTTTAAAAGCCTTCTTAATTGCCATCTAAGCTCATTTATAACCAAGAGGCCCAGATCTACAAAAGAAAGTCTAATTAAATTGTGCTATTTAATACCAGAAGATGTTACAAAGGCCAAGTAAAAATGAGCTCAGAAGAGATCAGATATATTCACGGACAGTGGTGCTACTGCTGCCTACTAAACATGGTTTCAGAGGCAACCACTAGCTTAGAGAGTCCTTCAGTATCTAAAAGGAAGGCTCGTGCAATATGTGCACTGTTATTTGTGTTCCTTGGGCTTCCACTTCTGGTACTTTCAGAGAACAAATACTGGACCAAATGCAGGTGCTTTCTCCCCAGCCTGGTGTCTATCATTCATTTCCAGAGCAGGATGGACACATCTGTTCATGAGCCACCAGAGAAGAAGGATCCCTACTCCTTGAGTTGAAGGGAGACATGGTTCAAATTTGGAATAGAGTTGCCATAGCAGTGCCCACTCTCAAAGCCCACAAGGCTGCACAGAACTAGTCCACAACACATTTCTCTGCTTTGCTTCTCTAGTCAGGGAAGGTAGAGTGTGTGGCAGAAGCAGGAATTGCAAAACACAGATCAATGGAAGAAAATCCAACCAAGTTGCACATACAGACATCCAGAGTCTTCAGCTGCTAATCACTGTATGACCAATGCAGACTAGATCCCAAATTTACAGACTACTGTGTAGATGATTGAAGATAACAGGTTTCAAGAAAGGAACACAGATCCAGAAACATGCAGGATCAAGGCCTAGAGGGGTTCCTGCCCCAGGACCAAGATCCTCATCTTGGTGACACCTTGCCCCACTTCACCTGCTTGGAAAAAGTCCTACAGTGCAACTCAGTCCCCAGCACAGAGGACAGCCAGCCCAGACTTTTTTTTAATAGCCACCTATCTGCATTTTTACATCATTAATCACCTTGACATCATCAATCTACAAAAATATCCTATCTTCTCAGGAATGTGTCACTGTTACCATTTCACCTTCAACTTTTTCTACACTGGCAAAAGCTACATATTTTAGGTTTAAAATCTTGGTATGTCATAAGCCCAGCCTTCCTATACAAAATGTGTCACCTTGTTTTGATCTCAAGTATCTTTAGCTGCAGCCCTAAACCCTACTTATAGTAATGAATAATAATAATCAATATATACTGTATGCTTTCTTTCATATTTTCATGCATAAATTGCCCATATCCCTTAAGAATTGGTGTGGGAAAATACATTCTGTAGCATTCTTCATAACAAAATAGTTACAGCCTATGCTACATACTAGAAATTCAGCGAGACACAGCAAGAAATCAATAAAAACACAAATTGCTCCATCAATACGTACATTCATTTATACTCTTCAAGGTTATCTTTGCTATGCCAGCACAGAGACACATTTTCTCCATATATAGCCTTGCATATTAAACCAGGCAAGAGAGAAGGGAACGGAAACAAAAGCTATCAGTACAAATCTAATCTAGCTAGCATGCACATTCAGAGACTTTAGAGTTGGTTTTCCTCTCTGCTCAGGAAGCAGTCTGTAATCTGGGCACACCAGCTGACACTGACTCTCCATTCCCTGTAAAATTATCTTCTCCCAAGGCAGATACGTTTAGTCATAGAAAATAACCTCAAATTCGTCTTACGTACATATCATTCTACCATTGGTATAACATTTATGAACAGGACTTTTTTTGCATTAGTGAAAGATGAACATGTTATGACCCATGAATTGATGGGTTAAATTCTGCTTAGTGGTCATCCATGTCAAAGGAGCACAAAGAGAACCCACATAAATGTCATTTTGGGCACTTCACGTACATGGACTTGAGCTGGAACCCACTGCTCCAGCAAGACCACACAATGCTTACATTTTTACTCATATTCCCATTTATGAATTATGATGGTGCTATTTTCAAGGCTGAACTAGGTCTGTTATGCAGAAAAACACATCCTGCAGACATTGGAGTTTAGGGACAGAAGAGACAGTGTTCCTAGCAAAAAAAGTAGAAAAATACTAGGAAAGATGTGAGGTAGGATCTGTCAGAGGTCTCTATTTAATAGAGTCTGAACAAGTGTAGCAGTGACAGGTAAAGGTTTCTTTGCATGAGGTCTCTGATGCAGACTAGCTGCACTGGGAGATGTCTTTCTTCCTGTAGCAGTCAGTCATTGTGGAAAACAGCAGTTCAAGAGACCACCCTGGTGAATACATGCACTGCTATTTTGGCATGTTATTAATATTGCACACCATAATACATTGCTTAGTTGCACAATTCTAATTGCACCATTTATTATTTGTACTAATCAATCAAAGCCTGACTTACCATGCCTGTGTCACTGGTATTTTCCCTTTCTGTCCGGTTCTGATGCAGTCTCTTTCCTCTTATTTCTATTGTGTTTACTATTAAAAATTCTGCAAGGTTAAGCTGAACATGCTCTTTCTACTAGGAACTCATCATTACATTGCTTATGGTGGAGAGTCATTATTTTTGTAGGCAGATCTTCATGGTGTTCCCAAGAAGCAAAAGTGAACCTTAAAAAAGCACAGAAAGAGCTGCTTCCTTCATGCCACCTTCCTGATGCTGAGTGTGTGGGCAACAGTTATACTTCTTACTCCTATCCACTGCTAGTGAGAACACCAAGGTATAGATGTGAATTAATTTGATATGTTCTGGGCATCTCAAATCTTAATGTAGGATCAGCTGTGTGTTTCTGCAGAGTGTGTCATGGATTAGTTCTTTTGTTTCACATTAGATTTGCATGCCTAGAACTTAAATGTCTGATCAAACTAGTTTTCTGTAAACCTATTTGATTTTTAACTAATAAGGATTTTTCTTTTTTCATCAGATAGTATTCTCAGATGAAACCTTTTTAAAAGGCCATAACAACACCAATGCAAGAAAGTAAGATGGAACTCTGTATTATTGGAAAGAATCTTGCTGCTCTAGAGACAACTGAATGCATCTCTTTGTCCATGCAACACTTAACATGACTCTATTCCTCCACACATGAGGTGTGTTTTTATTACCTCTTACTTCAAACACAGGCAGAGGGAAACTTTTCTCTGAGCTTTCCCTGATGAAACCTCAGTGAATCTTACAGGTAGTAGCAGAAGTCCATGCCAAAGAACCCAAACATCCAGACAATATGGGAGTTGCATAGCAGCACAACCTAAAAACTGCAGAAACTTTGTGTGCTGGAGAAGTTTAACAGAAGAGTTAGCAAGCTTGTTTGTTTCCCTCTCTGGAGGCAGCTGCAAGCAAGCTTCCTAAGTGTTTTCCCCTATGTGTGGTGTCTCAGCAGTACATGTGTTATGATTTTTGCCCAATCCATGTTCAATATGGAAATGACAGTCTTGCAATTTTTGTAATCATCTCACCACCTATCTCTGGATTTCAGCATTTAGGCAGACAGGGGCACTGCAATGCCCCATGATTAGCTCTGATTGTGAAACTACTTCCATAACCAAAATTATAAAAGTGATCAATCACCTTAATAGCTCTTTTCCAAAGCCATAATAATCCAGTGCTATAGTTTGACTATAGCAAGCTATTACCCTGTGAGCCCAGCCTTGTGCATGAAACAGCACTGTTCTGTCTCATCAACAGCCTGAAAGGACACCATATATCATCGTTCTACAGGCTTCTTTCCACCTTCCTCCATCCCTGCAAGGTAACTCCTGCTTGTCTCTGACTCTCAGTCAACATCATAAAATCTCAGTTAGCTCCCTGGGAGGCTCTCATAAGAAGTCTCCAGTCCCTGAAGCCACTTCTTGCTGTCTGGCTGTTTTTTACCTCACTGTAAGTCATGTCAGTACCAGACCATTTCTTTTCACGCTCATCCTTTTCCTTAGAAAACCAGAAGAACATTGTGAATTTTTAAGCACATTATCACTTAACATTTGAATGCTAAAGAAGAGCAGGAAAATGAGCTTGTATCATAAAAACTGTGATCCCTCTGGCCTCCATGCTTACACAGTAGCATCTCTCTGAAGGGTGGTGCAAGGATGGAGCAACTCTACCTTTTGCAGTTCAGCTACTGCCTCTCTCCAGAAGTAATCAATTACCAAAGATGTCACAACTTTAGGGTCATTCCACTGAAATGTCTCTGCCTCTGTAGTTTGCCTCAAACCCATTTTCTTCTGATTACTAATTAAACTAAATTGAGTATATTGAATGTTAAAGGACTTTTCACTTTTATAGGTTATGAGATAAAACCTTCTGAGAAAGTCACACTTGAGGGATCATAGAACCATAGAAGAGTTTGGGTTGGAAAGAACCTTTAAAGGTCATAGAGTCCAATGCCCTCTCCAATGGATGCTCATCACCATTTGTGTTTTAGGAAAAAATAATCTTCCTTATGCTGGACTCAGAAAGTAGCAGGATCTTCAACATCCTGTAACTGAGAGCTCATTATTGCTATCTGCATATGTACTGCCTGATACTCACTAGTGGTTTTCACACCAGTCTGTCATTTCATTCATAAAGCCAGGCAGGGCTTGTGATGCTGATTTAGGGATAGAGTGAGTTTTCAGTTAATATTACTCAATTATTTTCTGCACATTTATCACTAAACATGGGCTACTAGTGCAGCCCATCACCAATCCTGAAAGGGTGAACATACAAATGGAAAAATTAATTCCTGCTGAGATTAGACTTCTCTATAATCTTTTGAGAGCCACACAGACCTCTGTCCTGAGATAAGCCAAGAGAACCACGAGTTGGGAGAGGTCTGTAACCCAGACTGCAGCATGAACCAGGAGCACCCACAGCCCCCCAAAGCTTGAAGAGTTTCAAGAAGAGTAGCATGGCTTTGATGTATTCTTATATTAATTATCTTTTCATTAGGTAATTTATTAAACAGTGGACAGAAAAAGAAAAAAATCAACTCCTCAGTGCTGTAAGTTAGGTAGTATCATAAACAAGGTAAAGATAGGATAAAATGCTTGAGAAAGTGGAGACAAATTTCTCAACCAAAACAAGGGAAAAGCTGAGTGTGGGATGGTGAGGGTTCTGCTGAACTCTCCTCAGGAGCATAACTTGAACCTGTGGGCATTTGTAATGATCTACTACAGTCAGCAGTTCCTCAGGAAGGCACAATGTGGGGAGACCAAACACTTTTTCACAAAGGCTGGACAGCACTGGCACATCACATTATCTTTAGCAAGGTCCATGTTTCCAGAGCCCTTTCTCTCTGAGTAGCAGACTTCAGCTCCCACATCCTTATTTAATACAACAAATAACCACAGGTTCTCTTTTCCCCTGCAATGACCAGAAATTGCACTCACTCTAGAGGAACACTTCACTTACCCTGTGATTCAGTAGCAACGACTTCACTAGTTCAGCTTTTGCTTTCTGGTTTAGGATGAGAGAAAAACCTGATTTGGAAATTTTAGATGGAGGATAAAGGGTTTATTTAGATTTAGTCTGGAGGTTTTTTCCTCCTTGCCTATCCTCTGAAAGATCCCCTCAAGTTCTTAACAAATATATTTAGTATTTTTTTCACTGTAATAACCATAGTTCCTTTATTATATTGGAATTTAAAGTCAAAAATAGATCCCCTCATCTTTGGCATATCTGCAGATCATTTTTTATTAATTTAGTATTTGCTTATACATTTAGTTCACACACCCTTTTAGTAGAGATACATTTCCCGCTGTAAGTCCAACATTTCCAATTCTCCATTGTCTGCAGCTGTTATGTCCATGAGAATATCTGTGTTTCTGGCTTCACACCAGCTTGTCTACCTATGTCTAACTTAAAATTCATAGAAGTTCCATTTAATTTCAATCTAATATTCCATTCATATTCTGCAGCAGTGTCCATTGGTCAGAGGAAATTTTTCTGAGCTGGTGATGCTGTTATCATCTTCTTTGTCCTGCTTTGTCTGTACACACTCTGATGGAATATGCACTCTGGCAAAGTAACATAATCCATTTCAACTTAGCATTTCTTCTCAAATATTGGTTATTATTATTGCTTACATTGGTTTTCACTGCATATCTATACATTATTTTTGTTGACCAGGACTTTCTGTCACTCTCTTTTCCTCTAACATTCCCTTAGCAACCATAGTGTCGCTTCATGTAGCCCCCATGAGAAAAAAATGCAGCTTCGGTTTCCACTTCCAGAAATACTATTTTTTGCCACCGATTAATTCTAACTTCTCAAACACTCCTGTGAGTATTTTGCCCCAGATTCTTGTAATGATCTTGTCCCTTATTAAAGACTTTGGACCTCAGCATTGTTGGCCTTAAATGAGTCATGGACTATGTTCCTCTTTTTGAGTCTTGGATTTATAGATATAGATATAGTTAGGTTTATGTACACATATGCTTGCATTTTTATACATGTATGAACATACCACATATGCTCCTATATAATATATCATGCAATGTTAGCAACAAGTTTTTCTTCTGTGGTACTTTTCATCTCTTCCCAGTCATGTCTCCAGTCCTCTAACCAATTTTGTGGTCACCTCTGGACTTGCTCCAACTGTTCCATGTCCTTCTTATGTTGGGGACACCAGAACTGTAGTCAGTACTCCAGGTGGGGTCTCATAGAAGAGAGCAGAGGGGTAGAATCACGTCCTTTAAGCTGCTGGCCAAACTGCTTTTGGTGCAGCCCAGGATCCATAGGCTTTCTAACACTGCCTGCTTATGCTGAATTTTCATCAACCATCACCCCCAAACCCTTCCCCACAGGGATGCTCTCATTCTTCTATTTTTTTTTAAAACCACTATTTTATCCCCCAATAAGAAACGCCACATGAGACAATGGGCCTTAAATGATTGTCCTGGGACTAATTCATTTTTTCCCCCATGATGATTTTAAACATATCTGAGGCAATATGGGTTTTAGCTTGAGCAGATCTTATTTAATCAGACTTCTCAACAATGTCATTCATAATGATGACAGTCCAGTGGGAAATTGCAGCATCCTGAATTAAATCAAGTAGAATATAAATATAACCAAGGTATTCTCAAAGTAAATACAACTAACCAGTTTAAAAATGGCAACTGACTTTTGCTTTTTTAATTGGGGTGACATTTTGCAAGGCCATTTCTGGGTGAGTTTCATATCCTTTCATTCTCTTCAGCTTTTCTTATTTGTATAATGTTACCAAGGCGTATATGAAATACATTTCAAAGTACAGATATCAGCTCATTTACAGCTAATTATAATAGGCAAGTGGTGCAGTAAATGGAACACCCGATTTTCTCCCCTCCTTTTTTTCCTTTTGGTTGAAGCTTTTGTGATGTTCTCCAGGTGACTCCCATGCATAATGTAACACTGGCAATGCTGTTTGCATAATAAGCTATTTTCTACCACAGAAGCAGAAACATTTTATCACTATAGAGAAGGCTTGGATTATGAATACATTTTCATATAAGTTGATTTATGTGAAAATTACCAATAAATGCATTCTAGCCATAAGTAAAATGTTTGTTCCTACTTTAAGGAGTAGTATTATTTGAAACTTACAGGGAGGGGGAATGCACATCCCACCAAGGGAAACTACTTTATTAGTGTGATTCGAATGTCAGAGCTTGCAGTCACCTTCTGAGGTATGGAGCTCCCTGAGTTTCCTCCAGCAAAGCCAAATGAGAGTGGCAAATGCTCAGCACTAGACAGAAGTATTCTGCATCTCACTACACTGCATTCCCAGCTCTGTGGCCTTTAATGCAATATAAACACTCAATCAAACCTGGCTCTAACCCATTGGCACCTTCTGCAGTTTTCACGGCAGTTGTTTGTTGCCCTCTTGTTTCAAAGGCAGCTACATTTTCATGTTTTGAGGTTTCCTTATTAGTCTTTTTTAAAATATTTTTATACAAAATGGAGCAACACTGTCAGTAAGACCAGCTCTGGAGCCTCACCTCCCTGGCAGTGCTCTCAGAACAGAACTGTGACGGCTCAGCCCAGCCCAGCAAAGGCACCAGCACCTCCATGTGCTCACACAGACCCTCACCCTTCTCACACCCAGACTGCAGCAAGTGGAGCAGTGGCCTTACAAAAGCTCCCACAAGATCAGCACAGGACCACTGTTCACGTGTTTTGGTCACAGATGAAATCTGACCTAGATGCATATAAAGCACCAGTCTCAAAACTGACACCCTTGAGACTGAGCTGTAGTGCCCTTTGAAGGCAGCGAAATAGAGGGCTTTGGATGTGGCCATTTGCATTGGAGGGTATCCCAGAACCAATTAATTGCCATTGCAAGAGCGTTTTTGATGAGCCAGGGTAAAGAGGCATTCCTCAGGGAATGCTGGACTTGCTCCTACTCAATGAGGAGCTGTTCCTGCAAAGTACAGTCTGGGAGCAAACCCTGGTCCTCCTGAGCCTGTGGAGACCTCAGCATAGCTGTCTGGCACAGCAAGGTCATGTCTCAGCAGAGCAGATCAAGCCTCTACCTTTGAAATAATGAATAAACCTACACCTCAATTTTTCAAAGCTATACACTGCTCAGATCTTCTGCTACTGTAAATCAAGGTGGTTTTATTGACACCAGAGGAGTTCTGCTGGGTTACATGAGCTGAATGCCTGACCCAAGGTTGGCAATCAAGATTATTTCTGCTTAGTAGATAACTCACAGAAGAAATTTTTTCATACAATATGTGAATTGTTTTCAATTCTACAAAATTAAAAGGCTAACTCTGTAGTTGGAGGGCTGTTGACCTCTGCAAATAAACAACATATAACATTTTTTGCCTGAAACGTTACTCTGTAGTTATAAACATTGCTTAATGTCATAATTTCCCTGTAGATTTTGTAAACTTCTGCAAAGCCTCTCTTTGTAGAAATCCATTGATTTCACCTGCATTATACCAAATAGGTCGGTGTGAATTTTCTTCCAAATACATACTTATTTTTCTAAATGCCTTCCCGTTTTACTAATTAACTTCTCTCCCTTTCCCCTGCAGATCTGCCTGTGAGGAAAAGCACTGTTCAGCAAACAGCCTTGAGCACTACACACCATTCTTCAGTTCAGCAGCTGAGGAAATGCTGTGACTCTTTAGCAGCTATCACTGAACCTCGGAGGGAAGCTGGGCCCTCCACAGCAGGCTCAGCTGTGCTCAGGCCCACACTGCTTGTGGTCCAGCCCTTGCTGATGGCAGGATACACCGTGCATTGGCTTTGTTCGAGATCTGACAACGCTTCTGCCCTGAGTTGCCTCCAGGCAAAATCCTGCATCATTCGTTCCCACACTCTGCTGCTGAGAAGTGTCTGTACCTACCTCTGCTTCTCATTTACATGTGCTATTAGGGTCACCTTATAGAGCACAGCTCACTGGATTTCTCACCAGAGAGAAGAATATTTTATATAAAAGGGCAAATTAAACCCTTCTCCTAAAAGGGGTATTTCCTGGACACACCCAGATTTCCTATATGACCCAGGCAGCATTCCCGTGCCCCTGAAGTCTGCTCCACACCATTAGCCCAGAGGCACAGCTCAGCCAGCTCCTGAAACTTGTGACCTGAGTTGTTTTCAGCTCCTCTCAGGTGAGCATTGCAAGCTGCATGTTTTGGCTCAGGATACCTTTTTAGAGGTACCAGAGGTCCTTGCAAGCCTCTCCTGCATGATGTCCTCTTTGTGCTGTGCCTGCCTTGTAGCCTGCACATCAAGGAGACTGGCTAACAGCTGCAGAGATGCCTGCATAAAGTTGCTTTCCCTACTTGCTGCTGGCACTGGTGCTGTGGCAGATCCACTGGCCCCACCTTGGGTCACTGACCCAAAACCTCTGACATAATGAAGGAGAGGCCCAGGTTACTCTACTGTGGACATGCCAGGCTCTCCTAAGCAGAAGGTACCACAAAGAAGTCCTGGATATGTTCCCTCACTTATCACTGAATCTGGAGATCCTAGCATGAGGAGTCTGGTTCAGCTTCCCTTATCCTGCTCCTGTCCATAACAAAATTGGTGCTAATTCACAAAGTAGCATTAACCCCCTGTGTTTTCCTATTTTTAATTTTAAAACATTATAAACTGTATCTATTTTACTACCATTAAATACATTGGTTTCTCTTAAGATATTAACTAGTGTAACTGCTAGAGCATGGATTCAATATATTAAACTAATTCATGTTCAGATGAGATGGTGTGGAGACTAAAGGTAGAAAGCAAGCTACAGAATAGGGATATTAGTTCATGCATTCTTAGTTACACATTTAGTATATCTATAACAGCTCACTTTTCCATTTTAAACCCTACTAAGTGGAGACTATTTAAAAGTACTGCTGTAGTAATAAAGAAAAGGTCAACTCAATGTCTGTCTTGGCCATTAATCAATCTTCTCCATACTTTCTAATTATCTTGATTGCCTGATTGAATGAAGCATGGGACACTGATCATCTATATGTTCCTTGGTTATATCTGCTCTTGCCTTTTTTTTTCCTTGAGACAAGAGAGGATTTTTTCATGTAGTGACTGTTTTTCAAAAAAGATTGCCAACTTCTTGCTCTGATAGCCATCTCCTTTGCTGCCTTATCTCCCACAATTTTCTGTAGCAGTTTTGCAGGCTGTTCCCTATAAAATGTTGAAGTGTCTTTAATCATCTCAGGTAGCAATTTTGTGTTGGCTTTTTCCTCTCCTTTTCAGCAATCTGGGATTCCCAGCATTAGTCTTTGTCTCTCTCTCTCTCTCGCTTTGTTTTTCTCTGTCTCTCCCCCTTTTCTGGTTATGAATTGCAGTTTTTTGTTTTTAGAGAGAGCTTAATGTAATGCAGTAAAACACAAATGCAGGAACAAATTATACACATGAAAAGATCCGATTTTTTTTTATAGTGATAATTCTCTTTTACTCCTGGGTGTCACATATCCATGAGGGACCCCAGAACTTCACCAAGAGCAGCAAGATATCTTGTTACCAAGTCACTCGGGACTGCAGAGCACATCTCCATCCCCAGGTGACAGGGAGGGCCTTGTGGAAAGAGTGTGGCAGGGGACAGGCAGCAGGTCACATGCAGCCTGCAGAGATCTACCCCAGGGACTGAAAATACATCTGACTAATGGCATACAGAAAGGGACAATTGTGCTGCTCCCATGTGAGCTCTGGGAGATAGTTTGGTCTCAGTTCAGCTGCACAGGGTGACAGGAGACCTGCAAGGATGTAAGCCTCATCTTAATTTTTCTGTACTGAATGCATTGGGAGTTTGAGAGAATGTTTGAAGATGCAAAAGGGGATCCTTTGGAAGCATTTCTCACCCCTTTGATTATCTCTACAGCTTGACTGAATGAGTCACACAACCCAGCTCCTTCAGATTAATGCCAGGCAAACAAAGCATATTCAACACATCACTGTCTTACTGTGAGGTTTGTTTTCTTCCTGTTCATAAATAGTTTGAGAACAAATGTGTTCATTGTTTGAAATCTTTGGCCAGTAATTTGTGCAACTTACACAGAGCCTATGATTTTCTCAAGTAGCTTATGGTGAGCCCTGTCTTCCTTCAAAGCTGCATCAGCAGGCAAGCAGCCTCCACAAGCTTTCATGTGGCACCAGCAACCTCTCCAAACCTCTGCAGAGCTTGGCCCTTGCTAGAACCAGTGTGCACTGGTGGTGTGATGCTTAGGTGCTCCAGCCACATCCCAGAATTCTGGATCAGACTGAACTTCTCCATTATGATATAAAAATGGAACTGGAATATTGCTGGGCAAGTGTTCTCCTATTTTTCCTAATGTGAATGCTGTTACCAAGAGACAAACTCTTAACATCCCCATTCTTTGCACACTGACATCCCCAAATCAGGGTAATTTCCCCAGAAGTTCTGGGGCAGTGAGCTGAAGCTGGTGGAACCTAAGCCACTGCATTCCCCAGTGCAGCACCAGCAACCCCAAAGCTGGGTTGAGCCAGCTGGCACCTTTCCAAAACAGGTACCCCCTTGGTTCCTGAAAGAGGTCAGCTGAGGTTGCTGAGGTGTCAAACTCATTTCTCCTCCACTTGTCTGTACTTCAATGGCAGAAACCACTCACAGTGATGCCTGAGCAGTTCCTGCTGCCCAGCATATCCTAAGTCTTGGTGCTTGCCTGCTCTGCACATTAACCATACAGCAGATGTACATCTCTCTTCCCTGAAGATCTAGAGAGCCTGGTAGTATGATTTTCTTTCTTTTCTTCATCTTGGGAGCATTTTGTAGGAGCCAGCTGCTGATTTTATACATTGCAAAGCCACACTTGCAGTACCTTGGTGGATGCCACCCCTGGCAAATGGTGCACTCTACTAGAAATAAACAGTACAGCCAGGTTAGCACAGGTTAAGGGAGATCACTGTTGTATGACTGTCTTATTTCCTAGTCTTCCAAAGACAACCCAGCAGCGATAAATGAAACACTACCCCTAATGGAAAATTACTAGCTGCACAATTACAAACTTTAGATTCAGTAATAGTACATTCAGGCAATATTTGCATGACAAATAAGAAAAACCTCTGACAGAAGAATCTTTCATGTACTTGTCTGGTTTTATCACTCAGCTCACAGTTTTATCTTGCATTTAATCATATTGCCCTTCATGTGCCATCCAGTAGCCAAAGTACTAAAATATCCTTAATCTCTCTGTATCTCATTACAATGTGAGACAATGGTTTTGGAAAACTTTCTGTTAAGTATGATATATCTCAGCTGCATAAAGTATATGCTCAAAATTCACACAGTACATGGAATAACACTAAAAATTCTAGGACCATCTTAAAAGCAGAAGAACTGGATAAAATGATGTAGAAAAAACAGAGTAATAGGTAGGTAAAGTGTTATTAATAGATCATAAAGACAAATTAAAAATATCAAATACAATTTCATTTAATAAAGAACACAGAGAAATACATATCAGTAGGTCTGATGGCATATGAATTGCTTTGAAGGCTGTATCCTTCCATCCTCAGAGAAGGGCTCTATGACATCTGTTTAGGACAAGTACAAGTGAAGAGAAATCACTTTGTTTTGTTTTTGATACCTAAATCTGTATTCAGTATGACATAATATATTTTCATGCCAGAAGAATATGATACAATAGCCAACAATATTTAAAAATATTGCTATTTACTCAATTAAATCCTTATCTGCTTTAGATCATAGATATTCAGCACTGCATAACATTGGGCCCTTAATTGCACGTGATTGTTGTCACACCTTAGTGTTAAAATTAGTCATCATCTACCTGCATTTACAAGTGGAAATCCCTTTAAAGAACAGTAAGTGTGAATACCATTGTTATTGTTGTTTTTATAATTATTATTACTGTTATTATTTTAGCCTCATCTTGATGGGGTTTTACATTTCAAAGAGTATCAAGTGGCATTGTGGAAGTCGAGGTCTCTAGAATGACTGAATTTGGGATGCTGTATTATACTGCAAATAGCTGGCAATTTATTAGTTACACATTCCATTTAATACACCAGTTTCTGTGTATTTTAAGATCTCTGTTTTTAAGTCTCTCTAAGACCCCTGTTGTTTCAATTACTTATCACTGTGGTCTGAGGTATCATTACTGTGCTGAGGATAATAAACAACTCCTCCTATTTCTGCTGCTGGAGCTGTGACTAACTTAGCATGATCAAGAAGCAGCATAGGATGGAGAAGTAAGTGCCATATGGCAGGTGGTTGATCCTAAATCATATTCTGCTCTGCCAGCTTGATTATGTGGTCTGGGGCAAACCACTAAACCTTACCTTTTGGAAGAGTTGAGCACCATATGAGCCCTCAACATTTATCGACTACACAAGATCAGATAGTGGTTTTGAAATCATGTATCTTCTGCTGTTTCTTTGCTGTAGTCTGTTGTTAGGAATGGCAGCAGTCTATTTAACACAACAAATTTAGAAATGCAACATTGAAGGACTAAGCATCAGAGCCATTCCATTTGCATAGCAGCATGGAGCTGGATGTCAGTGCATGTTCTGATGGGGATCTCAGACTTAAGGTCTGAGATGTTTGTCTTCTCACAAACTGCTTTACTCAGTGTCAGTTTTGACAATTATCCCACAACCCTAATATTCCCTTTAAAGTTTGGGTGCAGTTTCATCTGGTTCTTCCTGTGAATGTCTTATTAACATTCTCTCCATAGCATATATTTATATTCTCTTACCCATTACCAACATTTGACCAATTTAAATCAGAATTCAGGTCATGTAACCTATGCTAACTTGTTATAACCAGGTTCGTTTTGTTGCTTTAAAAAGTCTTAGTTTACAATAATTTTGTCAGCCCTGAAGAATGTTGTAGTTCAGAGTTATCTGTGTCTGTGCATCATCTAACTTATGTCAGTTTTAATGGCAAAGAATTATGTCACTTTTTATTTGCTTATAATGCCTCAGAAATTACATATTAAGAGTTTTATCCTTTATGAAAGAGGAGAAAAAAGACTGCCTAAACTCAAAGTTCATACTTCAGAATCCTGCTGTTACCATTCTTGCAATCATGTCTTTCAGCTGATTTATTCCCATTAAATCTAATGTTACAGAAAAAAAAACTGCTTTGCAAACATTTAATGGCTTCTATGAGTCTGAAAAAAATGAATCCATAAGTTTTTGCCTCTTTAGATATCTTATTTTTTCCCCCCAGCTTTTGCTTCTTTCAAAAGAAGCGGTGTCTGGTTACTTTTTCCTCTAGATGGGAGACTGTGAGGTCTCAGGCATTTGAACTTCTTTTTCAGGGATTTTTTTGGACAGAATAATTTGCAGACTTGCTGACCTAAAAGTGGATTTACCATCCAAAAAACCCTGCCACTTCAATAAGAATGTTCGAAACACCTCTCCAATGCTCTCCTATCTGTGCCCAAGCATGGGCAAGGTTTCATCATATTGCCTGTACCCCATCTTCCACCAGCAACTCTGAAAAGAAGCTGCCTTGCCCCATCAGACTGGCTCAGGTGTGTAGACTTTTCAGAGTGCTGGGAAAGATTCCCTCTGCAGGTGCCTTTAAACTTGCTCCACCCATGGATTTACTATCACAGCAACTCTTCTAGCCCAAATGTGCTGTATTCCTGTGATACTGTCATCTGCAAGGCAGGTGCACAATCCTGCCCATGGCAAGGCACAAGGGTAATGGGGACAGGCACTGGAGATGCATCTTGGAAAACAGAGCTCCTTGCAGCCATGTCAGCCCTTCAGGACAGCTGTCCTCCACAAATCTGGCCCTGGATGGAATATCAGCCAGCAGGGATGAGTTTTTAATACCTCCAGGATTATTTTGGAAATAAATTCTCTTTACAAGATGAGAAGAGTCCACAGAGAACTCATACAGGTCCCCATGGATGGACTATGAGAGCAGAGGAAGCCTGCCACACTCTCCAGAGACAGTAGCTGCTGATAGCTGGGTCTCTCACAGAGATAAAAAGATTGATGGCTTCTTCTCTATACATTAGTGGAATGGTCAGTCCCCAGTTTGGAAGAAAAAAAGAGAAATATAGTAGAAAATTAAACAGAGAGACAAGAGTTGCTTACAATCTCTCCATTTAAGATGTGCAATGGGATGGAGAGATACCTTCCTCAGTGCTGAGGGTGCTGTGCAGTGATTTTTTGCAGTGCAGAGTGTTTATACAATGCTTGTATTTTATACCCCCACACATAAATGGCAAAACAAACCCCTCCCAAATAAGTAATGACCTTTTTCAGAATACAGGTAAATAAGGGGACAGCTGTATATGGTCAACGCTTTAGTTTATGTCCTTACAATGAGATTGTAATTCCTCTCACACTTATTTTTCCCCTCTCTGCTTGAAAATCCTGATGTATGAGTCACTGTTGCATGGCAGATGTAAACATCAAGCTTGGTTTTCCCCACATACAGAAAGCTCTTCCCTCAATAAAAACTTAACAGCTTTTTTTATTTTGCCTCACCCAGATATAATCTTGAGGTGTTACATATAGATGTGCATTACAGAAAGTTGCAGACATTTTACAAAATACAAAATGAAGAATTCAGGTCTTTTGAAGTGAAAATTTGCACTGTTTTTATGTCGCTTTATCTGCAAAGGCATGGAGAGCCTTAGACTTCAGAGGGTATAAAAATCATCACTCAAATGTTTGGTAAAGTATAATTAATTTCCTAAAAATAACATTGGTATATGCTAAGTCTTCTAATTGTAGATTGTTTGGTGTTAATTATACATAATACCTTGCTATCTGTCAAGATTTTGTCAAAATCTAATTCCCAGAACTAATATTTCATGATCTTCAATTATGTAAAATACTGACTTCCAGACCCAATGAAGAGCAAAATAACAGACCTTAAACCTTCAGTGGAGCAACACTCTCATTTCAGGCCTGTCAGGGAGTAAAGGAAGGACTGTTCTGCATTTTGGGAAAAGAAAGGACCATTTCTTTTGCTACACAGTGAGCTTTTAGCAACAATTGTTTAAAGAACCTCATTAGCATGAGAAAAAGGCTCTTGGTAAAAATGAATTAGCAGTCACAGTGCAGGTGAAGCAGGCAGATAATATATGCAAAAAATGGAATAGATTGTGAATATGGTCAATCACATGGCTGTCATCTCCACCTGATTTCTGTCTGACACACACTTCCACGTCATAGGAAAACGGCCCCATTTCAGTTTTGTGCTTCATGTGGGAACACAGCCTGTACCTGGAGAGTGTGTCAGCTCCTGTATCCCTTTGGGCATCTCTGCTCCAGAGCTCCCAGGGTTGCTCACTATCACTGCCTGGCCAAGGGCACTCCATCCCAGCCAGCAGTGGACTGTAACAATCTCACAATCAGTACCTAGAGTCAGGGAGAGAAGACTCTAAGGTGCAGATATGTATGCCTCAAACTGCTGAGAAACATCGTGGAGGATTCAGCTGTCCTCTGCTCAGTTCTTAAAACACCCAGTTCTAAGGCAAGATCCTGCTTGAGTTTGGAGCAGTGAACAAGTGTTCAAGGAGTGTTACAAGGACAATCCTGCAAAAATTTTAGGCTGGGTTATTGGTGTGCACATAAGCATCTCCAGTAAAGAGTAGTTCTGAGGATGGGGTTCACAGCTGGTAAACAGACCAAGGAGTCACACTCACCTCTCCTTTCCTTGTGGCAGGGATCCCAAATGTTGGGTATTACTGTCATCACCATCCTCATTATTTTGTATGGAAACACTGGTAACTACAATGCTTTGGAAGCGTGGTTAGCACTGGTTTGGAGAAAGAGCAGAAGAAAAATGAGCCCTTCACAGGTAGATCTTCCTAGACTCTGGTCACCAGCAATTAATGACTTCTTGGCATGGGTAGAGTAACTCTAGCTCACACGTACACAGTCAGCAAAGGCCCTATGGTTTGTACATTTCTCTGATGTCTTTTGGATGCATTATAGTTTGGATCTTCTCAGAGTCTATGGTTCTCAGTCCATGTGTATGGTATGTAAAATAAGCATGTTTTAAACTTGCTAGTTGAATGAATGTTCACCAGCTTTTACAGTTGAAGGAGTACTAAATCATCATTCTTCGTTCACCTTTCCTACACCATTCATCCTTTTATAACCTCTTGTTACAACTCTTTCCAGGTATCCCTTCTCCGGACTGACAAGTCCATGTTTATTTGAAGTCTTTTTATATGAAGGTGAAGCTGAAGTCTCCCAAATGCACCTCACACTTTGCAAAATGAAAAAAAAATGTAGATATTATACTGTATAATCTGAGAAATAATATTTGATCATGTAATTAGACTGTATCATACGCAAATGCTCTAGGGAACAGAGTTAATGTTGCATGTACAACCTTAATTTTATTTCCTGACTTTTAAATGCCGAACTAGGCAACTTTAACATTTTCTTAATGCAATTTTTGTATGGAATATTATATAGGCTATTACATATGCATGCATCTTGAAATCTGGAATGCATTAGGCTGTAGCACACAGACTGTGGCACACATGTCTGTGTGGTAGATGTCAGCAGTAGTCTTGACTGGCACAGCTCAAAATTACACAGATCATTTCAGAGTGGTGGTCTTAATGTTTTTGAGTGTCAGTGCCCTCTTATTTATTTGGTATTTCTGTAATTCTTACACAGGAGTGTTACAGAGAATTGGCTTGAGAAGTCTTTTTTTTTTTAATTGATTGGTGATACTTTTTACAACCTTCTTTTTACAAAGCTAGCCTTATTTGAATATTTAGGTTTCAGCAGCTTAAGAGAAAAGGTATGGCCTCAGAAACTTTAATAATTATGAAAATGTCAGAGAATACTATAAAAAAATAAAATAATTTTCCAAACAGAATGGCTTTCCATGGCTTTACTTCCTGATCTCTGCAGACCTCCCTGGGTATGAAGACAGTACAATCGAAAGCTAAGAATTTCCCCTTTCAAGTGGTAAGAAGTCCTTTTCTAACTACAAAGGGCTATAAGATGACTGACTTCAAGGCTGACTTGTAAAGGCTTAAACACTGTCCTTTCTCCATCTTGTTTCACACTGTAATGTCAGGGTATCTCTGAAGTTATATGCCAGTTTTAGAGGTTAGAAGAAATCCTTTACAGAGTACTAAAATAACTGCAGGGTAGACACTTGGATAAACCAGAATACAGGAATTATTGATGTAGCTCATCTAAATAATTCAGTATTTAATCATCAAATAAAAAATAAAACATACCATACATGTATTGTCATGAATTTGTGACATGGAAGTGTGCCATTGGAAATAGGATTTTATTTCCCTGGTCAAAGACACCCAATACATGTCAGGATTACAAAAGTTTAATATCATGTGACAAGAGCAAGATATCTACTGTCTTTGGATGTTACTCTTGAAGAATGTCACCATGGACTTGATGGAATATACCACTAATAAATCACAGCAATGTTCTTCCAATAGACTAAGTGATTTTTGAAAAGGGCAAAAAAAAAATCAAATAACATATTCAGCTAATAGGATTTGATCAGCCGATCATCTAGTGAATATTAAAAGAGCTGATCTGATGAATAAATTATTCAGTGGAAGAAGGCAAAATTAACAAATTATGTATTTGCTGAACAACAGCTAAACCATTCAGCACATATATAATTAAATATTTGTTCATACATATTTATAAATAGTTCTTACACTTTTTTGGTTTTGTTTCATCCAGGTGAATAAAAACTCTCAACTCTTTTTTTTCTTTCTTCTGAAGAAAGTGGAAAGAGCCTGTCTTCAGAAAGCTTGATCTCAGTTCAGCATCTCATTGAGGCCAGCTTCATTTGCATTTTTAATCTATGTAAGTGAACATGTGAAATCTTAAATGTGTGTCAGGTTTTAATATTTAGTTTTCCAGTTTTCTGGAGGCAAGTGTATATGTCTGCAAGTCTGCAATTGTAAAGAAAGAAAGGCTATGTCTGTGCTCATGCTTTGGCTAGACGTACTGAGGCAATGGATTTTCTTTCAAACCTGGACAGCTGCCTTTTTTGATACTTTGGTTTTTCCAGGAGTCACAGTATATTGCTTTCATACATATATATGGTTAGAAAACAACAATTTCTTTGGAAATCATGGTCTACTCCATCATTAATAGAGCTGACCAGAGAGGATTTTTTTCCCAGCAAAAGAAACTTACAGTAACCATAGTATTAAAAAATAAAAATGTACATTGATTGAAGAAGTACAGAGACAAAAAAAAAGAAACAAAACCCCACCAGCTTTCTTTTTCTTAACAAACTAAATTCTACATAAGTGATTGTTTGTAGAGGGACAGCAAGAAATGCTTCCTTGTAGAGACACTCTTCTACCAGCTCGGAAGATTTTAATAAATTTTTTAACATTATTCCAAATTAAAATAATGTAAATTAGGTAAATTCTGATCTCATCTAGTCTACCTAAGGATGGCAGAACCAGCATCAAACCCAGCAGATACTTTCAAGGAGAGTTGCTGATAAAAGGCTTCCTCAATTTTAAATTAGGATTCAGAGAAAGTGCATTAGCTAAAGTTAACTCTCACCTCTCTGTTGGTACAAATGGGCAATTTCTTCTGTTGTAGGCCACAAACTCACTGTCATATAGCAAAGAAACAAGAATATAATAATGAGGATGCTCAGGATATAAAATTATTCTCATGACAGAGCAATCACAAAAGTAAAGCTGATGGATTCTCAGGGTATTCTCATATTTTCTGAGACAACCACACAGAACTCATCAATTTTTTTTTCTCCTAGATCCTTTACATTTAAACAAGTAAAAGCATACATTTTCATAGAACGTTACTTATTTGAAATGCTGTTCTTAGATCACCTTTGGTAGCAACTCATCTGTGTCTGGAAAGCCCGAGGTGGGTGATGCTCAGAAGAACTCCAGCCTCTGCAAATATAGCATCTCTGCATTTACCCTTGAACAAATGTGGTTTCACCTATTTTTTTTTTCCTAAGTAAATGTAGCTTGCTGTGGACACATTCCCAGGCATAAAGACTTGCACAGTTATGGAATTCCTTCTCACACTAAACTGGAGCAGTCTCCTGGCCCTACTTCCAGAAAATTTTGCCTGTATGTGCTGATGCCTTTTTTTTTCCCCACTTCTATTAATGTGGAATTCAATTCAGTTTATGTTTCAAAGTTTTTGTAACCTCTCATAACTGAGCCATTTTGTGGTGTACCAGTCAGTGTGCAACTGAGGTCTCAGGAAACTCCAGGTTTTGCCCATCACTTTCTTCTTTTCTGGACTTCTAAGAAATTATTTTGCCCCCAGCTTTTTAGGACCTCCCAACAGGATTACTAGTGCTGCTTCTACATGATTACTAATGTAAAGGAAGTCCTTAGTTTCTGTTCCATTAAGTGGCTGAACTCTCCATTTAAGGATGCAGAGAAGCTGTTGTCATAATTTCATGTAAGTTTTAGGAGCTGCCTGAGAATGGGATAGTGATGAAGGGAAATGCAGGGAAGAATTTGTACTCTTCTGTTCCTAGGCTCTCTTTAAAACTGAAAAGACATCTAATATGGGCTGAAGCCTTATTTCAGCAAAGAATCATGTGTCATTCCCACACCTCCATCACTGTTGGTATCTTCAGGCCCATGTTTTTTGTCAGATTAAGCGGAGTTGACTCTCTGCTCAGTAGACACCACAAGGCTGATCATGTGTATCTTGTTGTGCTTAAACTTCAGTCAGGTGCCCCATCTTGATCAGTTTAAGGAAGATTCTGCTTCCAGCTGTTTTCCCCTGTCCATCCCATCTGTGTTTTCATTGTAACTGATGTGCACAGCTTGCTTGACAAAACTTGACCGCATTTTTGAACAGCCACCAAGCTGTGTGAGTGCAGGGCCCAAGTGTAACACTTCAGTGCAAAATATCAGTGAAGTCTCTGCTTGGGGAAATCAGTGTTTTCTACTGTAATTGAGTTCTAGCTCAGTGTGACTTCTGACTAGCAAGGACCACCTTTTTGCAAGCCCGGGCAACAGAGACTGGAAAGTACATGAAGGGCAGGAACCAACAGAACCAGTGGGAGCCGCTCAGGTCTAGTCAAGAACTGGGTCCCAGCCTGTGGAAGACCAGCTCTGCCTTTAGGTGCACAGCCATCAGACCTCTCAAGATGATGATCACAAAATGCAAGTGTGCAAAATGAGGACTAAGCATTGCAAAGAGCAGCTATGCAATACAGAGCAACTCCACATTATACAGTGATGGCCAAGACCAAGAGAAAGCACCGGCAAGCTTGGGCAAGGGCTAGGGAAAGAGCTAATGCTCCAGAGAGGTGGAGCTATTCTAAAATGCTCCAACACAGACAGTGAAGATTTTTTAGGGCAGATGGAAGTTTGGACTGTGTTATGTCATTCATTTTATTAATTATGTATTTCTACAAAATGCTCAGCAACAAGTATCCTATACTGTTTCTCCCTGCTTGAAACTGCTTTATGTAAGCTATCTTTAACTAAAACAGGCTTCTTCATGTGTCCACAATTGATTCCCTAAAATATTAATAATTTTCCCTACATTGGGTATCAGAGCCATTACTTTTTCCTGTGTATCCTTTAACTATATTTAAATAATTCATTTATCCATTTTCCAGCCCTCATGGAGACTTGGAGTTTCTTTTACACCATGCGATCCCATTTAAAACAGAGGATATTTCCTCCTTCTAAAGTTATGGGATATTTTTTATCTTTCCAGTGTTTACTAGGCATAAGAAACCTGTTAGCAACCATTTTATTAAGACACAAATGCAGCATGGAAATATGTGTCTGCCTGTGTATAAATGTCCTTTCCACTGCTCATCAATCTTTTACTAATTAGAAAGACAAAAATATTTTAAAACCAATTAATGTCACTGAGAAACATTCCAGTAATTCTGAAAATACAATGTAACCACGATAGATACATTTCAATTATTTCAAAGCATGTTCTCAGAGCACTGAGTAAGCATAAGGGAAAAGAAGGGGCTAAAAGCTGCACTGCTTGGCTGATGAATCTCTGACATAGGATGTGGATTAAGGCTTAAGTGAGACCAGCAGTTCACATTCTTCCTCAAAAAGCTCCTGAGTCACCTGATTAAAGTGCAACCTTGACAAATATGCACAGCGTTGTCTCTCACAGTTGGAATCACCAAAGAGGCTAAAAACAGCACCGTGCACTGCATAATCTCTAACCTCAGGGGACAACAAAAACAGAGAATTGCTGTGTCAATCTCATTTCCTTGTTAGGCTCATTATCATAAATACAGGCCTTTGGTTTTGAATGCTACACTTCAATAAGATTTACCTATCAACAGCTGCCGAAATATTGAATTCCACAGTCATCTTTTCCTTTTGATGCTTTCCCTTTTGTTTCTTTATCCATAAACATGAGCAACTGAGCTAAGCTTAAATTAACTAGCCAGGGTTAAATGTTTAGGGCAGCAAATTATGGCTAGCCTGCCTGCAGAGTGGTTTAGATTACAGAGGAGAGTTGCCAATCTCAGCTCTCATCATACACTCCAAATGTGCAGAGCAATATTGGCAGTTCATGGCCAAATCCTGCTTGCTTTAGCTATCACAGGAGCACTGCTCCCATGAATAAGTGGAACAAGATTTAGCCCCTGCTCAGAAGATAGGGATGAATCACACTTTTATTCTTTGAGTACCTCACAGTACCTTCAACACAGACATGTTCAGTGATTGATGGCCTGTGTCTAGATTGGGTATTTTTCTATATACTGACAAATATTCTCTGTGCTATGATTTCTAGGAGCAGAGGAGTGTATACTGCAGCAATGTTGGGTTTCTTATTTTTCATTGTGCCTGTTGCCTTTGTTTTGATTAGTTTTTTTACTGAGGGCCAGTTACTTCCCATCATTTTTCCACTTAGAGTGCTCTGCAATAATCCTGTTACAGATCTCCAGGCCTTAGTGTCACTGAAAGAGTGAAAACTTGAATCAGTAAACAGGTAGAGAAAGACACAACCTTCTCTTCAGGGTCAAATCCCAAGTCATGGCACAGTCTAAGGGAAATGAAGGTCTTTGGCTTTCTGAAAATGAGCTGGACGTATCAGCTAAGGCTTTTTTTTTTTTAGTTGATCAAGGTAAACACTATATGTTAACTGTTTTCATCCAGTGTGCAACCAATCTGGGTCGGTAATTCAGAGTTAAATGTTTGGTTAATAATAATTTCATGACTACATGCTGAGAACACAGGGGAGCAGTAGGCTGTGCCACCAGGAGCAGCCATAGAAGAGGACAGCCCAAAATTGCTCACAGCAGATACAGCAGCATCTTCCCACACTTCACCCAGACTGCCTCTTTGCCAGTCTAGGGCCACGCTCCTCCACTCCAAAGGCACCTAGTCCTGCAAGAGTGGCTGCATACCTGTACAGAGCTCAGGAGCAAAATGGGGTTTCCTTAAAAAAGGGCATTCCACAAAGGAAAAGGTGGGACCATTAGGGTTAAACACTTTGTATCACAGGAAGGACCTGCAGGAGCACATCAGATTAGGCACAAAACAGTCTTTTGGCCACAACACCAGAGTCCCTCATCTGAAACTGAGGGGAAAACATAAAAGGAAAGGCGAGGAGACATCAACAGATCTTTTAGGTATACATACCCAAAAGAATTGCTGAGAGCAAACTAGGCGAAACGCCAAGCTTTCCTAAAAGCAACTGAAGTGATATTTTGGTGATGATGGACACTGTCAAAAACCTCAGCAGAAAGAAATTCAGTGCATATTCCATTTTCCTCAGAAATGAGGTCCCCACATTATTTCAGTGGCTTTGAGCCCCATTAACTGCAAAGCTGCTTCTCTCTTCCTGTCCATGGGGAGCCAGCATCTGCCCAATGATCTGCCTGGGCCCCGGTAGAGATGGCAGCTTGGAGGACATGACCCATCACCCCTGGTTTTCTCTGTCTTTGTGGGGTTCCTTTTAGGCAAGGATTGTTTCTTCCCCAAGGAGCTCAGGCATAGGCACCTACACCAAAGAGTAGTGAACTCTATGAATGTAGTTGACACCTGAGAAAGTAATTTTGGGCTGTTTATTTGAATCTATCTTTTAGGAGCTTAATATTAACCTTATACAATTTTAGCACTGACCTCCAATACCTGCTGTGGTAGAGGCCAGTCAGACAAGACAAGATAGAGGACATATTTAATTTCTGAGTGGGAACAGTTTCTCTCACACATATTTCCAGCCTTTATTTTGCATTACAGTACAATTTTCTTTTTTTCTTTTTTTTTTTTTTTAAGCACAAGTGATCAGACTCGGGTAGGAAACAAAGAGACTTATGATTGATTTTGCTTAGGTAAAGCAGCGATTTCTATCACACTAGCCTTTACTTGATGCTTTTGGCTGCTACAAGGAATCGATTACTCTACTTGTCATAAAAATCAAAACCAAAGCCAGCCCAGCTCCTGGTACACTTTGCACGAAAAGAATGCATGGCTTGCAGAACTTAACTCCACTTTTCTGCAGTAGATGGGCTGAAGATTGCTGGAGTTAATTACCATCAGCAGAGAAGGGTTGCATTTCATTACCAGTGAGCCCAACTCTGACTAAATAAAAAAAGCTGAAATGGGAGAGTGATGACCACAATAAGTGGCCAAAACTACACGCGCTGAGAGGAATGATTTCCCACTGCCGACGTTTAATACAGCTAAGGTGTTGTGAAATTTTACTTCCACAAGCCAGAGGGTTTATTGTAATTCTGATAAATAGTAACAGAAGCAGGTGAGAAGTGGGACAGAAGAAGGGAAATGGTAATGCAACATATAAAATTGCTTAGCAGAAAAGAATGGAGAGAGCGAGCGAGCAGTTTGTTATCGTTTATTTTTCTTCAACATATCATTCAGTTTCAGCTGTCTCCCATCTCACCCAGATCTCCACCATTTCTCAGAGGCGTCTTTCGATGGCATCTCATTCTCCTCCTGTCTTTCACCATCGCTTCATTATTTCTTAACTGTCCCTGAAAGGGCCCGGGCAGGCGACAGGGGGAAAGTGAGCAGGGGACGCGGGACCAGCCTGAGCCCCACGCGTCCACCGCATTTAAGCAGTTTGTAAAAAGCGGGCGAGGGGCGTTGCAAATAATGTTAAATGTGATTTATCTCCCGTATTCCTGGAAAGCTGACGTGCATGAGTTACAGCGAAACCTCCTTTATTTCGCCATGAAATACTTTTGCATAATGAGAAAGAAAATGTCCTCTGTGCCCTAATCAACTCTGACAAGTCCTGGACTCCCAAACACTTTTATTTATGGCATTATTTATTTCACCCCTAATAACCGGGGAGGCGGGCCCGCGGCTCCCTCCGTGCGGAGGCAGGAGGGGATGGAGAGAGGGAGGGAGAGGGAGGGATGGCCGGCGGGCGGCGGGGCTCCGCGCCCGGCCGAGGGGACACGA
This sequence comes from Chloebia gouldiae, assembly GCA_003676055.1. NCBI lineage: Eukaryota > Metazoa > Chordata > Aves > Passeriformes > Passeridae > Chloebia > Chloebia gouldiae. The sequence goes on from QUSF01000005.1 coordinate 24,817,798, forward strand.
AGTTTTCGCGGCGGCCGTCGCTCGGCGGGGCGGGCCGGTCTCGTAAGCCCGCGGCCCCCTTCGGGCCGGGCGGGGCGGGGGGCCCCGAGCCGCTCGCCCCCCGCCCGGCAGCTCACCTGCCCCCGCGGGGGGCGCCGGGGGCGGCGGCGGCCCCGCCAGCGCCCGCCTCCCCGCCCCGCTGCCATTAGCAGAGATTACCCCAAACACTTGCCGGTCGCCGCCCGTCTCCCTCCAGGCATTGGCGCGGCCGCCTGTCAATCAGGCCGGCGCCCCGCCGCGCCGGGGCTCCGCCGTGCCACAGAGACGAGCGCGGCGGCGGCAGACACAGCCCCGGAGCGGGGCCGCGCCGCGCCGCGCCGGGGGAGGCGGCGGAGGATGGAGGAGGAGATGCAGCCGGCGGAGGAGGGGCCCAGCACCCCCAAAATCTACAAGCAGCGGGGTCCCTACAGCGTCCTGAAGACCTTCCCCGGGAAGCGGACGACGCTGGCCAAGCGCTATGAGAGACCCACCATGGTGGAGGTGCCCCGCGGGCGCGGAGCGGGGCAGCCCTTCCCGCACGCCGCCGAGCCGCTGCCCTACGCGCCGCACGGCCCCTTCCCCAACGGGCCCGCCCGCCCCGGCGCTGCCCCCGGCGCTGCCCAGGGCCACCCCCGCCCGCCGCCGCCGGCCCCGAGCTCCTCGGGCCGCTACGGCCCCTGCCCGGCGGTGGCGGCGGGCGGCGGCGCGGAGCTGAGCGCAGGTACCCGCAACTCCTCTCTCTCCTCCGCGCAACTTCGCGGGGCACTTTGCAGCAGGCGGCAGCGGGATGGGGGCTGCGGGCTCCCCTCTCCCGGGCGGCTGGCGAAGGGCGCGACGCCCGCCGGGTGCCCCCGCTCGGGGCTGGACGGGGCGGGCGGCCGGGTCCGTGCGCTGCTCGGGCATCGCTGAAGTTCCCGCGGCGGGCGGCGGGCAGGGGGTCGCGGCGGGGCTGTGCCGCCAGCCGCGCAAGACTTGGCGGGGCAGGCGCCGCCGGCCGGTGCGCACCTGCGGGAGGGAGGGAAGGGAGGGAGGGAAGGGAGGGAGCTGCTGCCGGCGGGGCGGGGGCGGACGGGGGGAGCCCCAGGCCGGCCGCTCCGCTCAGCCCCGCTCCGCTCCGCCGGGGAGGGCGGCAGGCTGGGGCCGGCTACCGGAGGAGCTGCTGGTGATGGAGAGGCTGCTGATAGAGAGGTGATGATTTTAACAGAAAGAAAATAGATCGGCTGCTTGCCTACACCGTTTTCATAAGATGCAGTGACAAACAGGAGATCAAATTATTTTTTATTTTTTTCTTTTAAGGTGTAAGATACTGAGACGCTGAATGCATATCTTTCCTCTAGTGATGGCTTGGAGTTAAAAAACCACGTAGATCTTGATATGCAACCTAAATTTGGCATCAGGAAATGGGAAATTGCATCTTTAAGCAGAGTACAATCAAAAATGAATTACAATAAATCCTATATAATTGCATAGGTCATTCTCTTTAATGAGATTTTATTAACCTGACTGTCAAGCTTTTGAGTCAGGCAGATATTTTATCTTCTTCAACTGATAAAAGTGTCAGCTATAAACCACCATATAAATATTCATAAATCTACACATCTGTGGCAGCCTATCAGCATCATTCTTTTGGACATTAAAAGCATTCTAATTACTTTCTGTCTAGCAGAGCTGAAATGCTGCCTGTTATAGTATGTGCTTGGCAGGCATGATTGCTTTTGTTTGCCATCACAAATAGCAGTATCCTATTTTATATACTGATGGTCCAGAATATATTCAGGGTTTGACTGAACAGGATGAATATTATGAAGCACCATCTGGTTTTGATAACATTGGGTATATTAACTCATCTGTTAATTTTTGACACATCATTGATTTATTTATTTAGAAAAATTGGATCCTGTTTTGGTATGTTGCTGTTTGCCTTTGTAACAAATGTGATGACATTTCCTTACTAAACAGGGAGATATGCTAGTTAATAGGATATATGGCTATGTTTTAATGCCTGGGTTTGCTTAGAAGTAGCCTTGTACTGGATGAATTTAGTATGTCTTGTTACAAATAAGTACTTTACCAAAAAAGTTTAACACTTGAATAGATTAGCCAGAGAATTCACATCTCTGGGGCATAGTTCTGTGATCCATGGCACAAGGTCATCCTTCTTCATGAAATTGCTTCTTATATAAAATGCCCAAATGATATTTAAGTATCCTTTGTGGCCCACAATCAAAACACTGATGATAAATGTGACACCTACATTTCTTTACAGAAGCAGATTATGCCATGGAAAACATTCAGCTGTCTGGTAGATATATGAGGCCATATTCACAGCAAAGCCTTCTGGGCTTCGATGAGCAGAAGTTTGGACTTTCTTTTTCCTGGGTACATTGTACTAACCAGGCACTAGAGCAGGTTTCAGAGCTTGTCTTTGATTTAGTTCTATGCTAAAAAGAGTGAAGGAATTGCCATTCATGTAGCAAAGTTCTTTGAAGTCCCTGTCCCTTCGACTGCACATTCAGGCTTTACTTCAGGTTCCTATATGGGTTCCAACTTACCCTTTGCTCAGGTTTGAGTGCCGAGAGAAACAGAACAGGAGAAAGCAAACCAGAAACTTGCTGCAGTGTGTACAAGTAGTATTTTGCACAAATTATTACCAGAGATGGCCCACAAAGTTGGGAAGGGGACTGGAGCACTTCCCCATGAAGACAGGCTGAGAAAGTGGGCGCTGGATAAGAGAAGGCTGCATGGAGATCTCATAGCAACCTTCCAATATCTTAGGAGGGCCCACAAGGAAGCTATGGAGAGACTCTTCTAAGGGAACTGAAGCAACAGGACAAGGAATAATGGGTTCAAACTGAAAGATGGGAAATTTAGATTAGATATGTGGAAAAAAAATTTTACTGTGAGGCTGATGAGGCACTCGATCAGGTTGCCCAGAGAAGCTGTGGATGGATGCCCTATTCCTGGCAGTGTTTAAAGCCAGGTTGGATGGCTCTTTGAGTAACCTGGTCTAGTGGAAGATATCTCTGCCCACAGCAAGGGGTGTGGAACTAGATGAACTTTAAAGTCCCTTCCAAGCCAAAACATTCTTAATGTTCTATAAAGCAGTAGGCAAGGTTTAGATCTCCTAGGTATTTTAAGCCCAAGGTAGGGATGCTTTGCTGAGCTGTGTGCCCATCCTTCCTGCTTGGTGATGGAGTAACACCGTCAGCTTGTTCCTGGGAGCTGTAGCACCACTAAGATGAGCAGGAAGCTAGCTGGGACCCCAGTGCTGTATGTATGTGAAGAAGTCCCATTGTCCAGAGGCTTGAAATCCTCTTAACTAACATGAGAGCCAGTTTAATAGCACAGGCTGCTTCTGGGGAAGCAGAGTTGGGGTTTTGCCCCTGGAGAGTGAGAGCATTTGCATGTTCCCCATGCACAGTTGCCCTGTACTTTGCCCAGGGTCTGTGGGGTATCTGGGCTCCCCAAAGCAGCAAGGGGAACAGGCTCAGAACACCTTTTAGCCAGAGGCTCGTAGGTGTCCAGCTGCACATGCATTCTCCACAAGCCAGTCACCATCCATGATGTGTACACTTTTACACTTTTCCCACTCGGTTTATCCTCAGCACTTGGCAGGTGCTTACTTGAATAAAGGGGTGGAGTGCTGTAGAGCAGTTTTGTAGGGATACCCACTTCCTAAGTTCAGTTTCAGAGACCTCTCTTTTTTGCCTTTCACTTGTGCAGGCAACAGTGAGCAAATACTAGTAAAATACCACTCCTGGGATGCCAGCAACTTAAACACTTAATGTAATTGATTCTTAAACTTCAGGCATGACATTTCTGGCCTCTTGGGATTCACAGCTCCAAGTTTGCTTTTGAAAGTGGTCACCTCAAACACAGTCACAACTAAAGATGCTTCCATATTTTTGCAGCTTTTTCTAATGGTTAGAACTCTTCACAAGGGTAGCCAGATTTTCCCTCAGTTGCTCTCTAAGAGACCACTCTCACCTCCAAACTCCAGCAGAATTGCAGGAAGAGGGGCTAGGGAAAGGAATTAAAACAGGAATTCTCCACCCAGTGCCATGGTGAAGAAAAATTTAGTTCAAGATCCCATCATACAGGGAAAAATCCTGCATGAGAAATGTCATATTACAATGAGGAATGTGAAGCTGTACTGCAACACAATCCTTCTCTCTCCTCTAGAGGTTACTCTGCTGTTGCTGCTGTGAGCCGCATGGATTGATTCATTCAAAGTACCAGCAGATACCCATTTTCTTCTGTAAAATATTAGTTCTTTATTAATCTATCCAGATTATATTCCTGGTATGAAAACTATCTGTCTTTGGTAGTATGTGCTTTGAACAGTACCATAATCCACCAAAGGAAGTCCTTTTTCCTTAGAAAAGCATGATGTAGACCTTACAGTGAAGCTTAAAATTTAGGGTGGCTTTCATGGAAAGCACAGGAAGAAGAGCAGGACTGGTAACACCTGATAGCAGTGCCAAAACATGGCACATTTAAAACAGCCAGTTAATAAGGCTTTGTTATGTCCAGACAGAAAAACAGTTTGTTCAATGAACAGCAAAGATGAAGATTGGTGTTCTGACCTTACAACACAAGTTGTGAGCCCTCATTTGGAAGCAGGTCTCAGATAAATACTGAAATGGCCAGACACTTGTAGTCTTAATCCACTGGATTGTCTTGATGATCTTCATGCAAAATGCCCAAGAAAACATTGCATAGTCATAGGAGATGTCAAATGCTCTCGATTTTGTGACCTAAGCACAGATGGTCATATCTAAAAATATAATGACCAAGTCTCTATGCTTGGATAAAGGCCAGTTTGAGGGGTACTGCCCCAGGATCTCAATTAATAAAAATATTTTAATAAACAGATCAAGAAATACAAATAATCAGGTGAGAGGTCTGAGTCACTGTAAGGTGAAGAGTGAGATGATTGAAATTGCTAAGGAACCTGAGTGTCACAATACCACTGAAAATTAAATACCAATGAATACGTTCCCTGCAGGGGAGAATGTATGGCATTCAGGCCCACAAAATACTTAAAAAGATGACTTTTTAAACCAGCAGTCCAAGAATACAAAGGAAAATTTGGAAAATCCACAACCTGAATCCAGAGCCACTGAGATCCAACACAATGCTTATTAATAAAGCTATCTGAAATAAGTATTGAAAAGATACTTAGGTGTGGGAAAAGCTGACATTATACCTGCCAAATTTGCCAGGCATCTTTTCTGATTCCTTAGTTAGTGCAAGTTATGAGACTGAGTTTCAGACATTTGTTCTGACTAAATCCTGTTTTCAGTCTGGCAGTTAAATAGCTAAGAACCTCCCTGAGTCCCAGTGTCAGTGCGAAAAAGATGTGAAGATGAATGCTGTATCTGGGAGTTTGTACCTGGTTTGCCATGTGATAGTATATTCTGGTTGCTTGCAGTCTCAAACAATCCAGTTAGGAATACTTATGCTTTTAGCAATTTAATCCTGTTCTCTTAGCACTTTATGGGTCTTATCCAGCAAGTCCACCTCCAGGCAAATGTGTAGTTAAAGTCGATAGAAGTTCTGTAAGACTAAAGACTCTGGGGTCTGAGACATTAGAATTACATGGCTGGTGAGCAAGGTAATAAGGAAAAGGAATATCACAATAAGACTTTAATATACTGCTTACATTGTTTTAGTCCAGTGCAGTGATTTCACTAGAATCCTACTTTCGTAGAAAATACATACATAATATTAAATCAATTAAGAAGCATAGATTGGTGTTTATTCAGTAGTAATCACATAAAAACAACTTTTTGTCATTTCTTAAGTGATTAGACGTTGCACAGTGCTTGCATTTCTAATTATAGATGGTCTGTAAAATCTGAAATCCCAATTTCTACAATATATGCTAAATGGGCAACATTTTTTTTTATCCATCATAAGAAATAACTGCAGTTATCATTCTTATTTAGGGTTCTTCAGACTGTGGGTGTGTGCACCACTACTGGTGTAGAAGTCTCTTCAAAGCAGAGCAGAGGCAGATATTTCCAGAATATGTGCTGAGAGCATCTCTCACTATTGCTGTCCAGCAGTACCCAGAAAAAAAGCATTTGTGCATCTCTGGGTTAGCCTTTCAAATGAGCCTTGCTTTGTCATGGCTCATTTTTATGTCTTTGAGTATGGGTTGAAGTTAAGAAAAAAACCAGTAATTGCTGTTATTGTGCCCTTGTAATAGATCTGATACTGAAGATTAAATCAATAATGTAATTTCTGTATAAAATTTCAGTTACATTTTAAACCATTATCACAGTGACTATACCTAATGCATAAAATTTTAAAACAAAACTAATAATTAATTTAATCTTTACTGATGTTAATATGTATTTTGGTATTCTTCAAGACTAGTAATTTGAATGTCAGGTTACTTTTTGCTGGTTTTATAATAAATATTGGAGTAACATCTCTTATAAGAGTCTAATCCCTTTTCAGTTGTTTCATTCCTATCTTGTCCCCATGCAACAAGGATATGCAAACAATACATAACCATTTTGTGAACAGAGACAATAATGATTAAAATACAAACAGTATAGATGACTTCAGGTCTGGAATCAGATTATAGGATTAAAATGAATGAAAAAGCACTCTGTAGTAGGATTGCAAAGTTACAGTCAATATCATCCTGTAATAATTTTAAAGGGGAAATATGGAAAGAAGTGAGACAAAGAAAATACATGTTGGGGTTGTTAGTGATGCTTGAATTTCCTAGTTTCCTTTTGGTTTATCAGGTCTCAGCTGGAAAGCTGCCATGTCACCAGGATTCTGTTATTTTAATTCATATTACATCTCCTGTCTTGCTTTGCAGTTGCATTAATTTTAAGGGTTAAAGATATCTGGCCTTAGGTTGGTGTAGAAAAAGAGAAGTCGAGGCAGTGGGTAATGGACTTGGTACCTCATCGGCTCCCACTTGGGTACCAGTGCATTTCTGCCCTTTGGAGTTCATAGTGTGGACAGAGGGTATTGCATAATGCTTTGGATCAAAGATGTGGTGTAGAAATCTGCCCTCGTTAGCCTGAACCTGTCTCCAGGAGTGTGATGTGGCTCATAAACGCAGGAGGCTGATGGCGAGGCTCTGCATGGCCCCAGGCAGCCTCATGACCCAGCACTGGGCTTGGGCTTGCTCTGCCCACCTCAGGTTCCTGTTTTTCAGTTAAGTCCTCAGCAGATCACATCAGGGTTTTGTGCTGGGGAGGTTCTCCTCTGGTTGCATTCAAGGCTGAAAGTATTTGTATGCAGCTTCAGCCTTGCCCTCTTTGCAGAGATCCAGAGGATGGTACAAATGCAAATTAGTGTTGTTTCAAATATTCTTCAGGTCAGCTGTACTGACCTCAGTGTAAGGTAGATTTTCTACTAGACAGTGGTGGATCTTGAAGAAGTGCTCTGAAAAGTGCCACCCCTTAAAGGCCTGACTTCTGAACATTTCTGTTCTTTATGTATTATGAGTGTGATGAGGCTGCTGATGAAGTTACGGTAAATGAAGGTCTGGGGTGCTTAGTCTCATGTATCTGTAGCAGGTTGCCTTTTCAAAAGTAAATGTGTTTGTCACTTTCTAAAAGTCAAGCCTGCCTGAGAAGTGCTCTCCAAAATTGGCAGTGCTTTAACCTACCAGTCTTTTTTTTCTTTTGCAAAATGTTTGTTACATCTGTTCAGATACCTAGAGGAACTTAGCTTTGAATAAGGTAAAAAAAAAAATTAGAAGGCACTGCTTTTACTGGGGAGCCTAACAGGTCATAAATATCTTAAATATCATAAATATCTTGGTCATTTTTCTGTCAGGGTCCAGGAAGTATTATAGCAGCTTCAGCTACACATGGATACATTGCAGAAATGAGCCATCCTACTCTGTAGGTTTAGCTTGTAGCTGCTATTGCTCCCTGAGACATGACCCCTCCTGTCATGAGAGGCAAAGCTGACTAGGTGCAGCACGGCATCCCTATCCTACTTCCAGAGCTGAGCTGCTGTCTCCAGAAACTGCTGCACAATCCCATGTAGAGTTTCCTGATTGTATGCAGAGCATCTTTAAGAACTCCACTCTCCAATGTGCCATACTGGCCTGCCTGCAAACCTGTAGGATGCCTTTGCTTGATTTTAGAAGAGGGGTTTGTGCTTATCACTCTGAGTAGTTCCCAGACATATCTGGAACTTAGAGCAAAAGGAACAGAAGCAAAGTCCATAGAACTGAGGGTCAGTTGTGTGGAGTGTCCTGTGCCCAATGTCAAACAAGTGCATCAAAGACAAAAAGGAGAAATAACAAAGCTTGGAAGCCTTGTTGGAAAGGAACTGGGCATAGGACAAAGGTGTAGTGCAAAGTCCTACAAATATATACAGATAATGCCCTCCGGCAGCTTGAAATAGGCTTTCAGGTCAGTACTTACTTGAACTTGTAGCAAATTGGATGCAATTTGAATTTTCTTCCCCATTTTCATGACTTAATCCCTCTGAAAGAAGATGTCAGTAAGCAGTGTCTATCATCACAATGCATTTCTGATTAACAGCAAGGGCACAAGGGCACTCTCAAAATAGAAACAGAGTCAGGATTGTTTTAAATCACAGTGTTGCAGAAGAATTAAAGCAGAAGCCATAATTTTAAGATGTTCAAGAATAAAATGCATGCTACTGTAAACAGTTGTGTACATTTGTCTAGCTGCTACTGCCTGGCATAACCTCCTGCATTAGGTTTCTGTGATTCATCTTTTCTTCTGTTGCAGAGAGTCGAATGATTCTGGATGCCTTTGCTCAACAGTGCAGCCGGGTTCTAAGTCTCTTAAATTGTGGTGGAAAACTACTGGACAACAATCACTCTCAGTCCATGATTTCTTGTATAAAGCAGGAAAACCCAAATTATAGTGAAAGACAAGAGCAATGTCAGCTTGGGAAAATGGTCCATAGTCAGACATCAGACATTTTAGACATAGAGATGCAGTATATGCAAAAGAAACAACAAACCTCAGCCTTTCTGAGAGTTTTTACTGATTCCCTTCAGAACTATTTACTTTCTGGGAGCTTCCCTTCTCAGAACACCTCATCAATAAATGATTTTAGCCATTTGGCAGATGTGGATCCACTTTCAGCCTCTCCAGTACACACTTTAGGTGGATGGACATCTCCAGCAACATCGGAATCTCATGGTCATCCATCATCTTCTACACTTCCAGAGGAGGAAGAGGAGGAAGAGGAAGAAGGTTACTGCCCTCGGTGTCAAGAGCTAGAGCAGGAGGTAATTTCATTGCAACAAGAAAATGAAGAGCTTCGTAGAAAGTTGGAGAGCATTCCAGGTAAATAATCTGCCTTGTAATGTGATCAATTCAGAGATAAAAATAATATGGGTAATAGTATATTTCAAGTTCTAGTAATTTTTAAAAGTTGCAATCATAATAATCAAACACTGGAATTTGTCTCCAGCCAAAATTCCTATAGCTGTGCCCAGTGAAAAATTGCCTACTGGTACTTATCTCTGTAAATATTGAGTCCTACACTAGTAAGGTGTGTTCAGGTGGGGATGTACTTGTAATCCCAAATTCCAAATATCAGTGGTGGTTGGTCCTAGTAATTTCAAGCATTCATAACTTTCATGACTCTTTAACTGTCTTGTTCTTTAATTGACATTTCAACTTATAAACCTAATTCCCTTTTGGGGGCTCCTTTTTTTGGTTACTGTTCAAAGTTACATCCATAGTTTTACATGAAATAATTTTCACTTTTACTTTGAACAGTTTCTCTTAAATTGCTGCTAGCTCAATGAGAAGCATTACTGTGTCTCTTCCCATTAATCTTCAAATAAATCTGAAAAAAAACCCAACAAAAACCTAACAACAACTTTCCAGTTCAGCAATATCTAGAAGCCACTATGTGAGAGAAAGAAATCAAATAGAAACCCCTTCTGTGAAAAGCTTCTCTTGGTCTTTAAACCTATGACCTCTCACTGTTCAGGTGACCCAAGATACTTGAAGAGTGGTATGGGATAAGGACCAGGTATCTTGGACCTGTATTTTCTAAACTTTCAGCACAAGCAAAATTACACCTCAAATAATAATACTAAAAGCAAAATGAAATTTAGCAAAGAAAGAAGCATACAACATGCTTTTGACATAAGCATTTTGTAGAAACACTAGGGAACTGTGTCTTTTTTACCTGAATTTGAGGTGCTTAGGGTAGTCCATCGAAAGTTAATTGAACTGATCTCTGAATGGTGGAAAAGCATGTCTAGTACAGCATGAGCTGCAAAGATGCTAACTATGCAGAAAGGAAGAAGGCAGTAACCAACTACTGCCCCAAGATGTAGAGGCAGTTGCAAAATCTGAGCAAAATTCAAGCAGCAGTCTTCATAATTCTTCTCCCCAGTGATGTACTATGCATTATTTATATCATATCATGTTTTTCTTTTGTGCATTGGTCCATAGGGGTACTGGCAAATCCCATAAGCAGAATTGTTTAGTGCAAAGAAAATTCAAAATATAGAGTAACTCCCTCACTTCTCCCAAAAATTTAGAACTACCATAACTCATGTACTCTCACTGGTTTCAGCAGTGGTTAGTACATCATCTGGTATTGCATGACAAAGGGAATTGTGTGGACTTCAGCTCCTGTGGAGTCCTACCTTTAGGTGTATAAGACTAGAAATGATCCTGTAGGGCTTGTAAGCCAACTGACAGCTTTCCTTCAGTCCCCTGTACCGTAATTTTTTGACTTTCACTAAGGCATAACTTGTATTTGATTCAGGTAGTATCTCAGAAGGTCTCCAGTTTCTGGTAAGCAGTGGCTGTATCTCTTACCTGACACTTGGTTCCAGTGCTTAATTACACTGGTGAAAATATGTGCCTTGTTCCCTGCCTGACTACCAGAAATCAGCTTTTAGCCATTGACTTTTATGCTTTGCTGCACTAAATGAAGTGCTCTATAGGTCTTGGTACTTCTTCTGATTGAAGGTACTTACAGACTGAAATCTGACTTAATTTCCATTTTAAATAAACAAAGCAAACAGTACTATTTGAAACTCCTCAAATTACTTGAATCCTTCTTTGCAGTTTCTTTCCTCCCCTTCTGCTAATTTCTTTAAAATCTGGGCACTGGAAATGCATGCAGTATGTTCCTATGAGCCTGATCAAAGGTGAATAGACTCTTCACTTGCACCCGTGGTTTCCCTGGTGGGTTGTGCAGCTGAGCTTCTCATTCTGTGCACATTTCTTCCTAAAAGTACACACTTTGTATTTGTCTGTGTTCATGTACTGAGTGTTCCAGATTGCTCTGACTGTCCCACTTGCCCACTGTTTGCTGATTTGTCCATTTCCTTATCATCCAGAATTTTTCAAATTGTTTTTAAATCAACTTCGTGATACTGGTTAGGAATGTTGAATAGTTTTGAAGATGTCGTTAGTCCTTGTTGGGCCTTTCTAGAAACATGTCTATTAATGATGATTCCTGCAATGACATATATTCAAGATGTCAATAGCAGGTTCCTAATATATAGGCTTTGATCTGCTGGTGTTGAGTGTTGCTGCTGTTGCAATCAACTAACTCATGGAAGTAACATGCCCTTCAGGAGTCTAGGTATCTTGTACTGTTCAGCCCAGCTTTTTCGGGCAAATCTATATGCTTATCAAAGAATGACAATCAGGTTAGTGTGGCAAGATCTACTTTCCATAAGACCATTTTGGCTGGCATTAATTATATTCATACTCTTTAGTTCTTTGTCATTTGAATCTCATTGTGATTGACTATATTTTGCGAGGATTAATGCTGGGTTAAGCATGAAGTATTTACCTGGGTCATCACACTTACCCTTCGTCCCCATTTAAAAGTGATAAACATACATAATCATAGTCATTTTACACCCCCCAGTAGTCACAAAACTCCTTGTTAGCAGTGTATCAAAGGAAGCAGACAGACATAAAAGATGTGCAATGAGGTAGGACTTATCTGCCAACATAAAATCATCATCAGATACATCTGCTGCTTTCTGGTGACATATCCAAATAGATATGAAGTGACCCATGTGTTTGCAGAAGTATTGAGAGCCATGGAAGATCCCTCAGATTTTGCCACATGGTAGAACAGAGGTTCTCAGGCAGTCACACAACCACCACTGAGCAAAGTTAATCAAAAATAACTAAAGAAAATGTCTAATTATTTTTGTCTCTAGTGTTCATTTTGCTCCTGTAAGCTTCTACTACCAAAAAAGCTGGCAGAAATTTTTCTGTGACTTGAGATGCCCAGCTCTACATGTAAACAGGAGCTTGTGGTCCTGTGCCTTTTTTTGGTTTTTGCCCATCAAGATGTTGCATGCCTCAGGAGGGAAACAGAAAGCTCTCTGCAGAGTGTCAGTGTTGTCTGCCACCAGCTATCACATCAAACTCATCTCAGAGCACAAACTTTCTTCCCTGTGTGTTCATCTACCTCATGCAGGCCATTGGCTGGGCCAGGGAAGGCAATGAGCGTGGTGGAGAGGCAACCAAGGCAGCAGCTAGATGAGTGTGAAGGTTGCCATACTGTCTCTATCGAGCCACTGAAAGGGCAGGGTTTTTTTACATAGTGGTTTCTCTCCCTGTCCTTGGGAGAGCTAGTCCAGAGCTGCTGGATGAGGCTGGCAGGGGACCCTGTGGGGCGATGGCAGTGTGCACCATGCCCTCTCCACAGTCGCTGAGGCTCCCATAGCAATTCTGCCAGCAGAATATAAAAGCACCAACCCCTCCCTTCTGCTGTATAATATGAATCATTTTATCCTTCTCCTGAAATACTTTGCATTTCTTTTTTTTACTTTCCATATGCAAAAGCCCTTTTAAAATCCATGAGAGTTTGCGATCTAAAAATAGTTGCCGCTATACATCTCTGCCTCGAGCTTTGCAAAGCAAGGCTCACAAAGAGGCTACCATGAAAAGGAGTGTTTTCTCTGCAGATGTAAAGGCAATGACATTTTCTTCTTTTTGTAACAAATATTACAGAAGACATATCCTCCTGTAGCTTTTGGACACAGGAAATAAGATTTTCCAGTTTTCAGGACTCTGCCCTGTTGCTGTAGAGCCCTTCAGTTCTGTAGGATCTTTTTGCCTGTAGCCTAGCATCACTCTTTGGCAGATCACCACTGGAGAGAAACAATTACATGGATAAAATATCCCATATATTTTAGTTGCTGAATGGCAGACTTTTTTTTCTGAAAAAAAAACCATTTGATTTGACTGAAACAATACTAAATTTGTGTGAAAACTTAATTGTTCCAGCTGTAGAATAAATGAAGAAAAAAATCGTATTTCAGTGCTTGGGGTTTAAAGCAGTGCAACTTCTTTCAACTTGTCAAGTTTTCCCAATATCTGGTTTTTTTAAGGCAAAATATTAACCAGGCATTTTCAGTTTTCAATTCAACTGAAGAGAAGAGAAGCATTTTCATTCAGTGTGTTATCGTGTCTTCTTCCAAAAAATAATTGAAGTTTAGATAATTCCTGGAAGGAGTTTGGCAAACGCATCATTGGGTCTTTAAGGTTTTGAGATCATTAAGAACAAAAGAAAGTAATCCATCCACATGAGAAGAAAAGTGTCTCCTAGTTTCTTTCCTCTGTGTAGAAATTACTGTGGCTGTGATACTTTCCCAGTAGTAAATCTAAAGACATATTTGTGGAGCTGCATACCCATGGATGACATGGATTTTAACCATAAGGATATTAAGGAGTTCTTCATTATTATCAGCATGATTTTCTAACGCTTATTTATCTGAAATGGAGAAATTTCCAGGTGATTAAAGCAAAGGTCTATAATCATGAGTTAGGGTTTGTCTTCTGGTGCTCCCAGATTTGCCCCATGGTTTTGGATAAGTCTGAAAGTAGTAAACAAGTATAATTTAGTAAGTATATGAAGCAGTGTGTGACAATTACAATGATTATTTTTACTTTGTTAAGCCAGCAGCAAAAAATACTCCAGCAAATAGCAGAGGGATGGAGAAGGAAAGGAAAACCCTCTCAGATGTTGAGTCCTGGTTACCTATAGAGCCTACATTCATGGTGGCTGGAAGCAGCCAAAGCAAAGTGGGATTTGCAGGTAGAGTTAATATCAACGTAATTGAAAAAGTCCGACAAGTTTTCCAGGAGGTTTTGTATGCCCAAGGCTTGACTCTTCTTCCTGACTCTTGGATGATATAATAAAAGATACTACTTTTCCCTACAAATCCTGTCTCCTTTATACTTTCAGAGCCTCATGTTTCCAAAAAGCCTACCACAGCCACAGTACAGATAAAGCAGCCATCAAGGGTTATGATGAACACTTTTTCATGTCCTTTTTTCTGGTCCTTTTTCTTGATGTTCACATTTAACCACTCCTTTGGTTTCCCTTGATGTTCTGGATGTTTTGGTCTGATCTGTGGCCTCGTTCTGCTCTTAAGCTTCAAAGTGTGAAGTTTCTGTGAGAGGAGAGAGCCTCGAGCACGATCACCCAGTGTTTGGCACATGAACCCCTTTGAATTTGTAACACAGCTTTGCTTGCTGCTGCGGGTGACAGCTTATTTTGCTAAACCAACCTGAGTACAAGAACTTATTGAAACATGTAATTGCAGCAGACCAGGCCTTGCTTTATCTGTGTTCTCTGCATTTCTGGATACAAAACCACAAGAATTCGGGAGATCGGGTTTCTCAGCCAACTTGGGAAACCAGAGCTGATGGGAGTTTTGTGGGGAGCTGCAGTTCAGCCTGTCAAGGATGAACTACCAGGTCTCAACTTTCATTTGGCCTTTGCAAGTAAACATTTGGTTTTTAGTGGCACAAACTGCTGTGCCTTCTCACAGGGGACTTCCTGTTTTCCCTGTTAGTTACCAGCAGGTGGAAATGTGTAGTATGGGGGTTTACAGAGAATGTTCCTTCCAAAGTGAAGACTTCACTGCTGAATGGGACCACAAGAAGAGGCTCCCTCTAATGAGAAGGAAAGTGAGAGAGCACAGACAAAAATAAAAGCCACAGGAGCATGTGGCAGCATCACTTAAATGAGGTGCACAGCTGCCTTGTTTTATCTCTTTTAATCTGTTGTTTATGCAGAGGTGTACGTCCCAGGGGCATATGGGAGGGGAACATTCTTTTTTCTGGAAGAAATCTATTGCAAAAGAAAATTAAAAGTACAATGGCTTTTCAGATGCAGATTTATAGAAATTAAATTATTTGCCTGGAAAACAGAGCTGAGAGGGATTTTTAAAGTAATGGGATATTTGCTTGAATTTTTCTCGCTTCCCTGTTTTCGGCTGGCATGTAGGTCAGTTTAGGAAATCTTTAACACCCTCCTACACATTGTGTAAATTCATTTGATTTCTGCTATATGCTTTCACTACAAATGGGTGCTGGTTTTATTTTACCATCCAGTCACAAATATCCAAATTTTCAGGCACTTGAGCACTGAAATCAGTTCCTCCCCCATCTCTCCTTCTTGCGGTTTTTCCAGATCATCACACCCCAAACAACTTGCCTTTGTGGACCATCCATGCAACTTTTGCTGGCTTTCAGCTGACTATTGAAATAAATGACCGTATGAGCTAAAATAGTCCAAGCCATGCACACTTGTCCAAATCTCAGGCAGCAAAGGCATCTCCATTAATGTTATGAGAAATTCACACAGTCCTGTGGTTCGTCAGCACGTTCCCTATCATTTGTTACATCTTTTTGACAGTCAGGCATCAATTTAGAAATGCCCTGCAATGAACTCGGAGAGCAGCGTCGCTCAAGGTCAAGTGAAGGAGGACAGAGTGCAGTGCTGAGCCAGTCTTAGCTGACAGCTGCTGGCCTGAGCAGGGTGGATGTAGATGCTCACCCTTCCCAACTCTCCCCACCTCTGGTCAGTCAGAGGTAAATGGTCTTGAGTGCTAAGGGATTCATCTTCTGCAGAGCACCAAGAGGAATACAGCCAGTGTCAGCTACAAAATCTTATTAATTACAGAATAACGAGATTTCTTACTGTCTGTTTATGGGGCTGAGCCCACTGCAGAGACACATGCAGCCAAACTGGGGGTGAGCCATCCCTTCTCACTGGGATTGTCTGATGCTGCAGGAGAGGTTGGAGATGTACTTTATTTACCTTGGAGATGTGCCGTATTTACAGCAAGCCCAAGCATCTCTTCACAGTGCTGTGCTTTGGCAATATAAACAGCCCTGGAATGCTTTACACTGGAGGCTGCATTTTTGGGAGGATAAATTAGAGTTCTCATTTTGACAGATACCAGTGTAAGTGACTGTGTCTTGGTAACATTTATAATGAGCAAAAAGCCAGCTCAAACCAATAATAGGGATGTTCTAGGGATGTCTCTTCATAAAAATTTGGAAACAATTATTAGAGGCAAATGTTTAAAAATAAAAAAAATAGAATGGGTGATAATTGGGAAACTTTAAAAACATGTCACTTAAAGCCCCAAAAGACTGTCAGAGGAAAAGTACAACTGGTTACAAAACCAACCAGTTTAGAGGGAAGGTAAAGGAAGAGTTAGAAACATAACAAATAGATTAGAGGGGAAGTTTATGTGATGTGTAAAAGGCAGGTTTATCAATGGTAAATTAATGATTAAAATTAAATGTGGCACATTGTCTAGAGAAGGCTTCATTTCCATGGCAAAATAAAAATATGATGTCCTAACAACAGTATTGGACCATTATCAGACAGAAATAGATTTTATCAATAATATGGAACTGTTCACTGAGTATTTCTGTTCTGGTACTTGAGAAGAGTAGCATGATGCAGTCACACCAATATAATGATGATGGTAAGCAGGTAGAAATATTTTCCATTTCCATTGTAACTCTGGGTGTTCTCATACGTTCATCAGCAGCTTCATGTGGGACTGCAGCCTCAGCTGCCTGTCCCAGCTGCCTCTCAGTGCTGGGACACTGAAGAGCAGTCCTGCTTGGGCACTGCAGCTTCTCCTCCCTAAGTGCACATCAACCAAAGGCACAAGGCAGCTGCTACCAAAGTGTCATGTTTTCAAAACCATGAGGTCTGGACAACTCACTTCAGGAGCTAAACCCAACATGAAAAAGACAATACTGACCATCATTTTTCTTTAGGCTTTGTAATATTTTGGATGCTTCAGAAGACTGAAAGGTGGAAAGAGTAACTGATTTTTTTATTAAAGGACATGAGATACCTTGGATGATGGTGATTTCGTTGGCCTGATATTGAGCCGAGACAAACTAATTGCACAGCTGATGCCAGCTTCAATTAATAGATTGTTAAACCAGAATAATGGCATTAGTACCAGGCTGCATCTTGCCAAATTATGGTTTTGATGAGATGAAAAATTTTATGAGTATTGCAGTTATTCGGGGTGTTACATAACATTAAATTACAAAACATGATTTAAAAATACAAATAGATTTGTGTTTGGGAAATTCAGGAAAACTGCCGCGATGCAGTTGAATTTCTGGAGGGATGTTTTTTGTGAAACTGTTCAGAGCCCATGTTTTTAATACTTTAATTCATGAGGGAAAGCATACAGTCATTGCCTAGAGCTTGCAAGAGGCATAGAGGTAGCTGTGAGAGAGGAAGATGCGAGGTGACAGACCTGGCTAATCTCTGTGTGTTGGGGCACAGAGAACATGGTTCTGCTTGGTTTCAGCCCCTGAGAAAGGCACTGAGTGCTTTCAGGGCACTGAGAAAGGCTTTTGGAAGTCAGTGACTTTCTGCCTGGGTATTGATGCACAGCATGGCCAAAAGACCTGCGGCCATCAGCTGTATAGACATTTAAGTAGGTGTAGGAACTCCACTTTTATCAGCACCTCTGGAAGATCAGTGCTGGGCTTAAGAAAGAGAAGAGGGAGAAATTATTTTACCACTAAGTATGTAGCAAGTAACAGGCATCTTCCATTTCTTTTTCCAAAAAATTTTGTGAACCCCCGTTTGAAGGAAAACAAAATGCAGACATGAAGAAAGGTTTATGTTCCTGTGGGTAGAAACTGCATCACTGGGAGATGACAGATTTCTATGGTGTTTTACCCACTGATGCTGTCTGTGGCAAGGAGAATTTAGTGCAGGGAGTCATTGTGCTGTGTGGCAGCTCAGGCTGAGAGATCATAGCCTGGATTTTGTCATTGGCACAGTGCATGACCACCACAGTCACTGTTCAACTATTCATTAGAAATTAGGATTCTCTGCAGAGAAGGCTGTGACAAGCTGTGCTGAATGAGCACTTGTTACAACATACAGATACCTAGAATAACAACAAAATCTTAAACTTGGATCAATATCTGCAAATACCTACCACCTTTTACATGTGTCCTAGGTAACATCTTAGCCAGACCAGCGTTCCCTGGCACACCAGGTTCCCTGTAGGCTCTCCTCCTCCTTGCCCTTTAGCTCCTGCAAAGACCTTGCCCTTTCATTCTCTGCAGGCCATCTCCAGTGTCCATTCTGAGATGCTGGCACTTTCAGAAAGTAAAGGCTATGGAAACCTCTTCCCTAATGGGCAGGAAAATTACTGCCTCCCCACAGGCTTTTTACTAAATCATAACAAGTGTTATCTCGATGTTGGTATCTCTCCCACTACTTACAGTAAGAACAAATACCTGTTGGTGATGTCCTGATAGTGGATACCTGCATAAACATGCAGAGTATCAGCCCATAGGGCTATGATCTTGTTAACCCTGTAGAGACCCCATCAAAGATAAACAAAATAAACTGGTAGACTTAAATGATTATTCATCTTCCCAGCTGGGACCTCCAGGCTCTTACAAAGTTACATTTCCTGAAGGTTTTGGAGGAAACAGTTCTCAGCAAAGAGAATATCTGCAGAGCCGTAAGAGGGATGCAGCAGCAAAACCAAAGCTTTGACTCTCCACCTCGTGCTGCCCTCTTTGAGGTTTCTTCTAGGCTTCAGTTGATACGGCAGCCCAAGAAGTCTGGATTTGCAAGTAGCACCTAGTGTTTGAAAGGCTGAGGTTATTTGTATCAACAGCAAACTGTGCTGTGTCATGGCTTTAAAGTCAGAAGTGATCAGCATCCTCCAGTCACTACAATGATTAAAAAAAGCCTGCTCAAAACACTGGTGCTTTTATGAGGATAGAAATTTTTATAAGCTTTGGCCAGCTTTTAGTACTTTCATGCTTCTTAGTGGTAATGAGAAGACACTTTATCAGCAGCATAGAGTTCGAGTAGAGCTGCACTTCATATGCTGGGGACACAACAGGTTAAGTAATTTCCTGTTGTCTTCTCAATTAAGCCCCATCCTCTTGGAAGAACATACGTGAACACATCCTTGGATAGCCTGCCGTGAAATTACTTACTGTGTGAAAAAACAGAAGCAGGAGTAAATACACTGATGGGTTGTCTTTACAGAGAGGTCAACATGGAGTGCAATAACATAGAAATTTATTTATCATATCAGGCACTTCACATGACTTCTATATGCAGACTGCTGGATGTAACTCCTCTTATCCCATAGTAAAGGGTCTGTTTTGCACAGAGTAATTTTGTTCTGCACCCTGTCTGCCTAGACAGGGGCATAGTAAGCTGTGTGGTGTGAATGCCAAGAAAATAGGGCAAAATACCCATAAATCCTACCTTCAAGCATTCTCAGATATTTCAGTGCTTGCTTTCAGATTGCTAGCTTAAGATAAAGCCCAAAACACCACATTTTTTCAGGTGTAAAGAAATAATAAAATTCCAAGAAATAGTAATTTAAAAAAGGAATGTAAATATTTCTTCTAGGTTTTGAGCTGAAGCTACAATTAAATCTGAATACTTCACAAAAACAATCCATTCAAAATGTGGAAGTCATAAGGTACCTTAGAAACTGTGCTTATTTAGTCCTGCAGAAGTCAGTTGTAATGTTGGATTAATATCTGTTTAATTCTCCTATGGTGTTTCAGGCCCAGGGGAAAAGAGCTGTATTTCAAAAATACTCCAGAGTTAATCAGGGATGTGGCAGCATCTGCTTAAGAGAGACCCATAATTGAATCATCCCTAATTAACCTATCACCTCAACAGAAGGGAATAGGATGTTGGTACCACTACTGAAATGGATAAGAGTGATGGGAATGGAAAGGGGGAGGATGAGGGCAAAGAGAAATAAAGCAATTTGCCTAACACCTAGTTTTATAATAAATTCGGGAGGAGGGAGGGAGTAGAAATTGGCGTATACCAGTCATTGGATCTCTTTAGTATATTTAATCAGACTGTAGTTTCAAAAACATTTAAGCATATTTACATGTTAATCAATGCATTATTTAGGTCCCATAAATGTTTCCTCCTTTGTATGATTTGGGATTTTTACAGTATTTACAGATTTTTCTTTTCCTTACTATCATTACTGCTGACCTAATTTGTATTTGTAGTAATTATAATTTCAAACTTGGGAAAAAAACCCTTTGAAAACTAGCAGACAGAAAAATAAAAGTCATTTCAGAGATCTCAGTATAGGCAATACAATACTTGTACATTTATTAAATGAAATATCTTCACAAATCAAAATGAGAAGTATTTCCTATTTGAAATAAATCTCACAGACATAGAAAAGAGATACTAAGGAACACTGCTTGATTTAATATTGTTGTTCTATTTTATGCTTTATAGCTAACATACAGTAATTGCAATTTGTTTCATGCAGTGCCCTGCCAGACGGTTTTAGATTATTTGAAGACTGTGCTTCAGCATCACAACCAGCTTATGGTACCACAGCCAACAGACCATCCAACCGAGGTAGTGTACAGTGAAAACAAGCTACATCTCTTTATGCTTGAAAATTCATTACAAACACGTAGGCAAATAAATCAGTAGGCAGTTAGTAGTAAAAACAGGTTAAAAACTGTCATTCTTAAGTGCAGTAATCCCCTAAATGGAGGAAACACATCATTAGTATAAAGAGTTACTTTACTGAGCAGCACCTAACTCCCTCCATCACCACCAGGTGTGCTTGCCTTTTCCTTGGGTAGTTTTTCTCTCCTCTTTCTTCAGAAACACCATATTTGGGGGTAGAATTTAGGCTAGGGCTATCTGGTGACAGCTTTAGCTGCATGACTGAGTGGCTGCACGTGGCATGTAGCAGTTCAGGGTGTATATCACTTTGCTCCTCCCTCAGTTTTACCCTGTGCAAATATTTATCACTAGCTGTTATCAGTCAAGTATATTCCAACATTTTCCTTTTTTTAATGCTCTTTTGCTTAACTAAAATTTTCAAGTACTGTAAAAACTGAAGCTGTTCTGTAATGTCTCACAAGGAATAGCTTGTCACAATGTGACAGAATTTTTTATTCAATTAAACACACAGATATTAATATTTTATTCATAAATTTCATCATGCACAAATACAAGCAGAGATACGTTTGTATTTTTGGTTCTTCCTTCAGAGTCTGCTTATTACATTTCTGGGAGGTTTTATGATTGTTTTAGTTTAATGACTGCTGGACACACCAAACCACATCACCAAGTATTTACCAAGAATATTTTGCACAGAAGTGCTTTACTCTCTGAGGAAGCAATGAAAGTGTATCTGTACCAGGAATCCAGTAATTGTTTAACAGAGTAGCATAACACTATATCATGCCTTGGAGAAGAATGAGGAAAAATATCCTACATTTCAGGGTGAACAAGAAAGAAATATTATAAAATTGAGGTTGAGGAGTCACGCAAAATTTATTACCCTCTCCTCAGTTAATAGCAATGTGAGCTCTCATGAAATCTAGATGTTGGGCCTTTCTGCACCCTATTTTCATCAATGCTATATATATAAACAGAGATTAGCTTCTAGAATAGCTTGCTGCTTAGCAAAGCCACCCATGAGCATCTGTCCTTAATGCACATGAGCAAGCCTGGAGCCTAGCCCTGTGCCATTATGGGCTTGCATTGCATAAACCAGGCCTGGCAGGGCTTGAATCAAGGCAGCACCTACAGTTACCTGCAGCTTATCCTTTGCAGTGGTAACAGTAAGAATGGTCATTGCTTTGCTAGAGGGTTATTTTAATAGGAAAAAAATAGGTGTCAAAAATCAAAGGTAGGAAAATAACTTACTTTATATAGGGATGTGAAGCTAGCTGCTGAAAAAACTTTTTAAGTACCATCATGAGGATCACATGGTCCTTTGTACTGATGTAGTGGAACAAGCCAAGGGAGTGCTCATGCTCCCCCTGGGACAGAGTGGTCACAGCTACTTCAACATAAGAGTATATTGCCTCCAAAGAGCTTTTTGTGCTGCCCCTCTGCTCTTCTTCCTTCCCCAGCTCCTTCACAGTATTGGAAGAGGACAAGGAGCTGGACTGGATGGATTATAATGTTCTTCCATGGCAGAGTCTTCAGACTTATTACTGCCTTCCCAGGGGATCATGTACTGGGCAAAACCTGAAGCAGCTGCCTGTATCATTACTGGAGGGCAGGAATTGACCCTGACCTGTTCGCAGTGACATGAGGAGATAATGAAGTGCAAAGAGAAAGCCTCAAATTTAACAGGAGTATACTATAGGTGAAGGGTTTTTCTCTTAGGTGTTACAAGCTTGAATTTATAGCTACAGGGGAATGAGTGAAGTGTTGAGGTGTTTGTGGGGAGAGGCTCTTCAGACAGACAAAGCCCATCTCTTCCCTCACATATTGGCTTCCTTCGCACCATTTTGGGTTTGTCCATAGCTGCTTTTGCCAGCAGTTTATAGCAAGGCAAACAAGTAGCAGACAGCCACGAAGGCTGAGCTCCCAGTGATGCTAACCCCACTGGGAGGTGGTGTGACTCTAGATCATACAGATTATCTAATGATAATCTCAGCACAGTCTTCACTAATCTCAATCTTCCATATATTTATCAAACTTGCAAAAAAATTAAAAGCAAATACCTGAGGAAAAATTTCAAAGATGCTCTCAAGCTGTCTCCCAAGATGCTATAATAAATAAGTGAAAGAAGGCAAGTAGTTTTCAGATATCAAAGGCCTGGAAATGAGAACTCTACAGCAGCTGGCCACAAGTGTGGCATGTGGCTGAGCACCTCACTGAGCATCAGACCTGGGTTTCTCTAGGTCACTGCAACCTGTCAGACCTGAGGGCTACATAGAGAGTTCACTAATTGGGCTTCCAGATTTATGTGGTTTGGTAAAGAGGTGCAGCTGTAGAAGTGAATGAGTCTCTAGGAGGGTGTGGTTTGGGTTTTTATTGTGGAGTTCAATTATTTCAAGTATATTAACAGTACTATCTTACATTATTTGGGTAATCCTGAACTATACCGTTTTATGGGCAACAAGAATTAAGTACAATTTGGGTACAGTTGACTTAAGAGGTCTTATAAATGTGTGTGGATTACAGGAATCCCCATAATTAGTCCCACAGCATTTATTTAATGTTGGAATATTGAAGCACACAAATTAAGAAAGGTTAAAAGCAAAATTTTTTTCCAGCTGACACAGTGGCATTTCTTTAAAGCTATAATTTGAGTTAATACAACATTCATTAATAATAATGAAGCTTTTCATTTTCATAGTTGCTTTACTTATTTTCTTTACATTTTTTCACAGTAACATAATTGCTGTCAAGTTTCAGGTGTGTTCTACAGAAGTAATAAATTTATTATAAAAATAGACCAAAAGAGTTGCTTCTGAAGTAAACTATTAGCTGTGATGAAGTGATCCATTTGATCATGGTCTTCAAAGACCCTTTTTATGTATTCTACCATATTAAGAAGAAATATTACACTTAAATAGTATGCCCAGTTGCTGATTCTTAACTCTTTTTAACCTGCTTGTGAAAGTGGAAATTATAAATAGCTACACCTCTCAAAATGTATTCATCATACCTCACCCAGTCTGAGTTCTAGAAAATGGAAATGTAATTTTAGAAGTACTCATTCTCTGTAAGAGTAATTACATGTTCACTTTGGGTTGTGTTTCACTGTCAGTATCGTGGATAGTTAAAAACTTCTCTTTTATTGCAACTGACCTCTTCATTTATTTGCCTTGTAAAATAAGCAACAGAAATATTTCATTTTTCAGGGGAGTAA
This sequence comes from Chloebia gouldiae, assembly GCA_003676055.1. Taxonomy (NCBI): domain Eukaryota; kingdom Metazoa; phylum Chordata; class Aves; order Passeriformes; family Passeridae; genus Chloebia; species Chloebia gouldiae. Next base: position 24,841,769 of record QUSF01000005.1, read on the forward strand.
GCAGTTGCTGAACAACTACCCTGTCTACATCACTAGTAAACAGTGGGATGAGGCTGTAAATTCTTCCAAGAAAGATGGACGACGTCTCCTTCGCTATCTCATCAGATTTGTTTTCACAACCGATGAGCTTAAGTACTCATGCGGCCTTGGAAAAAGGAAAAGGTCAGTGCAGTCAGGAGAGACAGGTCCTGAAAGACGTCCTCTGGATCCAGTTAAAGTAACATGTCTCAGAGGTACTGCATCTTTTCGCTCAGTGTCCACCCCATATGTGATCTCATTTCACCACATTGGCTCTGGCTCAGTAGAAGCATTTTTGGCTGACAGTTGCAGGACTAGAAGGGTTTTCACAGGCAGGTGAAAAGCATTCAGAAACCCTCCACTTTCTTTTCATACATACATACAAGTATGTATGTATGTATAATATGTGTGTTTTGGGTGTTTTTGATGGGAAAAAGCAAGGCCTCTTATTTAAGAGAGGACCCAAATGCAAGGGCACAGGACACTAATACACTTTAAAAAGCAATGAAGCCAAACCAGGCAATCCTGATTACACTACTTTATAATAAGCTCAGGTAATTTGTTACCACCAATACACAGCAAAACCAACCAAAGGAATAGTTACAGTCTAATGTTTAGTAAGGATATGATGCACAAGAACACAGAACTCATTTGAGTTAGAAACTGAGTTTCAGAGTAGGTTTGAAAACATCTTCTAGGTCAAGAATATCTTCAGGTTGATTACAAAGTGTACATAAGTGTGTTGTCAAGAATTTAACTTATTTTTTTGGCATACTGATGCAACATTGCCTGAAAATGTTAGGGAACAACTTTCCCCCATATATAGCCTGAAAAGGGCAGGGAGATTTGCAAGCATTTCACAATGTTACAGAGTGAGGATATTGCACAGAAAGGGTATAGATTGAAAAGAATGTTGTGTACTTTGTTTGAAAAGGCTGGTAGCAAGCTTTATAACAAAGCATACAAAATAGGACTTTTTAAAGCCAAAGTAAAAATATGTTTTTAGTTTTGACTTCTGCATTGTGTGTGCATATGCTTATTATTTCTTTAATTAATTCATAGTTATCTTTATCATCTTTTTTGAGCACATACGTGAACTAGCCTCAAGAATGTTTTACTAATCAATGCAATGTAAAAAGCTATATTGTGGTTAGTCAGTGATAAAAATATCTTTACTCATTCAACCGGAGTCCAAAGTGGTTATACACATCAGATATATGGGCCTCTTCCCACTTAGGGTAGAAGAATCCAACAAGGCTAAGTGGATAAGACTTTTGGTTAGGGTACATTATTGATGTAACCAGTTAATGAACTCAGATTTTACATACAGACAAATTAGGCAAACAAGCTCTTTTTGTACTACAAAATAATCTTTTAAGCTGCTGTATGAGACTCTACCAGAACTCTATCAGAGCTAAATTGAAGGGCAAATCCATCGTACACTGTGCTGCAGAGGTCTAGAGTGAGATTCAGGAGCCCAGAAATTCTCCTGGAAAATTAAATCTGGATACAAGTACTTTAGCATTTACTAAGTTACTTTAAGTATCACCTAATAATTTACCCACAAGCACAGTGTTGATACCCTTTTCTTTCCCTTTCTCTGACCTGCCTCCCAAGACTAATAGTAAATTCACCTGTACATGGAATTTTGCTTGTGGTCAGTCTCTTTTCTGGGGTCCTGGACACACAGAACACAGGGAACATTCCTTGAGACAAAGAGAAATGGTAATTTCTTTAATTATCAGAAGCTTGTAGAGGAAGCCAAAACATGCAGTATGTAATGACCAGCTAAGAAGGCAGAGTAGACAGTTCTCCCTTTGGGCCTTCATGTGTAGGTGGGAACATGACAACTTTCTCCAGTGCTGAGAGTTGGCCACTAGCTCCTACTCATTTACAAGCCAAGGTAACAAGTGTCTGACTAATTCTCAACCCAGCTAATTATGCCTTTCCACCATAGCAGAGAGTGCAAATTGGTTCTCTGTCTGCACTCAGAGTTTAAATATATATAAACATTTTTAATATACTCCTACAACTGACTGGTGTCTGGAACCAGTTTTAAAACATTCTGGCATCCTTAAATTATAGCATTACTTCTTTATGTGGTAACCATTTCTCTGAGAAAAAGACGAGTGTGGGGGCACATATGAACATAACTAGGTAGGAATTACTGTTGCCTGTGTGGATTTCCAGGGAAATGAATTTAAAACAGAGATCGCTATCACTTTTGCAGACACACTGCTGGAGGAGCTATGCAAAAATCACATCCTAATTGTCCAACAGATGTGATACCTTGCAGGCACAGGAACTCATGTAAAAGCACAGCATTCCCTGTCTGGAGATGTGGTGACAGTAATGAAGTTACCTTACACCACTTACTGTGCAGTTGGCTTGTCAACAGTAGAAAATAGAATTTAAAAATATCCTGGGACACACAATGCTGCATGAGGGAATTACTAATGTTACAGAATAAATAAGCAGCTCCGTTTCTATGTGAGGTACAGAGTATCTTATTTGGATGTTTCAAAGTCCAAATACACCTATTTGAGCTATGTCTAGCAGTTACAACTCCAGACTAGGCAGGCATATAGCATGTCAAAGAATCTGAAAAATAAATTATAACAAATGTAATCATCACATACAAATAGCTGTATGTCACAGCAGCAGCTATTTAAATGGCTAAAATGCATGCAGTACAATTCATTTTCTCCTGCATTGAAAACTACTGCAAGGCTCCCCAAATCAGCACTCTGATCTCATTTAACTATTTCTAAGGCCAAATTAGTGTCTGAAAAAATAAGTGTAAAATACAGGGAGATGAAAATAGCAGTACTGAAAAGAAAGATATCCCAAACAGACAGGAGCACCAAACTGAAATAAAGGCAGTGACATTTTCCAGCAGGCTGGGGGCTCCTGCAGTTGCAGGTGCTGAAGGAGCCAGCAGAGGGAGGTCAGAAAGATCCAACAGCAATCACCTTGGGGTATAGATACCAACAGGTGTCTAATTAAATATGTCCTGGCTCGTGTTAGCTTCCACAAGTATTGCACGTGCCGAATCACAGCCTTCACTTTAAATTAGTTCTTTGTATTTCCACAAGAAAGGATTTTATATCCCGGTCCCATGAGTCACCTAGGTAGCTCAGGTGTAACAACATACACTGCATGTGGAGAAACACACTTATGCAGAAATGAAATAGGTCCAAGTGGCATTATCATGGCATCCCCCATAAGGCTTTACTTCTGCTTAAGTAGAGCAGCAATACCTCCTTTCTTATTTCCCATGAGCTTCTGACACCTGGGCAGTACCAGATGCTGCAAAGACAAGTTGCTTTTAATCCTCGCGTGTTTTCCTGCAGAGTTCATTAGGATGCACTGCAGCTCCAACCCGGACTGGTGGATGCCGTCTGAGGAGCAGATTAACAAGGTGTTCAGTGACGCGGTGGGCCACGCGCGCCAGGGCCGCGCCGTGGGGACTTTCCTGCACAACGGCAGCTCGTATTACGAAGGGACTGACCACCCAGGATCACAGGATGACGTCTTCAGCAGAGGTATGCAAGATGGAGCTGCAGATTGATGGCGGTGAGAATCACATCATACAACAGTAGCAAACACTTAATTTGGGAGAGACTGTTTGTTAAACATCCTTAATCCTGCTATCATTTAGGAGTCCAAAGCATGTTTGAACACATACTGCATACATTTCAGCTTCTCCATCCTACCATATCCCAGTTAACAGAAAGAAATCCACTTCAAGACCTGCTTTATGGGACTTCTCAGTGCCTATTATTTCCAAATCCTTCATAGCTCACTCAAAGGGAGCATGCAGTCCATTTCAGTTGTAGAGGAAAGGTCATTTTAAAACAATAAAAGTGTCAAAAGAAACAGCAGCTACTATCTCTTCAGCCTACTGATAACAGTCCCAGGCCCAGACTCAGAACAGCTGGGTGCTATTTGCTTTCCCTGACTAGGAGATTTGTACGAGTCTGCACACTTACAACAAAAAAAAAGGAGTGGTTTCCCATTTGCTAACAGAAAAGAACACAATTATAAATGCTACCTTAAAGTACCACACGAGACAGAAAATCCAGGGACTTTCTTAGCCAACTCTGTCAGGAAATTAAGCTTCCCGAGTAAAACAGCATCACTCATCAACAGCAGAATCCTTCAAAGACCCAGAACAATAACAGGCATTTCTAACAGATAAAAATTGCATTGTATATCAGATAGACAGCATATTTCTTTAGATTTCTAGAGGATTAGAGTTGATCATGACAGTTTTCATTAAAACAAGATTGCTAAAAACAAATTGCCATTTCAGAAGACAGATTTTCCTTTGTTCCTATTCTGTTGCTGTATTATGTAGCTTTAGAGGCTTTAAATTGCCTTCTCTTGTTTTCACTTTAGTTTGTGTTTTATAGCCATTCCTTGAAAGAGGTGAGGCAATCTGCTGGTTTTGGTCAGTGTTGCACTCAGGGAGGGGTTGGGCAAGAAGAACCTGGTTTAGTGTTTTGTAGTAAGTAGAGATGGGATCCAGACTGAAAGCTGTAAGAAAAGTGCTGTTGGAGCAGAATTTACAATGGTTTGCAACATTGGAAGCAGATACTAGCTTTAAAAACAAAAGTCAATCCACAAAAAAAGTGTCATTTTAAACGTTTAGGAGTCCACTGTCCCTCTAAATTGATCCATGCCAGAAACATGCAATGCCAAAGAAACGATGCCCTTTCCTTTCCACATCAGGGTGTTTCCATCTCCTTACCTTTGTGTGCTCACTCAGGCCAGTGTTGGCATCTTCCACAGCCTGAACCAGCACTTCCTGAGGCAACGTGGCAGGTACAGGGAGCTGTTTTTGGGAAGAAAGCTCACTTCACTTTTGGCCACCCTTAGTGCTACCTCATCAGCGTTGACTCTCCTGAACGCGTCTCTCATACTCCCCCAGCTTTCCTCACCGCCTTGTGCAAGCCTCAAGCGTAGCTACTAATGGCTCCCTTTACCCTTCTCCTCCCCTTCCCAACCTGCTCCCCATGCAGGCAAGGCAGGAGGCACTGGACCCTTCCTCAGAGGGTGCAGTGCTCCTCGAGGCCCAGCCTGGCTGCAGGGCAGGGACAGTCTCTCCAAGTTCAGCTCACCCACACAGGAGCTCCTTCCTTCCTGCCCTCTGCCTCCCTTTGCCTGTGGTGGTGACAGGTCTCTCCTGGCCCATGGGGCGCCTCGGGACACAGGCTCACCATGCACTGCCATAGAGAGGACCTTGCTCAGTCCCCACGTGCTTTAGGCCCTCAAATGTACAATACCTCTCAATTCACTTTAATTTTGGTGATTTTTTTTGAAAGGGGGTTGAAAGGTACTCACTTGCCCCAAAATAATTAATTTATTTTCTTAAAGTTAACTAGCAGTTTAGTCACACAGGACCTCACTAGACCAAGGGGTTTAGTATAGCATTCCTTCATTATAGGCAGGAGGTGACTTTCTTGGAGCGGTCACACCACATGGTGGCCTCTGGAGGAGAAATTCAGTGTATAGAAATGTCACAGTACAGATATCCTATAGTAGCTTTTTGGTGTTGAACTTACACTTTTTTAAAAAGAACTATAATAGAAGATGTTACATTGCTCAGATGGTGTAAGTCTTGCTGGTCTATGTTTAATGTGGTGACACATGCCAGAACTATTTGGTAAAACATGTCAGAATGTGTGAGTCAACATTATACTGTAAATTTGTCCACAGCAGTATGTATCATGCTGTATTTTTGTAAACATTGTGATGGTTTCCTTTCAGATGCTTAATTGTATGATGTTTAAGATATAAACACTTTTTAACAGTCACAGAACAGAATTACTGAACTGGACAGACCTCTTACTTAATAACTGAAACATTTGCTGAAATAACTAGTAAGCCTAGCTTTATTTTTAGTGTAAAAAGCATAGCCAGCATCCTGGAACCACTCACAATCCTCTACTCTCATTGTGCAAAATAACCAAAAGTATAATTTCATCCTGAAAGCCGCTTTGGCAGTAGAAATGACTTTGCAGGTTTGGACCTTTCTTTATGAACAAAATTTTGTCCTCAATTGCTTATGTGCACTGGCCAGTGACATGAATCATGGTCACAGACAGGCATTAACAGACACCAGCTCATGTTTTTGTTCATTTTTTGATTTTTTTGTCAGTTCTTTGTTTTTAATTGCCATCGTGGCCACTTGACCCACACATTTCATTTTAAAAATCCCAAACCTTGCACAACAACCTATTCCAGTTAATTTCTTCATTAGGTGTTATAAATTCATACACATTGAAGCATCTAAATATCTGCAATATGTTAGATATGGGACCTGAAATAATAGATAGCACATAAGCCCTTGCAGAGGGAGATATCCATATTTAGGCAGCGTGCTTTATAAGCCAGCACATCCCTTCCCAGCAACAGAAGGAAACTGCTATCTATCATGTCACTCCAGGAAGTCCCAGGAGGATAGAGATCCTTGTCTTATCCTTCCATATACTTTAATCTTACTGTCATTTATGTATCTGCCTTCTCTCAAACTTTGTGTAGCAGCACCGCACGCCCATCTGTGCCAACATGCCTTCGCTATATTTTCTATGACAAATATTTGTGGAGAAACTGTGATTAAGAAAAACATTAATCCTGATATTTTTATTGTTATGGTGTAGTTAATTCTATGAATACTTTCTTATGATGATTGTACTGTGTAGAGTAAGTACAGGCTAGGGATAGACCTTTATCAGATATTGTACAAAAGAAAAGTGCATAGTGTAATATAGACTAGTAAGGTTTTTGTGACAATTTCTATAGGATGTGTGAATTGTTTTCTATGTGGCAACACACATTTCTTTTAAAGAATATAAAATCTTAGAGAATTTTTTAAACAGTCAATATTTTTTAATTATAAAGACATTTGTTACCTACAGTTTACTATTTCAGGTGTTAATTCTAATTTGAATATTGGTTTTATTACTACATACCTCCAGTTCCATTTGTTCTGTTGCATAAAAAATGCACAATAAAAGTTAGTCTCTGGTTAACCTGTCTCTTTCTTTCTCTAGAGGCAATCTTGTGTCAGTGTGACAGCCATAATACCTGGGTCTCACTATAAATATATATTAAAAGTTTTAGATTTATATAAAGGGCTAGAGCATTTTCTTTTACATTAAATGCTTGTTTGGTATGAAGCCCCAGAAAGCACAGGAAAAGATTATGAAGAATTCAAGTATGAATATAATATAAATCATTTTGACCTCAATGTACAGCCACAGAGATTTATGTGCTGGTTAAATAGAAAGACTATTCAAAGGAAGTACCCATCTGCAATCTTAGAACCTGGATTTTCAAGCAGTGACATTTAAATCCCATTTTAATTCAGAATCCAGTGATGGCTGAATGTATCCTCTTCTCTTAAATGCTTTAGAAAATCCTGGCTCCAGATAATTTGTAGAGGAATTACAGTGACAAATATTCAGCACAGCAAATCACTGTTGCTGGGCTGTGAAGTCAGGGCCAGTCCACAGGCTGGTGTCAACCACTTGATATGGTTACCAAATAGTACGTACCATGATGAAAGAATGCTTTTAAGTGCCTGTAATGCTGCAAAACTAACTGGGGTTGGGCAAGTATTTTCTAGGTCAGTCTACAGCTTTTGTTTTTGGTTTTTTTTTTTTTTGTGAAGATCACAGTCAGTGAGAACCGTTTACTAATATCCCCACAAAAATAATTTAATGTAACTAAGAAATGAAGGTAGAAAATCTGTATTAATCCATGTGCAAAAAAATATAATTAGCTTCTGTTTGAAAAGCTTTGACTTCCCAGACTTTTGGGCAATGGCTGGAAATGTCTGAGGGCAGACCTGGAGGCAAAAGGGAAGAGGGATGGGCTGTGTGTAAACCAAACAGGGTGAAGGAGCAGTATGGGTAGCAACTCAGCAGGGAAAGCTGGCAGGGAAGAAGAGTACATTAGGGAACCAAAGGCAGCAGTTGTGTTTATGTAGCTCAAAAAGAGAGATTAGGTCTAACAGCAGATCTTTTGGAAGGGGATAAGCATGAGAGGTAGTGCCTGGGGCCAGGCAGGCACAGGGTACAGAACAGGAACCTGGAATGGGGAAGAAGCAGGCCTGGCAAGTAACTGCAGTGGAACAAGTAGCACAGATGGGAAGTCTGATTCAATACTGTTGCATTTTATCACTTCTACTAAATACCTGTAAAACATACTGGTAAAGCAATGGCTAAACTGTGCTCCTGCTGTGCAGCAGTGCTGGTGGCCTCAGGAGCATGGCCCATGCAGGCAGTTACATCTCTCCTGAGGCACAAGATGTCCCTGAAGAGAACTTAAAGGTCCAAGCCAGACATTGAACCTCATGCATATAAAGGTATTTAGTTTTTACCTCATTTGCTTTGAACAAGCTCACGTGCAAGCTCATATTATTCAAGTGTTTGTAATGTTAACTTTAATAAGATTACTCACGCTGCAAACTCTTGTCGTCAAGAGTTCAGCTAGGCAGGGTTTACTCTGCCTCCTTCCCTCTGCTGAGGCACTGACTGAAGCCAGTGGACTGCCACTAGCTCAGGCAGCATGGACAAATATACAATGCCTACTGACTTGCAAAGTGAGTTTCTATTTGGAAATATGCACATAATCCCAAAAAGAATGCCATATCTCAAAAAGAACTCATCTTTCCCTACCAGTCTCCTACTTATGCTCATCAGTAACTAACCGGTACCCCAGGGCTTCAGCCAAGGTGAGTGTGCATATAGCTCCAGGGAATCATCACATAAATCTCAGTTACTGACAGAGCAAGCCAACACCACTGATGTGACCTGACCATTCCTTAAGGTCTGTTTAAATCAGAAGCTCTGTCTTGCTTACTTCCTAGTGAGTTCACACATGAACAGTTCTCCAGGGATAAACCTTCCCTGCTGCACCAGGGAGCCCTGTGGAATACATGGCAGAACTCAGTATGTGACCTTGCCCTCTTAATGCAAAAACCCTCCGCCACAGAGCCTTCAACATCTGAACTATAAAAGCAGCTTCTACTACAAATGTATCACACTAAGGGGAAAAAAAGCCACACTGGCAGATTAATTAGCTAAGTTGAGAGAAAAAAATCTGACATGAACTTGAACAACAATGTTGGGAAAAAGCTAAAAAACCCTTTTGTCCTTAAAAATGCTTTAAACTTTCCCACTCATCTGACAGATATAATTGCCTCAACCTAGGTTGTCTTTGAATGAAAATGGAAAGAAACAGTTTTGCTAATGACTGAAAGTAGTTTCTCATTAGAAAAGTTAATATTAAATTTAGTTCCCATTTAGGAACAGGGTCAACAGTAGAGCAGAAAAAGTCTAATTAAACCTTTCAAAAATGCTTGGTAGCAATGTGATTGAAAAGCTGCAAATCTTCTTCCAAAATTATGTGAGAACCTCAAAGAGCCAAAACCTACTTATTAAAGGAAAGGGAATTTTTATTTGCCAAAGGATAATAGAGAGAAGCCAAGCAAAAAGTTCCAACAGAGTCTCTTGACAAACAGAATGTCAAGGAAACACCTGGGGTATCTTTCCTACCTGCAGCATCAGGCAGATTGTTCTAGGCTGAGACATTTCCATGAAAAAAGTTAACCTTGGCACTTTTGTAAACCCACCAAATGCTAGCCAGAGTACCACTGCACATCTCGCTCAATGATCCAGAAGTGTCCAATTACCTACTCATCAGCTGGAGCACCTGGAACAAAGATTTTGGAATTAGTCTACTACACCTAAAACCCTTGTTTTGAACCACCCTGAAACTTGAGATTCTACAATAAAGGTCAAAATCAGTAAAATCAGTTCAAAGCACAAAGGGAAAGGAGCAGAATGGGTTCAAGCCATGGCCTTACTGGAAAGTCTTTCTTGCCTCAAGGTTTCCAAGTTGTCAAAATTCATTAGCATCTTTTTTCACAGTATTTAATTTTGATTTTTCCTGAGATGCTGAGGAAGTTGTCTTTCATGAGAAACATCAGTGAGTACAAATCTGCAGCCAAAGACACCTACATGTAATTGGAACATGCAGAGACAGAGGTTCATATACAAATGCATTTTTACATGCAACAAATTCAAGATGGATTTTTTTTTTATATCTGCCTTGGAGAAAAATAAAACCCCCACATTTAACCCTAAACTTAATGCTTTGTGTATCCAGAGTAGCCTGCTTTAATGGTAAGCTGCTGTTCAATCAGTATTTGATGTAAAAAAAAATACTTCTCTAACACTGAATATCAGTTTACACTAGAGCAGTGAATGACGTTTCAGTCACCTCAGGTGTCAGAAAGAGAACCTAGAAAAGATCTTACTAAGCCTCAATTCAGCATCAGAACTGAAGTTTAAATTTAAAAAAAAATAAAATCACAAAGAGCTTAGGTAAATCAATACTTGTAATTTACTGGGAGCTGAGCTGGCACAATTTCTGGGAAAACAGAAATTATGTCCCTTTTCCTAGGGTTTTTGAAAAAGTTTAATTCAAACACTAAAGGAAGGTTTACTTTTCATGATCTTTTAATAAGTCCCTCAAAAATATATGCAAAGTCAGGCAAAACTCCTTCTTGAACAGCACTTTTAAGATCACCTTCAACCAGCTGACTGCAAGGTCCCACTTCAAGCCATTACCTCCGATTTAACAAAATTATTTTGGAATGCCCTTTCAATAAATGTCACAGACAGCAAATAAAGAAAGTATTTTGAAGATTCCAGGTTACACTATGTGAAATGACAGAGCTCTCTCCCTCTTTTGAAGTGGCTGAGACCACTTTCTTGGTCGTTCCAACAGCCCAAAGACAGCCCAGTATTTGAACTTGACCTCAAATACACAAGAGATGAGGCCCTCAAGTCTGCCACTTCTCTGCTCAAATGGATCTAGTGTCATTTGGTTCATTAGAGAAAAGAAAAAAGGCACAACAAAACCATAGGAATCCAACAAACTTCCCTTGAGAAAGAGAGTCTCTTAACTATGAAATGAAACATCTTTAGCAACAATGACATACAGTAGTACATAGCCAAAATCTTTCCTGCAGTGTTGCTTAACCCCTTTATTTCTAGCATGTGATACCATACAGACAAAAAACAGTTTTTCAAGTTTCTCCATCAGCCAGATTTCTGACATTTTTGACTCTTCTGTCCAACCATATAATTTTTTTAGCCCAATTAGAAGCAGTTCTTCCCATAACTGGATAAATAAGCAGTTTTATTGGTATTAGTGATAAGAACCAGAACTTAAGTGTACCAGACAGTACATTAAATCCTTTCTAAGCTAATTTCAAGCCTTTTCTTAAGAGGCTTGGACAGCTTTGCTGGGATTGTGCATGCCTAATACATAAATCCAACCTCTTCAAGGAATTCTTCATACCCTTGACTATACACAGACATGCAGCCCATCTGTAGCCCGCCTTTCTTCATGTCATCCTTCCATCTGGATCAGGACAGGTAATCCAAACTGGAGACAGTGCCAGTGGGCCTCCGAGCCAGGCAGAAAGAGCTTTCCCAGTACTGAGGAAGGAACTCCCTCTTTGAGGGCAAGGAGTGAACAGGATGAAAGGCAGAGTTGCCAGTGAGGTTCAGAGAACAAATACAGAGCTCGGCCAGCCTGGGCATGTTGCTCCCTCACCCAGCACATGCTATTGAACAGTGTGTGCCAGCGTCACGAAGGCAGACTGAACAACTAGCACAAAGAGATGGACAGAACCTTTGTTTGGCATCCATAAAACAGTTATATGCAATTGGAATTCAGAAACACAGTGAACCATCAGCTGCCTAAAGCCAGTGTTATTGCTTACTCTTCCAATACATATAAAATTGCTTAAATTAACAGAACACGACCCTTACTGGCTATGTAACATTTTACTGAGGAATTACAACTTCCAGCCACAATACAGAATGTACTGAATTCAAGTATAATTACAGAACAAAGAACATATGCAGGTAAGTAGTCCAAGGTCTACACCTCACAAATGAAAATGACTGCCCCATACTAAATATGGAGTAACCAAGACACAGAATGAAAAAGCTGATACACCAAAATGCAAGGCGTGGGGTGGGGAGGGGACTGGTGAATCTGATTAAGAGATTTGCTTGGAAAAATGGATTTTGACTTTGACGTTGCCCTTTGGAAGTTGTACCACGAATGAAAAATCCTCACTGTTGACTTTCAAATTTAATGCCATCTTGGCAATAGCCAAAATGCTTTACAAATGCTTTAGGCATTTTTCAAACACTTTTCACACAGTCCTTCAGCATATTTAATTTGAAGAGAAGCTTACAAAATCCCTTTTATATTACATCATTTATACATCATTGCTTCTTTTTTTCTTCTGACTTCAGATTTGAAGCAGCTGATCATAACCTCAAAAGTTTTAAACAGTCTAATTTTGTAATTTAGATTACAAAAACCAAATTTATGCTAGATTATGGACGTGTATTCCACTATTTTAACAGGCAGCTCAGAACAGAACTATGAATGCTGGCTATACAAAAATTTGGCTGGGCTTGCTGTTAGTGTAACACTTATAACAAGTAACCACGGCCTTTTATTTTAATTGGTACCTTTGATTTACATGGGAAAAAATGTCCACAAGTGCCCTACGTAAACAGAATACTTTCTGCCTATCTATTATAATGTGCTATAATGTCTGTGGTATTTTAAAAACATACATCCTTTTCACATTACATTTTTAATGTTTTATCTCCTTTTCAGAATGTTGTTTAATTAGAGATTTTGCTTATCCACAGACATCTCAGTAAATTGAAAATAAAGACTAATGTATTCATCAATGACTACAGTCCACTACAAGAATTCTGTAGACCTTACAACAGAACACTTCTTTTCCCACAGCACATTCAATATGATGCTTCAGTCATCTTCTGTCTAAAAGAATCAATTAATTTTCTCTTTAATTCACTTCAGCTCTCACTTCCACAAATAACATTACTCACCCTCTACTTACCAAACACACCTCACCAACAAAAACTGTGATTGCAACATCACCTTAGCAGTTTTCAGTGAACAAATAGGTTTGTACCTGCAAGGCTGAACACCATATCAGGACATAGTTAGACAGAAGCTCTGATTTTCAGTATAGGGAATACTCCAATTATTTCTTATTTCTGGACAAGTTTTTTAGATTATTTTCATCCTTTCCTATTTCCAGATGCTCAGTGTCTTGGGTCTTTTCCTTCCTTGGATTCTTTTCTTTTAATCATATACTTTTAGTTTAATTTATTTTGCTTCAGCAAAGCCTGACTGCAGTTTCTGTAGACCATACATCCACTTAGAGCTTCTGTTTTATTTTCCTCATAGGACATACATTTCAAAAATTGAACTATTGTGCTTTAGAGCCTGGATTCTTATTTCTTTTTTTATGTAATATAGTCTACTTTTGATCTTAATGATTTGTGTCTCACTAACAAGAAAGGAAAAATTACTTAAGCTATGCAAACCCTCTATTTAAAAAATCTTTTTGTTACATCTCAATTTCTCATTTACATTATGCAGGTAAACTGCAAAAGAGATGTTAATGGTACTCTCTATTCAGAGCCAACAATAAGAATAGAAGCAGCACAACACTTAAGCTAGAAGGAAAAAAAGCACACTGGTATTTTATATTCATTTCTGTAAGCCTTTACGTATGCACAGAAGGGCAGGTTTTGTACATGAGTCAATATTCATCAATTATCCTACCATGCCAAAATGCCTCAAGAACATATGACCATAAAAGGAAACACTTTGTTTTCAAATCTTAAACAAGATGGTGCTCTGGTTTCCTCTACAAGGAAAACATCTAATTCAAGTTTAGGAAAAGGACAATTTTCAAAAATTGCCACACTTTGAATAGACAAGGGCATAAAAAGTCTTTGCATGAAGACTGTATGTGATGTACTCAACACTACTAGAGATAGTTCTATAATGTATATTTTTTTTTCTTTGTTACAGAAAAAAGAAAAAACTGCTAAATTTATCACAAATAAAGAGGACTGCAATCAATGTATAACCTAGACAAAACATACCTAAAAACATTCCTGCACTCTCCTTTTTTCACAGAGGGGTCATTAGAAATCTCTCAAAAACTGAGTCTCCAGATACAGCTGAAAACAAACCTGACAGAATCAGAAAACATGATTTTGGCTAACATGGTTTGTAGCTTTCAAAACAGTAATCACTATTCTCAACTATTAATGAACAATAAGTACAGTACAAAATTCACAGACCAAGAGTAGAATTCAGCCCTGCTTTTAAAAATACAAGATGCTCATAATAGCTTCTTTCTCTAAAAGTAAGAGTCGCTTTAAGAAAGTAATAAAATTTGTGTGGGAATTCAAGGAAGGAAAAAAACAGGAGCCTAAAAAGCCTTCAGTTCAAGGATAAGTCACAGGGAATAAAGGATGCAAACTTGTCCTTAAAAAATGTTTCCCCCACTACTTCTGGACCAGAACACAAACCACCAAAGAGTCCCTGTATTACAGTAATCTACCAGGGTGTTTACTACTACCACTGTATCCTTAATAAATGCTGTAAAAGTGGAGGGGGAAAGGGACACCACATTAAATGCTGAAATCCAGTGTATAGTGGAGACAATTTAGACTTGAAGTTCATTGCTGGAGAAAAGATAATCGCTTCAAAATTTTATCTTTTACAGAAAAAAATATTCTATAGAAAAGCCTATTATTACTATCCAGCCAACTTGGACTTCAAATACATTAAGATCATTCAGTATATTGGAACACTAAGACAAGTTTTTCAAACATTTTAAGTTTTACAGAATTATGAGTCACTGCACAGCATATAAGAAATCTTCCACAAAGCAGAGAGGGCAGCCATACTTTGAACAAAATTTGAATAAAATAAAACCTGCAAGGCCAGTCTACAGAAATAAGTTATTTTAAAACACCACACCTTAATTGAAAAAAATCCTAGAATATAACTTTATTGTTATGAAAATCCTCACTTATTTTCCTTAAAATCTGTAAAAAACCCCATTTTGTAATTGCATTTGTGATAAAGAAAAATTCACTCCTCCACACATGTACAGTTCTTTAATCTGAGGACTCTATCATGTAAATGTAAATTTATTAGCTAATTATTTTCCTCAAAAACATTAAAACAAAAGTAAACTAAGTTGTGGACCCACATTACCTCAAAATTTTGACTATAAAGACAGTTAAAGAAAAAAAAGCAGTAAAAATGTCATATCTGTTAAAAACAATTTGCAAATTATAACATATAAATTATAATGTAACAGCTTGGAATTAGTATTCTTTTCCAACCTGGCAGGCTCAATGAATCAGTATTTCCATCCAATTGCACGACATGTAAACTCACAAAGTACTGCCAAAACCAGTCTGCCTGCCTTTTTGTAGTACATCACCAACCAGGTCACTTCAACAAATGGAACTGGGTCCTCAGACTGGTCAACAGTAATGTAAAACCATTCAAGTCCTGGCATCTTGAATTTAACATCTTGTGATGCTATAATCAGTAACTGGGAGACAAGGAACTCAATTCTATCTTGGAATATAAACAGAAGGTGTGAATGGGCATTCTTCAGACTCAAATAAGGAAACTAAGATAGAATTCAGATTAATTACATCTCCAATGAAGAAAAAACCAATTTTTATAGGCTTTTGGAGCAGATGCTTTGTAACAATATAAGCTCATACCTCCTCCTGAAAATTATACAGGAACACTTTGGTATTGAGATAATATTTACTAACCTTGCAGGGAAAGTTCTGCCCTGCAAAGTGCACACTGACACTATTCATTCATCAGTAATTCCAGCATGTAAACCACTTGGATCACATTGGCTGTCTTCACTAACCTCTGCAGGAAGAACATTTTCCCAGTTTCACTTCTCTTCAGGTTTTTGATTTCAGAAGTAACTGGTTTATTAATGTGTTTATTCAAATTCAAAATCCATATAGATATTCAAGGGAGAAGAAAACATGTTATGCATTACCAGGTTCCAGTGCTCTTCATGAATAAGACTAATACCAGGAGAGTGCATATTGAGATGAGATGAATTTTACATAGAAGGGCGAGGAGAAAGGTAAATTATTTATCATGTGCTAAAAATATGCCTTCTTTATTTCAAATGGGAGACTTCCAAATTACCTTTAAACTGCAATTTAAATCATCAGGCTTAAATATACTAACTAGTTTTGCAATAGGAGAAAACCAGATAAAGTAAGCCTTCTTTTGAATTAGCCATAATAAGGTAATATGCTATAAAGAAGCCACCAGTGAATAGGGATTATGGAAAAGGGTACCAAAAAGATCCTTTCACCTACAATAACTGTTTGTGAAGCCCCATCTGTAACTTAATTCTGGAATGTTTTTTTACTTAAAATGACCAGCATGCAAAGTGCTTTGCAGTTGTCAAAAATGCATGTTATGTTAAATTCTTATTGTTCACTGGTAATGTGACACCTAGTATGAAAAAAATATTCTAAAATGTTTTTAGTCAAATCTGTACATATTGGTCTCCACAATTATTTGCTGCAATGCTTGTAATAGCATCTTAAATTGATTTTTGAAGACTTGTGTTTCATATCAACAGTTCTTCTTTCAGCAATTCAGCCATTACTCAGCAACTGAGTTACTAGGATGGTCTTATTACCACCTGTCACCCACAAGCAAATCTTATTTTACATTAAAGTGCATAAAGACTTTTCCTCAGTGCTACTTAAATATGGTTATTTCATTTATATTTCAACTTGCATGTTCAGTACTCATGGCCTTATTAATAAAGACTGGGTCTCAAAGTATCTGGTATGACTTGAGTACCTACTGCAGAAAGCCTTGAGACAATTGTACACAGCTCTAGAATTTCACATTTCCAAGTTATAAACTTGGAATCCACTTATCTCTGGATTGTTGAGGACACTGATAGAATTACTCTACTTTTCCAAACAAGCAAGGTCAAGTTATATAAAAATTCAGACTAAATGGTTTTGAATTCAGGTAATATCTAAAGGCAAATAAATTAAAAATACAATGTATTCATTTGTTTAATTATAAATAGATCATTTTTTTCACTATTATATATTCCAGCTACATCTCTCATATCTTCTAGCAAAGATCATATCTGGCAATAGAGTCTATTAAAATATAAAAAGCCAAAAATGCCAGGTAACTTTTAATAAGCACTACCATAAATATCTCCCAGATCACATCTGAAGATACTTACAAATAAGAAAACAAGTGTTAAAGTAGGGAAAAAAGCAAAATTTAAAGAGAGGAAGTGCACTGAAATTTGTACACAGTAATTTTTCACAGTAACTCAATGTACTCTGGCTAAACCATACAGCTGGCTCCTCTAAGGTGAAAAGCCTTGTTTTCCTGAAGTGCAGTTGTAATGGTGGCAAAAAGCAGGTTTCCAGGTCATGGTACTTGAGATAAGGCCAGCGCCCATTTGAAACAATTTATCTCATAGAACAGAAAAACTGTGAAACAATCACACAGTTGAAATAGTACAATTTAAGGTTGGCAGGTTCCACTGGAACAAACTCTTCCTATCTAATCTTAATATCTCCCAAGAACCTTTAATGATATCTTGAAAGAAACTAAAGAAGTGCAAACAGACTGCAAAGGGACACAAATGGAAAAACTACATGTGTTGTATAGTTTCAGGCAGCTGTATTTGCCTAACTAAACCTCAAGTTGTAAGTTCTGAATCGCAGTGAATGTACTTGGGCAGACTCTCCTGTGGATTTTAACTCAAGTAGCTTTTTGAATGATTTTTCCATGGAAATTTTTGTCTGCAAGTCTAGCGCTCTTCCAGAAACAGAAGCAGTGCTACCAGTGCAGGAAGCCTACAGCAAAGGAAGCGAGGTATGGTGCTGAGGTCACTGCAATCTCAGAAGCTTTTCAGCCCTTTACATGACTTCTTTCCACAAGTGTAGCAACCTGGATTTCTCCTGTTCAAGTCTACAGTATCTCCAAATCCACATGACGAACATCAGGATTTCGTTGCTGAAATAAAATTTAAAAACAATTTATTGAAAATATTAATTTTTGCATATGTAATGTGTTTCTAGAATAATGTTGTCAACTGGATAAAAAAATCCCCTTTTTGGGTAACATAGGGACTATTTTAAAATGAGGAAGAGTTTCAATAAACATTGTCCATATTATAAGGCATTTTTGGAAGCCCAAGTCATCTTTTAATTTGAAAAATACTTCTCAACATCATGGATAAATTAGTTCTTATGCTCTACGAAGTATGGAGGAGCTTTCAATTTTAACAAGGCAGTAGAGTTTTATACAAATATATATACACATCTCACTTTTTTAAAGTTTTAACAGATACTTTCCTGAATAATGGGTAAGATTGCTGAAATAATTTGTTTTATGCCACTGAAGCTATTTATAAAGATTCAGAACACTGTTTCTATTAAGAAATATGCATTTTCTAATATTACAGAAATATGTTATCATCATTACATGAATTGCACAATCCATGAGAAAGTCATGACTTCAAAGACATCCAGCATGTAAATCTGACTAGCATATTTAGTAAAGCATATTCAATACCTACACAATCACTATATATATCCCTATAGCAAAAAGTAGTATCTATGTTTATAAAAAATTTAGACATCATCCTCCTCCTCAAAAACCATGCACGAAAAACTGATTCAGATGGTGCAATTAAAATAAAAAATATTTTGATTCCTAAACAGGACAACCTGAGAGACAGAAATTTAAACTAGAATACTTATGAAATATAACAAGCAAGGAGAGACATGCTCTTGAGTCACTACTCACTACTCTCATGGCCAGAAGGAAGTCATGGCATGACTGGATTTATCTGAGGGCCAGTATACTTGTAGTTTTGAATTCATAACTAGAAGGTAAGACTGACAGCCTCAGCATACTTACAAAATTTAAAAGGGAACAACCCTTACTTGCATCAGCCAGAGGATATTTAAATTGCAGAATGAAAAAAAAAATAAGAGAGGCTTTTATAAAGTAAAATAAACACTGTACAGGAGTAAAATATGTTGAATAGCAGTCCCATCACCAAGAAATATTTGATACAATTCTAAGAACCAGTTTAAAACAAAAAAAATTTACTTTTTTACAGCCAAAACAGAAATCAACAGCCTATAAATAGTCTGGCATTGTGAGAATACAGTAAAAAAGACACTTTCAGGTCTATTGAATGATAATTTGTTGCATGTTGGTATAAAATGGAACAAAATTTTAACAAATGGATCAGTGGCAAAGCAAGGACTTTCTGGTGGTCAGAACTCAGATAATAATACTAGAGCAAGAAAATCTGCATTTGTAATATCAACTTCCTTCCCTCTTTCATATTTACAAATGAAATCCCAGAAACTAGATGCAGAGATATTGTTTAAAAAATATCACAGAATAAGCACTCACTAATAAGCAGTTAAATTTACCTTCAGGTCCTTCTCAAGTCTGTCTACTTCAGCTCCCAGTGTGTCAACAATATTCTCACCATGCTTTAGCATAAAGGCTTCTAATTCTTCAAGGGTTTTCACTTGCTGAATTTCCTAGGAAGAAATTGAATTTAAGAGATTGAGATGAGGAAAGGAAAATAAAGGAATAACACTCCAGAGGGTCTTGACATATTTCAAGAGGGTGGAAAAAAAACCTAAACAAAACACTTCAGCTTTTGCCATTTACTCTCAAACATCATCTGTTTTTGTGTCTCAAAGACACAGAAGAGTAGCATCTATTTGCTGAAAACAGCTGGCTCTGTCATTACACCTGCATTTAATACAAAACCTTCTTCTATCTTCAACTGATTTCCTCCTTAACTTTCCAAATAAGTTTATGGAATATCATTCATTTTCAAGAAGTTTCTGAGGTATTTCTCACAGCAAGGCAGAGCAGGGTACCCCCATGTATTCTTTCTTCATTTTCTACATTCTTGCTATTCCATTATGCTGTGTACTCTGGGCATCACATAACCAACCCATCTGAAAGTCCACAAGGATTATGACAAATGCTGCTGTAAATATGACTCCTCCATAACATCAGAAACTTGAAGACAGTTGACAGGAACTCAGACTAAGAAACCAACAGCATAAGAAACCAATTGAATGAGATTAAGGAAGACAGGATGTTAAACTCCACCCTCCAAAAAACCACAGCAGCACCAAAGCAGGTACTGCAGTATTGCCATAGAATTATACAATGGTTTGGGTCAGAAAGGGCCTTAAAGATCATCTAGTTGTTCCCCCACTGCCATGGGCAGGGACACTTTCTTCCACACCAGGTTACTCAGGGCCCTATCCAACCTGGCCCTGAACACCCCAAGGGATGGGGCATCCACAACTTCTCTCTAGGCAGCCTGTTCCACTGTCTCACCATCCCAGCCACCACAGGAAGGCATTTTTACTTTTATCTACTTTATGTCTTTCAGTTTAAAGCCATGAGCTTTCCTTAGAGGTTTCACACCAACCTGTCTGGAAGCCATTTGTCCTGTAGTTTATCTCAGCTGCAGTATGTTTAGGATAAACAGGTTATTGCAAAAAGTCACAAATTATGAAAAAACTAATTCTTCTTATGCATACAAGTACATGACAGCTACTTCTTTTCCCTTCTCACTGATCTAAAGCCGAAGAAGAATAATGTAACTGAGCAAGCTTAAAACATGTCTCAACCACAATAACCCATGACTACAATAACAGCATATCTAACAAGAAAAAAACCAAGGTAATCTAAATGACAGCATTTCAACAAATATTTCACAACTGTAGAAAGAATAATGTTGACAGCAGTGCTAGTTGAATGAGCTGCTAATTTGAAAAGTACAGGTCAAAAGGCAAGCACAGTGTCTGCCTTTGTCATCAGATGGCTGAAGCCTACTGAAAGGAGCTATCCTTCAATAATGTTTTTATAGCTGACATGAGGTTACTACCTGAAACAACAATGACCTGTGTAAGAAACAGTTGCCAACCCAGAGTCAATCAGGAAGATCTTTCCCAACAATACTCCAAGTATTGTAAGAACTAGTGGAGGTTGTATGCAATTGCCAAAGGGAATAGCAGGTAAAGAATAAAAGCTAACAAAGCCTTGAAAAGAAGACTAGTACTAAAAACTGCAACAGCAAAGCAACTGGCAATCTAAAACTAGGAAAAGTTGCAGTGTCTCAGTGGTACAAAGCTGATAGCACTCCTCCTCTCAAAAAATGTATTAAATTGAAATCCAGTAGATGAACAGACCAGATATATTGCACTATACATACACACACCTAATTCTTATTTTGACATTAACCTGTTTTTAAAACTGGGATACTGACTAATGATTTTTTAAATTGCCATGTAAAATTTTAAAATAAATATAACTTCCAAGTCCTTGCTTAATGGACAGACAAAATGCAGACATCTGTATTTCATTTTGAAAAGGTAGAAAAGAAAGAAATTTTGTTAACAAACAAATGTACATAAGAAAGGTGCCAGTGCAAACAAAAACATTGTCTTGTCAAAACATTTTTCTCACTTAAAACTCTCCTTTTAATTTGGATAAATAATTATTTTCTTCATACTTTATAGTCCTGCCATATAGAATACAGCAGAGAACAGTTCAGTCTTGAAAAGAGGGCTTAAGAAAGGCTACTCTGAACTACACTGAAATCAGAGACTGATACTTACTAAAGGATGGTTAATTGTTGAACATCGTTGAAATGCTAAATCATGTGATGCAGGAAATCCATATTCACACTGAGTCTGAATGGCTGGTCCTGTGAACCCCAGCATCACCAACACCCAGGGCAAATGGCTCTACCAAAACAGATGCCTATGTGCAGATGACAAGCTTCTAGTTTTAACTGCAGATCTTGTAATTCAATAAATGTATTCTAATAATTATGTTGTCATCATCTTTTTATTTTTACAAATCTGTATTTTCCAACACAACAATCACAGAATCACAGAATATTGTGAGTGGAAGTGACACACAAGGGTTATTTACTCCAACACTTATATGAATGGCCAGTGCAGGGAGCAAATGCACAACCTTGGCATTATTAGCACTTGTCTCTGACCACCTGAGCCAATCTCAAGGGTAATGAATTAAAAAAAAAAAATCCACCTTCCTTCTTCTCAGGCCAAATGCAGGCCTTTTTCAACAGCACATAATACAGTTCTCTCTAAGTACATTTAAAACACTAACTAAAGTAACACTTACTAAAGAACATCTGCAACCTTTCAAAAGAAGAAGTGAAATATATCTCATCCATTTCCCAGTTCTAGGTTTAGAGGTACTTGAAATTGGAAAGTAAGTATCAAATATTGGGGGTTACAAAAGCAATTTTTTCTACATACTTGTAGCAGCTGTTCAATATCTTGTTTTTCCAGGTAAGACCTAGTAACAACACGTCCATCAAAGTCTACTTCTGCCTTGAATCTCACTTTGCTCATTCCCATGTCTGTGGCTTTAACATCATGAATTGCTCTGAAACACATCAATTTTTAAAGGCAATGTAAAACAACATAGAACAAACCACTAGCTAGTTTGACTTGTCATGCTAACAATACTGTCATCACAAAATGATCCTGTAATTTTAAAAGGTCAGTCTTTGACCAAAAAAGCTCATTTTACCCACCCACACTTCCATTAAATACTGATTTATGTTTAACTGGTTACATTACTTCCACAAGTTTCTGCAACACCAACATATCTATAAATCATTGTAATAGAAGACAGACAACCAGAAGCATTACAGATTTAGAACTAGATTAACAAAATATTAAAAAAATTCTACAATTAAAAATGTGAGAATTTCCCCACTGTGTGTTAAAAATTTAAGTCCAACTTATTTTTCCCTCCAGATAATTTTTTTGTGCATATACATGACACTAATTAACAGTCTTTTAGTAACCTCAGTTCTGAGGAAAGGAACTTATTGTTAATTAATGAAAGGACACATTGCAATTATAGATGTGCCCTTTCCTAAAGGTGGTAAAGGCATGATCTTTTGGAGAGTTTTCAAAAATACATTTGAAAGCAAAAAATGGATATTGTGTTTAGAATTAATTTTTGATCCTTCAGAACTATTAATCACAACTTATATTACAACTGTTTGTAAATGCTGAAAATCTATATTTATTTAAAGGCTCCTAATAAATACTAGAACATGAAAGCTCTAATGTTTATAATTTGGTCCTTTGAAAAATTCTGGGTTTCTGGAGCAGAGTTTTGTTCCAGCTTGTTGGACAAATTCTAACATGTGAATATAGGTAGTAAACAACATGCTCTTAATTTTCTGGGATAAAAAGCAAACTCGGGACCAAGACATACTGTGATAAATTTCAAGAGTGAAATAAACACAAAATAAAATACTTTCCTAATTATATTAACAAAAATTCAGTTTATCTTCAAAGCCAAGAAAATTTAAAATTGCCACTGCAGAGCAAGTTTCCACATTTTCCCATCAAGGTCAGAAAAAATAAGTTGAGACTAAGACACAAGACATAAATCACATTTTTAAAATTCTTGCTTTGACATTTTCAAAGTAAAACAAGTATAAAACATTTCAAAGACTTGGTTTTATTAACAGAAAAATACATTCTTGACTATTTGGTAAATTCTAACACAAAATTTAGATTCATCAATGCAGCTCACTTCATGGAAAGTATCAAACTTTGCCTCCATTTATTTTGCTAAGTCATGCAATGTCACAGAATCTGTAAATTTAGCATGTCTATTGTCCTAAGCAAATTTACTCTTCCCAACTAGAAATGCTTCTTTGCCTCTGAATGTTTATAAATCAGAAATAACTTCACAGGCAGTGCAGGAAAAAAGCAGAAGGCATGTATGTTAGAAGGAGTCTGTTAGAATGAACAGCCAAGCTAGAGCAGGAGACAGAAACTTTAAGATGAACACTCTTAAAGGAAATTTTTACAGAATACTTCTTGTAATACTCCGGGTGGAGGAGAGGTAAACATATTAAAAAAGAACTAAAGATGAACTAAAGAGAGTGACACCAAAAAATACATCTTAGTAACTATTTAAGCAGATTAAAAGAACTATCAGCTTACTGGTAGCAATAAAGACTTTCCAGCTCCATTCCAATTCACACAACTATTCTGTGAGAAGTTATCATATCAAAACAGTATTAATTGGAGCAAACTACATGGCATCAAACTACCTCATCCCAAAGAGGGTATTTAAGATAACAGATGTGGTTAATAAAGAGAATTTGGAGCCATGTGATTCAAAAATGTTGAAGACATATCAAGTGCCTATCAGAACTAAGCAAGAAGATAACAAGTGGTATTTGAGATTCTCATTAAGCAGTAGCCTGATAAAATTTAGTGAATTTATGCACATTCTATAAATATGAAGGAAAACAGTCTACCTTAATGGAAATAATCTGCCCAGGAAAGATAAGACAGTGAGTCAGAAGGAGAAAAATCACTAATCAACCAAAAATACAAATGTATATGCTAAATCTTAAGCCACAAAGGTTGCTTATCGAAGCTTCTGGATGGTTAGCAGAAATCATCAATTCTAACTCAGGAAAAGAGCAAGTTTCAAATTAATGAAAAATCTGTCAGAGAACATCAAGTTACTGGTTTTGAGCAATTGGTTGTAATATTTTTGGTTTTCATTCAAACCAGAATGACAGATTTTCCAGCACAACAGAAGCACAACTACACAACAGCTGTTACAATGAAGTAAAATTAAAGATGAAACTGTCACTAAAAATAGCTTATGCCTAGGAATCTGTGATGAAATTCCATGAGAACAGAATCAGGACAGAGTCTCCACCACATCACATATTTTATTTCACAGTTATGAAAGGCTAATCTCCCACAGTTCAGTTAAGCTGAACACAAGAATGATTTAAGCACCAAAGGTGTCAATGAGAGTTAAGAATTGAATGTTTGTACAGCAAAAATAAAATCCAATCATTTTCCAGCTGAGAACTATGAAAGCTGTTCAGGATCAAGAGTTAAATATGGGACACAGCTAGAAATTACTAAGAAAAATTAAAAGAAAGGGGAAATTATCAAGTCCAACAAGCTGAAAGGAGAAGCAGAAGAAAAAGTCACAGAGTGTGATACAAACCAACTTTTTTTAAGTATATCAAAACCAAAGCATAACATGGAAATAAGCCTGCTACTAGACAGAAATTGAATTGTTACTGATGAAACAGAATAGGAAAAAACATGCAGTAATTGTCTTCTTGATCTAAAAAAGCAAGATTATATTAGTACAACAAAGCATTTCCCTATTTAAAGCAAAGACGCATATTGGATATTTAAATGAAAGAAAATGCTTCTAATCCAACAGGTTCCATAACTTATATTCAAGAGCTAAAATAACTAAGAATAACTGTGAAGGCAAATTAATTTTTCATCTTGCAATAGTGACGAGAATTAAAACAAAAACCAGATGAACAACACTGTGCCAAAATTTAAGAAGAGTAAACAAGTCCATCCATTTAAGTGAGGACAGCTTCACTTGACAGTTGAAGGAAAAATAGTCAGAAAAGTGGAGAGGAGAACTCTATATTAAGAACATTAATTCCTGTCATTAAGATTTTAGGGAATGTAGGTCTTGTCAAACAATCCTGTTATAAAAAAAAAGTATCAAGATTTAGTTGAAAAAATACCACCACCAGAGAGACTTATTTTAGTAGGACAGCAGTTAGTATTGTCTGATAATTAAAGACTTTATAATTAGCAGTGGATCACAATGTTTGGGCAAGCTACTGCTGGAATAGCAACTTAAGTGTGGTGCTAACAGGGGCTGAGGGTGTAGGTATCAGAGCCCCTGGATCCTTTTGTCAATTTGGATCTAAAATACTTTCTGATGAATACTGAACGATTGCCTAATAGAGCTTCTTCTGATTTGGCAAAACACATGTGAAAATAAACATTGCAAACCATGCCTGAAAGAATAAGGGAAGAATATTCTGGGAGGAGCAACTGCAAAAAGCATTGCATTGAGAACTGAAAAGCCTGAAAGGTTGAAATAAAAAAGCAAATACTAGTCACTATTAGAAGCAGGCCAGCAATCAGGAGATTTTTCTTTTACATTTGGTATCAGACGATATGTAAGAGTACAACACACTACTACACATTTCCATTTAAGAAAATGTGAGAGTTTGAATGTTCAAGAAAATGCTGACACTCCTAGAAGTCTAAAGCTTATGTTAAAGAAAATATACAGGTAGCCCTTTTTAGAGATACTTTAGGTTTAAAGGCTTCCTCATTTCAGCTGTTATATTTTTTGCCTTATTTTATCCTTTGGTTTGTTTATTTTTTAGCTTTTTCTCCAAATTATACCTACCTATACCTAGTAACAAGCAAGGGTAAGATAAATTTACATTGCAGAGAACTGAGATTAAGACCAGGTGTCATCTTAGAAGATGTATGTTACCCAAGCTAGAGATAGCAGGCTTATTGTAAGAACTTGGATGTTCTTACAGTGAGTATGACAAGCACCTAAACATGTTTCAGCATCTGAATAAAAAAATTAAAATACACAGTTTCTCACAAGTCTTTATTTCTTTTATTATCACACATTTTTTAAATTAAGGTACTTCTTGTTTTAAAAAAATGTTTACAGCAAGAAGAACATGAACTAAGTCTGCTCTTCTGAGAAGTTACAGCCACCTACAAAATGGAATACAATATAAAATGGTACTTGGCCTAGGAGAAATTTTATTATTTCAGCCTGAGACAAGCAAAATCCACCTATGCACTTTGGAAAAAAGAACTACAGAAGTCATGTGAACTCACCTACTCTAACACAGCACTGTTGATACATCCTTCACCATTCAGCCTAATCCAGGGCCACCATAAATACTTAATTTACTGACTTGTGAAAATTCTAACAGAATTCTATTCCAAATTACTACAAATAAAAAAAGCACTACAATATTTCAGCTGATTTACACAGAAATATATTCCTAAATAAAGATAAAAAAGAAAACAAAATGTTTACTTCTAAATCAAGGTTAATAGGGTAAAGCTGAATTAGCCCATTGAAAAGCATTTAAGCAAGACTTAGAATTACAATGAGCCTTGCTAAGCTTAGACTTGCTAAGAAGGAGAAATTAGCAATGAGTAAATTTATAAGTATGGAACATGAAGAATCCATTACATCATAATACTACTGCAGCATATCCTGCCAACTGCTACAGAATTCCACACACTGAATATTAACAGCAACAGAATTTAAATATTTAAATGCTAATAAGCTATTAAAGCAACACAACAGTATCATTTAAGTGTTTGCATTTCATGAATTTGAAAATAGTTTTAAGTTTGTGATGGCTTTCTCATTAGGTCATTGTAAATTCCTGTAATTAATGTGACAGCTAGAATGTATCTGCCATGCTGCTTTAGCTATTTAACACACAAGAGGTACAAGTATTCTTTTACTAAAAGTTCTTGCACAGAAATAGAAGTTAGCAAATAATAAAGACTCTAGAATCCCAATACAGAAGATTCCACACTAAAAGTAATCTTACCAGATTTCCCTCAGTAAATGTTGTTTTCTTGCTTTTTGATGTTTATAGTGGAGACTGAGCTGTAAAGGTTCTTACCTTACCACAGGATCACTTTCCAGTGACTCAGTAAGCCGCTGCAGCTGTTCAGGTTCAATGGATCGTCCCAGCAGGGCTTCAGTGTTAGTGTAGATTAGAAATGCTGACACAGTTCCTAACAGAGTTCCAACACCTAGAGACCCCACACTGTCATAATACGGGTTTCCTAAACAAGATATATTAAATTAGTTTCACAGAGTATTTCTAAAACATAGCAGAGAATTCCAATTTCACACTGAAAAGAGAACAGACTTTTGAGGGGTTTTCTGGGTTTCGCTGTTTAGTGAGATTTTTTTGGTGGTTTTTTTTTTTCAGTTGGTCATTTATTTTACTTTTTTTTTTCTTAAGTCAGTGGAAATTTTTTCCTACCGAGGAACATGATGAAGCTGGAACAAAACTATTTATCATAAAACAAAGCCTTACGTCCCTCCTGTACCCTGAACCACTTCTGTCTCCTGCAGGACTAATAAATGAGTAAACTCTTGTCTGTATGTGTTTCTATATTAGTAAACATACATTTATACACAAAGTTATATACACTGAAACATAGGTAGCAGCGTAAAATCCAGTCTTCTTTTATCAGTAACTCAAAAATTTGCAAGCATTAACCATTTCTGGAATACAGTACTTGGTAAGTTTCAAACACTTATTCATGTTCAGACCTATAGAAATAGTACTGTGTTTTTAAGCTGATGAAGGAAACTAGAAATGAAACTTGAAAATTCCTTCTATATAAAAAGTGAAAATTGCAATTAAGTCATTAGAAGCCAGAAGAAATGAAATTCCAACATTTATTGTCTTAAAAAAATCAATACTTAAAAACAGATGAATAAGTAATCATCCCTCTTTAGAAAACTTAATTCTACAGCAAAGACACTTTGAACCACTTGGCATAAAGATCATTTTACCTTTGGTAAAAAATAACTTAGTTTGTATTATAAAATAGCTCAAAAATCTGCTTACAGAGTGTAAGTATCAGAAATTAAGAGCAGAGACATATTTAAGTCAACCAATATAAACTAAATGCTGTGTTCACATCATGCATGGGAAAAAAATCTACATTCTGCTTGCCTCTGTGCAGAATTTTACCTGTTAAAGAAGTCAGTCCCATACAGGTAGCAGCTACAGCCACGCTTAGAACTGCTGCAGCATCCTCCAGTAACACCACGTTGGTACTAGGATCACGACTCTGCACAACTGCACACACAACAGAAAAAAGTTATATTGCTCTGAAAATTTAGCTTTACTACGTTATGAATAGTACTTAAACTATACTAACAACAGTAATTTAAAAGAACAATTTATGCAATTATATAGGTGCAAACTGAATTTTTGCATATGCTCGCACTTCCAAAAGCATTTATATATATACAGAACAAGCCCAATTATGGAAGCTTCTCAAAAATGTTAGAAAAATTAAAAGGGGTATTTATCCAGAAAAATACATGCACTTAGCCAAGTATTTAATTAGCACGCTTAAATTAACAGTTCTCACCTCATTTGTAAAATGTTATTTGTTAGTAGAATAGAAAATAGATCAATAAAGGGAAAAGTAAAAGGGAAAACAGAAATTTGTATCTATCATTGTGGAAATACTAGCAAACAGATTGTGTTTTAAATAACACCACATACTTACTGCTATAATGATACATACCATATTGATAAAATGAAAGACCCTTGGCTCGAGCACTCCTCCGAATTTCATTTATAGCAACAAGCAGGGTGGCTGAAACAACAAAGTTGTTGCTGAAAATTGCTAGAGGCAAAATGACTTGTTTCCATTTTGAAAAGAGGAGCTTTTCATTATAGTATCATAGGAACAGATCATCAAGAAAGCTCTGACTATGTGTACTTTGAATAAAGTATAGTTACTTTTTTTCCACAAGTGTGTCTCCCATACAAATCAGAACAGGTATATTCATTGATAGTTTAATACCAAAAAGGCAATCTATGTCTACTTTCCAAATTTTGTGTTCTTCAACTTCTTACTATATAGATATATAAAAAAGAAATATTTTCACGTTTCTTTTTGTTTGTTTACAAGTATTTGCAACAGAGCTCAAAACTTCACGGTGTAAGCAAATATCAGTTATTACTGTAATTACTGACACTGTAATCTTAAGAGATTACAAATACTTAAATAGAAACTTGAAACTTCATACCTCCTTCTGATACCAATGATCCTGCTAAAATGCAGTATGCCTGTATGGAAAAAACAAGAATCGGATCAGATATTATATGCATATTTCTACAGATCTCTTCAAAACATGCTATCCAAATGTAGCATTCCAGAACCACATTATCCACAGTGTCATGTAGTTGTCCCTAAACAGAAGGAAACCAATAATAATTGAATCATGCAATACATTCCAAAACAGGAAAGGAGGACCTCTTGGAGGGGGGGATATGAAAGGAAGATGCAGGGTTTAGAAAACAGCTCATTTTACTCCAGGATCAACTATAGTTTAAAGATATTTTCTTCCTTAAAACCCATTTTCATTAAGAATGGTTTGATTTCATTGTGTTGGGACTCAAACCAACTCAGGAAGTGAGTTTCAGACTGTGCCACTATTTTTTATTAAGTTGCTGGTGCTAAATACAAAATCAAACAAAATTAGCTTACCCATAGAAGAGATTCTACAGGATGAGGGTGGAGTAAACCCATGATCCCATGATACCAAGAAAGTCCTGCACCCATCATGAAAATGCCTACTCCACTAATCAAGGAGGCAATATAGCGCATATTTGTGAAACCATACCTAAAAGAAACAAAAAATTATTTTAGGAATATAAGATTCTACATCTCTACAAACATACCTCAAAGTTGCCATTAATTTTTACATGTCTCAAATTATCATCATATGATTTGGCATCTATTTAAGTCAAAGCTGCTAAATCCAATCTAATCCAAGGGGGGGAAAAACTCTACTTGAAAAAAGATATCTAATACACGTAAAGACATCAAGCATGAATGTTTTTCTAACTTGTTTTTAAACAGCTGTATTAGCTCTTGTACAATGACTGAGGATTTTATTTCACAACTGAAAAAAAATCCCAAAATAAACAAGATTCATATCACTTTAAGATTTTAGTGAAATGCTACTTCTAAATGTGGACTCTAGTTTTGTGAGCAGCTAGTCTATATAATTCATAAAGCTAATTTAATGGGAATAAAATTTACACATCTCTCAGTAGTTCAGCTAACTACAGACATCCAACACTTGCAGTTTTTAAGTGCAGTGGAGGAATTAAAGCAATATTAAAAGTTTGTGTTTATTCCTTTTTTTGGTTTTAACTCCATCTACAAATAGTGCAGTTCTTTTGTCTATACTGAGGAAGAAGGGAAAAGAGTGAGAGGGGAAAACGAGATATGATGAATTTTTGCATAATTTAAGATTTAAATTTTTCAAATTTTAATGATGTTTTTAATGAAAAAAACCCGTAACTAATCCCATAAATTAGACATATTTTTGAACTAGTACTTAAAGAATGAATGACTTGTCCAAACATATGAGGAGTAAAACAGCTCAATACCAAGAAAATATCCTGGAGAGTACAGCTTATAACTTTCACGACATTGTAAGAACTTATCAAGTAATATCCCTATTACTAGATATAAACAAAGAGCAGTTAATGTCAAACACAACTCTTTATGGTACAAGTAACTAGTTTGCATAGAAGCACTTTGTTGAAAAAAGGAAGAGGATAGTAATTTTTATTTTTTAAAAAATCCTGTGATTCACATGAACAGTGTTTAAAAAGTACATCTATAGTTGGAAGAGGCAGAAGAGCCCAGAACAACTTACAGAAATAACAACAATTAAAATAAAACATAGCAAAAGTGTACCACAAAAAAAAAGAAAAACCCAACACATGCACCATGCCACTGAAGCCCCAACTCCTGGAACTTAAAAGAAAACCGTTTTCTTATTTTATCTGAAACAATACATTTCAGAAATTACACAAAACAGCAAATTAAAAAGAACAAGGTGGTGCACAAACAAGAACTAATCTTACTGCTATATATAGTTACCAGAATCTTTATTTACTCAAAAAGCTTACGGATGACTAGGGTCAGGCGTCCTTGCAGACTGACTGATGCCCAAAGCTAACAATGCCTATTTAAGACAAGAGGTTAAAAAAAATATTTAGAAACATTCTGTATCGGTGAACTTGAAAGGTTAAAGGCAGATGTAATTTGTTGAACTGCATATATGCTTTGCTACTGATATTTTATTAGAGCTGGAATATAATCCTCAAAATTTGTCATCTAAATTTACCACTCCCAAAAAATTGTTAGTTATACCTACATATATAATGTATATGCAATTATATGGTGTGTATATGTAATTACTGTTAATTATAATTTTAGAATCGCAACTGAAAATGAACATTACATGCAATCACAAGTGTTGCTGCTGTGCTTCAGTGTGAAGGAATGAAGTTGCTCAGGGAACAAAGCTATTTAAATAAATCCCTCTTGAAGAGAAACTGTACTGAGACTGTGGTGTAGCTGGGTGATGACAACATTTAAACCAGTAACTTTACACTGCAACTTGTCAGCATATTTTGAAGGAAGAAATAACCTCTTGCTATCTAAATTGCCTACCTGGGATAGATTTACTTAGGCATGCATTAAGCTGTTGATGCAGGAAGTTATAAAGCTAGACCCTGAACTTTGCAAAGCGTGTTTTGTTTAAGACTATGGAAACTGAAACATAATAACAAGTATTAAAATGCAGACATTTCAGTCTTAGCAGCAGCAAGCTGCTTTGAGGAAGCAAGGTTTCTCCTGTGTTTTTCCCAAAACCACACAGTCAATTATTTGGAAAAACGAAACAAACTCTTATTTCAGTGGAATGTTCAACTTTGATATTTACAAAACAGAATAGCTCTTCAATGTATATAATACCACTATCAAACTTGATTCACCTATACACTGACACACTTGGTAAAAAATCACACACTTTAAGGCTGGCTTCCCCATAAACTTAAGTTTTATCAGTTGAATTGGGAGCACCATTCTCTTCACTTTACATCTGGATCAGCTAAAAGGTTGTGTGAAACCATCAAACTGTGAGTTGTCAATTCAGTCTTTCTGGACAGAGAAGCATACAAGGTCCAAGTCAAAACATTTGCCAAAACTGTTAAAAGCCTTTTCAAGATACTCAGCCTGCTCTAAGGTTCCATAGATTCCTCAAATTTGGAGGAGCACAAGACTGTTCCATTTTATGAGCTACCCAAGGACTCCTCTTGCTTGAGCTGCAGGAGTCTTTCCTTCAACCCTTTCTTTAAGGTTTGATTTTTCCCTCTCAAAGCCTTGCAATATAATTTCAAGGTCTCATAACATATGCTTTAAGTATACTATAGAAAACAGTAGAAAAAACCAACATTAACTTTATCCCTGCACATTAATATATTATATGTCCAATTCTGAGACTGCCACTCCACTTCTCAAAGTAAATGTGCCACATGTGTGGCCACTTGTGCTGTGACAGGCTGATAGGTAATCTAGAAACAGAAAAAGAAAACAAGATGCCCAAATTCTCATCATTATTCTACCTAGAGATGAATAAATAACAAAGTCTGTCACTGTATTACAGTAATTGACAGGAAAAGCATTCAAGTTAACATTTAACCAAAATACTAACCAAAATCATTTTAGCTTCAAGTACCACTCATGATCCACGAAGCAGCTGAGTACAGTTCTTACTGCAACTCCCCTCTTTCAATGTTTTTTTAAAAAACTTCAAAATCTACACTGACTTCTCATTTTAACGTTAATACAAATTAAGAAGCATCCTATTTTATTCATTCATGTACACTACAACTACTGTAAGTATCTGTCTTTATTCCCAGTTTTATTACAAGTACTAACTTTAGCAGAATGGAAAGAAATACCCACCTGGTTACATGTGTCTGCTAAAGAATGTATGGCTTCTGAAAACATACTTGCAGAACCCGTGTAAACCCAAGCAAGTAGCTTAAAAAAAAAGTTCAACCCATTTCTGAAAACAAAGAGAAGAAATAACAGAATATTTGATATTTAATATTTTTAGAAAAGACAGAAGTGCTGTACAATAATGCATTATTTGCCAGAAAGGGGTCAACTCAAATAGCAGTTTAATAATTAGAGAGCTCTGCAGACAGACAATTCATAGAGATTTTCTGCATGGTCACTGTGAATAAAGTCCTTTCAGCTAAACTTGATAAAGATACACAATTTACTTTTCAGAAATCATTGACTTCTAAGCAGTTCCAAATAAGTTACATTTCCTGAAAACTACCATCACACTCACTACTCAGAACAACTACTTTTCTACCAGTGGGAGAATACAAGTCTTTACAACTTCCTTTTCTATTTTTTAAATCCTTTTAAAATCCTACATATCCTCTGCCAATACTGTAGTGCAAGGTTCCCCACTTCACCCTCAGTCTGAGCCATTCTCAGTAGGATACAAATGTGAAACAACAGAACAGGAAGACAAGGCTGTCACTAGATTACACTGTAAAAATTATCTATAGAACTTCTCCATTAAGATGTTCAGTGTGAATTGTGAAGACATTTTTACAGTTACAGGTTTACTGGAGTAAACACTGTCTTATGTTGCTCATTGGTAACTATTAACACCAAAGTCCAAGTCTACATTCTCACTTCAAACATTATCAGAATCAGTGGGTTAATTGCTACAAACATATTGCGCAGAAAATCAGACTGGAGAATTATAAAATTCTCCTCTTTTTCAACATGAGTTTCATTTATTGCCAATTTTTATAAGTATCTAAATAAATTAAGTGTTTTAAGAAACTATTAACAACATCTTCTAGCGTCATATTTTAACATGTGCCAGAAATTATATTCAAGTTAGAGGAAGCAAACCCAGCAGCTTCTGGGAAGGCAGTTTGCAATTAGAAAAGAAATAACAGTACAAGGAGAAAATTGAGTTATTTTCTGTTGGTTATATTGAATATTCTTTCAAAAGTGTTAAAAGTTTCCTCTCAAGAAGAAGCAAAAAAAAAGGACAACTTTAAATACCTGCTTCTTCAGGTCCTTCAAAATTTTAATTTTTACTTTAAGAAACTGTATAGTGTGATCGACTCCAAAAAACTGCTCTTCTCTCATCAGAGATACATTCAATACTTGACCTCTATGTATTGATCAATGTATTCACATAAACTCTCTCTAAGCAACAATAAACAAATAAATCTATTAACTTTAGTTACAGACACAGGTACCTTTATCTTAAATGCACACACTGTTCCTATTCCCAGGAAAATATAAATAAATTATTTTTTATTGCACAAAGTTTTTTTTTGTTTGTTTGTTTTTTTGTTTGTTTGTTCTTTGTTGTTTTGTTTTGGTTTTTTTTTTTTACTTACATGCAAATAGCTACCATTACCACCTTCCCTGGTCCCTTGAAAAACATAGCTGCTGTACTGGAGCGTGGCTACATAAAAAAAATAACAGATTATTTAATAACTAAATCGTGATCTCATGAGACACCTACCATATAAATTCAATAAAAAACTTTGCACTGCCCTGTATTGCAGAAGTTCTTAAAGGTAACTAATTTACTACAGAATGTTAATCCAAACTGCAGTTGGGTAAATGGTTGGCTAATAAAAAGATAAACACCCAATGAAGTCTGCAGCAGAGGCCACTGCAGCCATAAGGCCCAGAGCCCACTAAGGAATCATTCTATACACCCAAGCACCTGGATCTAGGGTGTGTATCTACTTAAGTAAAAAGGAAGAGACAGCAGTGTATAGACAAAAGCATTCATCTTCTGGGGTCTTTTTTCTTAAAGAAACTTACTTAGGTTTTTTAAGTAACAATATATTCACTGCACATAATAATGGAAATCATGAGTACAGCAGCAATTTTGATAAGAAGACAACTGGAAAAAAACCCCTCTTACTGGTGGATTACACTATCACAGTAGGAACCCATTCAAGCTGTCATCACAACATTGACTACTGCATAACAATCAGATATAGATATGGTACATTACAGTAATATTCAGTTTAAAAAATTTTCCTTCAAAAGGTGTCATAACACATTTCACTACACTTTTCTAGCCAAACACTTGAAAATGTCATTACCTTAGTATTTCCAAAGAACTCCTTGTATTCCCACAACAGCCTTTGGTTTCTAAACAGATCTGCAGTACAAAATTCACATCATGAATATGTACAAGTAACCAGTAGTTTCAGGAATTGAAGGGTACTTTTTTTATGCAGCAGCCAAATTCTAATAAGAGCTAGATGATCTACCTGTGAAAGAACTCCTCCCTTGATGTTGTTAATCAGAAACACATGTTGTTATTCACTCAGGCAAAATGCCAAATACAGTCTGTTATGATCCTATATATTGTTACCATTTCTACCAAAAAATGATAAGGCACAGAGGGAAAAACTCAAAATATACTTCTGCTAATTCAGGCATTCTATTTATATCCAAAAATTATTCTCCAGGTCAATAAAAATTTTGAGGCTCCTGACTGCACTTTCAGTACGCTTACAGATATCTTGACAGGTGTCTGCAGTTCTAAACTTTTTTGACAGAAGGGTGTTCTAGTGGTGTAACTGTTCAAAAAAAAATTGACCTCTCATTTTAAGGTACACAACTGGACTAAGTATCTTGAAGCAGTATTGCCTCTTGTGTGATTTTAACTGACTAACAGATCCAAATGCGTTACAAACTGATTTGGCTGTACATATTATTGATAACCAGCAAGGATAACAAAAATAATATTACACCAAAAAAATATGATTTCTGAAACACAAAGACAAGCTGAATTCTTTTCAGAGGAATAAATTAATGAGTAGTGGTATAAAGATTTGGATCAGTTTTAACTCTTTTCAAAATTCTCAACTGGATAAAATGAAAAAGCATTGAAAATGTAAATTATCATCTAAAAACTGAAAGCCCCCCCAAAAGTACGTCTACAGATCACTGAATGTATGCGCTTCCTGTATCACAAAGGTGATAAATTGCAAGATAGTAACAGATTGTATCTGCATAGATAGTAACATTTTATTGTAAGATTATGCCACAAGACCTAGTCAGCAATTCCTAGCTACAAATTTACATGTTTTCAACAAAGTAACACTGTCTTGTGGCTTTCCAACAATCATACTTCCTTGAGACATCTCAGGGTATTTGAAAACCCTATACTCACTTTCTCTGTACTTGATCTCTGCCTCTTTACGTCGCTTTCTTTCTCTGGCAAGAGCCTCTGGACTACCCCAAACTTCAAGAGACCTGCATGAAATAAAAGTAACTTAATAATGTTTCTATTCATGCAACTTTTTTTTTTCAAACATAAGACCATATTGTTGAATTTTTTATGCACAATGTAATTATAATAATCAGGATAGAAAATGTGTTCAGATAGAAAACAGAAAACATTATTGCCCTTTCACTTTGCAAACCTGACTTTTAAAACTCTTTTCTCTCTTATATCATCCTTTTTAAATGTTCTTACTTTGCCTCTACATCCGATCTCAGGTACACCGTGAAAGTCTCAGTGTCATCATGGGGACTTCGTCGTTTAATTTTTCTCAGCTGGTCTAAATCACTAAGGAAAGTGGACAAATAGTTTAGTGCAAGAAATGGATCATATTGCTCTAATTTAACTTTTATGTCTGGGTGATGATCCACCACTTTGATATTACTGATTTGTTGTGCAAAAAAGGTGAAGTTGTCTACTTCCAAAAGAACAGACAGACAACATGAAGCAAGTGATCTCTAGCAGGCTATTGAAAAATACTGTTTTTCAAATCCAGAAGTCCAAATCATGTCTTCATACTATGAAATACTACACACTGAAGCCAAAGTATTAAAACACTAAATAAGAAAACATTCAATGAATGCTCTGTGTAAAACTGATAATGTGCACATATGCTAAACAAGAGGCTTTATGAATTAGCCTCTCTAAATGGAAATCAGAAGTCATGTGACAAGAAAATTTAATCCCAAAATTTACACTCCCAGCACAAACTGCAAAAGGTTGAAGATAACACAGTTACTTAGGGAAACAGATAAAATTTCCTGTGCTGAGCTACACATTAGAGCATCTACACCATTATGTAGAAACAGGAGAAACACAGGTGTCTCCCCCAAAGTAGATTCATGGTCTCATAAGTACAAATAAACTACTTTAAGTACTGAAACATGAATATTAAGTGCAAGCTCCCAGTGCACTGTAAAACTAAGTAAGAACTAATTTACAATTATGTACACCACAAAAACATTTAGAAAAGTTGCTGCGCAAAATCATGCTACAATCACAATTACTTCTCATGCACAAATGAACAAATATTCGGAATTTGAATCTCAACTAAAACCCATCATACCTGGATTTAAGACAAAACTCATTTATTGCTCTGACTCCAGTGATGAAGTTATTCTGTGTGTATTTTGGTCCATACTCTCTTTTTTTAAGGACTGCTTTCACTTAAAAAAAAAATAAATACACAAGTCACTCATAGAAACTACACAAGAAACTTCAACTAATTCAATCTAGTGTCATACTGTGATACCTCTTGGTGGAAATATGAAAAACGGCATCAGTGATACAGAAAATTGACAGTGAAGAGAAAGGAATCTTCCTCATTCTGGAAATGAGTAAGATAGAATGATTTACCTCCAAAAATGCTACTTTCTAAGCTGTAGTTCAGGGTTCTCAAATCTAACTGCCACTGTCAGCTACTTCTCCACCTTTGATGTCAGAGATGGTGCTTGGCTACATAAATAGCATTCAAATATGGCCATTTGGAAACCCTTGGTCTAACAACTGAAATAGCAACAGGCTGCTCCATTTCTATTTTTTCCAGTAATCAAGTCCACTTTCTGCAGATAAGATTTTTCACCTTTGCAGAGCATAAAGAGAAATTAGACAGACTGTATACATCATTTTTCTCAACTATTATGTTCAAAATTAGTACTCTTAACATTGGGCATTTATAGCAATTAAAACCACATTATTTATAGTATTCTTATGTCTGGAAGACATACTCATCACATCAGGTTCTCATGCACAAGAAAAAGAATACCACACACATTCAGAAAAATTATAAATGGAGTTTTCAATTTATGCTATTATTTTCTACTTGTCTGTATGTACATAACTTCATATTATTCTCAAATGGATATCACTGTACATTAACATGCATTAACAACATGTTTATTGGAAGACTAGTTACATTCAGAAGAATAACACAACTAACACTGTAATGTAACTAACATTGCAGAATACAACTTAAAACAAAAAGCTCAGATTCTACTGGTGAGAAGACTTTAGAGCACACATGAGCTTCTTGCAAATCACAGGATTGATATGATTTCTATAGCTGGTCCAGAGGTACTCCTTAAGTCACAGGATACTTACAGCAAGATAATGCTTTTAATGACTGAGAAAAATTTTCCCAGAGTTCTACATTGCCTCATTTCTGTGTTTTGATGCTTAATAGCAAAATATATTGTTTGACTCTCCATGACACACTAGCAGCACAGGTATCAATATTTACCATAACAATCTGATTTCTCTCATCCACTTTGAACTTGAAGGATTTTTTAAGTCCCTGAATAATCACATTTATCCCACAAAGCTCCTGAGTGAAGGTGATGAAAAAAACTTTAGATATTTCCTAAAAACAGTAAACCATTTACTAAGGTTAGAACAGACTGCCAATTTTTAAACAAGAACAATTTCTATGTTTTATTTAAAACAAATATAAAACCAAATAATATTAACCTTACTAAAAAACAACTTATGGATTTATCAAAAACTCACTAATTCACCTTTCAGAAATACAGGTAAATTTCACTAAAATAAATCCTATATTATACATTGTATATATTGTACTGTAATTGTATATTGCACAGTGCCCCAACAATCCCACCCTGATTTCAAATAACTGTATAAAACTGTAGTAAATGTGGGAAAAAAAACCCTATTTGGTGTTTCCAAAATAAAGACAAGCTTAATAAAAGATGGTGTAAATAAAACACTTTGAAAATCATGTTTAAGATTAGTGAGCCTTGAAAAATGTTACTGTCTTTCTAACACTTAGTAATACTTGGATAGGTAAGTTTCTAAATCAGAGAAGATTTAGAGAAGCATTTTAAGAGTAGAATTACAATTTCTAGACTCTAAAAAAATCCTTAACATAAACATTTCTCTTTGTACATCTTTAATTAAGAGAAGGAAAGCTCTTACTGAAACATATATCCATCTTCACAATTATTTCACAGAAATTTCTCCTATCTACCTCGCATTTTTTCCCTGCATGCATACACTAAGAGACAATAAATCTAAAGAAACTGACATCCCTCTGAACTACTGGGGATGAGAAGGTAGAGAAAAGCAGGAGAAGATTAAGCCTGGGAAGAAGTGAAGGGTTAGAGGAAGGTATTTTAAGGTTCAGTTTTTATTTCTCAGTACTTTAGTCTGATTTGACTGGCATTAAAATAACTGATTTTCCCCAAGTCCAATGTGTTTTGCCCATGACAGTAGCTGGTGAGTGATCTCTCCCTGTCCTTAACTCAGAAGCCTTTCATTACATTTTCTCTACCCTATCCAACTAAGGAGTGATACACCAGGGTGGGCGGGCACCGGTGTCCAGCCAGTGCCAAGCCCACCACATTACTACACACAAATGGGAATTTTACAGAACTCAGATTAGGCAGTTCATGTGCTCAAAATATATTTAGAAGCAACACTGATTAGATTAACTCAGTAATAAGAAAGAATAGAGGAAGACTTAGAACAAGGAATGGGGAAGATCAACTATTCAGCTTAGCCACATTAAGTCTGAGACGGGGAATGGACGTGCCTAAAAACACACAAGGAGGACAGACTGCAACACATGAAAAAACAAATCAGTCTTTTCCTGCTGAACTCTGAAGCTAAAATGAAAATTACAAACAGAGAAGAGTGAGCAATTAGAAGGAATACTGCTATGTTTGATTTTTTACGAGTCATTTTCAAATGAACAGTACCAAACAAAGCTGGCGCACAAGTGTGTTTTAAAATGCTATTCACATAAATTGCTTACACAATTGAAGAGGAGCAGCAGTTTCCTTACACCTTTTTTTTTTTTTTGTTTGGACTACTAGCAAACAGCAGTAAAGTTCCAATACACTAAGTATTTCTTTACCTTTTACTTGGATTGGCTGTTTAGGTGAAGACTTTTGGCCTGCATTGTTTGTATCTTGTCCTGTAAAATAAAATTAAAGTTCACTGTAAATATGGAAGTACCTACTTTTCTTTTTAGTTACAAATTTGACTGACATAACATTAGAACATATCTTAATATTGCACTGCACCCTGACAACTAGAAAATGTATTTGCCAGATTCTCAATATTTAAAACTCTTAAAAGACAGAAACAAAAAAAATAACAAAAGTAAATATTTAATATAGCACTGATCATTAAACATCTAGCAGCTTGCAGAAGAACGCCAATTTGTAACATATTTCAAAAAGCACCCCAAATTAAAAAAAAAAATGTTTTAACAGTGCACTTGTGGTTTGGGACAAGTTTTACGCAAAGCTTTAAGTTAGTAAATATAATTAATTCTATATGGCTTATGGCTGCTATGTATCAGAGTGTTTCAGAGCTTCTAAGATGGGATTCAATTTTAAAGGATGGAAGCTTCTTCATTTACAAAAAGTTAGCACATTAAAACACCGAATATTTAAACTAAAATCCACAACTCATATAATAAGCTGGAAATGGAACAAAAGCAAAGTCTTTTAGCTGGTTTTGAAGCCTGAGAATATGAATCTATTAAAAAAAAAATCAACAAAATATAACTTGCAATAGTGAAATGAATTTTAATATTTGGAAAACTATAAATTCCAGTAATTTTAGTGAGATTTCTACTTAGAAACCAGAAGTACTACTTGAAAATCCAAACACGTATTGCATCCTTGTCCCATACATCTCAACATAGCTTTCAGAACAAAAACCTTATGGTTCTAATATGCCAAACCACCATACCCACTTTTTTGTGCCCTACCACTCTATAACATTGGAGGTTTGCCACACATTCATAACCATTCACAAAATTAAAAATTACCTTATTCAAAGTGATATATTTTTTAAAAATGAAGATTTTTTTTTTAGCAGGTGAGTGTTAAGTAATTAAGTACTTCTAGCCTAACATGGTACTTAAATTATTTCAAGATCAGATTTTCTTGAAGCTTGCACTACATAACTATGTTTCAATCAGGCAATTAATACCCTAGAAGCAATTGAGAATTACAGCTAATAACAATTCAAGGATACTTTTTTGGAAAAATAACACTTATAAATTTATGAAGTTGATCTTACTACCTAGCAAATGAGGTTGCACCATAACTAACTAGCATTCCTTAAACAGTCACCCCTTTCAATTGAAAACAAAAGAAACAAAATTCCTTTGTTGTTCCTTTCTTTTCTTACCTGGGAATGCACAAAAATACTAGGACTATATCCATGCACAGAGGACTATATCTTCTGTGCATGCATATAGTATTGGTATTTTTCTATGTGCATCAAGCACCCTTTCGAAGTTTACTACCTCGGCTTAGAGTCAGAAAAAAATCACAATGCATCACTGAGGAAAAAGGATAGAAGAATATTTCCATTCACAATCACTATTTTTCAGACAAGTAGAAGTTGATATGGTAGAACTTTCAAGAGTGAACAATGCTTAAGAGTCATTTTTGTACTTCCAAACATCAGAATGTAATCCTCTTAGCTGGCTACAGTTACTAGCTTTTAAAGACTGTTGCCAGCCCCAGGAATTTACAAGTTACTAAAGAAGGAACAAATATCTGCTATCCTGACAAGGAAAAGGAAATTTTCTTTAGCAGACCACTCCTTTGTAGACAGAAGCACAAAGAAAGAGAGCTTTCATTTTGAAAAGCATCTGTTATCTCCTAAGTGCAGTCTTCCAAGCCTGTATCTGTGCAGTGCCCACAGTTAATAAGCATCAAAAAGAGAGGATGTTACAATGAAGCAAGGACAAGACAGTTCTGAATTTCACAAGCACCTAACAAGCACAAGATCAACAATCGAACAGCAGGGAGGGTCAGGTTATGCACACTGTATCAAATGTTTAATGTGAATGCTGCAGTTCTAACAACTGTCAGATTATAAAGCTACAGCAGATGAAACAGCTCAGCCTTCTTTACCAGTCATTTATAGCCTGGCCTTGAGATGCCACACTGCTCAACAGTGGCGCTCATTCAATCTTTATCATTAATTCCTTTGACACAACATACCAGAAATACTACTGAAAAATTTCAAATAAACAAGCAAAGTTGTGAACGATGAGTAATACATTCCATTTCTTACCCCTTAAATTAGTTAAGCCCTTTCAACATACACATTTTTTCCATCACCACTTTAAATTTGATTACTCTAAACTTAAAACCCATAAAATATCAGATAGACAAAGAAATAAATTCCACCATTCCTCTCTGCTTATCCATTTGAATTTACTATATAGATACCCACAACCAAAAATACTAAGAATTATGCAATCATAATATCATACAATTTATAAAACCTGTTATCAGCAAATATATTAAGCTTTCACATTTTTATTATTGTAGCTTTGTACGACCTGTTTCAGCTTTATGCAAGGTTTCTCCACGGGCTGATCCATTTTTATCTTCTGATCCAAGATCTTTCTTCTGACCATTTGAAGTATAAACTCTCACTTGACTCATCAACTGCACAGGCAAGCGATTACATGGTAGAATATAAGACAGGCTCCCACTTTTCATTGACAGTTTCCATCCTAACACAGAGAAGAAAAAAAGCTGTTTCAGGCAGCCATTTTGGAAAGAAAAAGAAGGGAAAGCAGTCCTGCTCTGGCAGCATAAGTTATGGAAAATTAGCTTGTAAGTACTGACACAGACTTATTTTACCCATGTTTATGAACTACAAAATGAGAGGACATAGCATGCTTTCACTACCTCCCTTCAATCATCCACTTCTAAATTTCATTCTAACACTAGAGGGTTTTCCCCACACTCCAGTATGCATTTTTCCCAGAGACCTCTGAATGATCTGAAGGGTTAAAAAAAAATTTACAAGATTGGCTTTTTGATACATTGTCTCATTCTAGTCATACTGCCTCTAAGTCTTTAAAAACCATATATTGATAAAATAACAAATACAGATCACTACAAAACCATTACCCAGTATTGCCATTTCACTTCACTCTGTACAAATCATGAGTTATTAATGAAGATAAACTGAACTGTGTGTTCTGCAAAAAACTGCAAATTATACAGTTGCCACAGAAATCACATAGAAAAGCACACAACATTGTACAAAACAT
The DNA here is from genome assembly GCA_003676055.1 of Chloebia gouldiae. NCBI lineage: Eukaryota > Metazoa > Chordata > Aves > Passeriformes > Passeridae > Chloebia > Chloebia gouldiae. Next base: position 24,885,690 of record QUSF01000005.1, read on the forward strand.
TTTACAGGGAAGTGTCTTAAATTTTGCAGCATTTACAATGGACAAATTACCACCCTTGGTAGGCAATCTTCCATTTCAAAAGATTAGCCAAAAGCAGAGTTGCAGTACAGACCAACCTGTATTAGCAAACAGTTTCTTTGGGGAGCACAATACTGTAGAGAGGATAAATAACACCTCCAAGCAGAAATGCAGCAGGGAAACTGCTTTGAAAAGCACTCACTAAAAAATAAATACATTTTTTAAAATAATTAAGAGGTGCCAGTAAATAAAGTCATACAAAGCATGACCACTTAACCATGAATAACACAGCTCTCACAAAAAAAAATATCTTACAGAACTGTCCATTGTGTAGAAGTCTGAACAGCTTTCCTTTCTTCTTCAGTCTTCTGCACACCTGCATGTCCACATGCACTGACCTGAACTGAAGGAAAAATTTCCCCAAAAAAGGACAGCTCTTACTGACAGCTGTCACAATGTGACAAAAGCCCTTAATACTGAACACAACGCAGTTCACTGAACTTACTGATTACCAATTCATAAAACCCTACAATAAATACGTGGCACAAGATGAGCAGTGTTCTTTCCTAAGCTTTAGTCATACTGGAGTAGTTAAAAAGGGGAAACATAATCAATACATTTAGAGGGCATTTTTACTACTAATTCATGCGCACACAAGAAACTGCCAAAGAAAAAGCATTTGCCGCAATTTAACCGCGACTACACGAAAAGGGGCAAAACTGCTCAGAAGTCAGATTCCATGAGCTCTGTGGCCTAAAGGAAAAGCCAGGGCTCGCTCCTCGGACCAGCACACATGCTGCAAGAGCGTGCTGTATTGTATGTAATTACTGCAAACTCCGGCCCGGCACGGGCATGACGCGCCCGCTCTACGTCAGACGGGCCCGGTGCAGCCCGGCCGAGGCCGAGGACCCTTCCTCGTACAGCCGGCCCGCGGAGCGCAGCCGGCGCTCCCCGCCCACGGCTGCTCGCGGCCGGGAGCGGCGCTACCGCCTCGGGAGGGACGGAGCCCGGCTGCCACCGCCGCCGCTCGCTGTGCCCCAGGCGAACGCGGAGCTCCGCCACAGCTCCCTACGAGCGCCCGGGCCCGCAGGACTCACCGTGGCAGGCGCGGGGCCGCGGCGCCGCCTGGCACCGCAGGTACAGGCGGTAGAGGCCGCGGCAGCCCCGCCGCTGCGCGGCCAGG
>QUSF01000005.1:24891890-24925461 GCA_003676055.1 Chloebia gouldiae
CGGATGTGCGGGGGCACCGCGGGGCCGCCGCTGACTCACCCGCCCCGCCCGCCGCGCCTGCGCCCGGCCCGGGGAGCGGCCCGGGGCAGCCCCTGCGCTGTCGCCGTACCTGGGCAGGGTAATCGCACGGCTGCGTGTAACAAACGGACGCGCGGTGAACTTCTTAGCACTGCTGAAAACACATTAGAGAAATTTTTCAAAGGGCCACAGGAGTAAATCTGTTGAAAAGACCTCCGAGATCATCGAGTTCAATCTACGATCGAACACCACCTCATCGACTAGACCATGTCACTAAGAGCCACAGCCAGTCTTAAAGACCTCCAGGGACGGCGGCTGCACCACCTGTCTGGACAGCCCATTCCAATGTCTAATGACCCTTTCTATGAAGTAATTCTTCCTGATGTCCAATCTAAGATTCCCCTGGCCCAGCTTCAGACTGCCTTCTCGTCCTGTCACTTGCTATCCGACTCCCACCTGGCTACAACCTCCTCTCAGACAGTTGTAGAGAATGGTAAGGTTTCCCCCTGAGCCTCCTTTTCTCCAGGATAAATACCCCCAGCTCCCTCAAAAACTTCCCACAAGACTTGTAGTGCAGACCCTTCACCAGCTTCATTGCCTTTCCCTGGACGTAGACAACGTTAAAGCATGTACACTAAATTTGTTTGCATGATTTCTAGATGAAAATGTGGTCCCCTAGCCTAAGCCATCCCTTAAAAAGCACTTCCCTGATCAGTGCTGATAAAATGAGATTTAAAATTATGTCTTCCTCCAGGGAGAGCGCCGTATGGCTGATCCTGTACTCCAGGGTTGTAAGGGCTGCTGTGCCCAGCTGTGACACCCTCCTGCCTTGCTCACCTACAGCCTGGCTCAGGACCATGCCTGTAATCAGTCCTACTGGCACTGTATTACACTATTTTTTTTCCAGTGTAGCTTTGATATTGGTTTACATGACTGAGAAAGTGTCTCAGGCTTCCTTGTCTTCATTTGCACACTGGGAAAAACATGGGAGCTTACAGAAGTTAGGTTGATAGGGAATTTGGATAATGAATGTACCTGATAATCCACAAAGCATTTGATCTCTGAGGAGAGTTATTACAGTGCATGTCTTAACATACACAATTAGATTTTAAAACAAAGTTTGTTGGCACATCTTTACCAGCTGCCTAGTGAGCAGCATTGCCAAAACAAGTTTGCCTAGAAGCCCAGGGGAGGCAGATTGAGGTAGAATACTTCCACACAATAATTAACACTTATCTTCCCAGTAGTACAATTGCAGCCATACCAAATGAATCAGAAGTATTGCAACAGATGCTGTATCATTAAGTACCAGATGTACAGCACTGGAGTTAAGTACTAAATTGACTGCAAGTTGTAAAGTAGCACAGGTGAGGTCAATGTTGCAGTCTAATATGCAGCTGATATATTTGCTAGCTGCTTATTATTTTGGCAAGAGCCTAACAGTAAAAATAAGAAGAAAGAGGAGGTTAAGAGTTCCCTATTTTTTTCCCCTACGTAAAGATGTTTGAAAGCATATAGAAATTCTTGAAATATTTGTACCTGAAGAGTCACTGCTATACACTAGAAAAGATGTGACGTTTAGGTTTATTGTTTCCTCTCTAAAACCAAATGGAACCACAACTATTTCATATTCTTCTATCCATCTGAATAACTGAATTTGTTTTGGCACGGTATGTATGAAACAGTAAGGAAAAGAATAAAACTGTAATATCATAGATTAATAGATACTACGTGTGGTGGTCAACCAGGATTTACACAATCAGCTGTGCATGATCCTTTATATTGAGAAACAATGAAAACTAATGGAGACAAAGAGCAAATAAAAGAGCATCAATACCAGCCTATTCTGCACAGGACAGCCATGTGCATAAAGCAATTGATAATAAAGTACCAAGACTCCTGGCATGCAGCTGCAGCATCCTAAAAGAAAAATCATCCTTATTTATGAGCATCTCAACCATTAGTTATCAATCACTAGCAATGAACAGAGAAACATCCTCAATTGTATGCTATTTCAGGACATCCAAACTGGCTACTTTAAGCCTGAATTTCATAAAATCAAGTTAGTAAAAAAAAAAAAAAAGTCTCATTAACATCCAAGTTGCTAAATGCTAAACTGATAAAAATATTAATTCTATATACCATGCTTGTACTTGGGCTTTTATGCCACCTGAACCTCTGTCTAGGGAACCAATTTTGTGAAGATCCTGGTATGTTGCTCATAAGAGTGGGGAGACTTGCTACCATATCAGTCATTTCCTCAGGCCTCCTTTTGCAAAACTCTAGAACCCTTTTTTTACACAGCATATTACCTTGCCTACAAAAAATTATAGGGTTAAGTTGCCTTACCAGGTCTTCAGGAAGAACTGGGACTGTGGTTACAACCTTTTAAGATTTAGAACCTGTTTTATGGAGACACTGGAAGTTTACATAGAACTGGTTGCAGACCAGGAAAGACAGCTGACTGGATTGAAATATAGGTTTTTGAAAACTTTTTTCCTCAACCCTGCCTATTTAAAATAATTCAGTAACTGAGTTATTTTAGTGACTGTATTATATAGTTATATAGTGACTGTATTACTCAAGCTCCAACAGCTCATGATGAAATTCTCCAGTATTACTATCTAGCAAGAAATATGTGATATGTAAAAGCTAATAAGAAATGAAGGATTTTTAGTGTTCCTTGTATGAAAAATGAAGTAACATAAAGCAAATTTGAATATCTTTTTAATCTGAAATTCATTTAATATTTCAACTTCATACAGTGGAGAGAGACTTACAATGTCCCCAGATCCACTGGAAGAGCTGATGGTATTGACTTTAATATAGATTAAATTACTCTTCAGAATTCCCATCATATTCTGCCTTGTGGGTCTCTCATATAGCATAGCAAGGGGGGAAAAGAGAAAAGGGAAAGACTTCTGATTTTTATACCTTTTATGATCCTACACATACACAGTTAACACAAAGCAGCTACATACCAATAGTACAAAAAAAGTGTGAATTCATAATGTCCAGTGATCCCAAACAGCCTTTAAGTTTTCAGCAAACCATTTAAATTCACAGAAAATGAGACAATATTTTGTGACAGGCAGGTGCACGAGGGGAATGACTCTTCTGAAGCACAGAATGGTGCATCTTGAGAAGCTTGCATAACATCACTGAGTCATGCAACTCTGTAAAGCTATTTCGTGGTCATTCCATGGAAGATCTACATAAACAAAAAGTAAATATGTTCATTTCCAGCACATGGATAAGTGTTTTCAGTTATTCACATGCAGTTCATTCACCTTAACATCAACAGTCATATGCAGTTTCTTAAACTGGGGGCAGCAGTCCTCAACCCCAGCAGCAGCTAGTGACTGGCAAAGGACAGTAAATCATGAAGAGGCATTATTCTCTGGAGAAATTTAAATGGAAACTTACTTTCCTTTAGCCAATAGACTCAGGAGGAGCACATTACATTACTAAAATTTTTAGCTTCATAGTTGCAAACAAGCCACTAGAGGTCAGTGGTTTGGAATAAAATTAGCACATGGAGGAAGAATTCTATTTCATTTCAAATGGACAAATCATACAATCAAATAAAATTTCCAGCTTCTGAGAAAGGAAAAAGAACTCTTAAGGTTAGCAGCACTTATCTTCATCCAAAAGCAAGAAAGCTAGCTTTAAATTTTTAAAAACAATACTAGGTACATAATACATAAAATACTGAAAAGCTACTCATTCCCTACAGTAATATACAGACATGCATAAGAACACAGGTCTGGAGGAAGCTTCTTGTACCAGCATTCAGGTCTTTCTACTCCATTCGTCCTATAATTTGCATGAACCAAGCAAGGACCAGCTTAAAAGCAGCTTGCTTCTTTTGCTCGTAAGGAAAAATAAAAAAGAATTACAAGCATATGAAATAAGCTCAATTAGTACTTTCGAAGTGCAAAAAGGCAGTATATTAGAAACACTCGTGCAGCGCAAGAATCTTCTTTAACAACCAATTCCCTTAAAAATGTGTAACACTCTGCAAAGAGAGAACACCAGAGGACAGGAAGAGGCTGTTTCATCATGAAGTGCAAAGTGTATTTCCACTTCCAAAAAGGGGGAAAAGCCCCAAAGTACTACATTTCATTTAGTCATTTATCTACTGCTGTACGTATATATACATATCATCCATTCACAGTACATACATATTAATGCAACTGAATGGCTTACCCCTGCCCCAGAGTGATAAAAAATTTGAGACAATTAGAAATGTGAATAGACATTGAATGCTCAAACACATGCTGAACTTGATGCTTGTTGCTGTACCAGTAGTTTTCTAAGGCTTCAATATTTCTCTGTATTATACAGTTACACAACTGAAAATGCCACTAGACATGAAAATTCAGAAAGTCAACCTCAGATTTCCATCTACCATTACAAAACATTTTTATCCATGGCTTTGATTTAAACTTTATTGCTGAAAGGATTCACAATTATTTTTGCTGTGCTTTAGTCAGAATGTAACTGAAATTATTATAGCAGGAAGCATGTTGAAAGCGATTGTAGTATGGAAACATCTGTTTCGTCAGATTTTCTAGATTTAAAAAAATTCCAAAAATATTAAAATATTAAGTTACATTGTGTTATAACTTAATACTAGGTTATATCATGTTCTATGCAAACATACATCAGGACAAAACCTCATGAGTTGCACATATAAGGTCTTCCCCCAGAAGGCCAAGAAAAAAAGAGCAAAACATGGAAAGATAAAAGCAAAAAAAAAAAAAAAAAGGCCAAGAATCCCAATTATTTCTTTCTTTACTTTTTCTCTGCATAACTTTCAAACATAATAAGAGAAGAACACATAATTCCACTGCAGCTGTTTTCCATTTTAAGTAAATCCAAATTAGATTGTAGCTCCTGTACAGTGTGGCTATTTCAACAGTACTTTAATGGAGAATAAATTATACATAATTTACTTAAAAATTTAGCTTGAAAATTTAAGTACTATCCACAGGATACTGATGGCATGAAACCATGAATGGTGAAATGGAGTTTGTGAAAGCCACAGAGCATCCAGCAAGATTTCCAGACATCTTTATATCAGACAACTGGTGTGACTCTCAGAGTGTACTGTGTAGGGCCAGGAGCTGGACTTGCTGATCCTGACTGGTCACTTCCAATTCACCATATTCTATGATTCTGTGATTTTCTGTGTTCTCATTATTTTTCTCCCCATTCTTCTACCTTCTTTTTCTATTGCACTTCTACCTTCATGAAAACTATAGTTGATACTGCTTTAAATCCTATAGATACTCTAGTCCTGAATCTTTTCCAATTTCTGATTTTCAGCTTCATTTTCCTGTGAAATATCTGAACTGATGCATCATCTTCATCTAACATACTTTCATCACTGTTTTTAACACTGACAAATTAACACAAGGGAATATTCACAGGGACACATATAGCAAATGAAAATATCATGATCTGCACTTGTTCCAGCAAAGCAGTTTCCTCATGCCAAAACACAGGTATACAAATTTCTCTTTTAACAGTTGCACTGAAAATATGGCAGCAGACTGGGCACACAGGTAGATTTTTTTTTCCACAGGACTTGGTGTTATCTATGCCAGATATTAAGCAGAATAGTTCCAATGAATTAATGGAAGGGATCAGCTCTTTTGTTTTTTTGTTGTTTTGATATACACCTTAATCTTCCTGATTCTCTAGAAAAAGTAAATGAGTGGCTGCAGTAGCTCACTGCATTCTGCACTATTCTAAACACATACACAAAAAACCAACACCCAGCATGCAGCTGAACACTTACCACAAAGCTGTTGGTCAGTAACTCAAACTCACTCAGAGATTTGAACTTAAATAAGTGCTTTTTGCAACACACACTGGTAATATTTAAAATCCAGAAGAAATACACAATTTGATTTCAAGAACATCAACAAAACAATAGGTATCAATACAGAAAGCTATTTAATTTGTTTTAAAATAAATATTTTACATACAAAGCACATACAGTGAAAAAGGGTCACAATAAACTACAAATGGAACTACTTGCTCATTCACTGAGAGAAGCCCTTGGTATTTCCAATTTCATACTATCAAATTTATCATTCTTGCTGATTTAAGCACAGCACTGAACAAATATGGATCCCAGTGCTTTCTTTCACAGGTACTGGTATGGATAATTTACTGCAGTGATCCAATTTGAAAATCAGTAGGGACCAGTAAATCGCTGCATAAAAGAAAGAGCGAATGAGGTGCTTTTTCCTTAGTGTCAGCAGCCTGCGATTATTATGTTTATTAGATTTTCTTGAAAGGGCTTCACATTTTCTCAAATATGCAGGAGAACTATATTTCCCCTCTGAGCCCTTACATTAGCATTTTGTGCCTCAGTCCTTGAATACAAGTAAAAGATGAATTTTTCAATTAATTTTAAAAGTTTATACCATCTGGATGGCACAGAACTAAGCAATGAAACTCCCTTACCTGCACAACATCTGCCATTATCACAGAGCTAGCTTCTGCAGAGAAGTTAAAAAGTAATGCTGAGATTTTATGAAAAAAGATTTTTGAATCCACATTAAAGATTAAATTCTATTACACTATCTATACGGATATCTTTTCATCTTTGGAATAAAGAATTGCTTACGGTTCTGTCCTTAAAAGGTGATTTGAAACAGCAAAGCCTGAATATTCCTGTGACTTTAAGAAAATTACAGCACTACCGAAGTTACAATACAAAGATACACTAACCAATTTCAGTATATATAGTTAAACCACAAATAGGTGTACCACAGCAATTAAAAATTATAGACAGAACAGATTAGCATACCCCACCACCATCTAGCATGTTAAGGACTTGGGATCTTACTCTGTTGCATTATTTTCTTGTCAGAGCTGATGATACAAGGGCCACACCTAGCATTGCACGTGAAAATCAATTTTGACTTTAAAATAACGTGTTGTTCAAGCACACTATCTTCTTTACCCTTAATCTGAGCACTGCAAGGTACAGCACATTTTATCTGAGCAATGTAAGGTACAGTACTTTTTAAAGTATTTAAGACCACAGTTACAATAATTTTAGGAGCAGGACTAACAAGTCATATGGACAGCAGAAACAAAACAGTTTCATCTGGGCACTTGTCCAACTCTGTTCTATTTCCTGCTCTCCCAGAACACTTACATAAGGCAAGTGCTCTTTCCTTCCATGTCTCCATTTCTGTCTTTAAAATGGGTAAGAACTTCGTAATAAACATGGCATCTGTACAGCAAGTTCTGCAATACAGGTGCCTAACAATAAAAGGGTCTAACACAGACTGTACAAAATAATTTGCTACATTATTTGTTTGGACAGAACAATCACATAAATAGTTAGCAGCTCCAAAACTATTGAACGAAATAGTGGCTCATTATTATAATAATTTTTATTTAAATTCTTACAACATTAACAGATATTGCTCCACTTAAATACCCATCAAAGAAAGGAGCAAAACATAAAACTGACAGCACAGAAATGACAATATATGTATAAAATCAAAGGCAATAAAGGAGAGGATGGATGTATTGGTGAATTATTTTGTGTAAGAAATCCTAACTGGCATTAGCTACTGCAACAGACCCAATGGCTCCTGATACTTTACCTACAGATGAAAACAGACAAGTCTTAAGCTGGGGCATCACTTCTACAAAAAGCTTGTACAGAGCAAGGGGTTGGTCTACCCACAGAATCTGTGCAACAGAACTTACGAAAGCTGACAAAAAGCAATGAGCAGTATGATTTATACCAGTGGAAACAGTTATCACATTAGGTAGGAAACCTTTCAATAATACAAAAGCTCTTCTGCTTCATTTTGGGATTGGCAGGCACTTTATGGTCAGTTGCAAAATTTCTCTACAATCACAGACTTGTGTCACAGCCTCTGCATCACAGCTAGCTGTTGACAGCACAGTAGCATGAACATAAAGCTTGCTTCACCAAAAAGAAAACCTCAAGCTATCAGGATACATCCAGCATTTTCATTTAATTTAATCATTAGAATAGAAACAGTCACAAACTGTGGTGAGGAAGCAGGCTCAAGGATAGAATGTTTTTGCCAGCATTGAGGAAACTTGATGTTATCACTTAGGCAGCTGAAAGGCTACAGTAAAAAATCAAAGCTGATGCAGAGTACAGGTCAGTTACCCTATTTATTTGGCTTGAACATTATTCTTACAACATTGTTCCATGTTTTCTCAGCACGTCGGAGAAATAAGTTTTACCACGCCACAAGCTGCTCATTTGTCAAGCAAAGCCAAAAATATAGTACCAGCAAAACCAAATCAAACCCCTTTTATGAAATTTCCTCCTTTTTTTCCTTCCTCATTGTCAAGACTTAATAGAAAGAGATTAATTCAGTATTCATATCTAAGTTCTACTTCACAGCACTGTCTTCCAACTCTTTACTCACAGCATTGTTATTCCTTGTCACTTACTCCTTTTAATCCTTCTCCTGCATTCATTGAGTTGAATCTCTACTTAGCATCCTTCAGTTACAGCTGCATTACACTGGATTCAGTTTAGACTCCTCTCTAATTTAGTAACATCATACAATTAGGGAACAGTAGAATGCACCCATAACAGCAGTCAGACCACAAAAATTTGCTCAGAAGTAACATGTTATTTTGCTTACTGTAATTACAGATTTATTTGTCTTCCACTCCCAGTATGGGGAATCAACTTAGATGACCAAATTCATTTTTACATCGCAGTGGTGCCAACAGCTGAAGAGAATCTGATGTCACCATTCAAAAAACACATCATGCAACATGACAAAGGGTCTAGAATCGTGCTGAGGAACTGAAATAGTAATAGGTAGGTCTGAATTTTTCTCTGATTAGATACCATTGTTGCAGTGCTTATTCTTGGGTTAGATTTTGAAGGAAAGGTCATAAATTTTTGCACTTTACAAGGCAAGAATTCTCTATAAAATGATTTAGAAATGCACAAAAGATTATATCCTAATTCAGAGGCAGCAGTGGGAATATAGGAACATGCACACATACACACAGGACAGCATTCTGCTCAACCTACAGGTTCACGCATCAGTAAGTTGTGTTAAAGAGAGAAAATGAGCCTGAAGAGCCTAGCGAGTTACATTTAACACTCCTTTTATTGCAGTACAAATTTTAGTTTTTATCAAATCCTCATATTACAGGATGTACACATAATCAATCTCATTGCCAGTCTTTAGCAGCTGTAGAGCATTAACTGCATGCAGTTGCCTCTGCAGTGTGCAAGTATTCCATAAACAGCTAATCATGTTCAGAGAGCAAGACAAGTAGTCAAAGAATATCATAGTCAATTACCAGCTGGTTCATTAGTACCAAGAGGTTGAGCAAAAAAAAAAAAAAGAAATAAGTTTATAAATACATGACTCTGATCTAAAAACTAACACAACTGGAAAATTGGAATGATATCCATATCACAAACAAGATAATTCAATAGTTACAGGAAAATACTTTGCTTCAAGACTGTTTTTGAAACTGTTTTCTCATAAGGTTTCTCTGACCATGGAAGAATAGTTGAGTGCTACAGAATTTTACAAAAGGCCATTGAAAGCCCTTTAACTTTATGCAGTTAGAATACTAACACTAACTAGAGAAAATTAGAGATAATTAAAATTAGAGAATTTTAATTTCTTTAAAGAAGTTGTGTTCAGACAGTATTATTTTTCCATGACCTACCCTTCATCTGCTGGGTGAATGGATAACCAGTGTAATTAATTTATGCACTTAATTTAATATTCACTTCTGTAGTCATGACACTGGCTTCAGATCAGTCATCAGATGGATTTATGCCAAGAAATCCTACACCTATTTGTTTCAGAAGCACCTAAACACCTGCAATTCTTTATGTAAATTTCTCATCATAATGAGGGTCTCAGAAACTGGAATAACAATTTATACAGAGCTACCTACAGATTAATTTTCTAAAAAGCTAACATGCTTGAATTACTGCAGTCTCACATTTGTGTGGACACTAGAACAAATCTGCAATGACTCTGCAAAATTTACTTCATTAACATTGATTAGTTCATTTGAGACATGGTTAAAAGTTTAAGCATTGCATCTTAGTCTTAAAATCCTACAGGTCAGCAGTTTGGCTTGGTAAAACAACTTGTTATGACAAGAAAACATCACAGTTTTCTGTAATCAGTCTTGGTATTTCTTCCAACAGCGTAATATAAGATTGGGACACAAGGCAGAAACGTGGGAGAATTTTTTTAAAGTATTATTAATAAAAATAGCCTCTTGTTCAGAAAGCAGTGTTACCTCTGTCAGCTTGATAGATTTTAATCCCTTGTGTTAACTTCAAAGTGGGCTGTATTTCTACACTGAGTATTGTATATTGGACAAAATAGCTCTACAGATACATTTAGTAAGCAGAAGAATACTGTCCAAAATGTACTGCATAAATATATGTATCAACTGCTATCCATATCCACTGGAGACATCCTAAAGTAGCTATAGTTCCAACTAACATAAACCTAGTGAGCACAGATCTTTTATAATAACTTTCAATCAATCTCAAACAATCCTTGATTTAAAAAAAAAACAAAACAAAAAAAACCCAAAAAACAACAAACTTGTATGATAGGGCATGTTTTAGGTAGGATTCAGCTACTTTTTTCATCAATTAACAATACAGCACAGTTAATTTAAGTTTCTATTATTTGTTTTTGAGATGCTAAATTTCCTATTATGTCCAACAAAAGCATTTATGTATTTTTATACAGCCTGGAGTGAAATCAGTGTAAAACCAGGAATTTCCAATGATCAGCAGAAGTGCCAGCTGCTCATAATGTTCACAAAACACGAGTGCCTGAATTTGGCTATGCAACAGTTGGTGCCAATCTGCTTATAAAGGAAATGCCACCGAGGCACAGTCTTCTTACAAAAACAGGGCACGAGGGCTTCGTTATTAAGTGTTCAACAACAATCCTGAGCTCGGTGAAGAGAGTCCTGAAAAATCAGATTTAAAGACAGTTTTAAAATCCTACAGCATTTATCCGAAGTATTATCCACATATATCTTTTTTCATTAACTTCTTTTCTCAGTATCACACTCACATACACATTTTAAGTTAAATTCTTTAGACCAACTCAGTACTGCTTCCAAAAGCTTCAGAATTCTTGACTTTTAAACATTAACATTTTAAGTAACTCTATCCTCAGCTGGAAGTTACCGAGCTAGACACAGCAGAAAAACTCCACCTTCAAGCAAAAAAAAAAACAAAAGAAAAAAAAAAAAAGGAAGACTATAAAGGCTACACAAGCACTATAAAAAAGAGGAAAAGGAATAATGCTTTATCACAAATAGTGTAAGGAGCTGAGAGGCTATTGTATTTGTGCTACTTCTTGGCAATATGCAGGAAACCTAAGAAACCTGCACTGCAGAAGCAACTATTAGAAGACAGACATGAGAAATAAAACCCTCGTCACCAATTTATCTTAAAACTACAAAAATGCCAGCAGAACATTTTGGATACACTAGTTCTACTGAATGTCAATTTTAGTATTGTACAGCTTAAATTAATTTTAGACACTGAAGTAGTAAAGCAACTTCATAGATGTTGTTAGTCTTGTTAAAAATAAATATATGTAGTAGGATGGTACAATTGATTTCTTACAAAAATATGGAATAGAAGACATTTGAGCTTATGATTCTCACACGTCTCTTTACATATTGTGGCAGCCAAAGCCACTTTCTTGGCACTCTAGCAAGTCATTTTCGAGTAGACTGGAAAGTCTGTTCACAAAATCTTATGCTTGCAATGCTCGTAAGAAAACTTCTAAAAAGCACTCACCTGAAAAAACACTCATAGGAATATTTATGATTGCAAAGTCTAAAACAGTAATATTGGCTTGACCAACTTTCAAAATCAGTAAGGTTCTATTTCAAATACTTTTTTTCAAGACAAATTATCTTTATTTACGAATTTAACTAAAGAAGGTAATGAACATGTTTAAGATCATCCACAGAATTTTTTTTCTCTCATTATTACACAAGTTTTTAAGTGCCTATTCATATTTGGGCTTAGCCTCAGACGTACCTAGAATCTAAAAACAAGGATATCTCTCTGATAAGAAAGACTTTCTATTCCCAAAGTGTAGTTTTAAATACACAAGCATGTTCTGAAAGCTCCCATTCAAGAACGCTGGTACTTTTCTGATCACTTATATGAAATAAATCTAACCTTTAACCAGCCAGGGTTTTATTTAGCATCCAGGTGTATTTCACATTCTACAACTGCCATTTGAAGATGTAGTATTTTGAGTTCATTTTAGAATGAGAAGTTTCTGAATGCCTAAGCACCATGCAGTTAAACACTAACTTCCAAAAGCAATTTAATACTTACCGACAGTACGGATTTCGCCGAGAAGAGTAGCGTAATGTAAGGAATCTATAGTAAATGAATGGCTGGAGCAGACTCCCTTGTCCACTGAAAGAGAATAGTTCAGTAGAGCTTACTAGTGACAAACAAAAAACCAAAACAACAAAACCAGGAATTTTTAAGAAAAAATTTTTAAGAAAAGCAAGCAAACTACTTGGGCTCAAAAAAAAGTTTGATTTGGGTCACATTGGTACAGAAAATATAGATCTGACAAGAAAAAGTACGTAACTATACACTCAAAAATGCAGAAACATTATAGAATAAAACTGCTCAATAAAGCAGTTAAAGTGCTGTTCTTGTATTGAATTTATATTTATGAAGTGTTTTTATACACCTCATTCCTGGTGGACACATGTTGCATAGCACAAAAACACTTGTTGGTAAGCCCAGAAACTGACTGACATCAGCAGCAGCTCTGTTACAGTGACCCTGGTCAATCTAATTGCAGCACTTTGTATATCTGGACTGTATTTCTAGCATCATATTTCTTTTGCAAAACTTCTCAGAACACACACTGCACACAATTACAGATGTATAATGAGATTTTAATGTCAAGCTAATACCCAGTTATTTCAGTTACAGTGAAATTAGGCTTTAGTATTTCACAAAACTGATGACTGACATGGCTGTGCGGTGAAATAGTGGAAACATAGCACACAAACCATACACAGTGAAGCACAGAAATGCCCAAAGTTTTAGTGACTGACACCACTTTAAATAACATATTATTGGAAAATTCTGTTTGATTTAAACATGATGGTAAGTTCCAGTAAGTAAGTATTAGCAGCATCTTTAGCCAGAAGGAAAATATAAAGTGAACGTGAGCTACAGGAGAGAAGAGGAAATCTTGAAACCTGTACAGTATTGACAAACAATTTAATATGCTACAACATTTAAAGAACAAAATCTCATAATAGCTGCATTTAGCAAGTCAATTATTTTAAAGTTTGGCATATGACCTTTTACAAGCTTCAGTATCTACCAGATGACATATCAAGCTGCAATATTTCACATACTACATTCTCTATAGGGAGGCAAAAGAAAAAAAAACTGTACTAAGTTCAAAGCATTTGAAAGTTTCAGATACTGGTTAGAGTGTATCAGTCAGCTGGTAAGCAGTCTCAGATGGAATGCAATCCTTGAGGGCTGAAGCATTAAAATGTTCAGCTGATATATCAAAAGATAAAGACAAATTATGCATCCTATCCAAGAAGGTAAAGCTTCCCTTCTACTGCTTATGAGACCACTCAAGACAAATGTTCCCACCATGCTATAACTTGCATAGAACAAAGGCTGCATTCCCCCTCCAAATATTAAAAGGCAATGACCCAAACTTCTGTGACTGGCAGGTCATTATACCTGTACAACTTCAGTAGGACTCCAACGTGTTCAACATCCCTAAAATGACTTCAACAGGCAACACAGCAAGCAAAATTAAATGGGATAAAAAGACCCAGAAGGATCACTGCTCAGAAGCAGCATAGGAGAGAATGCAACCTACTCCTGCTTGCACACTTTTTGCATAATGAAACTTTGCCATTTAAATTTCAGGAATCTAATCGTCAAGAATAAGAGTTCACTTTCAGTGAAGCTGAAGATCTTAATATTCAACTAAATGAACCAAAATTAAACTTACTGAACAATGTACTGATAGAAATGTAGGCGAATTCAAGTGTCAAGCCTAAAAAACTCCCATGTGACTCATCACCCACACTATGAAAGGGAAGGTTTTTTGGTGCTCAGTTACATCACATTGAATGCCTTTTGATGTCAGGATGCACCAACTTAAGAAGCCTAAGAATCACTCAAATTTTATTTGAAGTTCAAGCCTTTGTCAGCCAGAACCATACAAATGGAATACTATGAGCCACAGAGAACTCATTTGCAAAAAACAGTCTTGTGTAGCAAGTTTCTAATTACTTAAATATTTATCATTATTCTTACCTGAAGAGCATAAAAACTGTAGCTGGCATCAGGAAAATTTCATTGCAGGCAATGAATTTTAGAATATTCTGTTGATTAGCATTCAGTTTCTCTAAGAGGTTTCTCAAAAAGGGCAAACTATTTGAACTTCGTGCCTTTAAAGAAGAAAAAATTTACAGAAAACATAAAAGTTACATCTATCTCCATTAGTACAGAGAAAAAAAAATGCAAACAATTGCTATTTAACACCCACTTCAACATTTTAAGACTTCATCAGAGAGATGACTTCATTCATTGAGATTAATATCTTGAGGAAAACTACTACAGGCTTGAACTCCATAATTTACAGAGTTCAACTAAAAGCATCAGATGTTGCAATTCGCTCATCCACCAATTTTAGGTTCAACTGCACAGAGACAGCCACAAGCCTTGTTCAGTCCAGCAGGACGAAGTGCCCATGGTAGCATGACAGCCCAGTTAGGAACATCAAAGCCTGGAGTTATGCTAAGATGCACAAGGCAGTGCATTGAGCAGCAAGTCCAAATGGCAAATATTTTCCTTGCTACTCTCACCCTGTAGTTTGTTACTTTATTACTGAAATGGAACAATAAAATTCAGAGACTATGGTTTAGCTTGAAAAAGACATGTCTTAAGTTTCAATGTAACTGTTCCACAGATTTTGTTTCCATCAAAGAAATTTGAAGAAAAATAATTAGTGAGAAAAATAATTAACTGAGATTCTGTATTAGTTTCATTCTAATTCCTCTAATGCAGCCAATGAAAACCAAACTCAAACCTGTTTATAAACCCCAAGAATACTAACTGTATTAATCATAACATATACGTATCATACTTACATCAAGAACCTTCTTTGTGTATGTGGCAGCATGAAGCAAAGAGAACAGCAGAACTGGAAAAATACTCACTGAAGCAAGCCATAAGGAAAATTACAGGCTGTGCAAGTGCTTAATTTGTCCATGATGTTATATTATACCAGTGATAGCTTGATGGATCTTTCCAAAAGTTTGGTGGGAATGACCTATACTGGATGAAGATAGTATAAGTTTAAGACCTATATTTACAGCTTTTCCTTCTGCTTCTTACACCTCTTTGCTATGCACTTTTATTAACTTCAAAATATGGGTGTCTGCAAGTATGCAAAAATATATCACACACCATTAGACACCAGTGAGCTTCTACTGAAATGCACTCTCTGCACAGAAGGCACACCTGGGCTTACTACTCGAAACCTCTGAAATACACGCAGTCGTAGTTTTTGTTAAACGATGCTATAAAATTAGTTTAACCAAAGAACATGCAGTTGCCAGCCATTCCAATTTTACAGATCAAGAATGTAGACATATCTATGCCAGAAGAATTTTAAGAGTAGGGAATTAAGCATACATCGCATGGCATAAAGAAATGTCAGTTCTGACATGTCACCTTTGACAATCCACAGGAACAAACTTTGCAGATTTATTGGTTTAATAACTTGTCTGAGAAAATCATTACTGAATAATTATCTCCCCACATGATGAATGTCTACTACAGTGAGAAGACATGTATAAACCCTGCACTGGCAATAAATGAAATACCATCTTCTCCAAATAGCACTGGAGGCTGGTCATAAAATCCACCAAACTAAAGCCTCAAAAAAAGAAAATCTAAGTAGCCAGAGAATGTAGTGTTCTAATTACAGAGCTGATTAAACTGAATATGGATCAATCAACATAAGCCTCTCATATAATAGCATAGAGTAAAAATAGCAAATGTATCAAACTAGTTCAACTAGTTTTTCAAATCATGGCAAATGTGATGAAGATAATCATGTTTTTAATGTAGTTAAAAACATTAGCAGGATGACACAAGAAAAGGATACTTGTAACAGGGTAGGAATTCACAAAGATGAGGGAGTACAGCAGGTAATGGCAGCTGTCCTCCAGCAAAGCCTGAGCCAGAAATGCCCTGCTAAGCTGGAAGTGTGGTAGCCTTTGGTGTAGTCGGAGGGCACTGGTAAGAGCATTTGCCAGCAAGGCACGCTGATAAAAGCTTGCTGCTTCATGCAACCTGCAAATCATCAGAGGAGATGTTACCATGTGAACCAAGCTCAGAAGTCTTCTACCTTTGAGAATTGCATCACAACTGAACAATACCGGAAGTATTGATTTATATTATTGTACATAAGCACTATTCCCAAAATATAACTTAAAAGCTGTTTAACACTGACTTTACTGCAGGTGCCTAACACAACTCAATATAATACTCCATTAACACAAAAAAAACATGCATTTACTACTACTTTACATTTTTTCAATACATTTTCCAAACACATCTACAAGTGTTTTAAACCAATCTAAAATATGTAAGCTATTCTGACAAAAACCATCCAAGTAAGCTGAATAACAGCAATTTACTTACAATTAAGGTAACAAGGAAAAAACAATTCTATGCAAAGGGAATCTAGTTTGTTTCTAAATTTTTAATGCTATTTAACAATATCATAGTACATACCCTAGAAGAGGCAGGACAAATAAAGCTGAGCAGTAAACTGTGAACAAGCGGGAAATCCACATTGCTGTATCCAACTTGTTAGCCATCAGAAATTGCTACATTGGAAAAGAAAGAAAAAAAAAGACCAACCCCAAGAGAATACTTGCATACAATGAACTTTCTTCCCAACTCTATTAAATTTCAAGCCTTTCTCCAACTTCAAATATAAGCAAATTATAGCTTGAAGCAGAAAGCTTTTTTTTTTGTTCTGTGATACTTGGCTCATATGATGTTACTGTATGTTAATAACCCGGCTTCCTCAGAACCCAGTGGCTCCTTTGTACATTACAATCAAATACAGTGGTAAGAACTTCTAGAAAAATATTTTTTCTATCCAAATACACCTCCCTAAACAGTCAGCTTCACAAATATTATCATGTAGGGTCTCTAGACCTGACTTTTGCTTCAAGGTTTCTTTTAGAATTCAATGCACAAATCTGGGGCTAAATCTCCACAATTCTTAGTGATGGGGGGAAAATATAGGGTCAGGTAAAGTTAGTGTAATCACATTGGAAGTGGCATCGTTTTGGCTTACATATTCCTGGCCTTGAAAAAGCAAAAAACTTCTCAGAGTAATCCCGTACCTCTCTTCCCTAACCACTGCCCTGCTCAATCCTGATACAGCCAAAGTGCCAGAAAGACTCTAATGAAACACAGAATGCTTTTGGCTACATGCGCATCAGAGTCAAAACAACAGCCTCCTTCCTTCTGACAGAGCTCATATTTTTTTCCAAATTTGGACCAGCTTTTGAAGACTCCTCTTTTCCTCTATATTTCCAGCGCACCTCTATGGAAATGACCAAAAACCTGCAAGCACCTTCATAATATGATTTCGTATTTTACTTGCAGAAACGGCATGAAGCTGTGTCAAGGCTAGATTATCAGGAAAAGAGAGTGTTTGGACACTGGAACTGGCTCGCCAGGGAAGTGGTCACAGCCCCAAGCCTGGCAGAGTACAAGCCTTTGGACAATGCTCTCAGGCACACAGTGTGACTTCTGGGGTATCCTGTGCGGGGCCACGAGCTGGACTCGATGATTCGTGTGGGTCCCTCTCCACTCAGCATATTCTATGATTCTGTGAAATACAGACGCTAGCACACTGAATTACTTTCGATTCAGCCATTTTCAAGAGCGGCGGCACGCTAACATCGAGCTTTCAGCCGGAAAGCGAAAGCCGCTGACGCCTGCCCGCAGCCGGGCGAGCAGCGCTGGCTGCCGCGCCAGCGGGACCCCCGCGGCCGGAGCAGCCCCGCGCCGGCCCGCGCCCCCCGGCCCGGGAGCTCCTTACCACGGCCCCGCCGCCGGCCCCGCCCGCCATCGGCCCGTTCTGCGTGGAGTCCGCCATGGCCGCACCTGCGGGCAGAGAAGCGCCTCAGTCTGTGGGACTCGGGCGACCGCGGCCGCCGCCTCCCGAGCTCCCGGCCCGGCCGCGACCCACCGCAAGCGCCACAGCGGGCAGGGAAGAGGCTCCGGCAGGGAACACGCTCCGGCAGATCCGCACTCCGGATGCGCCCCGACGCCACTTCCCGCGGGCCGCGGGGCTGCCGGGCAATGTAGGCGGTGACTGGGATGCGCCGGCGCTGGGGGAGGCAGCGCGGCGATGGCGGCGGGGCCGGCCCGCCGGGCAGGGCGCTGCTCTCTGCCCCGCTGGCCGCAGCAGCGCGGACATCGGGCTCGGCTCCGTCTGTAGGCTCTGTTAGGGGAGACGGCAACAGCGACAATATCAATGCTCGCTTCGGCCCCAGTTTGGGGAGTGTTTGCTCACTGAGGGCCGACTGGATTGCCAGGGCTCTGGGCTCTCGCCATAGCACCTGGCGAGGCTCAGTGCTGGGCATCAGCAATATAAATGGGAACCGTAGCGTCACAGCACCCATGTAGGGCGCTCCGCGGCTCCCGGTGCTGCGCTGGCCCGGCGGTGTCACACAAAAACGGTGCAAGGTTGTGTCCCTGTGTTTCAGCGTCATTGGTTCCCTGTAATGGAAAAAGCGGCGGGGAAACCCAAACACCCCTTCAAAGCCACGTGGGCTTAAAGACTGTCAGCAGTATTATGTTAAAAAGCGGGATTTTTGAAACAAATTTCTGAAATCTCTGGTCAAGAATCGTCAAACCATAAATTAGGGAGCTTTACTCAGGTACAGGTATATAAGCAACCTCTGACAGAAGGATGGCACAAAGCAGAAACAGCCTTCTGTTCGCTAACATGTAGCTTGTGTAATTTGCAAGGACTTGGAAAGGTTTAATCCTCCATTAATCTTCCCCTTGCCTTTAATATTGATTTTTTAAAAAATTATTTGTGCTGGATAGCTATGTGAACATGTCTCTTCTCAGTTGGAAGCCTGTAACTCGTGTGAAGTGGCATCAAAGCAAAAGAAAACAAAATGCAGGCCTGATGACTGACACCTTAGACTTTCGGCTGCTATGGCTTCATGTAGTTGTGCGTCTGGCTTTCTCTCAAGGAAGTGCAGCAGGTTCCCCCTCCTGGCAGCACGGGTTACAGGACAGCAAGCCGCTTGCTCCAGGTTCTAATCGTTCCCAGAGGCTTTCAATTCAATTACTCTTCAACAGCAAGAAAGACATACTCCTGTGACCAAGGATGTTGGAATCAACATCTGCAATCAGCCTCATTTCTGGCTTATGGTGATTAAACCTGAAGATTGATCAGAAGACACTCAGGAAGAATGCGTAATAAAGTAGGTTGACAAGAAAGGAGCAAAAGAGTCAGCTGATAGGGATTCTAATACCATAGCAATTACAAATAATCTAAGCAATCTTAGGCTAATTAACACTTTTAAATTGAAGATGCAAAACCTGATTTCCCACTTCTCTCCCAGCCATTCATCTCTCATTTAGGTGACTGAGAAGTAGACACAAGAACTACCTCGTACTTTGAGATGATTTTTCTGCAGGTGGAGAAGACTCTACTAAACAGCAGTAGAGAATTAGGACTCTCAGTGTCTGCTGGGTGTTCTCAAGTGTGTAATAAAAAGACTGACAAACATTTATGTTAAACCAAAATAAAGACTTCAAATATAGCCCAGCAAATTCAACTTGAACCATTACCAGATTAGTATATTTCAAAATGAAATATTGATATATCCAGGAGATTTGTTTAGATGGAACCAAAACATGAAAACCACTGAATGTTTAACTGAAATGTCACAAGGAGAAAAAAGCCTGGCCAATGTTCAAGATTACTTGTATTTCTTAAATTAACCTGGGATGACAATGCCATGTCTTTAGCAAGAGTGCTTTTTCATTTCTTAGCACTTGTAATTTAGGAAGTTCTCAATGCACTTTTATGCAAAGTGCATGAAAGTGTCTGTGAGCATATATGCAAAGCATTAATTTTTAGATTCTGGTTTGGTCTCTTGGTCATAACAGCAAAAGTTGTCCTTCATAATTTGCCTTAATTTAATTTAAATAGGATGTTAAGCCATTATTTATTTCCGAAAGTTAATGGATTAAAAAATGTCATACTTTGGAAGATTTAATATGAAATGTCCCTCTTCTCCCTTTACAACTAGTCCCCATTTCCTTCATACCAGTCCTTGTTCTTCTGACTTTCCCCTTTTGTTCTGCACCTGTTGTTGCTTCTTGATTGATGTAGTCTCTTCTGATGAGCATTTCAGACCATACTACTGTTTAGTTTAACTTTCAAGAAGACATTAAATTATATTGTTGGAAATCAAGTGTCAGCTATTGGCTTCTCCTTTTCCCAGTTCTCCTATGACATTACTGATTGAGCCGGGAGGAAGAGCAGAAATTGATCTGTGTGTTATTAATGATTTTGTTTCCAACAGTTGTAAGAAGCTTCTTCCATACCATCAAGGCACCCGTTTGCTTTCATTGGTAATTGATAGTTCAGATATTTAGAAGAGTATCAGTGTAATTGCTGAGGACTTGTCTATCTCATTAGCAGTACAGTCCCATTTCTCCACTGTGGCAGTCCAGCACAATGAGCACAGACATGGCTGAAATTGTAACTAGCACTTCCATGTTTTCCCCCAAAAAATCTATACTATCATATATCATATACTGAAGCTATCAGAGAATTATTGACAGTGATGATACCTGGGATCAGCTTGCTCTTAATTTAAAAAGTTATGGATGCAAAGGGGTATATTTTGACCTTTTATGCCCAGGTGTATATGCCTTGTATACACCTACTTCCACTAATACATTTAATATCTCCTGGGAAAAGAATAAAGCATATTAGTATGTCTGCAAAATAAGTCACACATTTTAGAATTATATGGAAGAAAATATGAATGCAGTGCTTTACGTTTGTTTAGCAAGGCTGAGACTGAAAGGTTGAGACTCTCCAGAGGCAGTGCAAGTTTACTAATGTTCATCACCATTAATTAGATGAAGTTCAATGGAGTTGTTAGGTCAAAAAGGTTAGTAATTTACTTGTAGACACACAAGCAATAGTATATGGGTAGAAATGGAATATATAACTCCAGAGCAGCATTGCCAGTTTATTCTTAGTCACTATTGTTTTCAGATGAAATCATATGCAAAACTCCATAGGCAATTTGAAGCCAGTTTGAATATCCAAAGCAGGCTCTGATGGTGTTTCAAATTACTGAGAACCTTATTACAGACACTATGGAAATGCTTTATAAACAAGAATTCTTTGTCAATGTATTTTGACAGCCATAATAAATACTTTATAGAAGCAGTATTTTGCATTAAAAGTTGTTTTAAATTTGAATTTTTTTATTGTCTTTTTAATAGCGTCACCATCACAAGCATGCAATCTCCAGTGGCTCCAGTTCTCAATCATTTGAACAGACGATGGCATCACATTGTTTAGGTGGTGTTCATCACCTTGCAGCAAGGGGCACTTGAGGTTCAAATAATGATTTATCTCTTTTGTCTGTGTTTTGAAAGAAGATACTGTTCCTAACATCTGTATGCAGTTTTCATTTATTTCAAATAAAAGAGAGAACATTCCTCCAAGATTGATAGGATTACAGTTCCTCATAGCCAAACTAGCTCCATTATTTGTATCAATAGTGTATAATGCAAAGATAAAATAACTTTTTATGCAATGTTCTAATGAACAATTTGGTTCTTGTTTGAGGTTATCTCAAGCTGGCTATCCAAATCTTAAGAAACAATAAAGGACATTGGGTAAATGCCTGTTACATTTTTCAGAAAAAGAAACAGAAGTCTTCTGTCTCTACCAGATTGCATTGTGATTTTTGCTGGATGGTCTGTAGCAATATCAAATATGTTCTTTTTTCTTTTCCTTTGCAGCTGGAGTTTCCATTTACTCACCCTTCCTGGAATCACCCTTCCCTTTTAATTACTGAGTGTGTGCCAAAGCAGTGAAAAAGAGAAACCACAGTTTTTGTAGATGTGTGAAATAGATGTACAAAATTCCTTTCAGTTGCTTTCTGTGTAAGCATTTTCATAATTCTCAGTATTTTGTTATATCCCTATGTTATTAAAATAAATGACATGGGAGCTTCAAGTGTAAGCTTAAGACTGTACAAAGAAATATGATTACTTTAAATATGTCTTTTATAGGATTCAAGGCATAGCACAAGGATTGTCATGTGATTGAATCAGAGAGCAGCCTTGCCAGTGTATTTTATTTGCAATGTCCTACCCATTAAGGACATGAAAAATATTGAAAATTTAAGAATGGAAAGAAAGATGGGCAAGTGTTCCTTTAAAAATTAATTAAAGGAAGATTAGGAAGAATTTAGAAATCTGCAGCAAGAGACTGTATCAACAAATGGAGGAACATAGTGAATTATAGATGCAAACTTTCGACTACCTGTAGTGCTTGATTATAAATACCACAGCAGGAGAGATTGATAAGCATCATCTTGCAAGCTCAGAGAAGTATCTGAAAGTGTATTGATCAATGCTGAACTCAGTACTGGGTTGCTGGTAAATGGTTTCCTTATCTCACACTGATCACAGGCTACAATGAGGGAATAAAAAGAGGATAAAGGACAAAACTCCAAACCTGTGGGCTTTTCCAAGAAAAAGTTCTGTTGCAATGCAAAGAATGTTAGCTTTATGTATGCAGAGAAATCTGAAATGAAATAATTCACTTTTTAAAATACTGGCTGTTATATGATCTGAGCAAAACAGGGTAAAGATTGATGACAGTGACACTTAACATGCTTCTGCACTAATAACTAAAAACTCATGACACTATAATCTGTGGTCCTGTTTTCTTCAGCAGAGATATTGTTATTACATTCTGCCACTCATTCAGTGCAAGCAGAAGTTTGCAGATAAATAATTAAGGTTGCAAACTGTATAAACTGAATAAAAATGAACCACTGAGAAATTTTTTTGCTTTTCTCTGAAGGTGACACAAGCCAAATACTTCTTTTGACACAAGCGTACGTGCCAGTATGTTGGGAATCCCATCCCATTCACTTACAAAAGTTTTCTAACACAACTATAACAAATAAGCTGCAATTTTTTGTTCTCTGCACCCACAAAGCTGCCTCTGGATTCATTTACAAGCATCTTTAGACCTTTGATCATGTGTATCTGCATCATCTGTACTCTTACCATCATTATACATGTCCTAGGTGGTAAAGATATACAGGTATATATAGAAAACGTTATTAAAATTAGTGGAGGCTTCAGAGAAAAGCTTTAGATTTTGGACAGTTTTTTACAGAAATCAGCATTGTTTTCCTAACCAGGGTAAGTTTAAGTGATCTCATTTCTTATATCGCATAAATTGTTCTTGATACATACTCCAAGGGCTGAATTTTCAAAAGCATTTTGCAGTACAGATAAACTCAGAAATCAGTAACTTTCTGCATTCTTCGTGAGATTCCATTCAGAAATTCAGTCACAGAAAACTGGATGGGTAGAAATTATAGAAATATAGAGAAGTATTTTTAACATTTGATATTGGATATTAAATTTAAAGCACAGTCAACTGACATGTCCACTGACATGTTCCACAGATATTTTATTGCTTATTTTGGAGGTGGGAATATTTTTATTTTGGTGTTTATTCATTCACAGCATATCCAATTCCAGACATAGCAAGCAACTGTTCCAGTTTATAAAATGATTCCCTGTGTTTTTAATTTTATTCTATATTATTTAGTTAGATTAATTTAAGTTTATTATTATTGCTAAAAGAAGGTATATGCATATTTTATCCAACTGGTTTTTGTATCCACTGATAATCAGTAACAGCTTAAAACTTAGAAAAGATAAAGAATACATGGAAAGACAATCAGGTTAATTTGATTTGTCCTTCCAAACACTCATAGGTAAAGTCCATCAATTTAAATCTGATTTAATCATGTGCTGAAGTGGCATGAAATTGAATGAAATCAAGCTGTCCATAGCCCAGAAGATGTTCTTTCTGAGATATAAAAATCCTCAAGGATACCAATTAGTCAGATAGTCTACTTGATAAGTCAAGGATAAGTTTCTTGCTCAGTCACAAAGCTTCTGATATATGTATTGACCAGAGGGACTGGTAATGGAAGGGTACTCTTTGAGCCTCATAACTTTTTATTGAGTACTGTGCTGTGACTTTTGCAGAAATGTCCTGTCCAACACTGCTTCTTTAGCAATCTTTGCTAGCTTGTATAGAGCCAGTAGTAATTACTTCATTAGGAAGGTAAAATACAGGGAGGTTTGAGTTCAAGGGAGATATTTGGCATTTACACAAGGGAAATCATAAGCAATCTAAGGGTCACAAGTAAAATGAAGAGTTAAACACAGAGCAAGGCTATTGACATGTGTAACAGCTGCTGAAATTTAATAGTTAATGTATTCTCAGTCAGTGGCTTGGGAAGAAGAGCACAAGGAATTCAGGGTATGGCTATAAAAAATGGAGTACACTCACTCTTAGATTCTTCACTGAGGTTTAATGGGACTTTTAGTGAGCTATTTAGCTATTTATTCTTCCTGATAGGAATTTCAATCCGTTACACAGTTCTGAAAAGTAAGCAAATTCTGCTAATCGAAAGATAAAACAGAGATTAAAAAAAATATTCTTTAAGTTTCTTTTACATTACAGGTGACCAAGACCACTACAAATAGTCCTCACATGGCAGCTTTGTTTCATGGATGACATTAGGAAGATGGTCTTTATTAAAAAACTTGAAATATTAAAAACTCTGGCAAGCTCATCACATGATTCCTTCAGAGTCTTTTATCTGCAGCAGGAAACAATGTGCAGATGTAACATTTAAAATAATTCTGACAGAAGCTGGAAGAAAGGTTCCGGAAGTTCACCTGATGCAACAAAATTCAATGACCGCATGGATAATATCCCAGGACAGATGCTTAAAGGAAAAGAAACCCAAACAGTTCTCAGTATAATTTTATGTCAGCCCATTGAGGAGTCAGAAGCTATGAGAAAATATCCTCAGCAGGTAAATTCATGATGAGGGAGGTAGGAAACAGGGTAAGATGTTTGGCCATAGGAGTTATTAATGATAAGGATTTTGAGCAGCATTCTAGGATTAAGACTGACAATGTGGGAAAAAAAGAAAACGGGAGGAGATGAAAAGGGAAAAGCTTAATTTGTATACTAATTTTAGCACAATCTTTAAAAATGCCCCCCAAAACAGAGAAATAGAGGTATTTAATACCTATGTTAATAGATATTAAAATGGCTAAAGAAATGTCAGTCTGGAGAAGGTTGAGTTGTAAGAAGAAAGCGGTAGCAGGCTTAGTGACAGGAATATGCCTGAGAATGAGACATGAACAAGAAGAAATTAGAGAATAATTTACATGCAGCAGGATATGAATCTGTATCCTTGAAGATTTTCAGGATTCAGCTATAGTTCTACTTCAAGGCAGGACTTGGAACACCTAGTCCCTGGGATCCCTTCCAATGAATATGTGTTTGGTTTTGTGCAAACTGAGAATCTTAAGCAGCAAAAATTAAGCAATTGGAACAACCAGAGATGGGTGTGACACCCACTGTTGTCAGGATAGCAAATGCCTCTGTTAAGAGATACTGAAGGATAAGGAGTCTTAAAGATTTGTAGAAATTAAAGTGATGAGTAAAAGTGAAGCTTAATAACAGAATAAATGTTTTAATTAATTCCATCATTATGAGAAGTGTTGATTTCTAAGATACAGGCAAAAGAATACAGGTTATGTGTACTCATACAGTGCAGCTATTCAGAAATGCTACAGCTCACAAACTTCCTCATCCATACTGCATCAAAAAGTTGAGCTGCCGCACCAATCTTGGTTTTGGGAGTAAAAGAATTTCTATTATAACTATTTGTTGAAAGTAACACTGGACTAAACAGTTGCAAGTTGACATGGTCCAAAATAAATTGAATAAACAAAAGGTATTTCTCTAAGCTTTTTATATTTTACCAGAATATCAATCAATAAATTTAATAAATTACCAGTGAGGTCATCCATTAAGAAAAAGTCAATTAAACGTAAAATAAGAAAAGAAAAAATTATATATGCTGCAGCAGAATGTCTGTAATCTCTTCCCCAGTGTCTTAGAATGGCCAGGAGAGAAAAAAACTCAATATTAGGGAGTGTAG
The DNA here is from genome assembly GCA_003676055.1 of Chloebia gouldiae. Classification (NCBI taxonomy): domain Eukaryota; kingdom Metazoa; phylum Chordata; class Aves; order Passeriformes; family Passeridae; genus Chloebia; species Chloebia gouldiae. Next base: position 24,918,333 of record QUSF01000005.1, read on the forward strand.
GCCAGTGACGTAAGTTAAAAAATAAGGAACTGAAAGAGATTGTAAAGATTTATATTCTTCAGAGGCATAGTAGATTTTATGAGAGGACATTATATGTCCAAATGAAATATAGGCATGCCACTATGAGGCATAGTGGATTCCATAGTCAAACAATTAAAATATCCCTAAAAATTTGTCCCTTGCTTTCAAGCTGAAGACAGAATTCTCTTAGAGGTGTCTAAAAAACAAGTCACAAGGCATGAGAACAGTCTGTCAATGCTGTCTCCAAGCACAAGGTAAAATCTTGACTTTTGTCTGAATGTCCAAACATCAGTTTCTCAAACTTCCCTGAGTTTCCAGTCATTGGCTCCCTTTTGGATCTCTTTTGGGCACCAAGAAATTCAGCACCTCATTCATCAGCTATAATCTCGAGATCAGCTTCTCCTCAGTAGCACATGGATGCTTTGGACCTGAGGCACTGATGAGCTAGCAGCCTGGAATATGGACAGGGAGCAGGTCACAGAGCTGATCCTCCTGAAATTCACAACAAAGACATGTCATTTTTGGCCAGGACACCAAACATCCCTTCAATTAACATGGTGGAGTTGCCCATGACTCAGATAAGGATGCTGTCAGAATTCTAGAGTTCAAAACATACTAACCATAAAAGGTCTGACTGCTCACAGAACCTGCTTCCTCAAAAATGCTTTCTAGTGTGTCTGTTTTTATTAAGACCTCGGCTCAAAAGAAACAACTAAAGATGTTTTTCCAGAAAAAATATGAATATTGATAACATTTGCTAGTCTAATGACCTTACTATGCCACAGTGGCAATGTACACTTCTAACTTTTAAATATGATCTGTATTTTACAACAGTTTTATATCAGAGGTGGCTCAAGCATAAACCATAAAACCTAATTATTTTCACCTGTGAGCATCAGCTCATGCAACAAAATAAAACTTGTGTCAATCAAATATTTATTTGTCTTGGCTTTATGCTGATATGCTTATCAGAGGATTTATCCTGTAGCAATAGAACTGTAAATTAATAATTCAGAAGTAAAACTTAGATGAGTAAAAAAAGAATATAATTAAGAATTTGGAGATTTAACAGTGACTTTTGATTAATGTTAAAATTATGAGTGAATCAAGTTAGTACATTTCTATTCCTAAAGTGTTTTTACCTTTAATTAGAATATAATTTAAAATTGCCTTGTGACACATAAAAAAAGTCAGTGTAAGAAAATAAATAGATTGTTATCCTCTTTACTTGGTCAAATACATGGCTATCATGAAGACACAAATGTCTTTTATGTCCTCCTGTCAGGGTGATATCCTGTATTAGTGAATGGTCTAGAGAAGAGATGAGATGGTATAAAACTAATAAAAATAAGAACAGAGAACCAAATAGCAGGTAAAGGGAAAGGCATGGTTATACTGGTCAAATATATTATCTTACACCAAAAGAATAAGATGGGTTTTCACATCTCTTCTGAAGATGCCACATCTTGCTCAAGAGAGCAGGGCCAGAAGACAGATCTGTTTTCATTGTGTCCCTTTCAGTGCACAAAAACCTCACAGTTGATTCTGTTGTGGTAATGACATCATATCAGACAATCCAAGTCTTCCTCTCACTAAACTCCAGTGAATGAACCTCAGTAACACAGCAAATCTGTGGTAACCTTGGTTTTGAAATACATTTTGTTATTCTGGAGTTAATAAGAAATCTTGCACTGTAAATGGGTGATGAATATGGGTGAATTTCTTGTTTCTGCAGTTTTCTCAGGGTTCAGTTTAATTAAGATTTAAAACACTATGATCTGACAGTTTGTATTCTATATGTACTGAAAAATTAAACTCCTACCATTCCTTTCAAGTAAGGTAGTTTATGATAATCCAGATGTCTAATTATCCAGAAACTGGATTATGTCTACTCATTGTTTTTGAAAACTAAGTAGACCAGTACATTTGTACTTTTTCAGTAAGCACTAAGAGGTGCACTTACCTTGGTTGATATGACCCCACCTATTTCAGCCAGGGCCTCAGACTGAAAAAGCCCAGGAACAAGAGAGAAAACACCAAAATTTCCTTTAATCTGAGCAAGTGCAGCATTCAACAAAGTCTCAATAGCCTCATTTGAGGCCCTTAGAGGTAGTGATTACAAAAGCAATTAAACAGAACAGTGATGACTGCAAATAGTACATTCATCATTTATTGTATGATTATCTCATAAAATTTCACTGGAGAGCTTCACACTAAGATTCTTCTTGTTTAAAGTATATAACAATCTAACACTGCTAAAAAGGTCACTAGAAATGAATAGTGAATAATATTTATTACAAGAAGGATAGTTAGGAGATGAATTTTATATATTGAAGGACTTTCTCAGTGGTGTTGGCATCCCAGTATTTCTGGCATCTGCAGATGTAGAATTGCATGATATCTTGTAGGAATGGTATTTCTCAAAGAACACCAGTTTACTAGGAACCAGAAATAGTGTGGGGGAATTTCTTCTTGAAGTCATAAGAGAACTTTCATGCAATTTATCTATTCTTTTGAAAATAGAACACTCATGCCATCTAATCACGACTTCCTCAGATTCTGCAAGACCAATAAAAGGGGCACATTGATATCCAGTGAATAGAAATACAGTATTGCATTCTGGATTTGATCTGTTCTGTGCATTCTTTATATTCAACCCATAATATTAAAAGATTGTTTTCATGAACCTAGCTTGCTCAGTCACTAGTCATCTGATTTTGCTCTGCTCTGGAGATCAGTGTGAATAGTTTTTCTTTCCTATTTGAATACTGAATATCAAGCCAAGTAGTTTGTGAAATACTTTAAATTATGTCTACCATATGTATTAGTTATACATTAATAAAGACAGTGTTTCAATTTCTATCAGTTGCTGAAAGCTTTTTCAGTAATGCTATCAGCTGAGATCAATTTCAGTAAAGGCATTAACACCTGGTATCAAAGTAGAGCTTTATTTTATGAAGAATAAAATTCCTAAGGCTAATACCAAACAGTTTACTTGGGTTTAATCTTTGATTAGACTATCTACTGGTTTTTAAACCAGGAGTGAAAATCAACTTAGTGGTTTTCTACTTTTTCCGTGTAGATATTTGTCCAGGTAACAACATAATTCGCTGTGTTTATCAATCTAAAAGTAAAAGCAACTAGAAAAGACAAATATTTTTTATAGATGAAATAGAGTTTGGTTATGGATTAAACTACCACAAGAACCCCTGTATGAGGAGGTTCAATTGTAAATCATTAAGTGAGAAAGACAGAAACCCTGTACCCTAGTCTACAAACTCTTATAAGGCTGCTGAACGATATCCTTACAAAATGTGATGGCAGTCTTAATTCAGAAGCTTATCTGCAAGCATACTTTTCCTATCTATTTCAGGAAATTTGGGCTCCTGGCCTCTCTCTGCAATCCATCCCTCGGAGCCCTCCGGCAGTCGCTAGATGAGGTCATGCTGAAGATACTGTGTGCACCTTGGACTAGCATATAAATGCAAATTTTAAAAGATTCATGTGCTGCATCCACAGCATCATCTCTCATTGCACCAGAAACCCAGGGTAGTCAGTAGTCAGGATGATGCTGTGAGCATTTAAGCTGTTTAATAAAAAAGATTCATAAAGTGAATTTGAGCAGTTGTGATAGACTGACCACACTACCAGTTCCTCTTTCAGTCCTTGTTCTGCTTTAGATTGCTTCCATAAATTTTCTTTAAAGAGAATCTGTAAAGGAGACAAAAACCAGTGTGGACAAATGCTTTTTAGTCATTTGGAGTCAGTCATACTGCCTAGCCCTTTTAAATTTAGCAGTACAGATTACCTATCCTGTGACAGTTGTCAGAGACACCGGTACACAGTCACCTTGTGACTTATCCTGAGCAAACAGGGCTCTTGCCCATTACTAACAGTAAGAATCTGTAGAGATAACAGAAATGCTATATTCTGGTCCTTTTTTCCATGTCCATACCATCCATGAGGCTCAGAGTGGCTTTATGGATGGAACATTTTAACTGGGAAAATCAGCACTATCAATTCTATGTAGTTCCTGTAGGTTTCAAAAGAAATTTCCCAGCACAAAGGAAATTCTTGTTCAAGATCAAAATTGTTCTTAATAAGCTAATAATTGCTGTATTAAAGATGTTTCTGCTGCCAGATTTTTTTTTTTTACAAAAGCTATAAGCAAATGAAAACTTTTCATACTCTAAAATCTGATTATGTCAGAATGGAATGAATTCTTCCTGAATGCATGGCAGGAAATTTCTTGGTCCAACACCTTTACCTAAAGATTCCCTCAAAAATTAAACAATCAGATAAGAAGAAACTACTTCATTTTTCATCTATTTATAAAATATACTATGACAAAATAGCTGTCAACATAAGTAAATAAAATTGGCCTGGGTCTTTTTTCTGGGCATATGGATAAAATATACCAACCCAGCCTATATACCCTGCCAGGACTACTTATTAGGAGCAGTCCCAGGTATATATTTTCCCCCAAAATAGCATCCATCCCTTGGAATGGGCCAAAAATCTGCCAATGAGCACTGTAAAAATTGAATAGGTCTGGGCAAATATACAACCCCCCTTAGATATAAAAATTACTCCAGATGTTACTCAAAACTAAATAAAATCACAGGTAATTGCAGTATTTTTTCTTTAATTCTTGCAATCAGTCTGGCTATCGCCACACACAAAGACCAGCCATATTCTGCCATCAAGCTGTCCACAAGCTCTTTTTACCAGAGAAAAACAGGCTTATGATCAGATATATTTTCCTGAGATGCCACAGGATACACAGCCACATAATTGCATTATGCCTCTGCTCCTGACTGTAAGCAATGAATCTGGCAAGGCAGGGTTCTGGGCTAACAGTCCTAATGGGCCATTTCAGTTGCTTGCTTTCAATAAAAAACTTTCTGCATGGTATACCAAGATTTAGGGTCCAAACAGAATGTTATTAAGCTTGATAGATTTGTAGTCTGCTCCAGCAGTAACATACTTAATGTAATATGGCAAATTTGGAAAGAAATGTAGGGTATTTCAGTTTTTCAGTTGTATATTCCAAATATTTGCATAGTTACAGCCAAAATATCTGTCTATTACATATTGCTGAAAGTGGCTGAGACAAATGCTATGGATGGGGAAGGTAGGAAAGACACATATTTTAATTTTAAAAAATGCATGGTTCACCTTTTCCATTTATTTTTGGTATATGCTAATGACTGAATACAAAATAGTTTGTTTGTTTCCTGGATGTTTAAGTGAATATTAGTCTGGAAATAAGGGAGTATGCAGTCTATTAAGTACCATCTGTCTCTGCACACAGAGCTGCTACAGAAGACCAATGACTAGATTGTCAGCTTTAACTGCTTCTGGTGGAGCCCCGGAAAAGAGCCTGAGGTGAAACTAGAGGAATGTGCTGGTGCTGCTGAACCAGAATGTTCTGTGCTCCACCACCAGACCCTGCTTCTTGGGAAGTCAGGGTGGGGAGATGTTTGTAATTGTCAGTAGTGATTACCCAGGAGGTGCACATAAACAGAGGGGAAGTCCTGAAATGCTGGTAAACAGATCTGTATACCAGTGGAGAAAATGCAGTCATCTGTATACTTTAGGTACTTCGGCAGATTTTGTGGACGGTAATACGTGTTAGGGTCACAGAGGGGAAGCTGCTAGTGTTTCTCTCTCTCTCTCTTCCTCTGAAACATGGTGCTTATGGATCAGGTCTTGAAGATTGCTCTCCTGACTAAGGGTGTGTCTGTCTACACAGTACAATGTCATTAAAGATACCACTAAAAAAAAAACAAACTAATTTGAATGGTAAGTTTTAAAGCTATCTGAAAAGACTAAATTAGCAGGAGTGAAATGTGGCCATTTACAGATAACTTGGGTGTCTCCTTACAGTATCTGTAACCGGGAGTCACGGAGCACAGCCTGCAGCACCAGAACAGCAAAACTGGGGGGGCTTCCCTGCTAAGAAATTAGGCTGTAGGAACAGCACAAAGCGTGGTTCCAGAGACACTGAACACTACAGACTAATGGAGTGCCTGGAGGGTGAAATCAGGAAGTTACACAAAGCTCAGTAAAGCCTTCATAGAGGAAAAGCAACCGGTAAAAATGAACAGAGACTCTTGTGCCTCTAGAGTAGGCTTAACTAATGAGTAATTAATATGATGATAGAATGCTTTTAAATGTGTTTTAAATGCTAAATTGAATAATGGTTTGTTTGTTCTAAATACTGCACCTTCACACACTACCAGCAGGCCTTATTATCTATTGTGATAGAACAAGATTTTTTGTAAGACAGATACTCTCTTACTATTGTCATTTCTGAAAATCTCATCCAAGTGCCTTCTGACAGACTGTGCTTCCTGCAGCTCTTGCTCAGGGGAGATACCTCCATTTTCCTGATTTCCTGCAAACAGAGCATGGCACCATAAAGATGAGAAGGACACACTCAGACTAGCAATGAACGCTGCTGTGTCAGATTAACTGCATACATTTCTCGTTTGGTCTGAAAGCTTTTTCCTCCTCTGATGGCCCTTTTAGGTTCTCTACGTGTTGCTCGTTAAACCAGGCTGAAAAACAAGTTAAGCTCTCTCCAGTAAATATCTAGGGAAGGGAATAGACCAGGCAGAAAAATGGGCTTCTTTCCCCTAAATTTTGTGAAGATCCTTCAGAGGTGATGTCTGCTGTCTGTGTTTTGAAAAGAAGGATAAAATGAAGATGGTGAGAGCTCGGAGCCGGGTGACTGCGCTGCCGAGCTGCCTTTCCTCGCCCGCTGAGCCCTTTGGCAGCTCGGGGGCAGCTCTCCGTCGTTCGGCTCCCAAAACCCGCAGGTTCCCCGGGCCGCCACGGCCAGGACGGGAGCTCCGCGGGGCTGAGCCCCGGCCCCAGCGCGGGTCGCGCCCGGCGGTGGGCGCGAAGATCCCCGCGGGACTCGGTGCCAAGAGCCTCTGGCGCAGCCCCGCGCTTGCGGGAAATCCGGGGCGCTGTGGGGCCGCGGCGTTCCTCCCTGGCCGGCTGGGGGTACACCGAGGTACACGCAGTGGGAAAGGGGCTGTGATCCATCGGGATGAGATTCTACAAGGGAGGGAGGGAGGGAGGGAGGGAGGAAGGGAGG
>QUSF01000005.1:24928061-24979240 GCA_003676055.1 Chloebia gouldiae
ACGCAGATGAAAAGCCCCTAAAGCAAACAGCCAAAGAAAGCGATGTTTTTAAAAACAGCAAGAAAGGGGGAGAAAGGGGGGAAAAAATAAAGAAACAATCTCATGAATGCGTTTCTTCGGACTTTAAATGAGATGAATGACAACATAATATCAACAGCTTCTACACGACAAACCTCATTAGACTAATGTCTTTCACTGCCTCAGTTTTACGCCTTAAACTATTCCGGGACAGAGCAATGACTATTGCTAGCAGCAGAATAATCCGGAACGACCCTTTCTCTAGGTGAAGAGCCGGAGGGAGCGGCAGGCAGCGCTCCAGGGCTGCGGGTGGAGGCTGCGCCGCGGGGCTCCGAGCGGCGGGCAGGGGCACGGGCGTGGTGTGTGCGCTCCGCCTGTCACCCACGGCATCTCCCGCTGCTCTCCTTACTTTTAAACAACTAGTTGTGGTTATTGTTTTAAATTGTGTAGAGTAGAGGAGTGGACGTCGTTGCTAGAAGATGCACCTGCTCGAAATGTAAACACGCGACGGAAAAGGGAGATTTAACTGTGATCGGAGGAAATGCTAATGGAAGTAGAAAGATCGGTTGTTGGAAGAGGATTCTGGGTCTCGTCTTAGTTGTTTTCCCTCGGTTTGCCCGGGGAAAACGGGTGGCTTTCCCCGCTCCTGGACTCATGTCTCCCGCTACTAAAAGCCGTGCTGGAAATTGGTTGGGGTGCTTTCGGGTCGCCCTGCTCTGGCTATCCTGAGCAGAACCAGCCCGCCTCCCGCGACTAGCAAGGAGAGACCGGGCTCAGGGGCCGGGGAGTCCCAGACCAGGGGACGGGGCTCTTCAGGAGAGGGTTCCTGGGGCAGCCGAGGGGGAAAAGGCCGAGCAGTGGCCGAGGAAAACTTTCCGCGGAGAGAGAACCCCTCCCCCGTGCTCCTTGCCCGGAGAAAGCCCTTCCTGACAGGGGAGGGAAGGGGCAGGCTACAGGGCAGGGGCTTCCCTTTGGTCTCAGTGTGTGTTCTGTAAAGTTGTGACAGATTATTAGTAAAGGGAGGGGTTACACAGTTTGATGAAGATATAACACACTCTGGACTATCCATCCTCCGGGCCCATTCATCAGCAGCAGAGGCACGGAGATGGGGGGAGAGAAGCTCTGTTCCTCTCCCCCACGGCAATTCATCACTGCGGCTGAATCGGGGAGCCTTGTCCTTCAGCGACCCGCTCCCTGGCCGCCCCCCTGGGATACCTGCTCGGTCAGTTCCGTCCCAGAACAGCCCCTCTGAGGGGCCAGGGCTGCTCCGCGCTCTCTCCGCGGCCGGGGCGGGACTGCCGCCACGGTGGCCGCAGGACTGGCGCCTCTGGGTCGCGGAGCGCGGACACGCACGGGGGTCCCGGCTCCCTCTCACCCCGCCGAGGGGGAGATCGCCCTGCTGCAGGATAGAGGAAAGCTGAAAGCCGCGTACAGGAGTCGCGAGAGACGGAAAGGGACAGACGAATAGATAGATAGATGATAGATAGATAGATAGATAGATAGATAGATAGATAGATAGATATAGATAGATAGATAGATAGATAGATAGATAGATAGATAGATAGATAGATAGATAGATAGATAGATAGATAGATAGATACAAACGGGGCGAGGATGCTCCTATGGCAGTCTTTTGTCTGGGAGTGAGTGATCCTCATTGTCTGTCGACGTGAAGAAGGAAGGAAATTAATTGCAACCAATTAATAATTAATCCCGTTTAAACAGCTTTATTATCACCCACGAACGACGGGGAATTGGTCTGATAACCCCCCGAAGACCGAATGTCAAGTTTAACCAAATAGTTATTGCTTTATCAAACAGAGTCTGCAAATAAATTAATCAAAAGCAAATATGTTCTTTGTGTGGCTCGTTTGCCGGTAATGGATGGATATGAAGATTTGCCGATATTATTGTCTGTCATTCAATCTAACAAAGTGAACATTTATTGCATATATATTAAAAATTATCCCTTAATCGAGTGGAGCTGGGGTTGCAGTTATTGGAGTCTTCCCAGAGGTGAAGTCCCCTTGGATAGGAGAAGGGAGGGCTGCTCTTCGCCTCCCGTGCGATTCCCTTCGGAACAAGTTTCAAAATTGCTTTAATCCACCGCTAAATTGAGCTGTTTTACTAACTATCCGCGATATCATAAACAGTTTGAGGAGCTAATGGACGAGATGTTATAAAAATAGTGGACGCAAAGCACAGAAGAGGCGATATATTCACCCTGGAGTGGTGGCCGGAGACCCAGCCACGGCAGACAAGTCCTCTTTGTCTCCCCCTTGCTTACATCATTTTCTAATTAGGCATAAAATTGTCTTCATACACTGGTATCGCTGGCTTCATAAACATAACCATTATGGTTCATAAAGACCCCATTGTGGGGAGCCCCTCTCAAAATAGAAAAGGATCTGGAGAGGCCCAAAGAAAAAAACATCCCCATTGTTTTCTCTTTTGAGAAGACGGATGGGCAATGTCACGCAGAAGATTACTTTAGACTATTAAATTGTCAGAAAGGAAGAATTTCCCTATTAATAAAGGGAGTATAAGGTAGTGATGCAGCTGGATGCTGGATGGCCGGCGAGGCGCGGTGCCCGGTGCGGGATGCGCAGGGATGGCGGGACGCCGCACGGGAACTGCACGGCACGGTCCATGGGAGCCGTGGCATTCCTCCCGTGGCATTTCCGGGAGCGGGGCCGGCCGTGGCTTGGTGCCACGCACCCGCGGACCAGCGGGCAGCCCCGGCCTCGGCGCCGGGATAACTGGATGGAGATGGATGGAGCCGCCTATCGCCCCCGACGTGGTGTCAGCCCCCGGACAATTACTGTCTCCAGAGGGATGGACAGACTGACTGACACTGACCTCTGCCCACGAGCCCACTGGCGGCCCCGAGGAGCTTATGTGCAATTTGCTGGATTTCGTTTACAATAACCCGACTTGACATAAATAACTCTCCATGCTGTGTCTACGCCCGCCTGACCTCCTGAACTAGCGCGGAAACACTGCCGTATTGATCAGGGGCGCGGGGTTTTTTTTTTTGTTTTTTTTTTTTTTTTCTTTTCTGTTTGGTCCGTGAAAACCCGCTCACTCCGTCCCGCGGTCCTTGCGCGGGTCCGGGTCCGGTCCCCGCGCGGGGGCGGCAGCGGGGCCCGGCCGGTTCTCCGCGCAGTGCTGAACCGAGCCGTGGTGCTGTTTCCTCGGACCCTACTTTAACCTGAGGATGCTTTCCTAACAAAACACGCAGGAGTTAAATTTCATGCCGCAACAGCTATTGACGAACCGTGACTCCCAGTGAGGGTAGACAGGGAAACCCCGGCAGGGCATGGGCTGCCCGAAAATCTCCAGTCCTTTCCTCTCTCCCATCCTTCCCCGCATCGACTCTGAGCCAGACTTTTGTTTCGGCCCCTGTTGGAAGCTCTACAGGGCGTGAGGAGATGGACGGAGGAAAAAGAAATAAAAAGGAACGAAAGTAAAGGCAGAGAGAGGGATTCGGTGGCAGAAACCTTGCAAAGTGAGGCTGGTGTTATCCATTTAGTGTGACATATGGAAATCTCCCGGTGGGGCCACAATTAAAGGAGCCGGCCCTGCGTCCTTTATTCCCCGCTAACTTTTGTGTTAAATGTTAACAACCTGGCGCTATCCATTCTGGCTCTATTACCAACTGAATGTTGACTCCAAGGCTGCCTTCCTTTCTCCCTATTCTGGGGCTGCCTCCCATGCAGATTTATGTATTTTTGATATTAAATTCTTTCTAACATTACGCCTGCTCTCTTGTTGACTTTCATTGACCCTTGCCCTTGTCCCCATACTTTTACATATTTAATACATGAACATTTCTGCCAGTGCCCTCCCCTCTTTGTTTCCTCCTGGTTGACTGCTGTCCCCAATGGCATGTGCTGTTTGCTCTGTTGTTGAACTTGGTAGGGTCACATAGTCTTGTGCTGTGATATCTTCTGCATTTCCAACCCTGCCATTCTGGGGAGGTGCCTTGTGGAACAAGCCTTTTTTCCCCTAGCTACCGGCTTCCTAATGACTTAAGCAAACACCTTCGCTAATAATCCCTCAGGCTCCCTACTCCCCTCGGGGTTTTGTTTAGCTGAACTCCTAGTGCTCTGCCTGTCCTACTGGTAGCTTGGCCTCTCTGACCTGAGACATCGCAGCTCTTCTCCTTGGAGCGGGCTGCCTTGTCCAGCTCCGGCTGGGCCAAAGGCCAGGATCATGGGAGCATTGGATGCCACCAGCTGCTTGAGGTGACACCGAATTACAAAGAAGAACCGCCAAAGGAAACTTCGGCTCACACAGGCAAATGAATGTGTTCATTTATCTCCTCTGACTCCGCGGTTCGCGGCGTGCCTCGGCCCTACGGCTTGGCTGGGGGAGCGACTAAACGTCCTTCCCAAGAAAGATTGTCTTACTTCTCCTAGGCCGGTCTGTTCAGTATCATTATGTGACCGGTTTTCAGAATTGAAGTTGCCTGGTGTTTTGATTCTTCCCTGCCTGTGCATTTGTGCCCTGGAGGTCCCTTCAAAATGGATGCTAATTGTTGGGGCTGCACACTGCTGCCTGCTAAAATGCCCCAGAGCTCCCAGGCCCTGCTCCTCAATGGCTTAATTGACAAGGACTTGTCTGTATTTAGGAGCAGCTGGTCCAAAGCATTGGCACATCAGTGCAATCTTAACACAGCATCCCTAGCCTGGAGGAGTATGAGGGTAAACGTGGTTAAAATGAAGGAAGATTTATAGTCGGCCCCCTTGGGTAATGCGACAGAAGACAGCTACCAAGATTTTCCCTAGTAGGGGTTTCATTCATCAGCTTCCCCGTCTTGGTAACGTGTCTAGGAGCCACGTTCCAGCTATTATTAATAATAGGAGGTGGCCATTTAGCACAATTAGGCAGGTGACAGTATTCCACAATAATGCTAGCCCCAAACGAGACAGGGAGCCGCTAACAAACAGACCCACGGCCGAGCAGCACCGGGGCTCTGCCCCACAGCCATGTCCCGGTTGGATCTGGGCTGGTCCAGGGGGCAGTGAGAGCTCACCTACCTGCGAGGGGCCCAGCTCGCAGCTCCATGTGTTGTCAGTTAAATCCTGTCGGGCAGCAGTTTACCCACCTTCTACGAGGAAGGCTGGGAAAGAGCATCTCCTGCAGAACTGCTCCCTCTAAACCCTGAATTAAACCCTCTGAAGTCACACACCGGGTTTAAAAATCATCTTCGGGCACGTCTCCGAATTTTAAATTAAAGCTCTTTTTAATTTCGGATGCACAGATGAAATATAATTTTTTTCCTCCTCTCTCTTTAAATGTTTCTCGTGAGCTTCCTGTTTACAGGATTTAAACTTACATGATTTCTAAATGGGAACGGCTGGGTTTATTTTCTGCACAGGGTTATTCAGCGTTTTACAAAGAAGGTTTATGGAGTAGCTTAAAAATAAGGGGTTTTTTGTTGTTGTTTTGCAGTGTGTGGGAAATACTTTTATGTTCACACAGCTCACCCCGTGAATAGGGATAATAGGTTCGGGATCCTCATTGAAATTTGAAGTTTTTAAACAGAAATTCCCTAACTTTTGCTCGTTTTCTCAACTTTTTTCGTAGGAACAATGCCAACATTGAAGCCCTCGGTTGGAGTCTGCACAGTTGGAGATCTTTGGTGCCATTTTAGACATCTTTGGATTTCATCAATCAAACTGACTGCAATTTTCCATAAAAACCCTGAATTTGGGTCAGAAAGTGGGCAAAGCAGATAAAGATCGTTCAAGCTGTCTTATAAGATGATAAATAGATATCCTTTCAGTCCAACAATACAAGAAGTGCAGTTTTGTAATTCACTTCCATTGGTTTTGAATGCAGTGCGTCGAAACAATTTATACATGTTTTCCCATGGTTAGAAGATATCTTTACATACTTGTCAATAGTAGCTTGACCTTTTTCCCCACTGAACTACGAAGAGGTGCTTTTCCCCCCTCCTTTTTCCAGAATACAGAACAGAGTAGTTTGAGGTTGGATTTTTTTTTCCTCCCACTTCCTCCCTCTATTTCTTTTAGAGACTAAATCAATAAGATATTTCATCTTATCCTGAGGTTTAAGCAGATGGTAGATGGTTCACTGCAGTTCACCATGCTGCAGAGGAAGTATTTCGCTCTGTGCTGCAGTGAGCGAGTGACCCGAGTGAGGTTTTAGCCAGACGTGTTGGATGTCCTCAGCATGTTCTTGAACTTTCATTTAACGGGTGAGAAGCCCCAAAAGTCTCAGGTGGAGACCTCACTGGGTTCTGCCAAACTACCACAGCATGTAGAGCCTTGCTGTGTGGCCGAGGGGGGGGTTTCTGCCTCCTAGGTTTCTGTCCGATCTCAAACTGTCCCGAGAGGAATGTCTTGTGGGGTGAAGTCCAGCCCATTAGATGATACACGCATCCGAGCAGGGTGGGAACGGGCACCTCATGTCGTGGGGGAGGCCCGCGGAGGTGTGGAAACACCTCAGCAGCACAGGGCATCGGTCTGGACGTGTTTCAGAGAGTGAGGTGGGAGCACTGACCTGGGTCTGCAGCATAGGGAAACTGAGGCACGAAGCCGCTTTGCCACGGCTGGGACCAGGGGTGGTTCGGCACTTGCCGACCCCTGCTGATTGCTTCGAGGCAAACTGGAGGACTCTTCTGGAAAGAGGGCAGGGGAGAAGGATACATATTTCGAAGACTTGAACTCCTTCACTGAATCAGGGAGATTTGCCCCGGAGGGGAAGCCCACCAGGCCCCTAGGCTCTGCTGGGGCCCAGCCTGCCCTGTCCACGGGACAGCCTGCCGCTAGCTGGCCTCCCTCCCGGGCAGAGGAAAGCGATGGAAGGACTAGGACCGGAGATAAGGCTTCTGCTTTTCCTCCCCTTGCCTTGAACACGACAGCCCTGCTAAGTGCTGAACACTACCCGCTAATGGATAATGACCTGCGGTGCGCAGCTGCCTCCTGCTCTTCAGATAAAGGCTGCTTTTACTATTAATTGCATTTGTAACATGAGCACAGTAGGTTCGCAACCAAAACGATCCAGAAACGGCAGCATTCACGTTGCGACGGGCACAGCCGCCTTCACGAAGCATCCGGACCCCTCTGCAGAGCGCAGACGGAGTCCACGGCCTCTCTCTGTCCCCTGGGGGGAAAACAGTCGTGGGGGAGGAGGTGGTCCAGTTGCCCAAGCGCATTTCGGCCTCTGAGAAGGAGCACGTGGAAAGGAGGCAGGAAAGGGTTAAAGCAGCTCGTGGCCGCTGGTGTCTTCCCACGGTCCGTGGGTGAGAAACAGCCATTCACACCATGCAGATTTCGGGGCTGCAGGAATTCCCCTCCTTGAGGCGTAGCTCGGGTGAAATTCCACGTGAACGAGATAAAACAAATCTTTGTTTTTGTTGTTTTGTTGTTTTATTCCCTTTACTCAGGCGAAGACATATTTGTTTCTCTGCCCTCCTTCCAGCTCTTCTTCAGGGCCGGCGGAAGGGGCTGGAGCCTGATGTGCCGCGGGAGCCCCGGGGCTGGGCCAGGCCGTGTGCGAGGCCAGGGGTGGGCTGGGAGCTGTGCGGGCACGGCCGCGGCCCCAGGCATCCTCCCGCACGTGCAAAGCGGCTGCGAAGTTTTTGGCACACGTGAAGGAGCAACACCACGTTCCTGGACTTGGCCTGCTTTAAAAATTACTCCATGTGTTTATAACTCCGCCGCAGGGGCTTAACAAGTGACACACGTAGCTACACAAGATTTTGGGGGCAAGCTGCTCGCATTCAAGTTGCAGTTGTAAGTAGCGAGATGAAACAAGTAATTTGCTCCTTAGGAAGCCTTTCACTACCAGCGAAACGTCAAAAGCCACGCTACAAAGAGATAATCGCATTTGCTGTATCCCTAAGCGAAGTTCCGAGGGACCGAGGTGCCGCTGCCCGGCCCCGCTCCCTGCCGCGGGCGCGCAGAGGCTGGGCCGGGGCCTGGGGCGTCCCAGGCGCAGCGGGCCTCCCTCTCTGAGGACTCTGCTTTCTCGTGGTTTTGGTGTGATGGTTTGGTTTGGTTGTTTTTTCCTGGTTTTATATTTTTTTCTTCGTTCTTTAAATATTTTCCTTTCTTCAGTCTATCAGAAAAATATTTAAGAACGCTCTTGAAGCTAAAACGGGCCCTAGAACTATCTGCTTTGGCTCTTTCCTCTGTCAGTGACTATCTCTTCAGCTGCGGCCACTGGGTGCCTCCCGAGCCGGAAGGGAAGGGGTTGCCAGAACTTCTCCGAGGGGAGACCTCGGATGTTTTCACACGACGAGCGCGGCTCACGCACCTGCTGAGCGGGGCGGGGGCGGGCGGGCATTGGCGGAGCTGGCTCGTTTGGCCCCGAAGGGAAATCAATAATCTTTCGAATCTCATTCCCAGGCACTGGCTCCAGCCGGTTAACGATTCAGCCGGGGACCCTCTTAGCAGCAGATGACTTACCCAGGATGATAAATATACAAATGCATATTTTTTTGTCGACCTAGCTTGTAGCTGTGGAAATAACTCCCCTGTTTCTTTGCTGTTCAGCTGCCCTCCCTCCTGCCTGTCTGATGGGGAGAATCCCTCTTTCCTTGCCTTTTTCCCTGTTGGGGAAAAAGGGGCTGAGCAGACACTCAGCTGGGGCAGGTCGCTGGACGACCGACGGGGGCCCGGGATGAAACAGAGCTTTGTCGCGGTGCCCTTGTGCTGGTCGGCGGGGACGGATGGTGCGCACCACGGCAGAGCCGGAGCAGCTCTGAACCGCCCGGGCGGGGAAGCGGGCCGGGGACTGGGGGTTGGAGGCAGGAGCCCTCGGCCAGGGCAGGCGGTGCCACTCACGCCGGCGGGGGGCTCACAACTCGCTGCAGCCCCGCTCCCCAGTCTCTCAAAGCCCCTTTCAGCCGCTCCGCGGGCTCCTCACCGGAGGAGGTTGAAGCTACATAAAAGCGCATTATGAAAATTATAATATCGGGCCCAGAGCATGTCCGTGGAGGCAGCTCGGCAGCTTTCAGGCATTGAGCCTCTGTTCAGCTGGACTGAGCTGCAAAATATCCATTTGAATTCGGTGCCTGAATGGAACAGCAGCAAAAACAACAAGGACTGGGGCAACAGAGCTCCCTTTATCCCCCCGCTGTGACTTCCCCCTTCTTGGCCATTCCTTTCCTGTTGCACCTTTCTTGCTTATGGACAAATTCAACGCTTTTTTCCCCCCTCTTGTCTTTCTTTTCTCTGAGCGGGAAGGGGGGAAGGAGTGGTGGGGGGACTTGTGCGGGAAAGACGCCGTGCCTTTCCCTGCCTCCCTCCCCGCAGTACGCTCCCGGAGCCGGTGGCTCGTCTGGTTGCAGCGCCGGAGGGGGAAGAGGGGGGAGAAGTACCAGGCACGCCCTGCCAGGCAGACTCGAGCTCCCCGCGGCACTCAGCTTCACACGGTGTAAAGAAGCCTCTTTCTCCACCCCGGAGAGAGGCCCACTCTATCTGCCTTGGCTTAACACGGCCTCACATCCTGCGCCCGTGCCACTGTGGAGACTGATGCGAAAGAGTCTTTGGCTCCATAAACCCCAAGGAGCCGGGGATGAGGAGCCACGGGGGGAGAGGGGGACGGTTTTGGCAGTTATGATCTATGGAGGCAGATGAGCCGACCTGCTATTCAAAATACTGCCCATTGTGTTGGTAATGGTCCGTTTATGACTGGAATAACCCCTTTAATATTAATAGAGCCTTTTAAGGCGGCGGTTTCCTGGGTGCTGGGCAGGAGGGCGAGCAGCGCAGGTGTTGGGGCAACCTGTGCAGGCGGTGGCCCGGCCGCGGCTCCCGGCGCAGGCAGCGAGCAGGTGCTGGCGGGACGCGCACCCTCTGCACCCGGGCGAACAAAGGCTCGGCTCGCCCGGGGTCTGCGAGCATGAAGAATTGTTTAATTTCAGGGGAAAGTGAAAAGCTCTGCTTCTGCCGGGACGTGACATTTCCTGTGGTGAAGCCTGCATTGGCTGCTAATAGAGATCTAATTGATGGGTGAAGTCCCATTTCCGCGCTTTCTCCTTTATTGCTCCATCCAGTCTGTTGCAAAATATAACCTTAATCTGATTTAGCAATTCCTCCAGGATTCGGTGTAAACTTACAGCACAGGAAAAAATCGTTATTAAAAAAGTTAAAATACAGACTTGGATTCAGTGAGTTGGCTTTATATATATATATATAAAATTATTATTATTATTATTATTATTATTTTGTTTGGTTAGTTTTTTCTTTTTCTCTCTCTCTTTTTTTTTTTTTTAAGACCCAATCCCACCCAGACTCTTGGCAGTATGACACGACCCTTTTCGGTAATCATTCCGGGTTTTATGACTATTAATATCAGAAGGGATCGGCGATAATGCAGATGTCCCTCTTTGTTTTAAATGCAGATGTCAGCATTTCGCAGCCTGGTTTCCGAGCGCGGCACCAGGCGCGGACTGAAGCTCAGCCTTGACGAAACGGTGCATCCCGGCCGGCGGCGCATCACCACCCGGGGAGCGGGAACAAGACGGGCAAGACACCGACAAGTTTGGCTATTGACGTCGTCAGAATAAAAATATAGGGATAAATTACAATCAGCACCGTTTTGCTGGAGCTCATTTCTCTTTCTCTCCCAGGGGACAAAATAATTCGTTTAATTTGAAAAGGCTGGCACGGGACCCAGCGGCAGCCGGCCCATTCTCTCGCTGCCTGCAGGGATGTGCACGGGGCTGTTCTCCTCCCGTGACTGCAGACGAGCAGAGGGGCCAGGGCAGACCGCATCGCCCCGGCCTTTACACCTGCGGGCAGTGTGATGGCCCCCGGGGGCTGCTGGCTGCCCCCCGGGGCCATCAGCCCGAGCGGAGTGTGAAGGGGCTCTACAAGCCTCCGTCCGGCTTACATGGGAAAGCAATGGACAGGGCAGAGATACTCCTTTTAACCGATTCTTTGCCTTTTTTGCCTTTTAATTCGAGGGGTTTTTGGTGGTTTTTTTTCGTTTTGGTTTTGTTTTTTTCGTCCGCGCTGAGATAGAGAGGAGTGTACAGGCATTCTGGACCTATACAAACTCTCTTCAGTCCCCCTCGATAGGTTTAATGAGGCGGAACACGATGAAGGGGATTTGAACCGGTCTAAATGATTGATGAAGCCTGGGGCAAGGCTGAGCTTTTTCCGGATAAAGCCCCATACATCCCGTTATAATGGCTGGATAGTGGCAGGGCCGGGCTCCTTCAAAAGCCGTGGCCCAAGCGCATTGAGAGGAAACAGGGAGGGAAGGTGCTCTGTTGTTACCTAATCAGCCAATGCACTGAGCCACCAGCCGCCTGAGTCAGGAGTGCGCTGCCGGGGAGGTGAGGCGGGTGAAAGGGGCATTCCTGACACACTCACACACACACCCCACACGCGAGAGGGGCATTACACATGCACAATACACGTGAAAGGGGAATTCCACACACACACACACCCATAAACACACACGGGCAAAAGGGGCATTCCTGGCACACACACACGCATGAAAGGAGCGTTCTTGGAGTGCACACACACACACACACATTGACACACACACACACACACACACACACATTGACACACACACACACACACACACACACACACATTGACACACACACACACACACATGCATTGACACACACACACACACATTGACACGCACACACACACATGCATTCACACACATTGACACACACACACACACACACACATTGACACGCACACACACACACACACAGGCATGCATACACCCTCAAAGCCCTGCGGAGCTCTGCTAGCCCCAGCCCACACAGTTGCCTGCCCGAGCAGCCTGGGACATGGCGTGGCTCAGCCCACAGGTTGAAGGTTATAGGCCCACGTGTCAGGGGATAGGGGTCTGCTCTTTAAAACAGAGTAATCTCAACCTGTCCCAGACCAGGGCTTTGGTGATGGAGATGGCGCCTGTTGCAACAAAATCCCTCTCTGGTGTGATGGCACACATGTTAACACCTGCAACGTGCCCCTTACACCCCCAACACACACATATGTGAGTAGGAGAAAAGTGAGCCAACAGCTGTGGATGCTGCAAGAGTAATTAAAAGTAGATTAAATAAAGGAAGCTAAAATGTCTGTTGTCTTCAAAGTCCCAAATGGAAAGGTGGAAGAGGGCCTACAGATTTGATGTCATATTCCATGGAGTTTTGAGGTCCCCAAGGCTTCCCAGATGAGCTGACCACTTTTTTTTTGGCAGGGAGAAATATAAGCCGAGCCCTGTTCCCAGAGAAGGTGAACATTGTGGTGATCATCCACTGTGGCCCTAGTAGGATGGTAAAGGTTGTGGCCATTTGAGCACACAGGGCCAAAAACTGGGTCCTGGATCCTGAGAAGCAAGGAGAGCATTACAAGTGCTCTGTTATGGTGGGATTCTTAGGTTTCTGTATAAACCCTCCTCAGGTTTAACTTTTTTTTTTGCTGGCTCCTTTGAGGTAAACTAAAATTAGTGCCATGTAAATACTAGATGGAAAAGCTCTGGTTTTATAAAGACTGATATGCAAACATATCCTATTGATCATAATTGTCAACATGGAAGAGACTCATTGAGATCCCACAAAAGTAATAAATTCATAGATTAAAATGTGCAAAACAGTACTTTGAGTATATGTATACAATAACACATATTCTGTATGCCCAACTATTGTGTAAATTAGTGGTGGAAAAAAATCCTATGTAAAAATGTATCCTCTTAAGGAGTGATCTTCTAAACCTTGTCTGTGCCTTTCACCTTAACAAGAAAATGTGGTTTGATTGCAAGGATAAGAATATTTTGAAAATCTGCAGTTAGGGTTCCTATGATGAATAAAAAAATTCTCTACACTATCTTGAATTTCTCATTAATAGCAAAGTTCTAGGAACAGTATTTTCCCCTTTAATAGTGGTTGAAAATATATCATGAAAAAGATGGTTTGAATTATTTGTATAGTGGCAGAATTCAATACAACAACGAGAACAGGTTGTAAGGGGAAAAGGATCACTATTCATTTTTTCATTTCATCTCTTACCACTTTGTCTTTGATCATTCACCGTTGGGACCAACACCTCAATCCCGAATCAGATAAAACTCTTACTGTACTCAGCAAAGTGAAAATCTTGTTCACTTTATGAAGTTCTGCTGATTTCTGAGGAACTATTTATACCTGCAGAATGAGCACATTTAAGAGAAAGACAAAGTAGGAACCCTTACAGATGTGAACTGAATCCTTCTCACCAGCTGCATTGGGTTGGGAGTGCTCACACCAGTAGTGAGCAGCAAAGGTAAAGAACAAAACAAAACATTTGGATAGAAAACTTCACTAAGTATTTACCTTTCCTCACTGATGGGAAGTTAAGGAGAAATAAGACAACAACTTTATTAAGAAATGTGTATGATGGGTGAGTCATGATTATTATTGTCTTGCAAAAGCAATAGTGCTTTGGGAAAAAATAAAAAAGGACAAAAGAAATCAGTGAGTTAAATGAAATTATTAGTACAGTTCAATTTGTCTCTGAAAACCAAACAAAGACATTTGGAACAATGGAAAGAGAAACTCCTGGTTGTTTCTTCCTAGATACAAACTCTATTACATCTGTCAATTTCCTTTTATCTCTAAATTACCTTGATTTTATTATTAACAAGAACATTATAGCATATTCTATCCTACTCTACATCCAATGAATGATCAGGGCATGAAAAAAAAGCTGTTATTTGGTGACTTCCTTGAGATCACAATGCATGCCAAGTTTCACAGTTTGGCAATGTTGTCAGGGTGAGAATTATTTATCTACTTTTTTTCTGAAGGAAAAAAAGTGCCATGAGATAAAAAACAGTGCATGGTTTGATTCAGAAACCAGGACTCAGTAGAATGAAATGAAGATCAGAATCCAAGTCTGATGATTGCTACTCTGATTCCCTGCCGCCAGCCAGTCCCTATCTCCCCTCTCTCTAGTTTAGTGTAATACTAAACTGTCTCTTCCCTCCTGGCAAGGAATACCAACATCTGGTTCCTTGCAGAAGGAATACCCAAGTGTCCCACCCTGCTCTGTGACACCTCTCCATTCCTGGTGTCACCACAAAGATTGCTGCACGGGCACTCTAGCACTAGAGAATAGGTCAGTTAGTTTAATAGCAATGGAATTACTGTCCTATCAGTTTTAACTCCCAATCCCTTATGGAATCCATGATTTGGGTAAATTCATCACCTCACATATGGTGTCTTCATCCTGAGCACTTTTTTTCTCTCCCAAATATGCAAAGTGGAAGAGAAAGAGGTGTGAAAGCCCAGAAGGCTGATGGCAGTGACTAGCCAGGGGGGTTTTGCCAGTACAACATCCATGGGACCACAACACAGGGACTAGATAATGCAAAGGCCTGGAGACTGATAGATCCCATTACTTTGTGAGGTGTTCAGAAAAGGTTCAAAAGTCTATCTTTTTCCTGATTCAGTAATTTGATGGGAATTCTTCCTAAAACTCCACAGTGATATGACGTCTTTTTCAGCTTATGTCAACAGAGACTGCTTTATATGTCAGTTATCTGTGTATATGCACAGCCAGAATACTCAGATAAAGTGCAGGGTCAAGGGATAAATTGCATTTAGACTGTACTTGCCTGTTTTACCAGTACTGTAAACAGGTGTTAGTTTAGAAAAGTCAGACGAAAGCTTCTAGTTTCCTCCAAACAGAATTTCCTCCATCAGAATTCAACAGAACAGAGGCTTACACAGATAAATCCTGTGAGAGACATGTTTAATAACCAGCATTTCAGGACTTAGGTAAAAATGGCTTCCCCGAGAAAGGCAACCATGTGCCTAGCTTTTCTATATGGAAAAAGACACAATCCTCTTTTCTTAGTAAATGCTTATGCTCATGAGCTTTCTGGAAAGTGAGCATATCTTATGGGCTTGCAGCTAGATTTGTTTTTCTGATGGATGTATTTGAAAGGTCTTGTTTGGGTGGATTCCCTGCTTCACACAGTCTGAACTCAGCAGAAAAAATTGAACCCTTACCCATTTTACAAGATTTACAAGGAACATATTGTCTGCTGTCTTGCTGTCATTTGATTTCAGACTCTTCTCTGGGTTGCCATGTTAGGGCACTTGCTTGGGCAAGCACATGTAGTAACATACAGCCCAGAGAGTAGGATTGCAGAACTCTTATTTACTCAGGAACTTAGACAAAAAATATCTGAGGTCTCCTGAATAATTCTTCTGATAAATGTATGCAACTTTTACTTCAAATGCTTAAATTTTTGGGGGCTTTGGTTTTTAACAGGGAAATATACTGTCTTTCCTGTTTTCAGGTAAAATGGTCATCAGAGATTGAAGAATACAAAATACTTACATCTATATTCAAAAGTAGACAAAAATTTCTGCTGGCATCTTCCAGGCTGGATGCTTTGAGTTAGCTATCGATAGCATACATGTTTTGATTGCACATGTGTGCATCTAAAAAGAAAATGGCTGGCAGTCAGAGATGCTGAACTGTCACTATTAAGTTTTATTATGGTCTTATTTTCTTTGTGGAGGAAATGCCTTACATTTTATTAGAAGTCCCATTTTGTATAGGATATTTTCTTTGTGGACAGAATCTCTTTTCTCATCCAATGCTGCCGTATACAAGCATTTGAAAGCATCTTAGCCCTTTGGATTGCTCCAAATCAGCAGCACAGGGAGTGAAACGAGCAACAAAGATCCATGGTGCTGCATCCCCATTGGGCCTGGCAGAGGCTCCTCCTGTGAGTGGTCAGTTTTTGTGACAGAAGAACAAAGTGCCGAGGCTGCCTGCAGCTTCATTCAGCCCCGCGGTTGCCCAGGCAGGCGGGCCGGCAGGCCAGCAGCCAGAAGCCAGCAGGCAAAATTTAACAGCCACGCTTCCAAACACTGGTAACAGCCATCAATGGATCCATAACTCTCAGCTCTCCAGATATGGGGTCATCTTTCAATACTACCCCACTGTCATATACAACATTTGTCTTGTCCTGCATTCAACTAATTGTGTCAGTCTACGGGGTGACTCTATAATCCACATATACAATAGCACAATGAAAGCAATAATCTCCTACCCAGTCTCTTTATTTATTTAAGTGCTATTACAAAGTTTCCTGCAGCAAAGCGAAGCTGGGAGGCTACAGCCCGTTCCAACCATGCAACTGCTATCCAGATGAAAGAATGTGCTGACTTAAATATGTTTCTGTGACTTTTTTCTTTCTTCAACCTGACAGCACTACCAAGAGGTATGGAGGGAGTTGGGGGAAGTAACTTCATTAATATTTTAAAATTTGTAGCACAAAAAGAAAAAGAAATCCTAATAAACAAAATTTGTGAATCCTAGGTAATTATTTTTCCTTCTGACATTTTTAAAGGGAATATTCAAAATTTATATTTAGTATAAGTGAAGTGCAACTACAAGACATAAAATAGCTCAAAGCTTTCTCAGTTTAATGGGTTTGTGGCTCTAGTTTTTGAAAACCTAATATCATTATGTATCTTTAACATAAATAACTTTCATTGTAGCAAAATTACTCCTTCTTAGTTCAAAATTCTGTTCAGACAATTACAATAAAGTACTAGATATTGCTGTTCTCAGCATCATTGCATTAATTGCACAAATGACCACATTTGGCTAATGTTCGTGAGCCCCACGATCAATCAGGATTCATCCTTGCTCTGCTATCATCCCAACACAATGCCAGTTCCTCTCTACAAAGACTCACACATCTTAGGATCAGCCATAAATAGATGTTTTAAGGGTGTCCAAGGTTGGGGTAGTTTTCTGGAATCAAGGTAGCCTCCCAATCTCTGCAAGTACCTGCAAGTCACTACCAGCTATCTACTCACAGTAATATCCTCGTAGATAGCACAATGCCTTATGTGTTTATGACAGCATCTGGTGGATCTGCTAGCAGGGATGGAGCCCTTTCTGCTCAGTGCTGTCCCAAGACAGACAGAAGTAACTCACCTGAGATCTGTCTGTCCTGAGTACTCTCCATCCAACAAACAGTCCAACCATATCCAGCTTCCACTGAGAGACTGAATACAGAGCAAAAAGCCAGATGAGGAGAAATCTTCTCATATAAACAGATGATTTGATGAAGTAACAAGGGAAACATATGTAGCAGAAAGCTGGATCTATCACAAAACATATCAAATATTCTGGGATGGAAAGTTTTTTGATCAGCACACATTTGGATAATGTTGTGAAAGATATTTTTAAAGAGTCCTTAAAATAATCCAGTTACTAAAAAAAAATCCTTTCTGTCTGAGAAAGAGGAACATTCCTCTAATTATCTTCTGGAGAAGTAATGAAAAAGGAATGGGTCAAAATGACAAAAGGACATCTTCAACAATGCATCACCACAATGATTT
The DNA here is from genome assembly GCA_003676055.1 of Chloebia gouldiae. Lineage (NCBI taxonomy): Eukaryota > Metazoa > Chordata > Aves > Passeriformes > Passeridae > Chloebia > Chloebia gouldiae. The sequence continues at coordinate 24,945,439 of QUSF01000005.1, forward strand.
ACAATACTGAAGGGAAGAAGAATAAACATGTTAACATGTGCCCTTCTCCATATTCTATAGATAACAAAAAGCAAAAAGGAGCTCCACCAAAGACATTCATTGCCACAGAATCACAGAAATATAGAATTGATGGTTTGGATTTGAAGGGACCTTGAATATTACCTTGTTCCAACCCTCCTTGCCACGCAACATCACTCCCTAGACCAGGTAGCTCAGATCTCTATCCAACCTGGCCTTGAACACTTCCAGACAGTGAGGCAGTGCCCCATACCTTTCTCAAAGGCTGTAGCTGCAAGTTCCTGGAGGGCAAGGACCTACAGGCAATTGTGCCCATGCTGGAGCACTGGACAGGCTCCTGCAAAAACCTGAGCAGGGACCCTGAGAGCAGGACACTGGACAGCTGAGCAGAGTGGGCTGAGTGAATGTGTGTGGGCACTTGAAGCTCATTAAACTGAGCTCTGCTTGCTTTACTGCAGTGTTTTGTAACCTAATTCTATCTCAAGAAAATAAAAGTACCAATACTAAATCTCTGGTACCAGTTGTCTATAAAAGTCAGACTGTGTGGGATCTAATCATGCTGGGAGACTTTTCTTGGTGCTTAACAACCTGACTGAATAATGGAAGAGTATTTAGGTGAACACCATGAATAAACCAGTCCTGCCCTCTGTTTTCCTAGAGCTCTTGGTCTGTCAAGGTTGGAGCAAGATTTTTGTGAGAAGTTCATACAACACAAATAGTAACAGGATGAACGCTCTAGTGCTGGGGTAGATCAGAAGTAAGTTAAAGGCTATTTATGTAATGAGATACAAAACGCAATTAAAAACTTCTGTATGACCAAACTTTTATATGGGGACCTGAGAGTATTTGCAATAGAATTTTTCTTAAAATAGAGACAATCATATTTTAAATTAAATCCTTCAAACTTGCTGAAAGTAATACAGTAATACTCTCTTTCCAGTTGGACAGAGATCCTCAGAAGGCCCAGAAATTTTAGATATTTAACATTGAGAGTGATCAAAAAGCCAAAAATTGTCTCAATGGTACCTTGACCTACTTCTCTGTAGCAACTCCTATCCATAGGAACAATTGCACATGATTCTGGTCTTCCTGATGAGGTAATCCAAAGGGACAGCTTTGTATAGGATTTACCACTTGTAAAATCCTTTTACCAGTGAATAGTCCTAATGTTAAAAAAACATAAAGTTGTGATATCATCAGCCTAGTAATAAGGTTAAGCAACTAGAAAATGCCAGTATTGAGCACACAATATAACTTGTAGTCCTAACTAAGTCAAAATTTGCCTGAGAGCAAAGGAGTGAGGATTCCAGAATATGTCCCATCACTGCCCTTCCATTTTCTTGCATGCCAGTGCTTACTTTCAATCTCAGCACACAGGAGAAGGGGGAGGTGTGCTAGATGTGAGCACAACAGGGATAGAGACAGCATGTTTGTTGCATAATATAATTTAAAGTACGTAATAACTGTAGATGTCTCACATGTGGCCAGACCATACACAAATTATATGTGCACAGTCAAAAATTCTAATTGTGATTGCTGCAAAGAGCAGGCTCTGAGTCACTGGGAAGGGAGCTGGTTTTTGTAGATGCCTCCTTTGAGAAAGTAAATGCATCTCCCAAAAGACCATCTCCAGGAAACAGCCTGTATATATATATGTATATTCTACTTACTGCAGAAATGCAGTTGTTTGAAATAAGGAGGATTTTCGTGCTGTAATATTTGTATATCTACAAAGTCACTATGTATTCCATATACACAAACATCCGCCTACCCAGAAAATAATTGTGGATAATTCAATGTTCAGATTCGATAATGGATGCTCAAATAAATATGAGAATTCCAAGCAAATTTGTGCAAATGAAAAAAGATTTCCTCTGACATAATGGCATGGTGCAAGGCTGTCTGTAATGAGCTGTAATTTGTCTGGAAGAGCATTTTAAAGGGGTTGATCCATCCACTCGAAGACCAGCAACTGCTCTGAGACTAGAAGCAATGAGCCAGCCTGCCTCGTCTCAGAGGAAATTACACCACAAGCAGGCCAAATTTCTGACAACTTCCATAAATTATTTCAGATTTTCATATTTCAAATTTCATCTGCATTCATCATGTGAGTTTGACTGGGGAAAAATGTCTAGGAGGAGCTCTGCTAGCATTCAGTGCAGCAGTCCCAGGAGCCTGCCCTGGGACTAGATAATTGAATTTAGTTTTGATTAGATTATTCTTGCTGCAGTCTACTGCCAATCTGAAGTATTGTGCCTTCTCTTCTACTTAACCTTCCTGCCCCATGCCTGCTCCAGCCTGCATGCAGCTCTCTGTATTGCAGAATATATTTGAACAATCAAACTTAGGAGTTATTATTTTGCTTTCCATTGTCCATCCTTATAAAAGCACACATCTTTCACTGGGTTCCCTCTTCCCTGAAATCAGATTACTTCTTTTTTTTAAGTTTGTAATATTGTTTACCATTTTCAGTGGAAAGTGCCCTGTAATTTAGGTGGAAAATCTAAAATCATTACTACATCTCTGGATGATGCAACATACCATAAATAAGGATCATTTCTAAAACAGCTATAATCATCACTAGGCAATACACACGAGAATAAGAACAGGTAAATAATGAATTCATTCATCTATTTAACTAAAAATCTATTGTTAACCAAAGTTATTAATCAAACCTTTAGCTAGTGATCAATAGGAAAACAAACAAAACACAACCCCACCCCCACCCCCAAACTAGCTCCACAGTATTTCTTTGAAAGTAATCCATTAGAAATGCAGAATATGAACTTTCAGCAAAAGAAAAGCCCAAGAACTATGAACAACAAAACCCCTATAAATGAAAAACATTTATGAAACCACTATGGCAGAACAACAGTAAAACCCCCTCGTATGGATGCAATTAAATAGATATAACAATGTTACTAGCAGTAACAGTATGCAATAAATGCTTCTTAATGCATAGGGATTATTTTTCCCCATTTACAGAATATGACTGAAATTATACATATTTCAGAAGCAAAATACTTGTAAGTCTCAAAGTCATAATCTGGATTATTAGAAACATAGATAAGGTAAACAAAGTTAATGCTGTTCTTTAAGTAATATCTATCACTTCCCTGTTATTGAGTTATTTCTTTTAACAATATAGGTGTTTTTGATGCTCTGTGTCTGAACTGAAGACTTTAGATTCTTTATTGTTCTCCATTTTGATGAAAAAAATTGAATTTGGGTCTGTTATATTGAGTTCTGTTCCGTAAATATACTGAAATCATATTTTTGTTAGAAGCTATCAATAAATCCAGTATAAGAAAAGTAATAAGATACAAATATGAGCAGGACCTTTGCAAAGGAAATATTGCAAAGAGAGTGTGCCCATAAAATATATTAGGGAGTGTGGTTTCTCCCTTGTGTTTGAAGAAAATACAGAAGGAATTTCATGGAATTGTGCTATTTTTAATACAGATTCAACACATGGAATTGGATGACTGTAACTGCTGGGGGAAAATATTCTAGAAAACAATCAAAAATGAACTGCTAATGTATAGATTGTTTAAAAAGCCATTATTTATTGGTTTGAAAGTTTGTTTCTCATAAAAAAAATTACAAAGCATCTCACTCCAAAAAGTGACTGTATGTGTACACATACAGCCTCTACATGTGTATATGAAGTCATATGTATAAGCAAACTTGTGCACACATGTGGTTATCTTGTGTGCATGTATGCACATCATTGCACAGATAGGTTTGTATTTTTGTGTGATTTCTGTTAATCTATGAAAAGGTTCACCACCACAAGACTGGGGCAAAACAAGTGCTGATGAGAGGGAGGAAACATTAAAGACAGCAAATGAAGTGTGGAATGTCCCACAAAGTGAAGCTAAAGGCAGAGAGAAGATAGCTGTACTTGCTGCCTGTGGGTCCCACCCCACAGAACTGATATGCTGCATTTCTATAGCTGTAGCTGTGCTGTAAATAAGGACTTTGGTATGCAAGAAAGGGCCTGTGGACTCCAGTGTACAGCTGCAATGGGCATGAGAAACCCAGAAAGGCTCCCCAAAATGTATGCGTCTCTCGCTGTTTACTGAACAATCTCCAGGGTGGCACCGGGGAGGAATTCTTCTGACATCATCTGGTTTTGTCTACATTTTATTAAAAAACAATTTACATTCAGCAATGGGAGCTGTCTTAAAGACCTATTGTTTTCCCTTGTTTCCAGCAGCATCAATGGCTCATTCCTGCTCTTACTGAACTTAACAACCTCGGGCTCCAGCTTTGTACGGCGGCTCAGGGCTGTGAGGAATGTGCGAGGCGGCTCTCGGCGATCTGCACCTGACACGGAGATCCCACAGGGCAGCAGCAGGACTCCCTGATTTCAGACACCCCACAGCAGTTCAACTTTTGGAGCATTATTGTTGTTTACCTTTTCCTTTTACGCATCACACCTATGAGCCTTATGACGTAGACAGTGTGTTTTGTTTTAAGGTGGATGAAAAAGTCCCTTTTTTTTCCTTGACACAAGAATTCAGAAGTAACATTTGTAAAATAGCATTAAATATGTGACATATGCTGTGTTTACAACATCTCTTGTTCTGTATTTGGATTACTGGTGGGAATACACACTATTTAGAACTGCACAGAATTAAACCTTTTCTATAATGCAAAAGGATGTTATAGCAAATGCACTTAACTAAGAAGAATCATTACTAAGTTCAGGTAATTCCAATATAGTTTATAGGTGTTAAAATTATTAGGCTGTTTATTGTTCTCATGTTGTGCACAATTTCAATTGCTATCAAACATTACAGGTCTAATCCATATCCTGCTGCTGATAAAGGACATTTCTGCCTCCCCTCTCTGCTGTCACTCTCTTCCCTTCCCCCTCTGCCCTTTTTTCCAGTGTCCAGATTCAGGTCAATCTCCAGCTGCTTTGCATTTTTTGCTTGATAACAGAATTAGGACCTTAAAGATCTTCTTTCAGTTTTCCAGTGTGGATGCACTATTCTTACTTTTTGAGTTTTTTGGGTTTTTTTTGGGGGTGTTGGAAATGCATGAGGTTTTTTGTTGTTGTTTAAGATTTCTAGCTTCTTAAAAAAAGTTTCCTTCAAGTTCTTAACTAATGGTAAATTTTAAAAAATTGAGAAAATAAAAAGATCTGTAATGGCATGTGGTCAAATTGCAGGGGGAACTGATCACAACTTGGCTTTGACTTATTGGACCATGAAGAACATTGACCTGAGGAATGATTAAAAGCATTTTGTCAGTTCCTGATACTGAGATAGATGCCTTAGAAGGAGAGATGGGCTGTGCCAGCACAGGGCATTCTTCAGGGTCTCCCAAACCTGAACCTACAAGGAAGAGCCAAGTATCCAGGAAGAGCTGGCTCCTGGGGAAAAAAAAAAAAAAAAGAAAAAACCAACCAACCAAACAAAAAAAAACCACCCCAGCATCCAGTAAAAGCGATTGATATAACTGGGTTTTTAAGAGTTTTTTGGGAACTGGTTGTAATTGTAACAGACATTTTTACTGAAAAGGACCAGATTGATTCCTGAACAGATTTGCACCATAATATCCATTTCCAAAAAATAGATATTAAAAAAGAGTCACCAAAAGTACACTTTCCAAAGATACAAGGTAGAATCTTATAGAAGTATTTTACTACTTTTACTGTTATAAGAAACAATCCATTTCCCCTTAAGACCTTGCCCCTTGTGATATGTGATGAATAAGTAATTTGATTTGTGGGATTTTTAAAAAATTTATCATTTATTAAAGGACTTAATTTAAATAAAACTAAGACTCCAAGGGTAACACATGTAACATTTGGGTAACAGATATGATTTTCTGTGATAAACATAGAACACTGGAAAGAGGAAATGTTGCTTTAAATTTCAGGAGATAGGATGATTTCTAAACCTAGAGTTAGATTTTTCAAAATATGAAGAAAAAGATTGGGGGCGGTGTTGTTTGTTTATTTGAAGATAATTTATTGTCAAAGCAGTGCATTCCAAAAAGAATTACCAACACTTCCATGTCAGAATGTGCATTGCCAATCCTTCAGCTGCTTCCCACGTAGCAGCTAACATTGCCTGGGGAGAGCAAAGGGTTTCTGAGGAACTAGATATGGACAAGCATTTCTTTTCCTCCTGGATTATATATGTAGCATAAACAAAAAGGATAGAAACAGCTTTTTCGAGGCAGCTCAGGTTTTCCCTGCATTAGGCTTATTTCTCTCAGAAAAGGAGAGAAATAGAAATAGAAAAGGACCCAGAGCCAGCCCGTGCCTGAGGCACAGGGCACCCCAGGGAGAGCAGCTGGTGCCGGGATGCTGCTCCCCTCTCCCTGGAGCCTGAGTCCCGCAGCAGCTCTGGGTCCTCAGAGCAGCTCTGTAAATGCTTTGGCTTTCCTGGTGCCAGAGCAGCTTGGAAATGAAGAGCTGTAAATTATTTCCTAAATCTGACTTCTCTTCTTCCTCCCAGCAGGTCTTGGCTGAACAATTCAAGCAGCTTTAACCATTTTGCAGATAGTCAGTCATTCCAATTTGTAACTGACTTTATATTTAGCATTACACAGCTCCATTGGGGTGTGCAGCTGATTTCCTTCTTTCTGAAAAAAAAAGTCTCAAGTCACACTGAAATCAAAGTAGCATCAACATTTGTGCCCCTTCCTCAGAATTTCCATTATGATTTTGAAAAAAATCAAACTTGAAAACTTGAAAAAACTTGGAAAAAAATATGCTAGCTTTTGCAGATTTCTAGAATGAAAAAAATGGTAAAATCTTATGGAAAGTTTTAGATTGTTTAGTTTTGTTGTGGGGATTTTTTATTTGTTTGGCTGTTTTGGTTTGGTTTTTCAAAATAAAAACATGTATCTACATACAGATATCTGGGTTTATTGAGTGATTGAACAACAAAGCAAGCAACAAGCAAAACGGACTGAACAACATGGGCTCATGTCTTAGTATCTTGTACCTTACTGGAAATTGAGATAAGGACATCTCACAACAATTAAAAAAAAATCTTTACTAATTAGATTTCCATTTAAATTTTGCGCACTGAAGAACATCTTATTTTTCAGACATAAATCCAAACTTTGCAGTTATGGATCTCCTTTCCTCTCCATAATGCCAACCCACCCTTCTGGATGAGCAGATTTAATGTTGCTCTTAGGTAGTGACCTTCCTTCTTGATCTCCTTAGCTTAAACACCGAAGTAGTAGTGAGGCAGCTGTGTCCTCTGCCCAGCACAGATTATTAACTCTTCCAGAACCCAGAATCCTAACATGGCTCTTAGTGCCTTACCCCCCAGTCACACAAAATGTCCCCAGGACTGAGTGACAAACGAGCCCATCAGGGTCTACATGAGCTGTCACCTCAGCAGCAACCTCTGTGCTCTGCATATTCACCAGGACTGGATGTTAACAGGACATTTCCAATCATTTTTTCCTTACGGTTTTTGGTTTCACTATCATGTGTTAACAAAAAAGTGACTTCAAAGGCTCTAAAGCTTTTCCACAGGCCAGTGGCTGACATCAAAGGCAAGATGTGTACAGATGACATCTACAGATCTGGATTCAGGAACAGGAGTGCAGGCTTCGGTGATGTCCCAGTTGCATGCAAAGGCAGCTCAGTTTAGGGGGAGCAAGGAGAAATCCATTATTTCATTGGTCAAAAGGACTTTCCTTAGTGTTAAATTGTGTCACTGTATGCTGAGCTTTTATTTCAGGCTTTGTGCATCCATTTTTTCCCCTGCTTGCCTAAGAAAATATCCACAAAAGTTCCAAAGTTCAATCCAGGGGAGCTCTGTAACATGGAGGATCTGATAATATTAAACATTTTCTACTGGCTGAATTTGAAATGCTTCTGCAAAAAACAAGGATGAACTGTCCTGCACAGTTCTAAGTATATTGTATAGTTTGGATACATGACTGATGAGCAGCCGAGAAATGATTCTGTTGATGTGCAAAGGCTGAGAGTTTGTTAGAAGCAGCATCACTCCAAGCATTTCAACTTTAGTGCCCCTTCAAGGTTGGTGGGCTGGCAGCAGGCAGCCAAAACCTGGCACAGGAGCATGGCAGATTCGATTGTGGTGTTGTGCTGTAGTACGAGGCTGCTGTTAAGAGAATTGCACCCTGCGTGCTGCACGAGGGATCTTGTGCCTCCCAGCTCAAGGGACTGTCCCTGGGTACAGCCAGCTTTCATTCTCTCCTGATGCAGCTACACTCTCAGGAAAACCCTTTGTTGTGGGAAAGTCTGAAGCCAACCAGCAGAGCTAACCACAAGAGCAGGTGTAATGCATACAATGGTCAGTGTTTGGATGGGCCTTTGCTGCCTAGGAAGAAACTGCTGAAGGACCGAACAAAGCAAACAATTAAGGCAACCTCTGTTCAACTTATCCCTCAAGAATATCCTTTCCTATCAGTGTGTGTTTAAGTCCCAGTAGCTGTTGTGTGTGCTGACAGCCGCAGTGCTGCCTGCCTGGGTAGGCATCCTCCATCTGCTTCTCTGCCTCTCTACCCACACTGTCCTGCCATCCATTTGGGGGGCTACAGCCACAGTTCACAAAGTATTTGTCGGATATTAAGCAATTAAATTCAATCTCTGACATGGGACACAGATTGTTGAATGCTCTATCATCAGGTCTCAAATTCTGAGAAAACACTGGACTCATTTGATATAGATAAAAAAGACAATAATGACACATACAGTAGCAGATGCAGGGCTGACTCAAGTCTTCCCAGTAAGCACAGGCAAAATTCAATTTTTCAATCACAGCAGAGCAGTTCCTTGGCACCAGCCCTCTTGGATGACTCAGAGCACCAAGGCTGAATGCAATTCCCATGGCCCCACTCTGCACATTCATCCCTACACTCCACCTTGCTTTCCTCCTACCCTATTTCCCATCAGCATCAGCATCCACCCAGAGTTGGTGGCAGGAGCACCACACTGCCTGGGGGACAAGAAACATGGCCATCTCCCAGCCCCACCTCTGACATCCTCACGGGGCGAGGAGCTCGCTTTGTGCAGGACTCCTCTCTGCCCAGAAGCACAGGTTGCCCAATACTTGCACATAGGCAATATGGGCCAGCCAGAGTCATGTCTCCAGGCTTCTCACATGGGCCTGGGGCTTTGCAAGCCCCTTCAGACCCTGGCCCTAGGTGAAAAGCTTGATTTAGTCACTCCTGGATGTCATACTGAATCCATCTAGCTTCTCTTTTATTTGTAAGCTGTGCAGGCTTAGAAGCAGATGCTTCTGTCACTGTAGGGCTGAGAAAATTATCTGTTTTCTATACATCCACGATGGCATTTTTCATTAGTAATCACCCAGATAAAACTCACAGCAGCCACAGTACTCTATATCAGGGCCATCTTCTAGGATTCTGATGCCCCAGAGGCACCTGCCTGATCTTTAGATCAGTGAAATAGGTGTCAATTTTTGGGGGGATTGTAGCTCTTCTTGCTCATAGGAAAGGAGAGGCAATGGGTACCTTACCTCCAGACAGGAGATGGGAGAAGGTTCATTGTTCAGATGGCACCAGGAGAACAGGAAAATTGAGCTTCAGTAAGACACAGTAATTACTCAGTCTGGGCTGTAACACTTCCTGCAAGAACCTCTTTCTTCCAGCAAAGACTGTTAAGCTTTATTCCCAAGCAGTTTAGCAAAATGACGGTTATTTTAAGCCCACAACAGTGTTTCCAGATTTGATTCAGTGGAATTTATTTAAAAAATATGAAAGGTTAAATGGCTGGTTATGTTTTCTCTCCTGAGAGGAAAATGCCGCACACACAAGTGAATGCATCACAGTCATTCTTCCTGCCTTTGTGTTTTCCAAGGACCATAAGAAACACCTACTAAATGTCACCAGACATTGATCTTTGCAGGAAGGGCCAAGGTAGACACTGCATTTTCTTCCCTTCCCTTCCCTTCCCTTCCCTTCCCTTCCCTGCCCCTCCCTTCCACCCCTCTGGCATCTCTTCAGTCCCCTTCCCTTCCCTTCCCTTCCCTTCCCTTCCCTTCCTTCCCTTCCTTCTCTCCTACTGTGGTCAGTCACAGGCTGAGCTGATGGGGGTGGGTGGGTGGCCCCACTCTGCTATGCAGGTAGTCCCATGGGTGTTCCCTGTGGCATTTCTGGGGTAACTGCAGGGAGGGGAGAAGAGAGATGGAGGACTTAATGGTTTCCTTAGCTCCCTTCTTGCCTCCCAGGGAAATCTTTTTTCTGTCCAGCTGAATATTTTCCTTCCAGTTTGGGAATGTAGGTCTCATTAATGAGATTAATGGGAGCTGACTGTATGTACAAAGAGGACAATAGGTCCCTAAGAAGAACCATGCCTCCTTTGGGGAATGTCAATACAAATGGGGAAGACGTGGATTTGTTGTGGCCTTTTTAGATGCCAGAATACTACCAGAACAACAGCATAGCATGGAGGTTGCTGGATGGGAAATGTAATGGGAAATAGTTACTGATGGTAAAGGAGTTGTGCAAATGTCTGCAGGTAAAGGTTGGTGTCGCTGTGGCTACCCAGTTAACAAGACATCTGCAGGTATGAAATTTGCTCTATGAATGCCATATTCTTAATCAGAAAGTAAAAACAGAGATGTGACATTTTTTATGGGTAGATTGGGTAGGCATATCAGATTCAAACCTCCTTTTCTCTGCTTTTTTATATTAAAAAACCAATCTTTTGTCTTCCTGTCCAGAGGAAGAAGTGCCTTTAATGTAAGACACAGCTGGTAGATTTTTATCAAGATCCAGCAAAACCAACAGAGAAGAATTCTTCCACAGTATGATATAACAAAACCCACAAAAAACCTCTTGTTGTCTTCATGGGTCCCAAATTTTCTCTCAAGTTTTGTAATCTGGTCATCCTTCCCACCTCTCCTGCTTGCCATCTCACTTTGGAGCAGTCTGAGGGACCCCACTCCCCAAAGCTGTCCAGTATTTCACTAAAAATTATCTGCCACTAGTCCAACACAAAACTTATCATTCCATTTGGCTTTTACAGCATCAAAAAACACCTGTCCTAGCCAGAATATTAAATAAGACCTGGCTTTAGTTAGCTTCATGTTTAAAGAAATGACATTTTCTACTAAAGATGAAGTGAAATTTTGTCATTTCAGGCTTATACCAAGCTGCCTTTATTAGAAAATGAAGTCTACATTTGAATGAGAACCTATTACTTCTATTAGTCCCTGCTGAGCCATTGAAAGTAAATATTATATACATTATTAGAAGAGATGAGGAGACCAGACAGATTGGCTTCTTGATCAAGGTTATGCTGTACTCATTATGCATCAGCACATCTGGAATGGTCCAGTAGTACCATGAGAATTCCTAATGCATTAATAAGACTTACACCTCCTATAATTGCATTTGGCTGATTAACTTTCGTCCAGCTGGTCTTAGCTGCATAAAAAGGTATTTTATAAGCTTGTTACACAGAAGTAAATTCTGAACATCTTTGGCATATATCTTGCCAACTTTTATCCTGACCTGAATAACTCACTTTCTGGCAGCTTTTAGCACAGATGAATTTAAAATATCCATCACAAACATTAGCCCCCTTGAGCCTGAAACTTCCAGATGTAGAATCATGACCATATGCCACAAGGAACTGCTACATATAATTTTAGTATTAGTTATTTTAATATTCAGCCCTAGCTATTTTTGCCTACTTTTAGTGAAAGTTCAGCATTTACAAGGGTATAAAAAATTGCAAAGTTAGATCTGTGGCTTTCTAAGGGCTGTGGTTTTAGCTTAAATGCTTTTGTTCCTGCAGCTGAATGCTTTCCAGATTGCAGCAGAGTCTGTTTGCTCTTTGAGAAGTGAGGAAAGAATCCACACATTCCCCATCAGTTTAAAAGGAGACCCCCTCTTTGTTGCACAGCAAACAAGGCAGCTGGGGGGTCAGCTCTGCTTCTCCTGCCATTAGGTGTCACTGCAGTAAATGGAAATTACTGACAAACTGTTTGAAAAGAGGAACCATTGCCAAAGATTATTCTGTGAGAAAAGAAAGAAATATATTTACAAAATAAATGACAGCTGTATTCTAGACCTAGGCTTCATTGCAAGTTTCTGAACAAAACCCAATTTTATTTTCTTTTACTTCATAGTCCATTGAATGGCTTGAAAGTGCAAATACCCTAAACACTTCCAGAATTTATTTAAAGATTTTGTTGCAGAGTCATAACCAATGTAGATTCCAAATGAATAAACCATTTTTTAAATCTGTTTCATATCATTCAGTTATTTTATTGAAACTGGAAACATTGAGCAATACAAAGGGTTCATCTGGATATACAGTCTCTACTCCCAAGTCTGTAGATGAGAAAAGAAAGAGCAGAGAGAGCAGTCAAAGTATTTGAGTCTAGTTCTCCAGATTAATTTAGAACTAATTATTTCCTTTTACTTTCACACAGAGATTTTTAGCTTCTGTGATCAAAGTACCAGAAAACCATGTGACATACTGTTGATTTTTTGCTTGTTTCTGTAAGATTTGCAGATTACTGCCATCACAATCATATTAATTAATTTTATGTTTCCATAGCCATAATTCATACTGAATGTATCTACTCTTGTTAAGAGCAGATATTTATGATTTTAACAGCTGTCTTTGTTCTGTTCATGATTCCCTCTTATGTGGGCTGATTTTACCCCCATGTGTTTTTGACTGCAATCTGTGCAAAAGCCAAATTTTGCTCCCTTCCTCACCTCCCTCCTGCTTTGAAGCACAGAACCAGAATCCTCCAGCATGACTTTTAATCTGCATGGAAGGATCAGGACACAGAGTCAGAGAAAGCTTCTGGATTCCTGAAGACCACAATCTGGTCATGATTGCCAAGCCACTTGTCAATAAACACAACCATTGTAGTTCTGAAGAGCCAAAATGAGGGTTTTTCAAATAATTTCATTTTAATTAGGCTTTCCAATTGCAATGAAGTATAGTATGTTGTGCTTACAGTATTATATATATATTTTATCAACCGAAGTAGTTAGTCCTGCAAATAATATTTCAGTAAACAACCCTCTTTCATCATCTACCCACCCTCCATGCAAAAATAAAATCATGAAATGGAAACATCTGGAGTATTGCTCAGTGCAGACCATCCTCTGCTGGCTCTGCTCAGGCCAACTCCTGCTCTCATAGGATCACACCAAACTTGTCCATTGAACTGTCCAGACTAATTTTGATCACCAGAGCTTTTTGCAACTCTATACCCAGTTATTTAATTTGTTTGATGGCCCAAGGTTCTTACATAGTAAGAAGGCTTATGTATATGCATTAAATCATGGTTTTGCTTTTGGACATAAGGGATGAAAGAGAATGCAGAAGTCTGTGGTTCATTCTCTGTATGTTTCTGTCACTGCAACAGGATTGGTCTTCATAGCCTGCTTCATCTGCATGATCCAAATCAGTGCCTGGAAAGTTTCACAAGTCCTGAATTTTTTTTTCTTCTTCTTGCAAAGAGTCCCAGTAATGACCTAATGTTAAAAACAAAAAAAAACCAGATTTGTAAATAGGTCAAAATATTAAATATTTTTGTGACATAAGGATATATTTTCATTTTATATGCATATATATATATAAATATAAATATGTATACATTATATATTTTGCATATATTTTAAAACACACACTATACATATATACACACACATACATAGTTATGTGTGTTCATACATGTATGCATTTTGCACCTAATGTTCAGTTTATTTTTGCATTAAATAGTTTAACTACTCTCCTAGGGTAATGGCATACATTTTGGAAGATGAAGACAAACTGCTTAGACCTTGAAAAACACATGGGCTACTCAGATAGATGGCATCTGGGAGGACTCTGAACTCCCTCAACATTCTATAGGGAAAAACAGAGCCAGGTGCATTTCTTCCTAAATCAAATTAGCTGGAAGATGCCACATCCAATTGTAGTAAATTGATGTGAGAGTTTGTGATGTCTATAGCAGATCTTACAACAAAGGTCAATGTGCAGAGACATAGACAACAGGCTGGTATACAGCAACTTGTAGTGGGGCTGTTCTAACAAAAGCATGAAAGTTAAAATGCAATTAATTTTTTAAATAGTAAAAATACAGTCTTAATGATATATTTTAATTAGCCCAAGTCAATAATTTATATTGTTAAAAATGTTAATGTAAAACAGTGTTTTACAGGAGTATTTTGAGATACATGATTAGAAGATAATTTTGCTGTAAAAAATAACAATATATTTAATATTATCAAGCTAGAGAATAAAATAAACCTGAATTATATGGAGAGGGAAGGTTGGAAGAGAAAGCAAGTGTGGTTATCTAGTACGTAAACTTATGGAAAAATACTGACATATGTCAAATTTACCTATCATTGTCATAATTTTTAAACATTCTGCTTGACATCAACAAGTTTATATCATGTTTTTTGACACTTAATTATCCCTAAATTTATTTAATTAACTTCACAAGACATCTAAAGCAATTCAAATGTTTTCTTAAATAAATTATGAGAAAGCAGCAGTTAAAGGGAGGGTATATATATATATTCTACTCAGAAAATTACAGTTGCAGGAATGGTGAGGTAACAAAGGCAAACACTTAAATACTTACATAAAAACTGCCTGTGCAACTGTAAACAAAATTTTAAATCAAGAGAGAGAGCAAGAGAGAGCTTTTTTTTACTTATTCATGCAGGTTTTCTCCAAAGGTTTCTTGCCTTATGCAATGAAGAAAATAAATACTTATTAAAAATTTGCTGTTTTGTATATCTTAATCCCCAAGCATTATTTACCACATGTTATTCAAAGTCTGAATGGAAGTAATTTGTTTCTTTGTGACTGCTTTTGTACAGCTTTTATCTCAGTGCCTCAGTGCTTAAAAAATATCCATGGATTTCTTTGCCATATCTAAAAAAAGTCTCTGATGATATAATTATTCCTATTTTGCAAATGACGACCGAAACTGAAGTCAAAATTGCTAGACCTGGGTGCCCAAGCTGAAGCTTTTGCAGGGTCTTTTTAGCACTTTAAATGCACATTGTCCAAATCCAGTCTGCTTCCATATTATCTGGGATTTGTCCATAAATTTCTTGCCACTCTTCAGGTACTTTGACATGCCAAACCCAAGACAAAGCATGTCACACTTTGGATGTGCAGCTTTGTGACTCTTCTCCACAGCAGAAAGACTTTGGTCAGGAGCTCCCTTCAGGACTCGCTCACCCCATCTTTGAGGGGTGCAGCATGGTCTGATGAGATACTCCAAGGAACCAACCTTCCCTTCCCACCCACTGACATCAGCAGCACTGTGAATCCACTGTTTCCTGATAACTCCAAAGGAGGCAAAAAACCTCAAATAAAACCACAAATACCAAGTATAATGAAAAACTCCAAGCTGAACAGCCCATTATATAATCCATTACTTGGCTAGAACAAAGGAGAAGCTGTCAGCAGTGGTCAGAGCAGCAGAGCCCTTTTGGACCATGGGTACCCCCAGTTTTAGTTCACCGCCACTATTTAACCAAGTCGGTATTTTTTCAGTGATTTTGGAGTCAGGTTGTGGGGGACTGGGACTTCACACATATTTTTAACTTGTGGATATGAATAGTTTAGCTATGTTTGTGTTTTAAAAGTGCTGCTGCAGCAAAGATGAGAGAGCTGCACTTTGCATTTCAAAATACCTTTCAGGGAACTGGATGAGTCAGAGAATTGGGAACAGGATCCATGTCCTTTCACCCCTTTCCTGCCAATTCTGACTCAGGCAGGCCAGTAGTGGATAGAAAGTCACTCTGGGTGTCACCACTGTAGGGTGAAGTGCTTTGGGGACTCCATCCTTCCCTCTAATGGCCACACACTCCTGTCATACCCCATTCCCTCCCTCACCCACAGGCATTATATTCAGAACAACAACACAGAGGCCAAGAGGTGAATGAGCCTGAGAGTTAAATTACCTCTCAGCTACAGAGAGTAATTCTCCTAGACAAGAGGGAATGCACTGATACAACAATAACACTGCAAGTTCTCCCTGCTCCTGGTTATCATCCTGAAGGCAGACACCCCCTTGTTTTTCTTTTTAATGTAGGAGATGTGTCATCTGCTGACTTGAGTACAGCAGTGACAGTAAATAAGATGGTGAGGGGCCTGCATCTGTGTCCGTCGTCTTCCACACATCTGCCAAAAAATAAAAATATAAAACCCCCAAGTTCTTTGTAATGAATGGTCCATTACATGTGAGTGAAACCTAAGTGAATAAAATGGTTCATGTATGTAATGGGACCAGACCTGCAGGCATCTCCTCCAAGCCTGTGGTGCAGTCCTACTGCTCATCCACAAAATGAGAGCCTGTCCTGAGAATCTGGGGACAATGCTTGGACCTGGGTGCTGTGAAAAATCAAATTTCCTTGTAAGAGAGAGAATTTCCTTGTAAGGAGACTGAAGTGGCTGGGAAGCAGCTCCTGCCTGACCAGCAAGCTCTCATCAATGCATTCTGCCATGTGCAGCCTGAATAAAGGCATGGCCAGTACCCACCAGGTGTGGTGGGGTAACCAGGAGCTGCCCACAGCCAGCGCTGCCATCACTAGGTTCTCACCTACACAGATTAAGTAAAAAATACTTCTAAATGCTACAAGGTCATGCATTTTTAGAACATCTGATGTATATTTATTTCAGTGGAATTTCTACAGCAAACTTTGACATTAGTGGCCATATTTTGCAGAAAACATGGGTCAAAAGCTACGGAGAGAAAGAGTCTACAGTCCTGCATAGTGCTGGGAACCCTGGCTTGCAGCACAGAATCCTCCTGGCATGGGAATATCACCCATACACTGGGCTGATTTTTCATGGGGTTATTAAGACTGTTTTAGAAACAGATTGCAGCAGCTGTGGAAGTCAAACTGGTTGTCTTACACCAGATGTTTTGCCCTCACAACTCATGCACATACTAATAATGCTGCTCTTATACATGCTGAAGAGGAACAATAATGTTGAGGGGGAATGTTCTTGAACAGCACACTGGAATTTCTTCCACATGACAGCAGAGCCTTAGTGTTATTTGCAATTTTTATGCATTAGCGTTCTGGTATCTCTGTCTATACAAAATTAGACCCTGTGGAAGAATAACTTTTCTGCCTGGCTTCCTGAAGAAATGAAGTTTAATGCAGTAATGTTGCTGGCATGTCCATCTGGGTCCTTCTTTATCCTTTTTATAATAACTTCTGAGACCCTTGCCTGATTTCAACCAAGTTTGATCAATAACAGACTCAGAAGTAATTATGTTTCCACACATTGCATGAAAATGGACAGGTAAATAACCCAAATTATCCCCCCCCGCTCAGAGAAAGGCTTTAGTTTGAATTCACATTGGAGAGTCCATGTCAAAAGAGATACCTTGCCAATGCCCAGCACTGGAAAAATGTTTAGTCAGACACTATGCCTTCTTAGAAAGAAAGGAAGAAGCTCATGGTAGCACAGGGGGAAGAGGGAGAGGTAAACTGGGGGAAGATGGGATGTGGCTCTGGCAGAGTGAGGAGTTGTTAGGTAGGTTCAGCCGAAGAGTATCGACAGCAGTAATTGCACGTGCTACGCTAATTGCAGAAACAAAAAATAACCAGCTGTGAATGAGACTGTTCCACACTGACTCCTCTGCATTTATTAGATTGTGCATGGAAATTAGCAGGTTGGTTTTTAACCGAGTGAAGATCTAAGCCGTGACACAAAGGGACAATAAGAGACACTGAGATGGCATCTTCTTGGAGGTGACTTCCTCGGAAGCAGTGACATTCAGGTACAGGAGGTGACACGATTTCTTTGACACCTTTCCGGGACTTCCACTAAAATTGAATCAGTCTGTCTATATTTAACCGTTATGAGAATTGAAGTATATTCCATGATGGTTAAACCATGCTCTATAAAAGACCTCCTGGAGGGCTTATATAAAGAGCAGGAGAGAGTAAAAAAGGAAGCAAAAATTCTTTTTATGCTGGTACATACTGCAGTTCTTACACAAACCTGTATTTAGTGCCCTTTTACAGTGACTGAATATGCATGAATTTCCCAAAAATATTTGTGCAAGGATAAGCACTTATTGTTGAATACTTGGAACTGCACACCTACTAAAAAAAAATCAAATCAGTATTTCTGAGAGATTTCAGGCTAATGGTAAGCATTTTCTAGGAGCATTTTCCAATAACACAAACTGTTGTCATTAAAAATAGACGCTTCAATCAAAATACACACCCACAAATTCTTCATGCCTTTATATATCTTCTAATGAAAAAAATCTCAGGATTTTTGGAAGTCAGAACTATTCATTTGGTAGTTTTTGTCAAAAATGATGGAGAAAAACAACAAAGAAGACTTGTTCACTTGTCTGCCCAGAAATCTTGTTTAAACAGAAATTGTGATTATTCCTAGCTTCTAGTTTTAACTGTATATAGATTTTATCTTAGCGTCAGGTGTAGATACTCAGTTTTGTTGCTGATCCCCAAAATCAAGAGAAATAATAATAATAAAAAAGTAGCAATTGGTTGTAGTCAGATCAAGAAATCAAACAAAACCTTTCATATATCTATTATAATTTTGAATGTTGCTTATTGAGGTTGAATTCTGATCCTTTTTTTCAGGATTTGGACATATCCATTCTAGCAGAGGATTAAAGATTTTTTTCTCTCTGAGGTCAATTGCAAAACTTCAATGGCAAATCAGATGCTGGACCTGAATCAATACAGGAACCAAGCCCCATCTTCAGGTTATTAAAGGAGTTGTGAATTTTCCATCTTACAATTTACTGGATGAATTTTTTCTTTCTGCATTTTTAAAAAAATTCTGATCAATTCTGCTCTCCCTTGAAAATTCAGATGCATTTAGTGAAGCATTGTGCTGAAACAGAGCATATTTATTGACAATGAAATGAGAGCAGTACACTTCCAAGCAATTTAAAAATAACTCCCTTCGATTAGTTTCAATGCAAGGATGATAGCACAGAGGATAATTTTTCTGTTGTAGTAAATTATTTATGTGAAAGTTGTTTTCCTTTTAACAAGTAAATCTTCCTAGACACAATTGCATTAGGTCTCTTGAATTTCATAATGGGGTTATCAACGAATGCACACAGAGTTTCAAGGTAAGCCTCAAGTGCAGTTATGTTCATGCAGTGTAAGAAATCAACTGCCATATTTCCATGGGCACAGAGTTCTTCCCCAGTGGGGGAGAGAAAATCAGAGCCTGCTACTGCAGGGGTTTTGGTTTGGGATGGCTTGTGTGTGCTCAGGTTTATCACTTGTCCTTTGTGGGAAATGTTTGGTCAAGCCATGGGAACATTACATCTCTTGCAGTAAGAACAGCATTTAAGATTTGACTGAGGCTCTGTTGGGAGCTGCACTGTGCCAGGAGCCCTTTGCCTGAAGACTTTACCCATATAACCCAATGGGTTATAACCCATATAACCTCAATCCTAAATATTCTGCCAGGGCAAGATGGAAGGGGACAGGGAGATCCCCATCCCCCAAGTCCCACATTGAACCCCAACCTCCAGGTGTCCTGGCCCCTCAGAAGATAGCTGATAGCCTCTGTACCAGCTATCAATATATAGGTGCCTATTTCAGCACTGGTTCCTTTTTCTGTAAGCAGGAATTTCAATAACTTGCTTTTATTGCCACATGAAAAAAATCTTGTCTTTCTTCTGATGTCCCTTTCATCTTTTTATGAATAAATGGGTGATACAGGGGTAACAGCCCCACTAGATTTAGTATTTGGTCCTCTGCGAGTTGTGTAGCAATATATGACATCGGAAGCAGGAGAATACTCTGCAGGCCAATTATTCAGATGATGCAAAGTCAGTTTGTTTTCATATCTTCCCCTGACATCTTTACATGCATGTGAGATCTCTGTGCAGTGCCAGGGATTAACTGAAATCTGTCCAATTTTTATGCCACTTGTGTAAATCCTGCTTCTTGATACATAAAATAATGTGACATCACAAGCAAACAGATATTATATCCATCAAACAAGAGACTTGTCTAATATGAAATGCTGGTGGCCTATTAAAGGATACTCAGGGAAGAGTGAAGCCCAGCTTGGATACAGGGAAGAGCAGGGAGAGTTTTGACTGCATTTGTTGTACAAATCAGCCATCAAGAAAAATCAGACTTCTTCATAAGGGAGAGCACTCTCCTGGGTGTGTGACCAGAGAAAAATTATGCCCTTTAGAGATGAGAACAGGATGAAAAAGGCAACCAAAACACTGGGGTGTGATTTGAGGACCAGTTTGCCATCCAAGGGAGCAGAACAGAACAAGTAAGGAACATGAGCAAAGAGTAGGGACAATGTCAAGGGAGCCCCACCACAGGAACTCCCAGCTACAATAGTTGGGAAATGCCCAGGTAGAAAACCACACAGCAGCCAGGACCTGCTCTGACATTCAGATAAATTTTGTGAGCAAAATTTTAGTTGTCTTGGTTGCTGTTTTCATGCATATCCACCAACTGTCTTGGTGTCTACCATAGCAGAATAAATTCCCCTTTCTCTTCCTGACTGTTGCTTACTTGCCAGTGGGTCCTCAAAGTGGCTGAAGGGACCCAGATTCTGCCATTTCTCAGGAAGCAGACAACTTCATGTACGGTGGAGAGGTGAGGGAAGCCTTAGAGGACCCTAAGAAGCCGAAGCAGAGCCAGACCCCATTCCCTGGCATGGTCCAGGAAGTTCCCATTCCTTCAGAATGTCCTGGCAATGAGCTAGAGGAAAATGCCAGGCATGCAGATGCAAACATGACCATGCAAGCAGCCACATCCAAGAGCATTGCATCTTACATGCCAAATGCTAGCACTTTGGCAAATGCAGCTTAGCTGTTTTCCACTTGGAAAATACCTGAGCCCATGTGCTCTATGGTAGCCCTGGATCTTGCCCTTTTTCTGACTGTGAACTGTAACTTCTCAGGAAGAAAAGCATAGCCCGGCTGGTTTTTCTATACTACTGCTAAGAGGTTATTAAAGTGGGAAGGGAGTTCTGTGTACCCAGTTAGCAAGTATAGAAATTACTACATCAATTAGCTGAATAAGCAGGTATTTATTTCATTTCTGCAGTGTAAATGAACTAGGAAGGCAGCCTGAAGTGAGCGCTCTGGCCCTTTGCAAAACGTTCTGTATTTTCTCTTCTCAGGTGCTCGCTTCAGAAATACCTATCAAATATTTGAAACAGCACTTTATTTTGTAGGAGGCAGTATCTTCAACCTCAAAAAAGATGTAATGACCACCCATAAATAACAAGGGACTAAGTCAGATATTGGACAGTGTCTACAAGCGATGTTCTCTCTGTGGGGCTCATGAGGAAGATGAATGTCTCCGTGGCAGCAGAGCACCTCTCGCTGACCTCGCTGCTGATGTTCTGCAGTGATGCTCACAACGCTGCTCCAGCAGAGCAGAGAGGAGCACGGGGAGCAGCACCTGGCCCCCAGGGCAGCTGTGTTGCGACACCACAGACCTCTGACTCTGCTGCACTGAAAACAGCAATTCTAAGTAAATTTCCAGATCTGAGCTTTTCTCAGAAACTGGGCTGTTTGGTGAACTCTCTAAACTGCCAACACAATATATGTGTCTATCAAAAATATTGGCTTGATAAAAGTAGACGGTGACATAGTCTGCCCACAAGTGCTTCTCCTAATTTACCCTTGAGAATTTAAACTTTCAGATAATCGCCCTTGAGAGGGTAACTCTTCTAAACACAACCATGGCTTGCATTTTTAACCTTTGATGGAGTATTTAGAGATATTTTTCCCTTCTCTGTTCAAATATAAGCCAGAAATTATATTCAGTACATATTATATTCAGTAATTTAGACGACTAAATCTCTTTTGCAGCTATGTATATTTGTATTTTTTTCTTTTATGAAAGCCTAGCTTCATTTTTGACTGTTTTAAATCTGTTTATAAAAGAAAAAAAAACTGAAAAGAAAATTATTTTATTATAATATAAGAATTAAATAATGAAATATTATAAATAAAATAAATAATTATTATAAAAATAAAATAAATAATGAAATATTATTTAAAAATAATTAAATAATGAAAAGGTGGAATACAAGTAAATGTATTATACATAGTTCTGTTGTGGTTTAATAATAAAAATGATAATGCAACTAAACAAATTACTTTCTGTCATCCATAGGGATTCTTGTAATGAAATGATGTGTTAGGGCAAGAGAGAAGTTCTGAACATTGTT
Source organism: Chloebia gouldiae (assembly GCA_003676055.1). NCBI lineage: Eukaryota > Metazoa > Chordata > Aves > Passeriformes > Passeridae > Chloebia > Chloebia gouldiae. The sequence continues at coordinate 24,967,649 of QUSF01000005.1, forward strand.
TTTTTAATCACCCAAGCAGAAAGTTTAGGAGCTTAAGAAGGCCATATAAGATCCTTGTATTTTCTGGAATTTTTGAGTCATGACTTGAGGAAATGTTCTGTTTTCTTTCCTTAAAAAAAAAATCCAAAAAAATTTAATATATCACAGAACACCAAGAATTAGTGAAATGTATTGTGCAAAGAGATGCTGATCTTTCTACACTATTTTTTTTCAGCAACATTTGCTTAACAGTCTGCACTTGGAATGGAAATGATCTAAATTACAGATGGGCCAAAACTGCTTTTCAGGGTCAAATTTGGCCTGATTTTAAAAGGCTTCTTATTGATTGAAAGTGGATCTGAAATCAGGCAGAGCTAGATGGGGCCCAGTTATCAGTAGGTTCCATTATGCAGTGCAGAGGGAGTTGCAGCCGGAGCTCTGCATGGCCCCTGCAAGTTAAGCATATGCTTTAGTGCTTTGCAGGACTCATGCCAGAGATCTCCATCCTTTACAGGATGGAGTTACCAAGCTGATGGACATATTCCAAAACAGGACAGGAAAAGTAGCAGATGAAAAGCCTTAACTGAAGGCTTATTTTCTCCTGAATGGCCAAGAACAGAGTGGTCCTCTCAAAAGCACCCATGATTAAGATAGAGGGGATTACAGCACTGTCACTCAGAGCTGCCACATGCAGTGCATCCTTTCTAATCCAAGAGAAAAGAGATTTGAAATGCTGATAGAGCTTACTAATTGATATGGGCTGCAGGTAGACTATTGCAGATAAAAAAAACCCTTCTCTTCTAACAGTCATGGCTGCTACAGCACACAAGATAATATATGAAGGTAGACAAATCTTTCTGGTGAGAAAATAAAAATTAATAAACAAACTAACAAGCAAGCATAGATTGTTTCAAAACAGGAGCGTTAGACCTGGGGGGGGTTCAGGGGTGACAAAGAGGACACACACATGCAATGCCAGCTTAGCCTTGGAAATCCTTGTAACAAATTCTGATTTGCTCATTTCTACTGCTTTCATTTTTCTCCCGTCTCGGGTGAAGGGTTTGTGTTTAATAACATCATTTGCATCAGTGTGTCCCAAAAGACCAAGGTACCAGGGCTGGGAGAGATTAGCATGGTAATCTCATTCTGATGGATAAAATTAGCAAAGATATTCCCCTGAACAGAGGGCTGCCATTGGTGAACTGCTGTGCTTAGAATCAATTACTAAATTACTTTGAGCTCTAAGTCGACAGTAACAGAAAAAAATTGGCATCGACCGAAGTGAAATAAGATAAAAAATACGCGATCATTAAATCTCTCACTACTATTCGCGAATGTGACTCACAAGAACTGCACAAAAAATAAGGCAGAATTTAATTTTTAACAGTGGTCCCTGTCATCATTTCAACCAGAGCTGCTCAGTGCATGGGAGCACAGCTCAGCCTTGCTGCCCGGCTGCTCGAAGGAAGAACTGGCTGCTGGCAGCTTCCTCCCTGTGCAGAGCATGGCACCGTGGGGACTGGGAGCCAGAAGAGCCTCTGTGTGTCAGGCAGAGCAGGACAAGAAAGGCTGTGCCAAGGCATAAAGCCTTCCTTCATCCTGTAGTTACCCACTCTCTGTACAAGCACAGCAGAGGTATTTAATGTTTTGCAAACATAGGGAAGGGTAGGACCCTGCCTCAGAAGGCACAGTCTGGAGGCTTTTCTGTGCATGCACACAGAGTGTGCAAAATTAGTTGTAGTGTGTAGAGCCTTATGTACTCAGCTTGCTTGCTCTAGCACAAAATTTTAAAAATTAAATAAATTCTAGTATTATTGCAAAATCTATCTTAAGAGCAATGTGTTAATGTTTATAGCATAGCCAGAGGGTTGTTCAGCATTAAAAATGACCAAAATCTCTGATCTTCACTGTACACAGACTATCACTACCAATCTGACGTGCTGGGCAAGGCAGAAGTGGCACCAGCACTTGCATTGTTATGACTGAGCTTTTGGGAGTATCTACATCCTTCAGATTGCTGAATTTTGACTATTCCAGCTGAGAACAATGACACACAGATCTGGTTTTAAGCAAATTCAAGACTTTTAAAGCTTCTCTAGTTGAACACATACACTTAGAGACCTCTTACATCACTAGCTGCTTTTACAGACCTTCTAGACTAAAGTCACAGGAACTGTAAATAGACACCGAGTCCATCTGTTCTGGAATAAAGGAAATGTGAAAGAGAAAACTGAAATTATAATTGCCACGTTACCCAGAACATAGGACGTGACATCCTTGCTACCTTTGCTACAGTTATGAAATAAATGGGCTTCAGAATGAAAAATACCCAGCTAGCACGCGATCAGTAGGATAGCAGGGATGTAGAAAAAAAGATACGTGAAAGAACCTTTTATGAGCTTTACACACTGGGAATCACAGTAGCATAAGTAATTGATAATATTATTAGCACAGTATACATATCAGCTGTCGGGATGTTATGAGGACTGAATCCAATCTCTGTTGAGGGAGTCAGGGTCAACATCATTAACTATAGATCCTGTCCTGGTTTACATATAGAGCCCTCAGGCCAAGTGTCTGCCAGATACATCTCTATAGATGTGCATAGCTATAGGACATACAGGGGGCTAATCACACACATCAGTAATAGACAACAAGCTTTTGTTTATCTGAAGGTTTACTGGAATTAACTGATTAGTGTCAACTTGACACAATAACTTTTGTCTACAATGTAGTAGATCATTTTGATGGTTTTATTGATGGAGTGTTGACTAATGTAAATTGTAAGAGTAGCTGAATGAAGTAGGAAACATTTCAGTTAAACAGAAATTGAAAAAGCCACTAGCAAACATATCTTTAAAATGTCACATTCTGCAGCCTTACAGATGCTATGATAATGATAAAAACAACAGTAAGTAGGGAGAATTGAAAATAAAAATGGACACCACCTATTCATAAACATATCTCTTACCTTAATCTTCAGATGATATCCTGATGTTAAAACAACAAGATAAATTTGGCATATGTGTTTCTGAAAATTAAATCAGTCTAGTAAAAGAAAATAGAAAAAGAAGTAAAAAATTTTATTTATCTAAATCATATAGTGGTCCAATTTGGAATTAAAGTATAAAAAATATTTAAGAAAAAATTCTGTTGGGACAAAAATTCTTCACATAAATTCATTAGGTTCATAACATTACTTTCTATTTCTTGCTAGGTATAATTATTTTCTTCCATGGTTAAAATGGAACACACTGGTTTCCTTTGCTGGGTGTCAAATGGATTTAATGTACTAGCCTGGGCTTTCTCTTCTTATGATTTCTCAACGTGGTTCAGAGTTCATGATTTAAAACTACACATGATCATATTCATCACTGAACAAAAATAAGGATAGATTTCTTTTCTGGCTTAGCAATTGGATTATTTAGTGCAACTGTTGAGCAAACTCCTTTGAAAGTAAGCTCAGGAAATACAATTATTATGTTTTGAATGCTTCAAATAACAGAAATATACTACATGTTCTAAAATATTGTATTCTGCTATAAATATCAGAAAAATAATTCACATTCTTTTTTAACTTCAAAATCACCTTTCTTCCCCTCCCAGGCAAAAGCTATTCTCCTCACAGTAGCAAGTCAAAACCATTAAGCTAAGACAAGGGGGATACTGTGTGTCACAAAACGAAGTAATTAAATTTAGGCAGTATTATCAATGATGCCCAATTCCAACCATTGAAGCTGCTGTTAGTAACCCCGTCTGTCCCTCTATCAAAAAGCTATTTATTCTTCATTACTGGCCATCCCTGAGTTATAGGGATTCATTGTCATTGTAGTAACTTAGAGGAGGAACAGTTAGTGCAATGATATTATGGAAATAGCCATTTCATAGCTCATGGGCAAAGAAGTATTGAGTCACAGCTTTCCTGCAGTTGTCAGCAAGGGTGAAATCTTGTCTGTATCAACACCCTTGAGAATTTCTTTACATTCGTTTGGCTTATAGCAATGTAATAGAGAGGGGAAAATTGTGTCACTGGAGAAAGGCTCTGTAGAAATCCCATCAAAGCAATTCCTATAGAAATCTGTATGCAAGATCTGCAAAAGGTCTGTTTTGTCTGGGGCAAAACACGCTGTACCTTGGAGACACAGACTGCCCAGTTTCAATTAGAAACACCCAAGCCAACAGGGTTCCACTTGGGCTGTAGGCAAAAGTGCAGCTATGTATTCCTCTCAATCTGTCTCAAAGCTGCCTCCTCAGCAGAGCAGGTCTGAGAGCCGAACTTCCAGTACTGAGATTTCAAAAGGTTTTCTCTCACATGTTGTTAAATCTGAAGTGTGCAAAGTAACAAGAGCTTATTACGTGGAATGCAATGAAAGTAAATGGATGCTTAGATATGTTGTGCCTTTTCTGAAGATACACAAATTAAATTAATTAATTTTGTGTGCTTTTTACCAAAGAGTATATTGATGTATCCAAAAAATCATGGCCCATTTCCAGCAATATTTAGCTTATCAGTTTTCTCTTTAATTCAAAAATGAATTTTAAACCCTAAGGTTTGATGAGAGCTTAGTGATACTTGGCTGCTTATTAGACATAAACATATTCAAATCCACGTTTGTTTGAAACTGGCAATATAATTTATAAATATAAATGAGTCTTACTAGAAAAAATAGCTTTAAATGTTTGGATGTTTGGGGGTTTGTTAAGCTCAGAGAAAAGGCCTCCATGTTGGAAAGCAAAATGTTTGAGGTGGTTAACTCTAGCCTTAAAAAAGTCACTTGAGGCTTACAAACAAAAGAAATAAAAACCCCATTTGTGGCCTACACAATGGTCAGGTACAGCACACTACAGCAGTAGCATGGAGCAGGAGAATGGCAGAGGATGACATCACTTTTCCTGATGGTGTCTGGGAAAGGTGGGTTTTGTGAGGCTCTGATTCATTCCTGACAGTCCCAAAGAACTGGGAGGAAGAAGATATTCCAAGTGTAAGCAACAACTCAGAGAGATGTTAGGGATCTTTAGAAGATGCAGATGATGCTCTGTCAATGCAGGATCATGCCTTAAATGTGCAACTGAGACAGGTATCACATGTATACACCCAAATTGCATTTATCAAATTTTAGGTATTTCTATGGTGGAAAGAAGAAATCTGTGTAGAGTTCAGACCATGAGACGTATGGACTTCTTCATTATGAACTTCAGCACAACATCCTTTTTCTACAAATCTCCCAGTTTCTTCACTGTCTACAGGGTGAAGGAAGCATTTGAGTTCTAAGCTCTTATGTGACAGAGAATTTATTTTTCCACTAATATTTCCTCCTCGGACCATTTTTGAATGCAGTGTCCTCATAATGTTTTTCACTGGTTTTCATGTTTTCATCCCTTTAGCAACTTGTTCTTCTGCCCTCTGCTGCCTCCTTGTTTCTTTTTCCCTGCACACATGATTTCCAGGAGATGTCTGAGCACACAGCTCTCTGCTGCATACTTTTTGTTCTGCCTTAACTTTTTCTTCAATTACTTTTGCTCTCTCTTTTCTCATTTCACCAGCAACATAGCTCCTGACATCTAAAGGTACCTATTCTCAGTACCCTGTTTCCAAACACCCCTGATGAATCTTCTTGTACCTTCTTCTGTCATCCTGCTAGAGCACTGAAAAAGATGGGATATGTAATAATGGAAGATATTTCTTCCAGATTGCCAGTGATCTTACTATGTGGAAGAAATACAAAGCAACTTGGTGTCCAGGGTAAACATAGCTAGTGCAAAAGTTCAGAATACCAAATAATATGAAATACACAGGTAATATCTCATTCAAATATGGAATAGTTACCTTGATTGCAAAATATTCTGCAATCATTAAGAACAAAGGACAAATCTGAGTAAAAATACTTTAATGCACATTGTCCCACAATTCTGTATTGAATACCAATCTTAAATTAGAATAACAAATTAAAAGGAAAGTGTCAAAATTGCAAATAGGTATGAATTTAAAAGACTATTTATCATCATGATTGAATGACTTCTTGGGTTGGCATAAATAGAGAAGTAATCATGAGAGATATGTCTTGTATCTTAGTGTAATATAAAAGATGCATATTATATAAAATGAGGAGGAACAAAAAGTTTTGCTCATCCCATTACTATAATACTTGCCAAAATTTCTCATTGGTTCAAATACAAAGAACTTCATTCAGTAGTTAACAAGGCCTTCTTCAAGAAAATTCCTCTTGGCATCATCATTTTCTCTATAGTTTTCACAGTCTTACAGGCAAATCACAGCTGCCCAATGGCAAAATTTATACATCATGATATACTATTAGATATACGTTCAAAGACTTTGTAGGTATGTGGAGGAGTGTGCCTAAGATGTAATGACGTGCAAAATGCAGAATACACATTATTTAAAATATAAGATGAAAATGCTATTTCAATCACTGCTAATTTGCATTTTGTATTCCCAAAACATCGTAATACTATTATAAGGTATTGATCCAAGCATGACCATTTGATTTCACATCAATACTAATATGACTTTTCTGTGATCTGTTGACATGTGGGATTTTCTGAGTGAAATACATACATACCAATATCCAACTATTTGCACTAGTAAAAGTGGATTCAGCTGTTCTGTGTGAAAAACTGTTGGTAAAAATGCAGATCACCTTGTTCCAAAATTTGAATTAGATTTTACTGGTAGACTTAGATTTATGTTTTTACTTCATTCCCAAATCTCTTTCATTTGCCTCTTTGATATAGTCGTGTCTTTCTGATACCTATTTTTGGCTGGAGCTGCATTCAGTATCTTAAGCACAAAGTATGGGTACCAAAAGCATTAGGAGCAAGAATCCCTCAAAATCTCATTCCCATTCTCATTGTGGTCGTTCCAGACCTGACATAAATGCTACTGGAATAACAGCCTTCCACTGAACCTCTCTGAATTATGTAAACAGTATAGTTTATTGTGAAACAGTTTTTGCTCTGATGATTTTTGCATACAGATGCCAAAATCATATGGGTCCCACCCCTATATGATTTATCCTCTCCCACTAGATAGGCAGAGTGAATGATACTCAAATACCCTTCAATCTACTCAGCATTGCTAAGGCTCTTCTTCCTACTAAACCCCTGTTTCAATATTACCCAAGAGTTTCAGCTGACACCATTCTGTTGATTTTTCCTGGTGGCTGACAACTTGAATCTTACCCAGGATCAAGGACAGTCATAGAACAGTTTGAGCTGGAAGAGGATCTTGAAGAATACCCACCTTTTCTGCAGATATCCAGGCATAAATTCCTGCCTGGATTTATTACAGATTTGTCCCAAAATGAGTCATCCCAGTTTTCCCACAGAAGCCAAAGGACCTAAGGAACAGGCAGAGATTGTCATTTATCTTAGGTGAGATGTACTTCTTTCTCATCACCTGCCAAGACCTGAAAATGGTTTTTTCTTTCTTCAAAATCCAGCTAGAACCATTGCTGCTTCTTGATTGCAGGGTTACTGATAGGGCTCTTCTGCCTTTTGTTGTGTATGGCAGAGCTGTGACCCTTCTTGCCCACATGGAATTATAGTTCATGTTGAAGACTACGAAGAAGGTGAAGTAAGGGTCCAGTCCCTACATGGGACAGGTCAATATGGTTGTAACACTCACCTTCAATTCCAGGCACCATTTTCCTCCATACTTTCAGACTGAGTGTACATTGTAGGAAGATAAACCCCCAAGAACTTCAGGTTCGTCTGGCTTCAAAACTTTCTTCCTGCCCCACTGGCCTTCTAAACCAAACCTGGAATATGGGAAGTAGTAAAAGCAAAACTACATCCAATGAGTTTACATTGCACAGAAGCAACATTTCTGCCCCCACCCCTCCACCCGCTCCAGTCCCGCAGTTGTTAGGTAATCTGGGCTCCAGAGCCTACTTAAGAGGAGAAAAATTCTAATGGTTGACCACAGTAATTTAAATTACATTGTGAATTTGTTAGAGTCCTATCATCTCCTGTTTAGTTCTCTAAATACACTGTGTATAAACACAGTACATATTGGTGTATGTCCTACTATCTACTTATTTTCACACTCACTTTATCTACTTTTGAAGAGATCAGCATGTTTCAGTATACAATTACAGGATCTGAAAACTCAATTAATGTTCTATTTACCTGAGTATTAACTAAAACAATGTCTATAAATGCACTAGAAAAAAATATTCTTACAGATTGTAAATGAACTTTTAAGAACTGACCCAGTGCCAATTCTTTCAGCACCTGTCTGGATATAGGAAATTATTTTAGTTAATGGCACAACACAAGGTCCCAGAGTACACACTTTCCAAGAGAGATTCAAGCTGGGATTACATAAAATGTTTTAGTAAAAACTGCGGTTTTCAACACAAATTATTATCTATGCATTTTGTCTGTGAATATAAACATATAATTTACCCTTCATTTAAGACGCCTTCTCATCAAACATAAAAGCTTATGGAAGATATGTGGTCAGCATAAAAAAAAAAGACATAGTTTATATCTTACAGCTGCTTTTCATATGAGTTCAGCTTTGCCTCCACTTGTTTCCAACAAATGAAAACTTCTGTACTGCCTTCCCTCTTCAGTAGTACTTGTCAGGTATTTTTCCCCCTTTTCTGACATTCTTTTAGAGGGAGCCTGTTTGACAACTGAGGATATGAATGCCCCCCTCACACCCTTATTTCCATTCCTTAGCAAAAGATGGATCTTATATAACTTGAGTTTCAATGAAGAAGGCTGTGAATTCATTTTGACTGCAATAAATGAAAAGCCTGTTGATTAGAAGGAAGGCATAGGTACACTTTCCATGTTAGCACATGGGGCTAGCTAGTAACAATTTGATTGGTTGGTTGATTGCTTGATTGAAATAATTTTTACCAGGAGGCTAAAAATGACCAGCTGTCAAAATTGTATCACTTCTATGTAGGAGCCTGGGACCATCCATCAGGAATAGTTTTCAAACTGGAATTCCACTTGGAAAAAAAAACCTAAGCAGAGCAAATGCAGCCAAGCTTTGATAAGCTGTCTTACAGAAATAATACAGCTGATACAATGAAATTAAGCAGAATAGCCACAGAGGGATGTAGCCAGGGCTGGATCCACAGTGGTGACACCCCATCCAAGAGCACTGATCTAGCTGTGGCCCCAGTAACAGCAGCTGATGGGTACCCAGGGAATGTTAGTGGGAATGGAGCTCTGACTTTTTGCCTGAGCAAACTCCCCCTATTTGAGTCATGAAGGAAAAAATGTCCCAGCCCATTTGACTTGGTGTTTCTTGTTCATCATTTAAGGCTAATTGCCATTAGTCTCTAAGGCATGCAGCATTGCTCTGACCTGCTGCTCCTGACAGCCCAACAGGGCACGTTTCAGTTATGTGTGGGAGCTGCTGTATCCTCCAGTTAGCCAACACGGAGACCTTTGGTTAAACAGCTTAACACTATTTCCTTCTGCTAACCCATTCCCTTGTGTGGGAGCTGGAAGTACCTTGCCTGAAGGCACAATGCATCCCTACAGGCAGGAATTCAGGATTGTCTAACCCTGCCTCCCTGTCACTGGCTTCTTATTCTGAGAAGAGAGGCCTTTTAAACTTTCCAATGACCTCTTGACTTAGAAATCGTTATCCTTCACTGTGGGAAGAACATACCTTTCCATCTTTTTTACTGTCTCGTTCAGCCTCATTGGATTCATTGACAGAAACAGGCATAGATACATAAAATTGCTGTAATTGGGTCAGGCCATAGGTCTGATAGTGGCCAGTGATGATTGCCTAGCAAAAGAAAAGAAGAAGCAGTGTACAAACAGAAGGACCCTTCCTTTTGACAAATCTTCTCTGCTACCAGGAGTTTCAAGGGAATCAGAGAGCTGGAGTTTGTATTCAGACAATCAACATAGGATGCAAATTCTATGTCCCAAATAACAGCTAATATGAAACCCATTACTTTTTTGAACTCACAGGTATGTTTTTCATTAAACAACACAAAAGTATATCTGCAATTGTATATGACACAGATTCTTATGTGTGTCATCAATGTGTTTTACTGTGCTTCTGTATTTGCACAGAGACAGATGGACTGGTCTTTTTTTCCCCCATAATAAGCACATAAAGTAATTCCTTTTTTTTTTTCAACAGGATTTCCCTAATTATCTTTTAAGCTATTTTCATTGCACTATTTCTCCCCCATCCTACTCTGCCTTTTATCAGAGACCTCCTAATTTCTATGATCTAATCCTCTCATTCCTCAGCCCCATTACTGACAAAGGTGTCACACATACACTTCCTATCTTTGTAACAAAGATCAGCTTGCATAGGCAAGCTGCAGTCCTGCAAGCTGTTCAGTACTGTGAACCTGTTCTGCACTCTGCTGAAATCAGTCTAGTCTTTAAAAGGTTCTGTAGGGTTTGACCAACTTCATCAAGCTTAGAGGCAATTGCTATAAGAGGCATTACTAAATCTACCCCAGTGCACAGAACTTTACACTCTGTAACTTGCTGGTTTTGCAATACAGTATATTTCTTCTACCATTTGAAATGCAATTCAGTCCTATTATTTCTTCTGTATGTTGCTCTGCAAGAACATCAAATATCCCTAGAGATAAAGGTTCTAGGGCTTAAAAAAAAAGCGTGATGTTCAGTGATATTCAATATCAGTATTCATGTAAATGGGGAAAGCATTGCTTGAAAAACAGACTGTAGCATTTGAAATGTGGGAGGTGTTTTTCTTCTCGCTAACCAGTGCATGCTGGTGCAGGTGAAGTCTCAGCTGAATGCAGAGGGTTGGACAAGAACTATAAAACAGGGCTTCTGCTTTACCAAACAATCACAGACTTAAACTTGTGGTTGTGAATTGTGGTTTTTGTTTGCTTTTTTTGTTTGTTTGTTTTTTATTCAATGGAACCAAAATTGGATAGTTCATAAGGCAAGCAAAAGCAAGGTCTCCTGTTGTCTTACTTTTGGCTATACGAATCTCCCTGTATTTATTCCATCAGGGAACAAAGAAAAGAAGTGTCCGGATCTGGGTCTCTCTGCCTAGTTGGTCAGGAGCAGTGAGAGGGCATCTCTGCTGGTGTCCAAGTCTCCACGGTGCCCTGCTGCTTACTGTCCTTTACTCCTAATGACGGAAAGCTTTGGCCTGGCCACATCTCTGCTTCTGGGGGGAAAAGCAAAGCCTTCTCTTAGGTCTATTTCAGCTCTCAGGACCCTTGTGCTGCCCTGAATGTCCTAACAGCTGCCCAACAAGCATGTCTGTCTTTCATATCCTCTTTCCCTGCTTACACAATCTGCAGCTAGTATTTTCCTTTTCTCTTTTTCTTTTTTTTTTTTTCACTAATCGTAGAAAGGCCTCCCCGCCTAATCTAATTCCCACTCCTTTGTCACAAGCAGATGTCACTTTTACATCTGTGCGTCTGCTCAATCGCCCCGTCTCTTCCAGCCCAGCAGATGTTGCCGCCGCCGCGGCCGCCGCGACCGAGCGCAAAAGCAAAGCGCAGATCCCTCTGCTGGCCGCCACCCGAACGCACGGGTCTCGGCCGGGAGAGGGACGGAGCCATAAGAAAGGATTATTATTATTATTATTATTATTATTATTATTATTATTATTATTAT
>QUSF01000005.1:24985772-25028691 GCA_003676055.1 Chloebia gouldiae
CAGGGGAGCGCCCTTCTCCCCGTGGGGTTTTTTAAGTTCCTTTTCACGGAGGGTCGGCGGAGGGACAAAGCGTCTTCTTCCCCTCCTCCCCCGCCACCCTCCCGCCTACCCCGGCCCCGCGCCTGGGGCTGGTCCTTCCTCCACCGTCCGGTGTCACTGTCCCTCCGTTGGGTCTCTCCGTTGCCGCCGCCGCCGGCGCCCTGCCGGGTTCAGCTCTGACCCGGCGGCCGCTGCCGCTTCCCGTACCGCGGATCCGGTTCCTGCAGGGCCCGCGCTCCTCACGGAGGGCGGCCTGTATTTATTATTAATTAATTATTATTAATTATTATTATTACACGGTCTACGCAGTTTTTAGGCATCTCCGTTAGGATTTTCTAATTTTATTTTACAAGGCACAAACTATAGCTCTTAGTTGAATGTCGCCAGGTATGCTTTCTCTTTTTCCGTGTCTTTCTACAACTGTGTTCTGTGACTCAACTGTATAGTGTTAATATCAGTACAGACTTGTCTAGTTGACCGTATAAATAATGTTTTCCCTTCTCGTAGTCTCTATGGCGTGTCTTTATAGAGAAATAAGGTTCTCACGGGTTCAGTTCCCTTTGCGTTTAGAGAGACCAGGTTCAGGCAATTATATATATTTTTATTATTGGTTGCATGTCGTCTCATTTTTTTTCTTTTCCCTACCTGTTGGAATATGTTTGTGAGCATAATGATCATAAATTATGTTCAGGGTTTCCAGATTTATTTATATGTGGTTAAAATGAATGCTTCTATTTAAAAGGGGAAATATTTCTACATGTGCATATAGTTTTCCAAGAGTGTACCATTAATTGATTGTTGATAATAAAAGCCAAAAGCAAACATAGTAACGGTGCTCTTCTGACTTCTTGTTAGGCCTTTAGTTGTGGGGAGGTCTCAGGGTTATTTCTGAGAGAGATCCAAGGTGCATGTCGCAGAACCTGAACTGTGTTATCAAGATTTGCTCAGTAGCAATCTCCGTTATCATCAGGAAGACCATAACTGCCCGTCCCATCATTACTGCTTAATTGTGCCCTTATTAATTATTTGCAAACAGACTGACTGAGGGGAGAAGCTGTGTCAGATTTGACCTTTTGTCACTACCTCGGAAACTGGAGATGGACAACATTAAGCGATATCCGTTAAAAGGAAAACAAACAGGGCAAAAACCACAGGCCCGGTTTGCCAGTGGGCGCAGCATTCCGCAGAGAGCCTTGGCCAGTCCTTAGATCAGCACTTCTGCTGAATCCCTCTGCCGACTCCGAGGGCAGAGAGCGGGGACTGCGCGGCCGCGGGCTCGGCTCCCACCCGGGGCAGGAGCCGCCCGGCGGCCTCACACAGCGGGGCTGGGCTGCGTGTAGCGCCCGGCAGCGGGACGGGGCAGCGGGACGGGGCAGCCCGGCCCGGCCCGGCCCGGCCCGGCTGCGGTCCTTGCCCCGGCGGCTCCCCCGTACCCGCAGCGGGCGGCGGGGCCGATGTGCCGGGGCCCCGCGGGGCACGCAGTAGCTGAAGCCACCCGGCGCTGCCAAGTCGAGCAGGAACCCCGTTCCGTCGGAAACCCTCAGGCAAGGACAGGTTCCTTCCCCGGGAAGAGCCGGGGTCGCCGCTCGTCCCGGTGGCCCCGCCAGAGCAGCTCCTGAAGCCGGGCACTCGCGGGTTCGCTGCAAGGGCGTCGGGGCGATGAACTCTCTCTGACTCTGGCACAGTCCGTGGAAAAAAAAAAAAGTTTGACGGTTTGGCAGAGAAGCAAACTTTACAAGGGCCTTGTCATCTGCAGGGTGCAACATCTGCATGGCTAGGGGGGCTGGGGAGAGCACGATTAAAAATGTGACAAATGGAGCAAGTGCTGTTTCACTAATAAAGCGCTTGCAACATCAGGTTTAAAATGCTACAATAAAATACACAGTGCATTTTCTGGAGGAAAACAACTTGAATGCATTTTTTAATATGTTTTGTTTTATTGTGGGCAGATTTTGCCATTTAACTCTTTCTTCCAGAAGTGATTCCATGATCTAAGAATACCTTTGTTAAAAGTAAATGGACTGCCTCTAGGAATTAACCAGCTGTGGACTATCGAGCAGTTCTGCTAATAGTGATCTACATGTAAAAGTTTTCCCTGCAGCTGGAGAAGCTGCAGTGCTCAATCTGCTTTACCATGGCTGAATCGACCCCTGAGCTTTTAGAGAAGATCAGACCTGTACGACCTGTAAAGCAACCAACCAGCCAAGGGTGATTTAAAGATATCTCTCCTGGACAGGCCTTGCTGTATGAAGATGGTGAGGTTAGATTTTATGGCATGCAGGTGTGCTTTGAAGTCATCAAGGGATGACAACACACTACTATTTTTTGGCCAAGTTCACTATTTTGCCTGCTAAAACTTGGGCTTTATTCCTAATACAGAAGCTTCAGCTTCCTACAGTGGATCTCACTGCCTATCTGCTAGATGTCTCTTTTCTCACACTGTAAAGTGGTTTGCATTTTGATCTTTCTTCCTCCTGGTAACTTAAATAGACTGTGATCTTTACATCTCCCACAATCCCTAAGGCTCAAACTTACACAAATTTTCCAGATGTGGAACCACTCTCTCCTGTTTCTGAAGATGCCTTGCAGAAGGGATACTAGGATAGTACCAAACAGTGCAGTGTCTTTCTCAACAATGGTTCATACAGTGCTAAGATCACACTGTATTTCTGATCACAATTTTCCACTTAGCTATCTAAATTTATCAATAGTCCTTTTTGGAGACTTCTGTCACTGACCCCATAAATCCTTTCCCAAGCCACTGCATTCTGCATTCTGGTCACCCCCACAGCAAGGGGAACCCTGGGAGGCCTGAGGCATATAGCACTCCACATTTGTAAGGACCAGTGGGCCTGTGGCAGACCAGTTGGAATGGTTAATTCATCAGCCTTCATGATTGTTCAGTCAGAAATGGATGGGTTGAAAATATACATTTATTTCTCCTGCCTGTCTGAAAAGGCAGGAGCTTGAAAAGGAGTATCAGTTAAATAAATAACCTAAGGAATGTTGCTAGAGGAAGGCCATGGAGTACCAGTAGGAGCCCAGGCAGGAAGAGGGTGCCAAAAAGCTGCTTACCAGTGATACCAGTGACAGCTGAACAGGCAAGATGATCCTTAAAACTAAGAGGTCCTCTGGGGGTCACAAGGCAAGGAAGTCTGGACAAAAGGGCCTAAGAAGCGAAAAGATGCTCCACTAAAGAAGTGAATGTAGGAGGTTTTCTTTTTCTTGGCTTTACACCTTCACATTGTTCAAATAAATGATAATTCATTATATAATCCAACTCAAATTCAATATGAACATATTGCATTTGGAAGAGTTTGGAGGTAAATTCACATTGTGTGTTTGGAACAATTTGAGTGTTTAATTGTTTGCTCTCCTAAATACCAAGAGTTAGAATTCAGGTCTAATGTTGAATTTGGCTCTTGCACACACTCTCACTTCCTTCTCTCTAATACTTGAACAAAAAATATAATTCCTGATTACAGTATGAATCTTTGATGGATGCATGACAATGCAAACATTAATTTTGCTGCTAAGGAATACGAGGCCAGCATACAGGAAAACTACAATTAGTAAAAACAATCCCTTTCAATGATAAGTAAATGTGTCTAAATTGTTTAATCTTTATATATTTGCACTTATTTAATAGAGTTATCAAACTGTTACCAACTGATATGAAAAGGAGATATCATGGTAAGTGCCAGTGGTCCACCAGGATATATTTTTAAATATTCTTTTCCTCCCTCCTTTTTTTTGACATTGTTGAAGTGTACCTGGCAGGAATCCCCCGAATGAGCCTGACCCCAGTCAAGGCTGTCAGCTTATTGCTGTGGTCTGAGGCATGACCTCTTTCTGAAGTCAAAATCTGGGGTTTCTTTACATGGAAAGCATCCTCACTGTACAGAGGGGAAATGGGAAACAAAACTCACTGTTAATTCCTAGACACCTATAAAACTTGTATCTGTCAGTAACTGTTGATGCACATTTAGCATGAATCATTAAGAGTAAAAAAACATTAATGTATAGATTACCCTCATTATCAGTAAAGCAGATCAGCTCTATGAAGTCTATATATCAATGGGAGATGAAACTTACTGCCACTAATTTAATTTGTTCTTTTACAAGCTATCACCCAGCAACTGCTATGAAATAAACTGGTCCTTTAACCCAGGTGCTATTAAAATCTACTTCCATCTTAGAAACACACCTTTGTCCCTTGTGCTTCACACAACAGCTCATCATGTAGGACAAGGAATGATTTGATAGGAAAACCATTTTCTTGATATGTGGGAAATTAATCCAGAAACAGCTCAAGAAATTTTAACCATGAAAATAAAGCTCATGCTTTCATATTTTAGGATGAAATTTTCTTTGGAGAGAGGAAATACTCTTTTGGGCTGATCCTTGTCATGACTATCATATCAACAGGAAATAAAAATATTTGCACTTAAAAAGAAGTATTATTGCATACTAGTATGACAGGCTAAGGCCTACTTATTCCCATTTCTTTTTGAAAGCTAGTAAGGGAATTCCAGTGACACCTCCTGCTGCTTCAAATAGTGTTTAAATTGCATTTGAAGTCTATAAACAGTATTAGATAAAAGTTCTACTTGGAAAGTACAAGTGATCAAAACTCTGCCTTTCCAGCAGTCTGAAATCTAATGTCAGCACTGAGGCCTCTATCACCAGGCTTAACACATGGATGGGATCTTCAAAGTATTCACTTCAGTATTGTTTCACAGAAAGATGTCTATAGAAATAGAATCAATATATTAATTTCCCCTAAGAGGAAAGTCAATCTGGGGAACAAAGCAACCTGGTCATCTGGCATGGACATGGTGGTATTCAGGAAAGTTTGGATTTCTCCTTTCAGAGGCATGCATCACCCAGAGCACCCAGATGGAGCTTGGAATGCAGTGCCTGTGAAAAGTAATTCACTTCTTGGAACCTCCAGAGAGACAGCCTGCAGCAGTCCCTGCCCAAGGACAGAGCCACAAACACCTGTGCAGGGGGTGGGGGCTTGTTCACCTTGAGCCATGGCAGGGAGCAGGAGGTTCATGCAGCCCCATCCCAGCTGTCAACACTTCCCCAGCCCACTGCCTTTTTTCCTGATGACAAGGGAGCTGAGGCTGAGCTACCTGCAGCCAGATGTGGCACCCAGCAGTTACATTCTGGGGCTCATTTCCAACAGGAGCCAGGAATTATCTCTTCCCTCCTCCTGTATTTTTTTTTTTTTTTTTTTTGGTGAGTAACCATGAACAGGCTGGGTTGGGCTCAGCACTGGCCTGATTGCCTTCTGTGATGCTCTGTGCAGCTTTCTACCACTGTGGCTTCCTGGGGCTCGTAGGACTCTCTTCCAGAGAACCAAGAAAGAATTCAGCTTCAGTGAATCCTTGTGTGTTTGTCTCAGCTTTGCAGATGAGGAGTGACAGCAGAGTTACTACAAGGTAGAAATTTTCGTTGAGGTTTATCACAACTGTGTTAGTGGAGTTCAATGCAATGTACAGTTACACAGACACACTCCACAGGCTGTCACAAGCTGCAGGTTATTCCTACTTTTTTTTTCAACTAAGAGAGTTTGACATTACAGTTTGAAATAATCTCAAAACAGTATTGTAAGGAGAATTAAGAAGCTCTTGGCCCTGTCTTTATTTCACAATATCAAACAGTTTCTAGAAAGAGCTACCAAAATATTTGTGCTCTCTTACCTTTAAAAAGGTTACCAAGAGTTGTAAACTCTGAAAATAAACAGTTCATGAATCACTGTAGATAATACTGCAAACAAAATGCTGCCACAACTAGCATGCAAATATCTGAGGAACTCACTTTAACGACAGTCATACACTTTATTTAAAAACTGTCTCTTCATTTTTAATACCAAAATCTCCTTACATCTGGCAGAAGAGGTAGTTAAAACTCAATCTGCTACTATTGCATGCACTTGTAATGCATTATGTGAGAGCCTATCTTAGAACAGTGATGCTTTAAACATCCAAATCTAATTATCACTAGGACTATCTCTATGGAGACAAAAAGTTAGATAAACATGGTGTGGGTGGTTTTCTCCTGCTGCAGGAAAAGAGGATGCTCTAGATGGACATCCAAGTCCTTCACTCCTATCATAATCAATTCCCACTGGGAATGCAGCAATCCTAAAGTATTTCTGGCCTGAGTTGCTGACTATCAAACCTGGTGCCATTCACAGGAAAGTGGTAAGAATTATCAAGGGCACATATCATTCAAGAGAAGTAGAGAAGTTATTTGAATTAATAACTGGTATTACTCAGTGCTGTACTGTATAATACTAAGTATGAATACTAAAACACTGGAGAAATTAGACCAGTCCCTTCAGGTTTTTACTGATGTAATCTCACCTTTCAGTTACTGCATCACTTGATTTCCTTTCTAAGCTGGTTAGGAGGAAAAAAAAGTAGGATAATATATAACAGTGTAATTGTTTGATTCCTGACTTACCTTAGCCCAGAACCAGAAAAAGGGGATACTCCCAGTCACTAGACAGTCAAACTGTGAGACTCATTACCTCAAGATTGGGTTGATGTGAAGATTTTAACTGAATTCTGAAAAAAACATGAGCTCTTAAGTAAGAATATCTGTGTGATACAGCTTCAGTTAATAAAATATTCTGAAAGATTTCTGACATAAACCCACCTGTTTCAGGCTGGAAGCCAATCTCCAGTTACTGAAGTGAGACCTTTGACAAAAAATTTTTACCAACAAATTTCTTGTGTGTTCTTCTCAATCAACTGTTGCTGTTCAAACCTAGAAATGGATTTATGAACAGTAGGTCACAAGTCTTAGGCTGTACTCCACTCCTTATTTCAACATTCGAATAGCAAGTTACAAGTGTGCCCTCCCAGCTTTCCCTCATTTACATGTCTTTATCTTTTTGTTTGGTAATAGTCCCTGTTACATTCACAGGGTCAACTTCAGTCCTGGCCACAGTACATTCCACAGCTGAAGTCAAATAAATCTTTGAAAATGATTAATTTTTCCTATTATTGCTGATTACTTTCACTGATCAGTACTTTCACTGGTGTATACCACTAATACATTTATATGTCAATGTGGGAATCAATTAACCTCAATTATTTCTTTTCAAAGATCATGACATTTTGTTGTTGTTGAAATTTTAAGATATATATACACAAACTTATGGCTACATTTGTCTTTAAAATTGTCCAGAATGATATATTAAAAACCTTTTAAGTATAAAATGCTTTGAAAGAATTCTTACAAAATATTTAAAAGGAATAAAAATGAAAATATTTAAACATATAAAAATAGGTGTATTAAACCCCCTGCAAATTCTATACCCAGCCATATGTGAATTCTGAACAAAAAGGGGTTTCTCTAACCAATGAAAAATATTAATGATACAAGAGAAGATTTGATTATATAACTGTGTATTGTAATTCTCTATGATTTATAAAAGGCAAAATTCAGATATGCTATGCAATAAATTATCATTACGGCGCGACTACGCTTTGGTCTAATAGAATCCCATTATTTAGAAATGGAAAAAGAAACCCCATTAGATTATAGGCTTAATTCCTGCCAGTGCTGAGGTCACTGCTCTTTCACTCTCAGGCTTGTCTATGTGGAAGCTGCTGGTGCAGTTGAAGAATCTTCTTGAGCAGGTAGACAGAGAAAGGCAAGAGGAGCTCTGTGTTTATGTTGGCACTCCCACGAAGAAGTAAAAATAGCTGTAGTGGGTAAATCATCTTAATCAATAGTTTTAAAGAAGAAAAAATTGTTAAAATCTGGAGGGCAAATACCCCAAAATGGCAACACACACCAGTATTGACAGTATATGAGGATTAAGGGTCAGTGGAACCAAAGCCACAATAGTGCTTTGAAACAAAAGTGATCTTGGCACAGCATGAAGAGCCTTGTAACATACCTGAATGTATGAGATTTTTCTGGACCTACAGCTGTTGAGAAGTTTCAGCAAATATTGTTTTAAATGGGATCTACTCAGCATAATTTTAAGAATAAAACCACACATTGCGAATCACTTAGTTTTATCTTGAAGCTGAAATGAAGTAGGAGGAGAAAAGCTCTCTTATAGGCATTTAATTGGGGTAGCAGGGAAGAGAGATAGATACAACAGATTAATTCCCCAAAATCCCCCAGCAAAATTATATCTGTTGTGGGCAGAACAGGTGCAAGACCTTTAAAGACTCTCCTTTCTGAGTCCTCGGGCAGAGGAGAAGGTAAGGGGGAGATGACCTGCTATGTGTCTCTAGAGGACTCTGATCCCACTGAAACTCAGCTGTGCCAAAACCTCTCAGTGGCCTGTAAGTGCAGGCTCAGGAACTCCTCTGTGTCTCTTTTGCATTTCCAGATCAGTTTAGTTCTGTGTTCTCCTTTTCCCCCAGTGATAAATTAGCCACCAGGGATGTGTTTTCTGAGGAGGCTCCTTCGGCAGGAAGTTTCAGGCAGGGGAGAACTCAGATTTCAACTGGGAGTGTCCTGCTATCCAGGAGGGAGTCATGTCTCTCAAATATTTCTGCACAGAGGTAAAAGCTGAGACATGTGTCTTTAGAGGTGTGTTGGGTTTTTCTTACAGGGGACAGGTGCACTAGAAATGCAATTTATTCTCCTCCGTAATAACATTTTCTTCTGTTGCAGCAACCATGGTCTCCATCCACCCACAAATGGCAGCAGGGCTCCAGTGGTTTGTCCAACAGTGCATCAAACCTGCTTTTACATGTCACTTGTTTGCTTGTTGAGGTTATGAATTGTCCCCAAGCAGTTTTTCTTCATTAAAGCCATTCAGTTCTCTTTTCCATGAGCACCTGGACCCTCCCTTTCCCCCAGGAACCAAACTGCCTCACAGTTTAGGGAGTTGCAATGCCAGGTATCAAAATGTCCAGGTGTTGCCATTGCTGCCAACAAGCCTGTGCTGCTGACAAAACCACCAAACCACCACCTCATGCTTCAAGGAGCTGTGGAAGAAAAATTTGCTTTTGGCAGAAGGACTTCTATTTGTGGATCACTGAAAGGGATATGTGACTTTAAAAAACTCATCATTAACCATGCTGCTGGCTGTTGAACAAAGATATTAAAATTATTGCTTACTATCAGTGGCAAAGCTGTTGAGAAATAAGTTTTCTGCCACTATGTCAGGAGGCACAAATTGCTTAGTCACTTGTGTCATTGAATGAGACTAACATTAGTTATAGAAGCATATCAGATACTTCTAATCAGTGCAGCTCCAGAGGATACAGTAATTCAAAACCCACATCAATTTCATGCTCTAAGAAAATAACTTCAAAATTTTTTTTTCTATTTAGTTGACAGAGTGTATTTTAAAATTTCTAAAGTCCTGGTTTGAATAGTTGACTCACTAGCATACAAGTCAAACAAATGAGATATGACTGATGGAAAACTGATGGAAAAGAAGATTTGAACAATTATACAGAACAGATAAGCCATTAGCCTCTTCCAGGACCTAATGATGAGCTCTGCAGGATCATTTGGGCTACAGCTGTAATTAAAACTCATTCTGACTCATTCTGTTGCAGCAGAAAACATTAACAAAAAGGGAATCTTTGGCAACCTCTAAGCAAGGGAGGACTAGCATGAGACTGGTGTCTGACACAAGTAGGACTGAAATATTTTTGAAATATAAAGTTATAACAAAGAATTGGCATTTTATTACTATTTTATTTAACAAGCTATTGTTTGGAAGCATAATCACAACTGAATAAAGACTTGAACATGCTTTTCCACCTTGTGTCACCTGTGGGAAGGCCATAATCCAATTATGCTAAATGTGTTATATTGTTCTATTTATTCCATGCTTAAATTACTCAGCTGTTTCAACCACACACTTTCATCCTGTTGCTTTAATTAGTTGATATATGTAATCTCTGTATTTGACCTCATCTGAAGGAAGCTGGGTTTTTGCATTGGTTTCTTTTTTTGAGAAAAAGGTCCTTGTAAAAGATTTTGCTTCACAAGCTCCTTGTGAAGTAAGAAGATCTGCTAGGTCTGTGCTGCCAAAAGGAAACCATTACAACTATTTATTGCCATCCTGGGCCCCTTTAGAATTACAAACACAATTGCTTTTAAATATTCCTATTTAGAAAAAATAGGCATCCATGCAAAGGTGTTCCCAGCTGTAGGCTCATTGCTGTTTAAGCAATCCCAATCACAGTCATTAAAGCAGGTGGCCTCCTTTTTGGCCACCCCACTATTTTCAGGGAACAACTCACCTTCTACAGGTAGAACACTATACATAGACTCAATAGAGCTGGTTCCTGGTTTTGCACAGTTGGTAAGAGTTTTGCCTTCAAATTTTCTGTGTTCTGTCCAAAATTTCATTCTAAATTGCCTTCCCAATGGCTTATCTCTGTGAAAAATCTTCATGTACAATACTATGTAAATTTTACTACAGTGACCAGAGTTAAGAAAAACATTCACTTTTATACCACTTTTTCTGTGTTTTGCCAAATCAAATATTTGACTAATCAGCAGCACCTCTTAACATGCCAATAACTGGATAAATAAACCTAATGCAGGCTAAACATATTCTGTAATCCAGAGTAGTCCAGAGGGACTTTCTCTTATCTTTAGAAGTGACCAGGGGAAGCATGAGGAAAAAACAAACATGAAATGAGCCCACCTAATGGAATGGTCCCTGCTCTAAGATATACTTTTAAAAGTTAATTAATAATTTTTAAATACTTTGATGAAAAGATATGTTTAATTTCATTCTACTTGAAATAATTCAACTGGTAATCCTTTTTCAGAAAGGAAATTATTGTTTCTGCCTCACAGGTCAAATTATTTCCCAAAGTAATAAGCTTGGCAAAAAAGCCTATTATTTCAATTCTTGAATAAGGACTCCGTTCACATGTCTAATGCCCTGTGTAAGAGAATTAGCAGAAACTCATCTCAATGTGGTTTCAAAAGAGGAAACTAAGCAGACAGCCTTGTTAATTTAGCATATAGACTTGGAATAAAGTACAACATCCATCATCTCTTGAAATTAAATTAAAAATTGGTCTTGCGTCCAAGGAGAAGGAGCCAATTTTCTGCTGGAAGCAGAGTCTTGGAAGATCACTAAAACCCTTAATGGTTCTTTCATTGTGGGAGCCAATATGAAAGAAAAACCAGTTTGGGAGTTCAAATTACTCCTCACATTAAATGCTACAACATGTGCAGTCTTCAGTTTGGGCCTGTTGCTGTTGATGCAATGCTTTCTGTCACCCTGCACACACAGGGAATTCCAGCTGTGTGTCTCTCCTGGTCCTGAAAACCTTCCCATGTGCCACTGGATGCTGCAGCAGTGCTGAGGAGGCTTTTGCATGCAGGGTGAAACACCCGTCCTTACCATATGTCGTGTATAGTTCTCATTCTCTCACAGTAGGTTTCTATGTGTGATAAAAAGATGCTTGCAAACACACTGAGATTTAATATCTGGGGAAAGGGAAGCCTGAAAATATGTTAACAAGATTTTCAGCATTAAACACAATTTTGTTTCAGATTTCAGCTGTTAAACATCTTAATTTGTTTTGCTTTTTACTCCAGTAACATAATGCTAATACACTCTGACAGCTTGTGACTCCATGCCGAGGAGGTTTCGCAAACCAATCTCTTTACTTGAAATTTGATTTACAAAGTGCCTTAGTCCTTTAGCTGTGCGGCAGCAGTCACCCTCACAACACTTGCCATGACTTAAAGTAGGAGCAAAATCTAGGCAGTTTTTCCTTGTTTGTTTGTTTTGTCCTAGTGAAGGATTCACCAAAATTAAAGAATCCTTTTAACTATTTAATGTTCTCAACTATCAATAAAATTATTCCAGAAAATACTGTCATGTAATGTCTGGCTAAGTTCAAAGGAAGGGGTGGATTTTTTTGTTTTGAAACATATATTAATATACTGGCACAGGTAGCATCTATGCAGTTTATTTTTATAATGTTTCTTTTGCTGAGCCGAATATTTGGATCAGCTGACCTAACAGTCAATGCACAAATTGTTTTGATTCCATATTCTCGTTCCAGCCCAACTTAGCTTAGGCTACTCCTCTCCAGCAGAAAGCTCAGGTTACTTTCTGGGTGCTTATCCTTCATACAGCTGCAGGTGAGAGCTGAGCCAGCAGGACCACTTGTTCAGCTAACAGCCAGCTCCAAACTTGTATGGGCCATCATTTTCCTGGGAAATCAAGTTTTCAACATGTGAGGAGTACATGAAGTTGCACATCATATCACAAATCCCTGCAGAACAGGCAACAAAAAGAACAGATGACCACAAACATCCACTCTCAGAGGCAGCGTCCCAGGCTGCTGCCTGCCCTTGGCAGGGGCAGTCTGCCAGATGCATGTGACTCGTATGGAGCATATCCTCCTGATTTTGTGAAATCAAGTTTCACATCCCAGCCTCCTGACAGGTGTGTTACATAGCAACCACCTCCAGAAGATAAGAACCATGTTGACTATTCCTTTAAGTCATTTTATAATTAACTGGAGAAGCTGATTTGGCACCACAAGTTAGGGAAAAACCTTTTTAAAATCTCTCCTCCATCAAATAAATGTTTAGATTTTTTTTTTTTACAATTATTTTGCTAAGAAAAGTATCTGTTATTCTCCAGGCAGAAGGTTGCTGTGGGAACAGCAGTGTGGTTATTTCCATCTCTCCTTCCCCATAGATGAGACATATGAAGCCAAGGTAACATCATCCAGCTGAGAAGTCAATCTTGTAAAGAATACCAGAAAATAAACAACAATTCCTGCTCCACCGTGGCAGGCATCACTCATGAAAACAATCTGCTTACAGCTTTTAAATCACCTTTCTTCCAGGAAAGGAACATCTTTTGCCATCTTTTCTCTCAAAAGGGCGTTTCCCCAGAAGGGCTCAGCTTGGCTCACTCGGCTCCGAGCACAGGACATTTCTGCCACCGCCTGCACGGCGATGCTGCGCTGGCTCCAGCCCAGCCAGCTGCTCCTGGGGTCTGCTGTAGGCAGGGCAAGCTCTGCTGCTGCTTTGTGTGCTGTTTCTAGACAGGCTGACTCCGCACTGATGGGCTTCTTGCTCTGCAGAACTCAGCTTGGTCATTCTGAGCTCCACAGTCACTATGCTGTAGTCACAGTAGCAGGTAAATCCATGAAAAAAAAATGCTTTGGTTTGGCTTTCCTCTGAGTTTCATGTGCATTTACTGTCAGGTTGTAGGCTAAATCAAACTCACTAGTGAGGACGTTCTTTCTCTGCACAAATTAAATGGATCTGTGATGCATTTATCCATTTATAAATACAGGTAAATAGTATTTTTCTGTCTCATAGTGGTGATTTTTAATCTGATTCGACTAAAAATTGAAAAAGGCTGCACTATTTTCTGGTGATAATGAGCTCTAAAAACCTGAAAAACCAAGGTCAGATACCTTTCACATAAGACCAGTGGCTCTGTACCTGACCTGGTGCCTGATAATGATGTCTGCATATCTGGAAGTGTTCATCAGGTATCCTTGAAAATCCAGCTGCTCCCAAGCCTCTGACTCATGGATTGTGGCACTCAAAATTGTTCAAAATCTAGTCCAAGTTATTTTATATTACTGCAATATTAAGGAAGTAATTGATATTTATATTTAAGCTTCAGCTCAGTACTGTCAAAAGAGACACATATTGTCTTAAAACTGTAAATAAATAGAATGGTATTTAATCCTTGAAGAAAAGTACTATGGCATCCTGTAGAGAGACATGTCTCCTTACATTTGCCTTGCTAGCCACAAGGTTTTAATAAAGAGTCTCAGTGCAGCATGCACACATCTTTGCCACACTTGGGCTGCTCAAACCATCATCTTATGCACACATTTCTGCTAGAGCACTCCCCCAGCAGGCAGGGCTGCTCTGTTTGCAGGAGTCTTTCCAAAGCCCATCAGGCATCAACGTTGGTTATTTTACAGCCCTTCATTCTGACTGCACATGTGCAAGAAGCAGCTGGGAAATGCTGTATTGATCAACTGAAGAAGAATTTCTTGCTTAAAAAATTGAAATCCCAGCATCTGAAGCAAAAAAAAATTAAAAACTGTCTGTAGCAGATGCATAGCAAAGGTGCAGGGAGAGCAGCAGGGCCCTGAGCCCAGTGGGGCTAAGCTGAGTGGGCAGCTGTGCAGAGCTGGCTACAGCCAAATGAGCCTCCTGGAAGGCTGGGATGTGCCACGGGGGCACAGCTGGATTTAACTGGTGTGCAGAACAAGACTGAGAAACTGGTTATGTCCTAGGTTGAGAACAAGAGAGAAGAAGTGCTACAACTCCACCATTTACTTCCTGAGAGCTTGATCCTCGTTGTAGTAGTTTTTCCAAGATACATACACAGTTCCTGGAAGTTAGGATGCATGCCTGTTCTGCATCCAATGATTTATCAGTCTTTTCATCTTACCTTGCCTATATCTGGTAGGAATTAAAATTGATCACTTTTAAAATCAAAGTTTACCAAGTACAATGTAAATCTTCAGCTCCTGGGGTAACAACAGGTGCATTATTGTCAGCTGGAAGTGTGTGAAAAGAGCCACATGCTTGAAGAGCCTTGATGCAGTAACAAGAAAGATCTCTACATGTTTAATTGTATTCATGCTGTAAGCAGATTTTAAGCATTCAAGATAGAGATATTGAGAAAAACAAGTATCAAGTGATTATATTCCATCATAAACTGTTTATTTCAACCTACACCTTGTTCAGTTACTTAACTATTAACACACAGCCCCATGTGAAAAAATACAGCTTAGAAGTTACTGTACCATCTACATCAGCTTGAAGAAATGCAATGACTGTAAATGCCACTGTACATAATCATGCAGGCTTTTCCCCCATATATATAAACCCAACTGCATGCATGACTTGCAGCTTGTGCAAGTGAAAAGCTTGCTCCTTCCCCTTCATCCCCCACAATGAAAGAATCACTGCAAAGGCAGTGCCACCACCTGAGCTCCTTGGAGTTTGGTTTTTCCAAAAGTTTCTCAGAAGTCCATTGTCTGAAATGATGATTTAATGAGGTAAACCGTGCAATGAACTACAAGCACCATCCTTTTCTGTATAAAGTGGAGTGCAGGGAGGGCATCAGTTGCCTGTGATCCATAGTGCATCGCCATAAGGTGGGATATGCTAGCCCTGGTAATGCAGAATATTGTGGTGGATGGGCTCCCACCACAGGCAGAAAAGTCAGCTGTCTTTTTTTTTTTGAATGGTGCTTTTAAGTTTTGATTATTAAACCACATGTAGGTACACTGGATGGTTATCATCCAGTCAAGTGTTCTCAGAGCGAAAAATCCCTTAAAATTGCCTCTTTGCTAATGACAGAAGGATATAAAAATACCAATCAACAGTTCCAGGAGAAATAAAAGAAGAAAGCTACCAGAGAAGAATTTGCAAGAAATGAAGACCTCTATTTATCTAAAAAGATATTAGGAAAATGCACCTGTTTTTCCACAAGGTAAACACAGCTGATTGTATAGCAAAATCTTCCTGTGACTTTCCACATTGCTGTGGGCAAAAGCACGTTAGTCACTACTTTTAAAAGAGATAATGGCTTTTCAACTGCTGTGTACTCCAGTGTATCTGTGACAAATGCTCTGAGAGATAACGGTTTGGCAGAAGCAAAGTGGAGGGGATGAGAGTTCAGGATGGTTGATTGGCCTCTGCCACTAATTCCCAGCATTGCCATCATCACACAGATGCACACTGGACATGTAGGTGGCATTCCAACAGAAATGCTTGGAAGTGAGTTTGTGAGGCTGCAAGTTAATTTTAAAATTCAGCTTCAGTCCACTAGAACAGCTTTGTAATTTATATCAGTAGCACAGATCCCCTCTTAATGTCATCCTACCTGTTTCAAATTAACAAGATACAAAATGCATTTAGGAGTATGGGTAAGATAAGATATGTGTTAACTGGCTTCTTTTTTACATAGAGTGCTCTCCTTCTGTACATCCATTTTAAACTTAGCTGAATACCCCTGAATACTTAGAAAAAGAAGATAGAATGCCTTTTTTAGGTCTATCTAACACTGTTGCCTTCACATTTAACCTATCTAAAGCCTAACTGGGACATGGCTAGGCACAGAGGGTTTGCAGGAGTCATGTCTGGCTTCAGTGCAAGGCTTTTTCTCTCCAGACTCTGTAAGCAGTGTCTTCCACTCCCCTGAGACTGTGGCAAACCTTGACCACTTCCCTCTGCCCAAGAATGGTCCCAGTACAAACCCATGGAATCAGGAAGGGCACATAAAGCATCAAATATGAGCCAAGCCAAATGTCTTCTAGAAAACCTCCAGAACACCAGTTCATGGAACTGTTCAGACAGCTTCACCCTCAGGCTGAAAATTATCTGAGTGTTATCATTGTGTATCAGTCAGGAAAAACTTTAAGACCTGCATAATTGCACAAAGTCCAATACAGAAATCTCATGCTGCAACACAGTCTACTTCAATGCATTAGTATGAATTAATACACCACACAGATGACAAATCACTCACTGGAATTCATTTTTCCTAAGGAAAAATTTGCAATTAGATTTGAAAAAAAAACCCTATATTTAACATCTTTTGGAAAAACAGCCACTTTGTTCTCACCTGGCAATGTTTAGATGTGGTCCCAGGAAAGTGTACTTGGAGGTGACATCCTCAATTTGAATGACAGGGACATATTGTTATACTGAGGACTACTGCAACACCTCCTGCGAATTCCACACACTCACAAAGATTTACAAACCAAAGACAACGAAAGAGCACTTGGCCACTGAAAAAAAGGGCATAGCCATTGCAAATCCCCAAGTCCAGGTCCCTGGAACAGCAGATCCAGCACCACTACATGTAGTTTCTAGAGATGTGGATAGCATGTCTCCGTTTCTGTGCTTGTAATTGGAGTTGTTTTCTCTATAAGCAGATGGAACAGAAAAAAAGGAATTTTTGAAATCTTGCTTTCTTTTCCCATTTGATCAATTATGTTATTTCAAGGAAAGATTTGCAGTTTGATTAGTTTAGATTTAGTTTCTAGACCCATGACTGGCTTCTGCAGGTTTTAACCAGCAGTGCATTTGCTTAGGAAAAAATACATCTGTGAACTATGGATGTGGCCTTAGCTAAGAGAATTTACAGTGCATCATGTGCAATGAAGCAGATGGACTCTATCAATGAGTTAACAGTGACTTATAAGATTATCTTAAATAATGGAGGTTTTTTTTTTTCCTAAATGACTTAAAACCCCATATGCTTTGGGGTTAACCTAGCTTCACTAGCTACTCTTGCACAGCATGGGGCATTTCATGAGATCTACAGAGCAGGAGCTCCCTCTTTCATGTTTAACTCATGCTACATTTTATAAAAAACATGAACTAGAAAGTAGACATCCCCCCACAACCCCTCAAAGACCAACCCCCCGCTGTACTGTAGGAGAGTCACATCCTGTCCTGTACCTTCTCTTTTTTTTTGGGCTCTTATTACTTGAAAAACTTGAGCAGCTTCCAGTTTAGTCATTTCCCCTTATCAAGAAATTCAGATGAAATTACATTCCTACCGGAGGCTTTTAAAACTGTATAGGAGACCTGTTTGCCTTTACAGGAGATTTATTTTACTGACATTTTTGTTTTCCCATCCAAGTGGTGGTCATCTGCTCATTTCGAGCACTCACAACCCGTTCTGATTTTCACTGCAGATGTGTCTCTGTCATCTTGTCATTTTGCTCCCCAGTTACACAACCCTGTACACAAACTTTGCCCCAGGCTTCCACTCTGTAAATTTGATTGAATAACTACTTGACCAGTCTCCCATTACCAGGAATGGGACCCAACAAGACCCATACCTAAAGCTAATTTTCTAAACAAAGTGGTAGCTGCCAGCTTTTAACTATGCTCTAGAAGAGTTCACTGGATCAGGATCAATACTCACAAGGTAAGCAAGCTACTGATGTTCATCACCTGTGCCTAGAGCCTCCTGCAGCTACCAGCACCTGTCTGTTCTCACTGATGATCTCTGCACCAAAACACCTGCTAAGGAGAGAAAATAAATGAGCAAAACAAAGTGGGTTGGATGGAGGAAACTGAGCACTTCTCCCAACAGTCTATGAAAGGAGAGGGATGGAAGTATCACACCTGGACAGGATGTAAGGGAGGCACAGAGCTCTCCTGGGGTGCCATGCACACGTCCCTCTTTGTCTGGGGTATCCTCTGCTCTGATGTTTGAACCTCAGCTCTAACAGCCCACTCCTCTCTCCCATTACCTCCTATTTGCTCTCAGTTTCATCCCACTGCTCAACAAGCCAGTGTCCTCTCCTGGGGCATGCCAGGGCCTGTTAGCACCGTGGTTTCCCTCGGGGCTCTCCAGGTAGCCTTTGCTACCTGCAGGTGAAAGCCCTGGGGAGGTGACCCAGTGACACAACACCCCATTAAAAGGTATTCAAAATTATTTTGTCCAGTGAATGCACCCCCAGTAGTTCCCTTTTAGGATCATAAATGACTGTGCAGGTCACATTCATTGGAAAATAGCAATAATATTACAAAAAATCATACCAAGATTGCCACCATTTTCCCTGGCTTGTAAGGGTCACAAAGAGTGTTTGTCTGTGTGCCAAGCAGCCTTGGTGCAGAGTTGCTGGAGCAGATATAGCTGCCTGACTGCCTCCAAATCCAGCCTCAGAGCAACCTCCAGTGGCAGCGAGCTGTTCCCACAGACAGGGCACCGATGGCACTGCTGGGAATCCCAGCATGGCCCTGCCACCAGAGAAAATGCTGGCCTTCACGGACACACAGGAATAATGTATGGCCACCACCACTGCCACTAGGGAACCAGGATAAAAATGAATGAATGAATGAATGAATGAATGAAACCCAAAATTGTCTGTACGCCTCCATGACTTATCTAACAGATGAGATGTTCTACTGGCACAAATCCAAACTTGTCATCCACTTAAGACTTAAGGAAACAGTAGAAAAAGGCGCAATTAGTTTAAAATTTTCTGTGAACTTTCTGCTGGTGACTGGACAAGTCACACCCTTCTTGCAATTCAAGAATTAGTGAGATACCTCAGCAAATGCAAAACTAAGCACAAACTGCAGGATCTTTGCTATGGGCAAACAGAATTAACCAAACACATATTTATCACTGCCATATATAAAGTATTTTGTTGAGTGAAGGTCTGAACCACAGTCCACCAACACTGATGAAAGCTCTGAGGACTTTGCATTTGCCTCTCCACAGAAAGCCTTTTCTGTTCATCTTTTACCACAACAGGCACACATGCTCTTGTGAATAGAGGGCTACAGCTTCCTGTGGTAATCCACAGTGTATTTTGCCATCTCAGCTATGTCTTTTTTATTGCCTCACTTCATACACTAAGTCCTGGGGAACACTGTTTGACTCAGCTGAGCCCAACCAAACAGAAGCCTCTACTCTTCAATCCAGGTTTACGCAATAGAAGTTAGTTAGAATAAGTAAAATCAACACCACCAAAGGTAATCAACATTTTATTTATAAACATACATTTACTATAAAAGCTGTTGAGTTTTAGACAAGTTCTCCTAATTTCCAGAGGCATTTTAGAATAAATAAAATAATTAGCATAATTGGTATTCAACATTAGCCCCAGCTAGGAGAGCAATCCTTGTCCCTGAATGGACATGCAGATAAGGATGGTCCCCTTCTGGCTCACCAACCTTTACAACATTCACTGAAAACTACAGATGTACTGCATCAATAACACTACATAGCAAGAGTAAGGAAAAAATACACCATGAAAATGGGCTTGTGAAATACAGATGGGTTATGACACCTGTTCAGGTTCTCTGAAGTAGTAAGAGGCTAAATAAATTCCAAAACATCTAAAACCCATTGCATATATTGTACTTGCTCAGTAATAATAAATCATTTTTTCTGCAACAAATACATTTACATTGCAGTTCAAATGTAGGAGAGCATTAATTTTTTCTGTGCTCAAAGTTCCTGATTAGAAACGTAGCATCTTAATGCGTTTAAACTGAAAAAAAAAGAAAAAAATCTTAGACTGAATGAATTTTCCATGTGAGATTCCAGAGGGAATATAAAAGCAAACATAAGAAGTTGGCAAGTACAATTTAGAAAACTGTTGAAATTATTCTGCGCTGGTGAATAGACGTTCATTAGGGGAAAAAAATCATCATCGTCGAGCGCTGCTTCATTTCGCTTTGAGTACAATCAACTTTGCTAAAACATGCATATACAAAACTATCTGATAGACACTGGGATCAATTTCTAAGCAGCTCCAGAGCCCCAGTGATGTGTCTGTGATGCAATATCCCTCCCCCCTCTTTCATGCACTTTATCCCAACCATGCTCCTAAGCCCTTTGGGCACTTACCCCTACATGAATGAGAAGCGGACCTGACCTCTGAGACAACCAACCTGTGATACTGGTTTGCACATCTATCATGTGGGTGAAACAGTGCTAGAGACTCATATCAAATAGATGCACAAGCATGCACAGTTTCATTTAAAAATTAGGTTCAGATATTGTATATTTACATATCCTTTATGCAGCGTATGGAGTCATACAGATGTACCACATCAGTTATGAAATCTGCTTCTTGAATTTCCATGTTACACATTCTTTGTGGGAAAACGTTATAACAACCACAAGCAGAGAGTAAGCTCTGCTGGTTTAATCCTGGTTATCAAAACCTTTTAACAGTAAATCATGCAGGTGGTTGATCAAAATATAGGATATCACTTTTAGTTCCAAAACATTAGTCTAATTTATTTTATTTTTACTTAAAAATATTCCCCAGGTGAAGTCCAAGAAGGACTTCAGCTTTTTGGATTTATTGCATCCATAAGTCATTGCTGACTGTGTGCAACAGCTTTGCATTTTCTAAGGCACAATATTAAGGAAGTAACATGTAACTTTCCAGCAGACAGTCACAATGTCCTCCAATGACATCACATGTGTGTGTTTGATGACATGCAGTTTTGCATGGTTATACAAATCACATGCAAGCAACTGTCTAGCATTTCAATAAATAATTGCTATCTAGAGAACAACTCAGAATTATTGCTTCCCTAATAACCACTTCATTTCTATTTACCAACACATCAAAAGATGACAGATATGCACGTAGATAAAAGAAAACTCTATCATTTAGTTTTACAGTTATTTTAAGGCAGAAAAATATTTTTCCCCTCCATTTGAAGATATTTCCAGTAACTGTTTACCAAAAAGTGCTAGGATATTTTACAGTTGCAATGCATTCCCTAACTTTGTCTGTGTATTGTAGGTACCCGCTGAACCTCTGTTTCAATGAGCTGCTGGATCTCTTTAGTAAGGACCACATGCTTAATCAAAGAGCACAAAGGAAAACTGTCCCAAACACAGGCAAGGTAGTTTTTCTTCCTGTGGCTCCAGCCTCCTCCCTGCCCATCTTCCACACTTCTGGGTTTTGCTGACTATTTTTGGATAGTGGATGGAGGAACACAGGCTCAAGGATGTCTAATTCTCTACTCTGGGGGGTACCCAAACCACATCTCTGCATGAGATTTCAACCAAGTGTAATGTTTGCAAGGAAACGAGTAGGTGTCCAACCCACTCAAATCAATTGGCAAATTACAAGCCAAAGAGAAAAGCTTCACCACAGCATCAAACTGCAGCTCAGAGACCCACAGCTCTGCTCGGCTGCCTCTTCCCCACATCACCTTTCACTGAGTTTAGTAACAATACAGGCTGCTGGACTTACTAAGAAGGATTGCTCCTGATGGAAATTTTTACATTGTTAATGGTATGCAGTCTTTAGGTTTAATGAAGAAATCTTTATTTCATAGAATATTAAGCTATAGTCATGAACATTACTTGAGGTACACAAACAAAAAATCCTATGACTAAAGGTGCAATAATTTATTTGTTTAACTTCTACCCTCCATTGAAGGTAATACAAACAAAAAATGCTTCAGAAGTACAGGATGTATTATCAAACTAGTCTCTGTATAAAAAAGTTATAGCTTCAGTTACAACAGAGAAGTCGTGCTGTGATGTTTAGTTTTTCAAATGCACTGATTAGATACTATTTCAAAATTACTTCTCAGCTCAAGTTGGCATATTCTATAAAGGTTCTGTAAACTTAAACTTTTTAATTGCTAGAAATATTAAAATGAAACAGCTTTATTGCATGTTTATTCTCTTAATACTTTCAAAATAACAAGGTAATAGACTGGGTATCATAAGCATACCTGAAAGGTGGTTTTGCTTTTTTTTTAATAGTACTTAGGCTTTGCCTTCCCAAACACGGACATACATATTTTTCAAATTTCTTATGGAAGCAAAAACCAACATATTGCATTTCAAAGGAGCAGGTGCAGCTTTTTGTGAGTTTTTAAAAATGAGATGAAAGCCATCATGTCCATGGATTCAAGCTTTTACAAGTGATTGTCTGGAGGCAGCCGATACATATGAGGAGTTCCTTCTTGAAATTTATTAGGACTGAAAGTCGTGTCACAATGTAGTTGGCTGTCCAGCAGCTAGGTAAAACAAAACCAAAACAAGTAATTGGTTAGAAATTTTAACAAATACAGACTCTTATTTACATGATCTCCACAACTCAAAAAATGTATCTGGAGCTATATATATTTGTGCCCTGTTTTTTCTTTCTCCTGCAAAGCTGGGGCAGTAACTACTACAAAGATTCAGCATAATTCCAGTGGAAATACATTGCCACATGTTGAATGCATTCTGCATGAAGTTTTATCTTATGTTCAAAGTACCCGTGTGTATGTTTATTTCAGTCTCGGAAGTGCCAAAATAGTAAAGGACTGCCGAGTCATCTTCAGCTGTGCCTAGCTTGTGCTACCTGGTATTACAGACTCCTTGTGTTATTTGGCCATACAGGGAATGGCCAAAATCAGGGAATCTCATTCATTTACTTCTGGCCTTTGACTTTGACACTCATCATCCTGTGACCATTCCCTGTGTTTGACATTGAATAGCAAACTTCCTTTCTTGTGAGGTTTTACTGATAAAAACCTACATCCACTTTTATCTGAAAACCAGAAATATTTTGGACCCTGGACCACTACATAATCCTTAATGCTTTTCTAGTAATCTTTTTTTATTATTTATTTTGAAACAGAATAATCCATTTTTTCAGATAAGCTTCTGGGAGCCAAAATATTTCATCAAGATGCCCGTAAGTGTCTCAAAACAATAATGACTAACCCTAGGTTAGACAGAGACTTCTGCCCAGTGCTGCACAGGTTTCAGATGCAGCCATGGGGGCAGAAGGCACAAGCCATGAAATCAAACAACTGATTTGACATTTTGCATTATTATTCCCAGAACTGACATGCCACCAGTGTATTCTTAATTTCAGGCGTGCAGTGTATCAAGTTTTAGTTAAAAAATAGCAGCTAGCAATATTTGCAGTTCTGTCAAAAGCAGTCCCTTTGAATTGTCAACAACAGTTACTGTAGCTTAAATTCAACTACCTGGATTTGAGATTTTGCATGACCAGTGAACACAGCTGGAAGAGGTACTTTGTTGCAAAAATTAAAAAACCCTTGCCATAATTATTCTTCAGTAGCCATACATTTTCTGAAAACCCATTTCCTCTGTCATGGACTGGGTTACCATTCTGCTGGGTATGTACAAATGCAAAACATTATTACACAAAACACTGCACACAGCTCTGTAATGCATTTTTGACAGTAACACTGCTGTAGAAATGGTGACGGAGAGAGTGATTTCTACAGCATATAAGCCAATAACTTATTAGAGCCTTTATCTGTCCTCAAGGGACATTGATTTTTATTTAAGCAAGAAGGACTAAGAAGAAAAGGAAATTATAACTTTTATACTGTCCTCTCTTTTTTGTGTAAAGCCAGATGTGCAAATCTGCATTTTAAGGGTCAGGACCTCATCCACATAAGGAAGGTTTATAGGTTTAAGTAAAAAGGGAAAAAGCTATTTCTAAATATTTCAGGTTAAATAATAACTAACTAACTAAATAAATAATTTTCTTAGCAGAATTTAAGAAAAAAAAATTGCCAAAAAACCAGTTATACAATAGCACCCTCTAGCTCTGATGATGGAGAAGTATCTTGTTCCTGAAGCACCACAGCAGAAGTACCCATTTTTTTTCTGGCAGAGGTAGGAAGGTACCTTTCCTAGTCCTCAATTTCTACAGCCAGTGCTTTTGAGAGAAGGTAAGGGAAATAGTAAGTAAAAAGAGCTCTAGATGTCCACTGACCAGTTGGAACTGTAGGCAGTGAGTATATCAAATAATATTTAACAAGAAGATAACAATTACTCCTATTGTTCTGCATCTTACTGTTTCCACAAGATGGAAACCAGCATGGGCGCTGACCATCACTGGTGACATTGGGGCAAAGCTGAAATGTTCTAGTAATTTGGTATCAGTCACAGGAATCCAGGACTTAGAAAGACATTTAGGTGACCTGCTCTAAGGCAGTAAAATCACACAGTTTTCTTTCTGGCATGCAATTGTCTGACTCATTCTTCAAAATTTATGGCAAGCCACACTACTTATCACATATCTAGGGATACCACCACAAGGATTCACTATGAGTTACAGAATGTTCTTAATATTTTACATGATCATTTTGTCCAAAAAAGGGAGGCCTGGAGATTTAAAAAATGGGAACTTCTCCAAACATGGCCCAGGGTCCTAGATCGGGTAGAACAATCTACATTGTCTCATGTGATGTGAGAGATCCAAGCCTCCGGGTCATGCAATATGTGTGCATAGTATAGGAGTTTATGTTTATGCACAGAAACAGCCTTTAAGTCTAACAGTGGTCAGCAGAGATCCTCTGAGAAAATTTAATAGGCTTGGAAATCTTTTCTAATATGAGACAATCATTAAAATGGCATGGGAAGACTCCTCTTCCCATGGTGAAGCTATGCCTGAGTGTCAGAGCTGGACAAAGCCACCAGCTAAAATCATGGCCACAGTATTGTCAGAGTTCCTGGGATTTGGTACTCACTTCTGGATCGGATATAACAATCGTTGCAGTTAAGAAGGCCATTTCTAATCCTGACATCCGTGCCACTCGCTGCATCTCCCAGCTGGCCCTTGCAAACGCCACACTGTCAGTTGAAGAACAGACACAGTAAGAGAGACCATGCTCTACTATTTATCACAACTCTTCCCAAATTTTTACTTTTGTTTAAGTAGTTCTTGGAATGGTGAGAAAAATACCCTCCTAGAACCCAGCCCATACTCCTGGGGAACATTGCAAACCAGTAAGAGGGTTTTTACAGTGTCAAAAGTGCTTAGGACTGGATTTCAGCAGCCTCTGCTTACACAGAAGTGAAGCCTAATTCTTTTATGGGACATCTGACTTTGAGGCTGCATTGTGGAGGCAGGTAAGTTGTGATGGATAAAGTTTAAAGAGGCCAGAGATTTAGTCTGGGTAAATGTCTAAAATCCAAAAAGTCTTCACAAATGTCTAATACCAACTGAGCCAGAGATAATGTAAACAGATACTTTCTGATTTCTCTAGAAAACACTTCAGGTTATTTCTGAACTGAAACACTTAACAACAGTCAAGAAATATTTCTGGTAAAAGCCAGAATACACCATTCATTGCACAGTCAAAGCTTTCCAACCATGGGGCAGATCAAAGATGGCTTTGGGACTGATCTTGTTTTTGGACGGAAAAAATAAAAACCACCTAAAAAACTTGCAAGGTAAATAATGCTATATTTAAAAACCAATTTGTATAATAGAGAAATTAGATTATGCTTTCCCCCTGTAAGTACAGAAGCTAAGTTTGCTTGCTTGATCACAGGTTTTAGTCCAATTAATGTGTCTGATTGCAAAACAACACCTTAGTTGTTCTATTTCCACTTCTTTACAAACATGCTCATACATAACAACCACGTAATACCCTGGTTCTCTCAGTTTCACATCTATTCTCTACTTGCACTGTGCATGACTTGGGGTTTTTCTTAATAAAGCAAGAACCATACCCTGAAGCACTGAATATGGAAATAAAGACCGAGTGTTTCAATAATCATGGCAGCTCCTTTTCCAAGAGGGAGACCACAGGTAGAACAAAGCTTCTTCCCGCTGACAGACCTAGAAGACAAACATGGCTGTAAGAACACTGCAACTAATGCTAAAATGAAGCCAAATTATTAGATAGGTTTATCAAGAGGGACAGAATGGGAGGAAGGAGCACTGGAGGGTTTTACATAAATACACATTGACCCTTCAGCCATGTTACTGAATCCACCTGCACGTCTGCCTTCCAGATAAGCAAGCAAAAGGCTTAAAATCCTTAAATGCGCAGCAACTCAGACATATTTCCCTGCCAGTCTGCTGTGCTAGATCAAGGGAGATTCAAGCCTCTTAACAGAGGCCTGGGTGCAGGGAACCATGCCTGTGGATTCACAGAAAAAAGAATGGTTAGGGTTGGAAGGGACCTTAAAGATGATATAGTTCCAACCCCCAGCCAAAGGCAGAGAACCTTCCACTAGACCAGGCTATTTAGAGCCCCATCCAACGCAGCCTTTAACACCTTTAGGGATGGGGAGCCCACAGTCTCTCTGGGCAATCTGCCTCAGTGCCTCACCACCCTTATATTAAAGGTTACTTAGGCCTAGTCAGTGCCACAGCGATTCACACAAATTACCTGAGTCAGACTCTCAGCCTGGAAATTTTCCCATTTGTTTACAAATGGACTTGCTCACTGCAAGGCAGAAAACAGGATGCTATTCTTGCACCCAATCAAGCTGGTGAAGCCAGCAGTGACAGCATAACTACAATAGCACAGACCAGGCACTGGCTGGCTCATTCCAGACTGTGCTGCTGCAGCCACTAAATACTGTAACTAGTCAGAGAAAACCTGAAATTGGATCTCCGCCTGCAATGCAGAAAATACTTCAACTTGCACCTTCAGGGGTTCTGAAATACTGTCTAGACCTCTCTCCTAAATCTGCTGCTAGATGACAGGTGGGTGAAGGT
Organism: Chloebia gouldiae; assembly: GCA_003676055.1. Lineage (NCBI taxonomy): Eukaryota > Metazoa > Chordata > Aves > Passeriformes > Passeridae > Chloebia > Chloebia gouldiae. The sequence goes on from QUSF01000005.1 coordinate 25,012,769, forward strand.
TCAGAGCCCCAGGAATAACTGGTGCCCTTTTTCATAATGGTTTTAATAGCAGTGCAAGTGCCCACTTCTATGGGTCTCACACTCTTCACTTCTCTCCTGCCTGTCAGCCTGCCAGAAGTGATGCTTGACCTAGTGAGATGAACCTGAGATCAAAAGGGATCCCCTGTCATTCTGAGCCATCCATACTTTTTTCAGCCAGGGCTGAATCCAGGAGAGAAACATAGTGATATTTCATGAGTTTTGAAAAGACAATTTGATGAAATCCTACTCAGATAAGCAAGAAAGAGCAGAAAAACTCAGGACAATTTAAAAATTGTCCTTGTTTCCAACTCTTGAGCCCACAATGTACACAGGCGGCAAGACATACAATCCTCTTGTTGCTTCCTTATCATTATTCCTTTTAGAATAACTTTGCTGTGTTTTTTTCTCCCTTCCTACAGCCTTAACTATTCTGCTTCTATGTTATTCCTGAGTTCACCTTTGTTTTTACTTCTTCTCCACTATTAGAGTTACTACAAGAGCAAATTAGAGTTTCAGATCTCAGCAAATTTTTAAGAGTTTTCTAATGTTTTAGTGGAAAAATGAATTGCATCCGATCTATTATTTCAAAAAATAAGATTTATTTCAGGAAAAGATCATGCAAAAGATTCTCAGATCAGAATACAGCTGCTTAATAATATGAAGCAGCTATCACTACTAGCAATCTGTAGCAAGGAAAGGCAATCCTATCAAAACTGCAGCTATGGTTAGAAAAACATAATAAATTGTTCATGCAAAAAATTCTCAATAGTTTCACATCAATGTAACTGACATCAGAAGGAGGGCTTTGCTCTGAAAAGTGAAAAACAATTTAATTTAAAAAGAAAGAAAATTGCTGTGTTCTGTGTTGTATTAATTTACCCTATCTAATAAGCAAACTGATTTTAAGAGACACCCCAATTATCAGTGATTTAATCAGGCTACAGTTAACATTTATTTAGAGTTGGTACACATAACTCATTGAAAGATGTACAGATTGCTCAAGAAAGTCAAATCTTTATGAGATTAGCACGATTATGGGCAAATTAAAAATCAGCAAAAAAGCAAAATGGTGTTTGGAAATGAAAGGAAAAAAAAATTATATCAGCAAGTGCCAATGTCTAGAACAGATCTTACTCCTGAGCATGTGACTATTCACAATTAAGACATTCTTTGGCTTAAGCACTCTGAGATCACACTTTGTCTGAGGTTTATACTGTCCTATTTCAGTTTTAGTGAAACTTTAGTGATCAAGCAGAGTTCTGGAGGTTCTTTCTGAACTGTGTTATTTGAAAACATAACAGTACCACTGAAGCAGGCAAGATATATGGGAGAGGGTTTATCCCATGTTTATCCCATGTTTATCCCATGGACAGTTATGAATTGCAACATTTAGCAGACTTAATAGTGCATCCACATAATACTAATGTGATTTTCACTCTGGCAGTTCACCAGCAACTACAAGATGTTTGGTCTGCAAAATTCCTTATTGACCTTTAGTACCTGTTGGGTGACTGGCTCAGAGCAGCAGGAGAGCAGGGAGATGACGGCCCAGATCGAAAGTTCTCATGATAGCCTGCCCTAAAATACAGCAGAGAAGATGCAGATTACTACAGCTGAACAACAAATAAAAACAGGTTTTGTACGGAGAAATTCCAGTTAGCGAATCTCAGGATTTTTGGTTCTGAGTCTTAGTCTGCTCGCTGCTGCTCAATCAGGTAACCACAAGGTAATCAGCCATGGAGATTACCTTGGAGATTCCTGCCCGCCCCACCAATCCATCACGGCTCTCACCATGATGAAGGAGGGTTAAGCCAAGTAACACTACACCACACTACACTCTCTGCTGGCCCTTTACTGAGCAAAAAGGAAGCTACCAACAGGGAAAGGTGGTTTATTTGGTTAATAGTTAATTTGTATCCATGCTACTCTAAAAGAGCTGGGAGAGCAAAACCATGGTTTTTGTTATCAGAAATCACAGGACTGATCCAAACTCTAACAGCCTAAAACGATTAAGCAACAATTTTCTCAAACACACACACACACAGTTTAGAATTAGGAATAGGTAATCAAACCTCAATCTACATTAGTTTTGACTGGATATAACCTTAATAGAGGTAACAGGTTCCGCAGAAGACTGTGTTCATATATATGCTAATGAAAACAGATGTTCCTTTCTTGTTACATAGCTTCTTTTTGTAAATACTAAGCAAACAGATCCCTTATGTACCAAAAGAACTAGTGTTATCATTCAGTAAGGTTTACTCAAAAGCACAGGCAAAGCAGCAAAGTAAAAAGACCTCACCAAAATTTACAGCAGAAAGCAAATACTACCCTATATGTATCTTCTTTTAAAAGGTATAATCTTTAAAGGACTAGAAAGTAGCAATGGATATATGTTTGGAAGATAGGGCATGCAGTTCTTGGATGCCAGCTTCAAAGAGGCAGATACAACCTGACATTCCCACCCTCATATTTAGCTACTTATTAGCTATAAATGTTTTTCTCAGGCAATTAAAACAAATTAAGCACAAGTTATGCAGATATGTGCTGAGCTACAGTGAAAGAAGAGGGAGGCACGCAGGGGGTGTGCTCCCTCCTGAAATTAGTAACCGTGGTGCCTGTAATGAGAAATCCAGGTAGATAAATGCCAGCAGTCTCTGTGGGAAAGCCAGACATGAAGGGTGTCTTCACACTGCAGGACTCATCAAACCCAGCCAATAAAGGCTGCTGAGCAGGAGTATAAGGGAGAAGAGAGCAAGCAGCACTTCTCAATCTCTTCAATAACCTTTATGTTCTCACCTCCTTGCTTCCCCTGCAGAGCTTGGTTGCTGTCCCACAGACTGGCCCAGGAACGGCCTCTGCCGAACGTCCTCTGCGCACTGCGGAGATCGCTTTAGCAGCAACTGCTGACTCCAGGAGACATCTACAGCGAGAGGTGGGGAAAACTCAGGCTTTGAGACAAAATACTTCTGTCAGTATTTATAAACCAACATGGATTGTGGGCCCACAACTAAGGAGAGAGACATACTGTTCCTTAAAACAAACTTCTCAGAAACCCCCAACAAAGTCAGAGACAGTTTTTGCTACATCAGAAGACCTCTATGAAACATCATTCCTCTGCATTACCCTCACATACACATGATCTACCCTGCTGCTGAATGAATTTCTGAAGAGGGAAAGGGCAAGGTCAAACAGCCATCCACAAACACCACTTGGGAAAATAATGTATTGTTGTAATGAAGGAAACACCAGGGACACTGAAACTTCTATGGTGTTGGAGGATCCAAACTTCTCAATAGCAAGGGATAAGGGGATGGCGTTATAGCCACTGCTCTCCATAAACCTACTGATGAACACTAATTCCTTGGTAATTTTGTTCTGTGCTTCAGATGGCTCAGTGACAGGAACAGCCTCACAGCAAAAAGCAATGGCCTGTGAGATGCCCAGGCAGCCAACCATCCTATCTTTGAGAAACAGTGCATTAGCTAGACCTTGCAAAATGAATTCTGTAGCTCACAGCTGGAGAGAAGCCTTACCCTGCCATGTGCCAACCATCTGGTTTAGAGAATGAAAACTTTGCTGGGGCCTATGAAAGGCCTGTTACCTATTTTGATATCAAGAAAATAAAACCCCACACCTGGGGTCATTTAAGGGCATAAGGAGGGAGCACAGATGGGATGCTTTAAGAGGCAAGAAAGGAGCTCTCACAATACTTGCAGAGGACCAAATTGTTGAAAAGAACCTAGGAAAACCCTGCAGCAGGGCTATTAGCACGTGTAGTTTAAAACTGTCAAACCTGTTAAGTTTGCTTAATCACTACTACAAATCCCCAAGGCTGTATTGCTGGTTAATATACATTCTGCTTTCTTTCTTTCTTTGTGCAACTTTAATCAAAGCACTAGGAAGACAATAAAACTGAGACAAGGAAAGCAAACCTACTAAGTTTAATGGACTGAATTCGTATTTGGAGCAAGTAATAACACTGAAAACATTTCCATCCATAGACACTTAATTTTTTAGAATAATGAATTTTTATGCTTAACTGAAACCAAAAATCTAAAACTTCAGAATTTGCATTCACTTTCTGTCTTTAGTCCTACTTATTTACTTTCCACTGATCACTTGTATTAGATAGATAATGATGCTAAATTCATGAATTTGCCTTTTTTTTTAGGGTGACCCTCATGACATCAATGCTTTGGGGAAATTCTTCTCTTCAAAAACATCAATACTTATGGGAGCTAAAAAAAAATAAATTAACTTTAAATGTAATTAGACATTGCTAATGACAAAATTGAGGCAGATGTTGCTTTAGGCTTGGCTTGAAAAGGTTACATATCACATGTAGTGATTTTGACTGGACTGAAACGGACATGAAGAATTAGCTATAAAACCACAAAGTAAGTGTTGGAAATAAGCTCTCTGTATCAAGATAAATCCTATATGTATGCAAGATTATGTAAAAAATGGAAGATAACCCTTTTAACTGCTACTGTTAACATGCAGGCCTATAAACAACGTACCTGCTGCAGAAATTGTCATCTCTGATGAAAACAAGAGGAGTTAAATTTCACCTTAACATATTTACCTTTACTAACATAAAATAAATTTTTAGTCTGAGACATTCCAGTTTTGAAGATATATGTGTATGTCAATTTCCAAAATTCTTTGAGTTAGGTTTCTGCCAGATTTCTATCTGGAGAAGAACATATGCACAGCAAGTGTCTTACTCTCATCCTGAGTCAGTGGCAGAGTCAGTCTGGCAGGTGAGCTGCGCTCCATCACTGGCATGTGGTGCTCCTGTTCACTTCCTCCTTTCAAGATACCAGTCCCTGGGTATCCTGAGAGTGCTTTGTTTCCACTGCCAATAAAAAGGTTGCATTGTATACAAAAAAAGTCAGGAGAAATGTCACCTAGAACATAATGGCTAAATCAGACTTTTGAAAATATCAGTCGATTTTTTACACAAAAGATTTTTGTTATTGTGTCAATTTTGCAATGACAAAGCAATGAGAACACTTTAAGGAATTAACAAGTTTGTCTCCAAACAGTCCAATTCTTCCTGCTTACCTCAAACTGCCACTTAGAGGTGCTGAAGATAATTTTGGATTTGTAGAAAAGAGCTTCTTTGACAGAAAAAAATCTTTACTCCATGTTCTCTATACACTGCTCAGCATCATCAGATGCCTCTTCTCTTTTGTGAAACCTGTTAATTAGCAGTTGAGCAAAGTCCAGGACTTCAAACACCACCTGGCAAGATTGGGTATGGCATTTCTGAGACAGCCAGGCAATTTCAAAGGTTCCGAGTGAAAACAGCTACAGATCCTTTAGTCCTTCAGATGGCTTGTGAAATGTACACAAGACACAGTGCAGTGATGTACACAGATGTCTGAGCTGTCTAAGATCTGATCTGGTTGCTGTGACAACCTCTTGGCAAAGCCATACAAGGAAAAGACAAGCCTTCTGATATGCACAACCAGCACTGTGCACTGCCACACATGCATCTGTCTGTGGGGCCAGTGAATAGTGATCAGGATGTATTGAATCGAGGCCACCAAGTGCTGGTGCTCCAGCATCAATTGTGGGCACATGTGATACCCCAGAAGCCAACAGAACACAAAGCTCCACAGGGCTATGAAATACTTAGGGTAACATACCTCCTCTTTTCTTGCCAGAGGTCACTTTCCTTGCTCTTCAGAGATAACACACTGTCCTGCTCCCAGAGCAGCTTCTTTTGCTTTGTAACTTCTTTTTGCTTGCCTTCCCCTGGACAGCTGTTTGAATCAGTTGAGTTCTAGAAGACAGATGAAGAGGGAATAAGGAGCTTTCTTTGAATTTGGCATTGGTGCATGCATGGGAAAAGTACAGGCTACCCCTAGATACATTGTGTTGACACATTATCAAAAAGAACATCTCACATTTATATGGTAGAACCATATGACCCTGGTAAGGCTAACTTTAGATTTAATTAAGACTTTAGCTGAAACAACAACTGGTTGGACTAAGCTGAGCATGAAATAAGTTAGGTACCAATTATGGTGCTAAGGATGGCAAATTAAAACTTCCCATTACATAATCTTTGGCAGAAATCCTTGAATTATTTTGAGAGTCTAGACAGTCTGCCATTGGACTTGTGAGGACTTTGTGAATGACCTCAGCTTGCTGTCACTGCCTAGGAGCAAAGCATTACTCACATGCACTGGGCATCCTCAAAGGGCAATGCCAGTACTACTTCCAAAGTGGTACAGGAGTGGTTCATATCTGACTTGTGGAGCTCGAGGAAGCAATGGCATGAGATCCTTTGCTTCTGGGTGCAGGCAGAATCCTGACTGTGGCATAAGCAGCTCCACCAAGGAACTTACTGCTACACAGCCATGTGGAAAATTGGCCAAGGCTGATGCCTTTGCACAGGGATGAGAGAGAACAAGGGGGCAGGAAGAGTGAGGGGAGAATCAATTAATACTCCTAATCCTGGAGTTCAGTGGAAAAAGGCAGATGACTGGGTGCAGGTGCCTTAGGCAAGGGAAAATTATGTCTGTGAATCCCACATTTACTCAGCTGTGATCTCATCTGGGGTGTCATTCCCTGATCTCTGCAAACACTAATTTAATCAGATGCTAGATGCATTGAATTAAACATTTTGTGCTGCATGAGTGAAAAAAAAAAAAACCCCAAACATAGAGAGTAAACATTCCTCTGTTTTGCTGCTTTCTATGATGGGAAAGAAAAGAAGGAAAACTGAGGAGGTAGGATTCCGTCTCATCTGACATATATAAAGCACTATTTTACACTTGAGATTTTGGATTCAGGGAAACCACTTAAGATTCTGTTAGCTTTGGAACATAATTAAAATTTCACAGAACTGATTAAAGAACAGAGGCAGCTGCAGAGAGAAAGTATCATTCTCTGCTCTAGTTGAAAATGGGATAGTAGCAGTTTGCTTGGGAATATGGCTATTCAGTTGTGAAAATCTGTAAACTGCAGCACTATGAGGCATCACCAGTTAGAGATGGGACCCAGGGAATACCCTTACTCTATCGGCTCCCAGACCTTGACAGCCTGTAGCAAAGGACTAAACTTTGCACTAAAGATGGCTTACTCTTCAGTGGCTTGCTACTCCATGAGAAACTCACCACTGTCTTGTTTCCTTCAGTGGTAGAGGAAGAGGAGGAGAGGAGCTCAGCAGAGTTTGAAGAAACAATGAATGGAACTACAGTATCCTCAATTATCTTTCGTTCCTGAAAAACGAGGATCAGGAGAGAGTGGGGGTTAAAAATACAGAATGTGAACTATGAGCTTATAAAACGCATAAGAAAAATAAGATTTGGTTATGTGCCATATTTAGATGGCTAGTTAAGGACTTGTAGTACCAAGAATAATGGTAACACCTCTATTTTTAATTTTCTTCAAGGTTTTGCACTTTCATTCCTTTTACCACTGAGATGGAATTTCCAAAACAGGAAAAAATATTTCACTTAATGGAACTACTGTTTCACAGAGCACCAGTATATTAAGTTCAATATAAAAGTATGAAATTACCCTTGGTACATGAGAAACTTATTCTGAAAGTTGAAAATAATTTCTTGCTTATACCACAAGTATGTCCCTCAAGCACAGATGAGAAACCATCCATTTACAAAGTGCATAGACAAACTTTTAAATATTTTCCAGTTTCTTTTAATAATGACCTACGTACAACAGAAGAAAACCACTATTTTCTAGATTAATAATATTCCACAACTGCGAGCTTTGAACATCTCCTGTGGATTTTTTTTAAGGACAAATTCCTCCATGATCAAACCCAAGGCAGACAACAATTTAATCTGGAGTTCCACCAAGTCTATGCCAAAATACACAGGGCTCTGGCCCTGCAGGGAAGTCTGAGCATGCCCAGACACAGCTGTACTGACTCACCCAGACTTGCACAGCAATTAGACACCTCCACCTATGAGGATACCTGTCCAAATATTTAAATATTTTTCCTCAACATCTATGGCAGTGTTTAAGACAAACAATCCTCCTCAGAATTCAGCACTGAAGACGATTTTCATTAATTAATCTAGCTATGGGATGATTTTTTGTTGTTTTTGCAGCCATAAAGTGGGTGCATTTAAATACAAAAAAAAAAAAAAAAAAAAAACCAAACTCCAAAAAACAACCTCCTCCATTGAGCTCTATACCTCCTCATAGTATCTACGCTCCTCCTCTTCAACTTCTCTCTGGGCCTTTTCCCATTCCTCTTTCAGCTTGTACTGTTCCTTCTGATACTTCTCCTGTACATGGATAAAAATGCAGATAAATCCAGAGCATTCAGTATTAAGAGTAAATTCTGTAGTATCTCCACAGCGAAAATGAATTTGCTAAGAGTGGTTTAATCAGAAATAGGATTAAATAAAAGGATAAAAATTTGAAACATCCATGGGTATATAAAAAAAAAAGCTTCTTTGTCACTTTGTCTATTTTTTTCTAGGACTCATATTTAACACCTTCAAACTTCAAGGAACTTTTGACGCATTAGAAGTTTAATTTCTTAGAATTTTTAAAATATTTGGTCAGAAATTAAGTTTAAGCTCAAAAATATTAATAATTTCTTGTTTATCTTACTGTATTAAGTTTCAAAAATGTTTCACAAACCGTGAAACACTGAGACTATGGTTGTACATTAAAAACTTCAGCAAAGTAGCATATAAATAAGCAGGTTTTGCAATACTAATTTAAGAGATAACTAATTTAAGAGATATGCCAATGTACTAATTTAAGAGATATGCCAATACAATTTAATGAATGATGAATAACTATGCAAATTTAAGAGATAAATAGTATGTTAAGCTTTGAAGAGAGTAAGATTATAATTAGCTAAATAGCTTATTTTCTTCCTCGAAGGGATGATTTCTTAAGAACTGTTTTCACAGAGTTTTGCACAAAAAAATTATCTCAAAGAGGTGTTTAAAATTGTTTGTCAGAGCTGGTTTGAATATGGAGAGGAATGGTGGCTTCCATTTCCATCTTACACCAGTTCCAACATCTGTTCAGATTGGCAACCACATTTGGCTATTCCAGAAAATAAACATCTACTATTGAGAGAGCACCCATGTGTGCCAGAAAAACTTTTATGAGAATTTTACATCATTTTAAGATGTAAAATTAGATGATCTCAAGAAAGCATAGATATACAAAAGTCCTTAAGAGATAAAAAGACCCTATTTTATTCTTTTCTGTCCCTGGACAGTTGTTTGCTCTTTTGTTACATGGAACAAAGATGTGATTTCTTTGGGATCAAATCTAGTCATAGTTTCAAAAGACACTCCCGACTGACTGGGAGATTCAGGTTCTCATGTCCACTGCATTTCTTCCTATTAGAACTCCAAGTAATTAAGAGTTTTGCAAGTCTATATTCAGCATAATTTAAATATAATTTAGGACCAACACATTCAGTTTTACTCTGCACTGGATTGCAGGACCAAGTCCTTTTGGTCTTTCCACAGAGTGGAGAAGGGAGACATGAGAGTGCCTAAACCACACAGAACATATATATGTGTGTGTCACTTACCACTCAACTGCCATAGAATTTGCTCAAGCATCCATAGAGGATGTGGAAAACATGATACAAAATGACCAATTTTTGTCCAGAGGGACAATTCAACAGCTAAACCACACAGTGAAGACACACAGTTTCTTCCCTACCTGAAGCAAGCGCTCTTGCTCATGCTGCCACCTTTCCTGGCGCTTTCGCTCTTCTTCTGGATCCCAGGACCAAAAATTGAAACGCTTACATGAAGGGAAACCAAGCTATTAGACTGTGACACTACAGTTCACATGGCTACCAGAGAAAACTGCACTGTGCCTGATGAAATCTGCCACTGATGTTACAATGGGAAACTGGGAACTAGATAAGGGTTCTCTCAGTTAGCAGACAATATTCTCAGCTGCACTGACACTCAGGATTGCCCATTTGTAGCCACATAATAAAATAATAATTTGGTTTGCAAAGAAAGTCTTGGTACACTTCACCTGAAGGCGGGGGGAAAAAGTCTTAAGGAAAACTATAAGCACCACTGAACAGAGCCATCTCCAGGGACTTAAATTTAAAGAACACACACGTTTTGCTTCTCTATAATCTTCTTTACAACAGGAAAAGCAATTTTAGGTTGTAAAAAATTTTCTCTCATTTTATATGAATTCCAGATTCAGACAATGCCTTCATTTGGGTTGTACTTTTCCTTTTACATGTCCATGAGAAAAAATTCTCATTCTGATTTAGGGATGTTACAAGACAGTTTGCATAAAAAATTAATTTCTGCTAAACACAAATCACTAAACCAAACAATAATGCAAAAAAGGTACTCACATTTGATTTATCACCAGTATCAGAATCGGCTATTAAAAAAAACCAGAACAATGAGAGATTAAATTTAACATAGCAAAATTTCTTCAGCCTGTAAATAAATCTACATTATATCTGTTTGTTAGTTTCCTATTTACTCCCACAACCAAATGCAAGGACTAATTGCAAGCACATAAATCAGAAAACCAGATTATACCCATCACCAACAAAACTACTTTTTATGTGGGTTTAAAGGAGCACAATATTAACTAATATCAGGTTCTACTCTACCACTAGCTAATGCCATCTACTTCTGGCCACAGATGTTAGCAGTGTTCAGACACTGAGACTAACCTACCTTGATCTACTTTTCCCTTCGTGATTCAGTGCAAGGAAGGAAAAAGTCCAGCAATGCTAAAAGGGTGGGACTACACTATTCAAGAGTCACAGTTACGAAGAGAACCATTGCCATTTTCTATCCAAATGTCTTTGAAAATTAGACTGATTAAAAGAAATTAAGAAAAAGTTATTTATAGGCAAGGGATTTCTTTTGGGTGCCTGAAAACAGAGCATCACAACCATGTGCAACCCAACAGCTCTTTGTCAACTGTGCAGCAGGAATAGATATTTTCTACGAAAGCGAGAGGTAGAACAAGTGCCCGTGATGATCAGCTTTCACCCCAGCCCCGTGTCCGAAGACACCTTTGGCTGGAGAGCAGAAGGGCTGGAGCTGTGCTCAGCCCCGCATTTACCTGACTGCGAGAAAAACTGTGAGCGCCGCCAGTGGTTGCGGACCCTAAGCGGAACCATGGCCCCGCGGGGCGGCTCTGCAGGCAAGGGCACGAAACAAAACAGGAAACAGGGGGGTGAAAAGGTGATGACAGACTCTCAGACCTGAGCCACCTTGGTCACAAGAGGGATTTGTCTACAGCTGCTTTGGTCCACGGCAGCTAATTTACAATGGACCTGAACATCACACGGACTGTGTGTATTTAAGTATTACTTCTGCAACATGGCACCTGAACTTATGTGAGAGCTCTAGCACACTGATGCAAGGGAAGCTGCCCTTTCAAGTCTTTGCACAGTGCTTGCTTGCATCCATTCCTATTGCAGATAGACGTTTTAATGCATTTTGTGAGCCTTTCAGTGCTCTCTACGCTGTGAACGCTAGAGTGCAGCCAAGAGTTTCAGCACCAGTCAGAAAACAAGGCAAGAGACCTACAAGTTTTTACTTGACGTTTGGTTTGATTTGCTTAAAAAAAAAATGATATTGTTATCAAAGACTGCTTGGGTAGCACCTATCCACTAAAAACAAGTGAGAATTCCATTCCTTTTCAGACAATCATAGAGTCATTTGGTTTGGAATGAACCTTAAAGATCATCATCTAGTTTCAATTCCCTCTGCCATGGAATGGGACAGTTTCAACTGTATCAGACTGCCCAAGGCTTCATCCAGACTAGCTTTGAAGGCTTCCAGGGATGGGGCATCCACAACTGCTCTGCAACTCATTGTAAAGTATTTCTTCCAAATATCTAAGTTAAATCTACCCTCTTTCAGCTTGAAGTTTTTATTCCTTGTCCTATCACTACATGGCTTTGTAAAAAGTCCCTCTTCAGTTTTTTCAAAGTGGATCACCTTCAGTAGTTTTAACCTTGAAAACATTGGGCTAATCAGTATATTACCTATAGATTAACAACCTACGAAGTTCTTATAGGGAAAAAAACCTCAGCTGATTTTTCTCTCTTTCTTCCACAATACCTATATATATGCGTATTTAAAATAAATACAAAATCAAACTACTAAACATTATCAGTCACAAGCAAAACTTTGTCATGAAGGCAAGGAAAAAGATTCTGCATTGCAAGAACTTGTGTTGGGCAGCGGTCAAATTAAAGGATGAGGTCAGATATGTGTATTGTTCAGCTACAAAAAGGAGCTCCACAAAAGCAGCTGAGTGCAGAATTTATCTCCAGAAAATTTTATTGTGAGATAAAGCCAATTGCTAAGCCATTTTCATCTGTGAGCAACAGTATGCAAAACTCATTGATATAATACAGCCTTTATTGCTAGGTCAGGAAAACGCAAGATAGGGCTCTCCCTCTGCTGTGTCAAATTTCTGCTGTTGTGTATAAGAGGAATAGCCAGAAGAATCCTTTTCATCAGAGAATCCACACTACCCAGATCAGCCAATGAAACTAGAAAATTACTAATTTAGCTCCAAAACTCTCCACACTGTTGACTAGGCACATCTCCCTGAACACCACATGCCCATATTCAGTTGCTGTCTGGCTGAGTTTTCCAAATGCTTTTTGCTCACCTTGTAGACCAGAGTTATGCAGAGTAACTTGGCTGGTTTCGGGCAGTTTCTTTAAAAATGGCAGCACTACACTCCCCTTTTCTTCCAGAGGTTTTGCTTTAATCTGTTCAGACATTTGGGAGCAGAAAACAGCATTAAAAAAGGAACAGGTTCAATCAAAGGTCAGCTAAAACCCTTACTACTTATTTTCTGAAACAACATTATCAAAAATGAAGCCTCTGTCTCCAGAATGACAACAGGGAGTTGCAGTATTGAAGTCCTGTAAGTAACTGGTAGCTGTTTCCTGTTGACATTCCCACTGCCCTGCAAAGCAAAGTCATTCTTCTAACACCATCTGACTAACCAACATCTAACCTACCTGAAAGAGCAGCATGGTCATAGCTGTTTGCTACCTCTGCCACCACTGGCACTTGTTCAGCACCTCAAGAGGACTAAGAAGATAAGCTCCACTGTCTGCACCACCTGGATATCTGCCCTCCCAACAGGTGGTGGGACTGGGGTTTGTAGGTTAAGTTCTCATTTCAGTCTCATCAGTTTATAGGTTCAAATGCTACAAGCAGATGCTGTGAAGTTCCTTTTGAGAGGGAACTCTCTGATTACCACATGATTTTCCAGCCAAAACCATCCCTCAGGGTCATGTTTTCAATTAACTCCTGAAGTGACATTTTATGGAGAAAAATACCAATCTGCACAATAAATATTTCTGTGTAAGGTGTTGGTTGGTTTGTGTGTTTGTGTTTTTTGGGTTTTTTTTTCCCCCTTCTCCATCTTTTTCTTGCCTGTACATACCTCCTGTGTAGAAGGGAGCTCTGCTTCCTTCTGCTGCTCTGTTTCAACTTTCTTCACATCTTTCTTGCTTGAAGCAGTTTCCTCTGAAGGGACAGGACTGGGAAGAAATTCTAATCTCTTCACAACAGGGCTGGAACAAGCTGCAGTTGACTTGAATTGCTTTTGATCTAAACCAAATCCACACATATAAGAGATAATGTTGTAAGGTTAACATACTTTTTCAAATAAAACATGCCTATTTCTTACAATCCTGTTTCTTACCGGATGTACTGTGAGCCTGTCTACTGGATGTTTTGAAAAAAACCAAATTTTTTCTTCAACACGGGAAAAATTAATCTCTCAGAGAAGACAAGACTCAAAGAATGAAATTCACCTATTAGAATTTATGTGCTTACATTGACTTGGGCATCATGGGACATCCTTTGTGGTCAACAAAAACAGAAGAAATCCTTGGGAAAGGGTCACACAAACTTTTATTTCAGGCATTCCTCTGGCTGAGATGAGCTGTAACCTACAATGGGCCTAGTGAGCTAAGATCTCTTGACTGAAGTTATGTGATGAATCCTACCCTAAGATGTTACAGAGAGAAGAAGCTATATGACGTGATCTCACTATCAGCACTGGAGGACATTTCAGCTTGCTTTTTTTCAGTAAACCTATCACTTCCACTGACAATCAGTTAAGCATCAGACAACAAACTAACTGCTAACAGGCAACCTTGGACCTAGTTGTCATCTAATTCTTAAATAAACCCAACAAGTTGATGCTGGTTTCTGGGAGAAGAGGCTAGAAGCACACAGGTTGACAGCTGTGACAGCTGAACTGCTGATAGCTGATACCACCACAGGAAGCAGAGCAGTCACCAGTGTCTCAGTGCTGAATAAGCACCCAGATATCTCTCCAACCTCCTCAAGGAGAAACTTCATCCTGTCCCCTTTCCAACCACAGCAGCATTAGCAGCTTCTGAATATACCTATTTGACAGGCTGGGAGAGTAAACTAAGAAAGAGATGCAGCTCACAACTCCACTAAGAATGTGGACACAAGCAGAGACAAGAGCTGCTGCTGCCAAGGCAGATGCACCCTCCTCTGGAGCTGTTCCCCCACCATTAGAGGCACAAGAGCCTGGAAGTGCTGGCTTGTGCTGAACAGCAGAGGAGGTTGTTTATAAGAAGTTCACATTGTTTGGACCCCATCCATGCCTCCAAGGCAGACATAATGAAAACTCCGTATAACTTTATAATTTCGATTTTTGCATTACTATGTCAGTTTTCCTTGCCAGACAATATTAAAATTTGCTGTCAGTACTTAAAGTTTAGCATTTCTGACATCTGGGGAGCTGAAGCCAAGATGGCTTTGTGATTTGTAGACAACACCAGCTCATCACTGTTGACTCTTGAGAGGAGAATTTGGTCATTTAATGACAAGATTGCACCTTCTACATTACCTGCCAGATGTAATTCAAAATTGTTAAACTATGTACTTTGGCATCTAGGAGCCAAACTAATTAAGGCAGCTAATGAGCCCTTGCTAACAGCTCATGTGCTTCTAATCTTTGGGGAATGGTACCTCACTGATGTTTGAGGGCAAAGCTCAATTGTTTAAGTCACATTTATCCCCAGCAAATAGGAGCATTATTCTTACATACCAACTACAGCCAGAGATCTCATTTAAACACCTCCTTGACATAGTACCTTTTACTTACCCATACCAAGCTACACTTTAATAGACACATTTAAAAATGAACAACAAAAAAATACCATGAACTCAGAATAATGGCATACAGCAAATAAAGTGCCTACTCAAAGACAATGTTTCAGAAACACACTTTTGAGGAAAACAGCTTAAAATTCTACCAGCAAATTCCTTTCCCCAGATTAGGAATCATGCATAAAAGCTTTAAGGCAGAAAATTAGAAGTCTGCACAACACTGTCCATTTAAAGCCCCTATGGAGACTGAAGTTCCCCTTCTTACTCTTTCTCCCCATTCCTTAATGTCTTGGGGGAAAAAATGTGTCAGGGTAGCTTCTGCCCTTGTTGCTTTCTGGTTACAAAATGCTGTGGCACTGTCTTTTCACTTGCAAAGATGGCCAAGTGGGCAACTCAGGTGTGTCATTTCAACCACAGAATGACAGAACAGCCCAGGCTGGAAAGGACCTCAACAGACCATCTAGTCCCACCTTTTGTCAGAAAGGCAGCCTAGAGGAGATTCTTCAGTACCCTGTCCAGCTGCACCTGAAAAAACCTCCTGCCACAGGGGGTCTAACACATCCCTTGAGAGGCTGCTACAGTGAATGACTGTTCTGACAGCATACAGACAGATTACTGACATTTGCAGCATTTTCTAATGAGCCCTGTTGGTGCTGCTCCTAGTGGATTCCTGCCACAGGGTGTGCTCAACCTGGCCCATAAGTGAGGAAGGGCAAGGGCAGGGGGAGGGCAGCAGCACACCCACCTGGGGATGGGCAGGGC